>CM017805.1:1329496-2529496 GCA_008086715.1 Sitobion miscanthi
GCACATGTTTTCCACTATGTTTTATGGTATATATGAAGCATCTGAAACGTCACCATGTCAAGGTCATATGCACATGTTGTAACAACGTCATTAGAAAAATTAATGAAAAATAAATATGGTGTATTTATTAAATAAGAATCATTCATTTTTTGTGTATAGACCTACCACCTGCAGAAGTTAAACGATATAATATTTCATAACCAAAAATTATGTTTTCCTTATCAGTTTTAATCTCCGTGTTAATTATGGTTAGAACCAAAAATAAGCTGCTTATGCACGATTGCGTGGATAAGATAAATAACTAATATTGTTGTTGATATAAGATTAGTTATGCCAACGTTTGACCAAAAAAAAATTCCTAGTGCATTTTTTAATAATTTTAAGGAAATTAATGTTGGCTATAGATACCTACAAGGTTTCCGATAATTTTATCCAAATAATAGGTAGTCTTATCGACTGTAAATTGTTTCCTTAATAAATGCATTTCAAACTACATTTGTTTGAAAATAAGTGTAATATATATCTATATACTAATATATAAAGCTCTAGAGTTTGTTTGTTTGAACACGCTAATCTCAGGAACTACTGGTTCGAATTGAAAAATTATTTTTTTGTTGAATAGTCCATTCATCAAGGAAGGTTATAGACTATATAACGTCACGCTGCGACAAATTAACAGAAGCCTGGGGAAGTGATCGAACAGGGATTATGAGATTTACGGTGGAAATGTTTGTTTTTAAATGGTCACTATTGGTTATAGAAGAAATAATTAATAGATAAAGTATTTATTTATTATTGGTTGCCATTGGTTACTCGGGCAGATCAGGTACAAGCTTGCATCAAATCGAATTTTCGTACATTGCCTACCAGGGTGGCTGATATGCACTTATTGCAGTAAGTTACACCAAAAATGGGTTGAACAATCATAATTTTTATAAGAGTTGTCATTTTTTACGGGCCACGAATTGTGCAGGAGCAGCTAGTAATTATATAAAACTATTGAATGTTAAATGTGTATAAATATAATGTGAGTGACATTAAATAAATGTCAAAGTACTTACCTACATAATTTAGTTATATTCGTTTCGATCTATAGCCAGATATATTATTATATATTTATGTATACTTATTATTATTTATTTATTTTCTATATTGCTCAAATCAATTATGCTTAGCTTTTAAACGATAAATATTACTTTTTGAAGAAAACTGACCGCCAACAAAATGTATGATTCACTTATTATTAGGTACCTACTATTACATTTTTGATATATTGTTTTTTGTACAATTAAAATTAAAGGTCATATGACTATTAAAATATTATTGATCTGTATTAATAGTTAATTGATCTTTTTTTAATAGCTTAAAATATTTAATTTTTCAGGGTAAGGTCAGTGACCACTGATTCGACAGACACCAAATCGACAATAAAATAATATAAAATAGCTAGGTACCTATGATGTATAAAGATTTTATTCTATCGTAATTTTATTTTTCGAAATGCAGTCTGCATCAATTCATTATTATTCCATTAATATATAGGTGTTGGATATTCTATAAATAATTAAAAAATTAAAATTTTAATTTATTCATCATCGTCAAAAATCACTTTGTTATTAATATTTTACTTTAGTAGTTATTTTCCCCATAAAACAATATTTTAATAACGATAAATAACAATAAAAATTAAATTATTAAACATGAATTATAATAATAAGACTTTTTTTAAATTTATATCGTAGATATTATATTTTATTTAAAATAATATTCTTAATTTTTATAAACTTACTAAAATTCTAAAATTCAATGACAGATTTTTTTTTTTTAAAACGTGATTTTGACGTGGGTATTATTATAATGGTACACATTTAAATATTAAGACAATCGATTGATTAGTTGATTATTATTTATTACATTTAGATGTAACCTAATAAATAGCAGCATAAACAGCATAATAAATTATAGGATATGACAAAGAGTTTCAACTGTACGTTATAATATGAATGATATTATAATAGTATCGACGAATAATGTTCCAATATTTCTTTACATTTGTTTTTTTTTTATAATTCAGTAGAAGTTTCAAAATCTTTTTGATTTAAAATTACTCCAAGATTTGTTAGTGACTGCAAAAATCGTATTGATAATATAATATAATATTATATTATGATCACTTCACAAAATATATTGTTATTTACACAAGTTATTTTCCAGGTAACAAATTGTTGATTATCAACAATGTTATATTATTAACATTACACTCTTAATATTATGGTTTTCGGTGTAAGCAAAATGCAGGCTAATTTTTTTTAATAACGTAAAATTCAGATTGTATTAGGACAATATTTTTAATATTTATCGTTTTACCGGTTTCCTTTGTCTAGCCTTTTGTATCAGCTGTATCAGAATGCAATGATTGTATATTATGTTTATTTAGTATTGTAAGTAATAAATACCTATTCAGCTGTTGTATGCTGCTGCCTACCATGCAAGTACTACAGACACAAATAATATAATAATAAAACTCAATAATTATGTAGGTATTTTTTTTTAGCTATAGAAATATAGAATCGCATTAAAATACGAAGTAGGTAGTTATAAAATTGTTTAGTTGTATAGAGACTATATACTTCGAATATAAGAAAAAAAAATTCCTATTTAATAGTCAATCATATTAATACTTATTTATTGTAATATAATTTTGATGTCTGATTGGAACAGTAAGTATAACTACTCGTATACGAAATCGATCTATTCATCAAAATTTGTCCATTTCATGAAGTAGAAACGGTAAATAATAAACTGTGTGTCCATAAAAACTCTTATACAGCAATATAATATAGAAATATTTGTAATTTTAATATAAAAAAAAAAAAAAATACTTATCAAAAACACAAAAATTTGACCATCAGAAGTCTTGACGTCGATTTAAAATTAGAGTGAATCATTGGCATATATATGGGTGGGGGGAGCAGCTTATAGCGAATAATATATATGATTCTATAGCTGAGGGACACAGTGAGTGAGAGAGTGAGTAAGGCATTAAAAAATGGTTCTATTATCGAAAAATGTTTTTAACGAAAACAAATTATCACTTTGAAAAGGTGGTGGTAATAAGGGGTCTTATATAATACTAACTTCCGTTAAATTGTGCCTCTATAAAGCCGGAAGCGGTATTAACGAGAATGTGGGGGGCCCATTCGGATGGGGAAGGGGGGTATAATCATTATTATAACGTCTCGCCGGTAACGTTGCGGAACGGTATATCAAACGATGCGTATCGATCATTTCAAAGTAGGTGCCTTGTAACTGGTAGGTACTTGCCACCTACATAATATTCTATAAGATAATAACACTGTTATTGGTAAGGACTTAATTCAATACACCCTATTTGCTCAATTATTCGTTAGTTTTAATATGGTTTCCAAAATTAGAAAAAAATTTGCCCGAACACTGAAGTAATGGCTGTTACGAATTTATGATTGTATTAAGAAAGCAAAATATGATTATCTATTAACCATTAACTATTACATTCCAAACTTGTAGCATTTAATTGAATAGGTATGATTATAGGTACTATTGAAATATATTTACCTACATATTACATTTAATAAGTATTTATTACTTTCGAGATTAGATGGGAAATACATTTTATAGTTTAAACTAGTACAGTTTTATTGCGCATTTTCACCACTTTTTTATTTTAATATTTTACATTTAAGATAACGTCACGATCATTATTTGTTCGTTAAAAGTTGTTTCAGTCGGAAAAGAACCACTTCGGGTTATAGTCCTGTGTAATAAGTTTAAAATATGGGTAAGGATTGTGTTAATAAAAAGATGATTTTGAATAGAATAATGAAGGTGAGATAACAAAATAGTATTGTAAAGTTATTCATTTGATTATGCATACGATATTAGTATATTACTGAATTATGTTGTTGAGTTAATTTGCAAGGACAAATTTCTGAAGGTTAGGTCAGGTCAGGTTAGGTTAGTGTGGCTCACCAAGCATACTCACCTCCTCCCACCAATTATCCCTTTATTAATGTATTCATTTAAATTCTGATTTCTGGGATTTTTAAATATACTTAAGTATTACCTGACGACCATATTTTCAAATACTTGAGATTTTTTGTACTTAGTACATAAACAATGTCCTATTGTGATACAAACTTCTATTTTTTGAAAGAATACTCCCCCTTTTTACAGTAAATTATTTGGTGAGTAATTTTTTGTTGTACCTAATTTAAAATTCAAACGTGTAGTTTTTCAGTTGTTAAAATTTTATACTAAGAATAATGTCCTTAAAAATTATTTTCCAAAATTATAATATATATATGAAGAATTGGATCTAGTATTTATTATACTTAAAACCATATTATTTAAAAATTATAATTGTCTTTTAATCGATCAAAAATGTATAATAAGAATAAAACTAACATTAATATTAGTAATAAAAAAGATGAGCGTTCCGCTGTGCTTTACATATAGATACCGTGTGAGTCACTGTAATGGATAATATGTTAAATTATATAAAATCATTGTATACTAACAATGGTAAAACGGTTCTGAGCGGAGACTCTTTGTCTATCAACCTCTATTGCAAAGTATGTAATACTATAATGTATTTTAATGATATTTTTGAAATTAAAGTAATTTATTTTGCTCTTAGTAATATAGTAGGTCGAATTATTATTTTCCAAAATCATAGAATTTGGAAATGTAATTTTGTGTATAAAATATAATAATATACATTAATAGTTTCAAGTACTCACGATTGATATTTTTGAATTACAACAAAATAACTAATATCGTTATTCTTCGTTTAAATACGTAATTTCGTCCAAATTCGAACTTAAAATATCTTTAGAACAAAACTAGTTTATTTATACAACCTTAATTTTTTTATTACAGTATTAATACTAATTATGAGAAAGCTTGTTTTAAATTTTCAATTCTTAGCTATAAAAATTGAACATATTTTTATAAATTTTCAACTACAAAATTATTAGCAGATTTTCTTGATGTTGATAAATTTTGCTAAAATTTAAATATCAAAATAAATGCTTATAAAAAATATCGTGTCCATGTACTTATATTTAATATTTTTAAAAATTACTATGGTAAAAACTTATGAGGAACTTCATTTTCAAGCATTTTTATACAACAACAATTTTTTTTACTGGAAGTTGTAGAAAAAACTAATAAAAATTTAAAATTTAAAATGTCTATAATTTTGGCTCAAAAATGGTTTAAAATATTTTGAAAATTTTATCATGTATAAAAAAATTCTATTGTAAATATTTGGTGAAAATTTCAAGTATCGGCATTTATTTTTTTTTTTTGAGTCGCACAAAAAAAACCAAAATTGATTTCGTCTTCCTGATTATTTTGAAAAATACTAAGAATTTTCAATTTTGACCTCTCAAAAGTACTAAAACTAGTACCAATTTTCTACATGAAACCACCCTCAAAGTTGAGAATCCGAGCATTTTCTCGACTACCTACTTAACGTGTATGTTTACAGACACAAAAAAAAACCACATATCATTGTAAAATCAATACATTCATTGCATTGCTCAGAATCACAAATCACCTGTATTCATTGCGCCTTTGTGAGCTTTTTTATTTGAATGTTATACAACGTAAAATTCTATATGATAAAAAACTTAAATTATCAAATTCAAATTAAATAATGTAAAATCAACTGTGATAATATGATGGATGCAAAAATGAAAACCTTACACCCAGCGCTTATAACGTGCACATATATGAGTATTTAGGTATTTAATTTTTTTTAAATTTATTTTATATAATTATGTAGGTGTAAAACCAAAAGAAGCTATTTATGCTAAACTTTTAAAATTAAATTTCTTGTCGTTTGTGGTGTTGTACAATTTTATTTTGTTATAATATGTTTGGTTTAATTTTAGTAGTGTTTAATATTTTTGTGGGAATACAATATAGTCCATAACGTTAACAATTATATTGGATTTTGACTGAGCTCTTTATTATATCAGAATATGCAGTGAAGTTATTATACCATAGAGTAACAATATATTATTTAGAGTAATAGCCATTTTAGAAGAATATAATATGTATCGGGTATGTAGTTTTAAAAGACAACCAACAGCGGTAAGTTAATTTTAATTAGTAATTATCTAAATTTTAATCATAATACCAAATAATAAAAATTTTAATTTTTCACAATGTTTTACAAATTGCCTATATTATACCCCTTAAAAACGGATGTTTGGCGTCCTCATAATATCGTTTGAACAACTCAAAGCATGTAGGTAGCCAGGTTGGTACCTAATTATGTGTAATGTGTATTTACAAAAATATTTTGTGGTATCATAAAATATATGTATAATTTATCTAGTATTGACGTGGTTAAACAAATTATACGTTTTCGACAAACCACTAAGTTTAATTTATTTTACTTGACCACAAGGAAAAATTATTTGTTAATACTAACTTTCAAAAAATAATTTATGGCCGTAGTAAAATTATTATTTTTAATTATAGCTTACTACTCTGATACAACTATTCTTGTGAGAACAAAAATATTATTTTGGTTTGTATGAATGAGGTATTTTTCGGAAATTCCACAAACAATCTTGAGGTTACACAAAGGTAGCTGTTAGACTTATATCATCAGACCACTATAACTTAATTTATTAATATTAACATTTTTTTTAACACCTAAACATATTTACAGTCTGTAATTTATACAATAATTAATTAGTACATTTAATCGTTGGTAGTGTTTATAGTGAAATACTGGACAAAATTATTAAAATAGTGGGTTCATTGACATATTCTTTCAATTATAATAGTTACCACTGCTTACCAGTAATGAAAATATAGTTGGATAACATTTGCTCCAGATAAAATGACAGAAACATTTTTAATTCAGAGTTAGGTATAATACAATCATTTAAAATCTACAGGTATAATCATGATGTATGGATTTCAAATTAATTATTTTAAAATATTTAGATTATGTATATTATGTCAAATTATTGATCAAGAAATTCTAATATCATACATTTTTGTTGCAGTTACCTAATATATTTTCAAACATAACTGTTGTTTGTTTCTCATATAATTTGAGTTATTTTCTATCGTAAATTAATAACATAATCTTAAGTAGTAGAGAATTTTAATCACATGATAATAATAGCTTATATTACTTATACGATACATAAATAATAGTAAAAAATATTATTATTTTACTACATAACTTACTTATAAGTTAAACGATACATCTAGGTATGAATTTTGCAATTTATATTTGATGTATAGGTTATAAGAGATACTGTCCAACACTAAAATGCTCGATACACAATTAAGTCCAATTTATTATATGTGATTATGTCTAGTAGGCATCATCGTTATGACGGCCATTGTCAAATATACGATAACGTTCAATATGTAACAATTTCCAATATAATATTATAATGTCTATAGAAAAAAAAATAGTGAAATATTTCTGATAACGACAATATTCATTATCAACTTCACGGGGGTCTAAACATAATTTTAACCTGTATGGAATCGACATCGGGGAATATCGTTTTCACTTATATACGTCTTATAATTAGTTAAGTACGATGTTCACTAACCGATTATGATTTTCTCGATATTTTCGATTCAGTATAATAGGCAGCTGTTTGTTATTTACATTTGTCCGCCTGGCGGTTGCAGGACAATAAGACATTCACTATCACTTTGCTGTCTTTGAAGTTTTCGAATAAATTTTCAAATATTTACATTGTGTGCTACTGCTAATCATTGAAATTAAGAGTAAAATCCTTCTACTGCATTGTCTACACTAATTTCGTACTGTCTCAGTAACAAGAACGTGTAAATATTATATATTTATACACATTCCAAAGAGTTCCATACATATAGATTTGGTGGTAGGTACAGATAGACTTCTTCCTCTTGCTGGATGTCCAATAATGAATATGTTTCATCCACAATGAAGCTAAATCTAATACATCTTCATTAAATCAATTCATACAGTGCAGGTGAGTGGATCATAACACATATACATTTGTTATTAAAAATAAATAAAATGTTATTAAAACATCCAGACAACCACCTCCGCTCATAATCGTTTTTCTTATACAATGATATTATGTCATTGAATTCAAGTTTAATACAATCCATTATACATCGTCCCACTTGTAACCTACTGTATAGCAGAGCGACATCCACTTACCCGCTTTTTTTTATGTATTATATATTGATATTTTATATTGTTATTTTTAATTCGGTAGCCCGTAAGTTGAATTAATATTATTTGTATATTATCATATATTAGTATATAATATACTTTAGAAGTTTCAAGTATCCACGAATAATATTTTTAAATCACAACACAAAACTCAAATCGTTATTCTTCATTTAAATATCTAATTTCGTCCAAATTTTAAATGCTTATAAAAAAAGATCATGCCAATGTATTTTTAATATTTCTAATCTGGTATTGTAACAATGTGTGAGGAGCCTTGTGAACAATTTTAACCCAAAGAATACAATTTTATTTACATTTATAGAAAAAAAACTAAAACAATGGATAATTGAAAATGTCCGTAAATAACTCAAAACTAGTCAAAGTATATTCTTAACATTTTTTGTTTAAAAAAACGCTTACATAAACATTTGAAGAAAATGTCATGTATCCAAAGTCATTTTTTGAAGAGACACGCCAAAAACTAAATTAGATTTAGTCAAAAACCGATTTTGTGTGAAAATTCCCGGTTTACCTAAATTTTTTTTTGTTTTCTAGGCGCATTTCAAAACTACTGTGATTTTTAAATTTTGACGTCTTCAATGCATCAACTCGCCGGAAAAGATACTGAAATTGAAAATCCAAGCATTATTTCGACTACTTATCGTGTAAACAGTCACAAAAAAAAAACACACATCATTGTAAAATGAATACATTAATTGGTCCGCTCAGAATCTAAAATGGAATCATCTTTTTGAAATTACCAATGACCATTGTATACATTTGACAAAATAATTTATAAAATATATAAATATTAGGCTTCACTTTTGTTTATAATGTTTATATATTATATATAACAAAAGTAAACGAAACACGAGTTTTTGATCCTTGAGAGTTGTAAAAATAGCATAATATAGGTTTTAAATCCTTTTAACAAAGTTATTTCTTGAAGTCTAGTTTCTAAAAATAAAATTAGTTTTTATAACTTTAGAGTTACATTTACAATCATTATTTGAGATATGACAAGAGCACAAAGCATCCTGACTTTAAATCGAACCAACCATATTATATCTATATAATACATTTTCCTGCGTTTTTCTATGCATATTAAATCATAAAATATAACATAAATATGAATAGTTTTTGTGAAGTTTTAATCTCATTCAGAGCCTCGATAATGTTGTCTGCTCGAAAACTATTTTAATCAGGTAAAAATAAAATTAAAACCCAGACCAAAATCGAAGGCATACAAACGAAGTATAATATGTATAATATTATTGCGTATTGCATCCATTAACTCATGTTTAAGCGCGCATGTCCAAACACGGAAATGTTGGCAAAGTTGAGTTTTAACATCAGATGTACATCATTTATTATAATTACATAATATAGAAAATCACGACTCGGCAGTCTTCGGCAGTTAGGTTAGGTTAGGGAGGTCTTCGGTTTTTAAAAATATTGAAAGGTCGTATTATTATTATGGTCAAACACTTCGATTTTTTACTACCCATTTAAGCGGTGTCCTATGGTGATACAAACTGATTTTTACCAAACCAATTTATAAGAACTACTCTTTTCTACAATAAATCATTAAGCAGAATATGCTTAAATAATTTTTTTGAAATTGCTAATGAATCTATATAGCAGGCGTGACCATTTTATAAAATTACAGATTTCTATAGGTATAAATAAAAATAAATATAATAATTTTAAGTATATTATTAGTGTATATTCTATCAAAATATATAGCCCGCACAGGTGCATATGGACGGAAGTATATAAACAAAAAATGGGGCCCGCAAGTTGAAAATGGTTGGGAATACATCATTTATAAAGTATAGCTGGTATATGTATATCGAAATATTCAAACGTGCATAGTTAACGAGTTATTAATATTTATGTTTTAAGAATAATAGTCCTCAAGAATGGTTTTAAATAAAATATAAAATATATGTAATATTAAATCTAGTGCTTATCATATTCAGACAATTTTCGCAAATTGAAACATTTTGCTAAACTAATATTAATTTTTCAAATAATTTTCAAATCGTATTGCCCCCATATCTTCTAAGCCTCTAATATTATATTTTATATTATTGTTCTTATTACTGCCTACTACGAGTACCACACCATCTACGCGAGGACGAATAACTTTACTTTGTACAGCATAGAATTTAAATAAATAAACTATTATGCGAATATAATATGGGGTTGAGCATGCTCAGTGAGTCACCCTGTATACTGTTACAATAAAAATGGTACCTATTTTATATTATACACAATTTCGAAATGTCATGGCATCTCGGAGACACACTTTATCGTCGATCGTCGTCGTCGATTGCATTCAATTTCGTATGTATATGCGATAAACCGTGTTACGCCTTTATTATGTCTTATATATTATTTAAAATTTAGGTCGATACCTTCTACGCACACGCATTTCGGTTTCAGAAGAAACTTCTGCCGCATAACATTATAGGTGCCTATATTATTTTAGGACCGAGAATGTACGGCATTTTGAATCTCAATCATGATCTCCAGCTGGATATATGTCTTTTCAAGTACAGTGTTGTATACCTATTATATATATTATACACGGTCCGTATACGTCGAAGAGTTTAAAAAATCGATTTTTTGGACTATTGTAGCTTAAAGGTCGCTTATATATTTCTGGATATTTTTTTTCGTTTTGAGATTATTTTATTACATGCTTCTACATATTGTAGATCCGAGGAAATTCTCCAATTTAAGTCCATCAATTCTTTTGTTTTTGTTTAAATTTCTTACCTTGAAAAAATCTGAATTTAAAAATCATCACATATATATAATTGCATAATATACTGCAGCGATATTTTTAGTTTTTAATATAATTTTTTTTTTTTTATTAAGTTTTACTATAATTTCTTACCTGCACATTCCTGACCTATACGTGTAGCATGAATTGTTTTTTGTTTGCAACATTTTTAGTTTTTAGATATTATTTGAAATTAAATTTGATATTTTGTACCATTTTAGTACCTATATACATTACAATCTCATGCCTAATTATTATTATAACTATTATTGCGAGCACCCATACGATGCGATTATAATATTATCTTATATTTCACTCATATATACGATTTATTTTTTCGTACACCCTGCGGTCCTGCCTAATGTCATATTCGTATCTACTATACTACACTATTATGCAGTCATCGCTTCCATCATCGCACGCGCATAATTATTATATGCACATAACATAATATTATTGCAATATTTACGTTGAACACTGACCACGGTCAACGGATAGAATATTATTAGGTTACGTTCTTATGACTGCACACGAACACACACACACACACACACACGTCAGTGGAACGCGTAAAAAGAATATGGCCGCGGACAAACGATTTAGCGTGTAACACATATAATAATATTTCAAGTTTCGTATGGTCGGCAACACACGCGAGGTAAACCACGCCGTCATAATAATAATAATAATAATAAACATTATAAAAAAAAAAACCTATGGATTTCGACGAAACTCATCGCACAACACCCACAATATTATGCAATTTAGCAAAATCAATTCGGTACGGTGCAAGTACCACCTATACCTATATATTATTATACGAACGCATAACCATGTTATGTAGTAGGCATTATACTTATGTATGTTTATCTGGTATTAAGACTTTTAAGATTTTTATGCTCAAAATATATACTCGTCTATGATGCGCGTACATTCGAGGCGTGGTACGAGGATATTAACATATTTAGATATGCGAGTGCTGTAAATTTACCAGGTAAATAATAATACGGTTAAAAAAATTTACCGTACGTTTTGCCAATTTTTTTTTACCAAAAAAAAAATGTTGTGTGGCCCCTCCAATCAAATGCAATTAAAAACGCCTAGTCTGAGTCGTAAAGTGATATCTTTTTTATCAACTGATATTGTGATATTACCATATTTTGTAATATTGATATACTTGTTATTGTTTTTATAGTTTGTTATAGACTATAGGATCAATATTCTACCACCCCTACTATATATATTAGAACATTAATTATCAGTAGGTAATTAGGAAACATTTTATAGGCAGTTACCAAGAAGGCAGATAATGTGATATTGATAATATACTATTATCAATGCAAAAGTTAAGTCCAAATATAAATGTTTTGACTTAAAAAGAAATAAAGTTTATGTGAATTTTGATAGTTTAGTTTAGTTTAAATTATTTATTAATTGGAATATGAATGATATAATATTCATATTTCATAAAAGTACCAATTACTAATGTCTAATACAGAACAATAGATATTTCAGATACATTTTTCTAAATTATTTGTTAATTATTGTTATTATTAGGAAAAACTAGACTTAACAAGTAGGTACCTATACAACATTAGTACTTAACACAAATCGTATTTACTAATGTCTAATGGTAAAAAATAACAATGACTCTTAGATTTAGCTATTTTACCATTTTTATCACATTATTGGTAAATTTATCGATTTTTTTTTTCGTAAATTCTCCATCTTAAGATATTATTATACCACGAGAGCATTACTATATTACGAAGTGGTGTATCTTATTTAAGGCTTTTAAGATTTTTGTGCTCAAAACGCATATAACGCACCTATTAGTGTGCATTCATTCGATATTTGTCGGATTTTGATATTTGGAATACTTACGGTGTAGTGCATAGGTATCATATAGGACATGTTTTTCTGACACTAAACCTACTGAATTTTCAAAATACCCATAATTTTTTTTGCACAATTCGATGTTGGCATGTTCAGTTAAAATTTGAACTAGTTTCTTTTATTATTCTCTTTTGTGCAATATCATGTACTGAATAATATTTGAATATTATATACTATTGTATTATAATAAACAATATATGTGAGGGCTTAGCATCTTTGGTCACACGCAAAAAATATAATAAATATGGGTATACAAAGAATATCCAAAGAATTTGAATACACCTTGGGGTATGAAACGAGATAAAATACGTGGCGAGTGCGCAAGAATCGCAGCTAAAGAGGGGGGGGGTCACTAGTTTTGACCACTCTCCCCTACTGGATCTTATTACTAAAGTATTCGAGTATAGAGTTTTGGTCAACCTTACTCGGTGAAAATGGTAATAATAATATTTGAAAATTATAATTTTATAATAATATGCGTACAATAAAAAAAGTACCTATATATTATTTGATATAATAATATTATTTTTATGTGGCTCAGGAAACGTTGTACACGCGTGGCGGAAACGCTTTACAATAATGTGTTATTATCATCACCTCGGGCCTCCGAATCGTACAACAATAATACAATAGTATAACAATAATAATATTGCTGTAGGTACATACACGGGTTCACGCCGAAATTCGTTTGCCATATAAAATATAATATTATTATATTATTTGCCGCCGCCGGCACTCCCCGCAGAAGAACGTGTGTGTACCCATATACGACGCATTGTAATATTTTAACAGGAGCTGTATAGTATATATTATGTTTATACATTACGACCATTTTCGGTCACACTCGACCGACCCCAGTTTTCGGTACACACGACTTTATCGTCCAGAACGGGTCTCGTACGCACACGCACTAAAATAATAATAATTATTATAATATGATATCATAACAATATTATAATACATGGTTAGAACGCACTTGTATATATATATATGAGTGTGAGTAGTGTACAACATACGCGATTTCCGGTATCGCCCACACACGCCTCGCCGCCGCGGCCCACCCTCCCCGCGACCCATCGTCGGCCGTAATTATTTGCAGTTTTAACGAGCTCGCGGAAACGAACGTATAAACAAAAAAAAATAAAAAATACATCACACGTATAAACATCGAAAAAAAAACTGTATAGTTCGATTTCACTTGTTATCGGGGTCCAGGACTTAAATAATAATAATAATATTGTGTACGTACCGATATTGTACATCTGTTGTACGTGACCCGCACATGACGCGTTGTGTCTCCGTCATAATAAGAGGATGCCACCCATTCATTTGTTTTTCTCCGTCTTATACCCACTGCACGCACGACATGGCAAAATAATATGTTCGTATGATTTCCATTATAAAGTGTGCCGTTAGAGCGCGAATTCACTTACTATCAAATTTTTAGACAAGAACATCGACAGCGCTCGAGAGTCCGGCTTTTCTTCGATATTTTAATTTTTAACGTATCACAAACCGATGTCTTAATGCTTGAAAATGAAAATATCAAGAAATCACCGACGCTCAAGCGCAGACAATGGTTTTACAATAAAAGAATAATTCACTCTAATACCAAGACTGTTAAGCACACTGTGCTGAAACTACTGAAATTTACGAAATTTGGAGACGACAATTGCATGGGTATAGCGTCCTCTTAAGGCAACAGCGTTCATTACCATTTAAAAAATTAATTATAACGTTCACGTTTAGCTTCGATGATTTTATTATTGCAGTGAATATTGTCTTATCATCGAACATAAAGGTAACTTCATTTCTCTGTGTCGGAAATGTTTTTTTTAGATATTTTAACTTTGAAACGAGCTGTGAGCCGATTCTTAAATAATATTGTAATATTTTACAACACTGAACGTATGAATAATTGTCGATATAGTTTGTTTGATAAAAATTTATTCTGGTATTAAAACTAACGAAGCTAAACATGAACTAATGAGCCTAAATTTGTGTATGCTACCTACGCACAAGTCGGGCACAACGAATGAGCGCGTCCACATCTTTGGCGAAATTAATTGAAACGAAATCGTATTTTGCATAATATATTTGGGTTAACGTCTCAAGTATCTTACTATACGCTAACGTACCTATAAAATGACAACAATAAAATTAAGAATTTTTTTTCATATTATTATTTATATTTTACACTCTTAAGAGAATTAACTCTATTTAGTTTTACTAAATTATTTAAGTTAATATTGTTTGAGTATCTTTCTGTGGAAAGGGATATAATAAACAAACTGCATATTTTAGATTTAATTCAGAAGTTTAGTCACATAAAACCTCGGAAAAATAATTTGTATTAATTAAAATCTGTATATTTTTATATTTATATTTTTTATTTTTATGATTGATAATTATTATTGACTGTTGTACCTAATACACTATATAAATCAACATTAAATAGTTAATACTTATTATTTATTTATAATCCTGAAAATTAAATTGAATATACTAAAAAATTACACAGCAAAAAATTAATATAAGATTTAAGTATAAGTTAAGTAAGGAACACCTCCAAAAAATTAGCACTGGAACCCAAAATTCTCAAGTAGGGCTTTGAACGCAAACCTACTTTTTCAAATTTATTATTTTATGATTTTTTTCTCGGAACATAAATATTATATGTGGCAACACTGGCCAACCGGTTTCGAAATAAAAGATTTTATTAATCACGTAGACATAATAACCAAGTTTAAAAAAAACATGTTGTTATTATGTCTATGTTTAATCCATATCCAAATAATAATAATCATTTCCTACTTAATACAACTCTAAAATAAGATATGATGTTTTACTATGTCACTCATAATGTGAAATATTTAAAAACTTGTTTTTTTTTTAAAAAAAATGTTTTTATTAGAAAATTAACAATCTATGTTACATGCACAATAAGAAAATATGATAAGATGTATAACAGAATTATTATTTTCATGAATAATACGATGAGAGTCCGTCCAGTGATGGAACCCAACGAAAATTAGTTGAAAATTATTTTGTTTGAAAAACTTGTTGTGCTTATTAGTTATTTCTATACAAGTACGGGTGCATATAATATTATCACATTTTTGCGGGTACATAATATTTTAGTGTTCTTCATATTATATTACATCCAACTCAATTGGTAATGCCATATTGTACATCCGTACAGTGGCGTACCTACCTGTGGAGCGAAGTGGGAATTAATTAATTTAAATGTTCACGAATGCAACAAAAGAGGGGGGGGGGAGGGCATTTTAAAATTGGATCGAAAATCTGAAATGCGGGACTACCTACGATCCCGCAGGTCACGTCTGTAGATCACACGCATTATACTTTTAGAGAAACGGCACACTTAAGAGGATTCGATACCGTGATTTTCTATTTTTGTCTAACACACGCGCGACATAGTATTTTAGACGTGTTTTTTGCCAAACATTCCAATTGATCTATTGAAGCGATAAGATTTCTGAAAACAAATTTAAAATTGTCGTCAAGTCTACTTGAAAACGACTTTCCCACATTTTTGATTTTTTGATTTTAACTTCTCCAAAGATTGAAATACCAGAATTTTTAAATACTCTTTTTGAATATCAAAAATGTGGGAAAGTCAATTTGAAGTAGACTTGACGTCATATTTAAATCTGTTTTCAGACTTCTTATCACTTCATTAGATCAATTGGTATGTTTGGCAAAAACACGTCTAAAATACTATGTCGCGCGTGCGTTAGACAAAAACAGAAAACCACGGTATCGAATCCCCTTCATAAAATTTTTTCTTAATCTTAACATAAATAATATGTTTTTGGACTGGATACACGTGTTTTGTTGCTGACCGATTTTTCGTAAGGTTTTTCGTTGTTATGGTTACGTCTAATACTGACAAAAACATATTGTAATCATGATTCATAGATTTTCCTTGTATAGGGAACGTATCGAATAACGCACTACGGTTTTTGTTATCGACGTTTTATTAAAATATCACCTAAACTCCGCAATATAGTAAAGATAATTGTGATACGGCCTAATTATGCATAATATTCGATTTTAAACATTGGTAACGACTGTAATCGTACAAATTTGAAACTGTGAACGAAACTCCTAAATTTCGATGTGTGGGCACGTTTTAGGAAGCGTAGTTATCAACTGCTGTACATAATATTATATTATATATTTATATGCGAATATATTGATACAAGTTAAACGCCGCGACCGCCGCGTGGTGAAGGGTTTTCGCATTGGCCTCGGCCAAGGGGTGGCACATAATATTGGAATAATATTCGACGACAGATGGTTTGCGGCTTTTTTTCTTCACACAATACCCACCGTAATAACGTGCGTGTTTAATGCATATTTAATTATGTATACACATTATATTTTATGCGCACCGCGTTCGGCAGTCGTCCATATTGTTTTTTTTATTCCACAAAATATATTATTATTATTATGTAAACAGTTTAGTTCCCAAGTGAGGCGGCCAGGAACAACGCGATTTTTCGTTTTGCGCAATGTGTACGCGCGTAATATTATAATTACTGCGAGATATCTACATTTACAAATATTTATTGTTTATTATGACTGTCGGCCCAACTACCTGTTCTTAAAAAAAATTAATAAATATACTATTAAATTATACAAGATTGCGTCGAGTCGTAGGCATAGAGTAATACTACTCTATGGTCGTAGGTCGTGATGGTTATTGTATTGGCCTTCTCGTCAACATAATATACTGTTATAGGTTAGTATAATATGCGGCTACCTACCTCAGAAAAACTACATACTGAAGAATGTTTTGAAGTGTTTTCAATTTTCCGCCCACAAATATTAGTATAGGTACCTACAACTCTTATATATACTCTCTATTGTACAATGCTATTCTACCTTAATATACAATTTTGAGACAGAAAATTACTATTGCTTCGTCATAAATAATATATAATTCCGATTAAGCAGTTGGTTCGTGTCACGTCAAAATACTATAAAATACATCTATTGGACTATTTCAATAGTTTTGTTGTAAACTCAATAAGGATATATTATGTGAGGATAGGTTTAAGGTTTATTTTTTATATGGTAATGACAGCTTTATATAGTTTTGATTCAATTGTCATATTATCATATATAGGCTGTGACCGTGCCTCGGGCTCATTCTTGGACTATAATATAATATTATACATATTTTAAATTATTACAGTCAATATACAACGACGATTGTCGTGGTATTCAGTTCTACGTTGGCGACGGACAACCTTCAAGTTTTCACGCTAAATGACATTTCTAATCATTCGGTGTCGTATACATAATATACGCATATATAATATATATATAATAGTAACGTCCAGCAAAACAAATAAGGTCACCAAAGTGTGTACCCCAACGGTTTCCCATGTTTAGAACTCCGATCGTCTCATTGTCAACGGGTTCGTTAGATCATTTTAATTGGTCGTATAAGGATAAATGAAATGAAAAAACACAAATTTCAAATCACATGTCAACAACGTCTTTTCCATAGAATAAAATTAATTGTTTAAATGCGTTTTAAATCGAATGTTTTGTAATCGGAACGTTGTAAATTTATATCGCGTCAATAACTTACCTTATACTATACGTTTAAATGTAGGTATATAATAAATAGTAGTAATTGTATAATATACATCAGCTGTGGACGGATTGTGCTGCAGTTATGACTACCAAAAAAGTTTATACTTATGCACGTGTCGTAGAATATTTAATTTGTATAATTTTGTTATTGCATACGCATACACTTTTTAGTTATTAAACTAGGTAACCAATAGTTTATTTTGAGCAGTAAGGTGCGAAAAACATTCCAATGGCTGCGTATAGATTCACCGTGGAAAATAACGTATTATCTCGAATAGTTTTGTGTGTATAGCCGATTTGAAATAGCTACCTAACCTATTAACTATCTATATAAAAGTAGCTACTTTTGGTTATATATGACCTATAATTATGAATACAGTTATAATAGTAAGGGTAACCGGGATACCCGGTGGCTGCAAAAATGTCATGGTTTATCTTTTACAAAAAGCATATCATTCGATGATGGATTTAATAATATTATACATCTCCACATTGTGTACGGTTTCGAAAAAAAGTTTAACAGATATTTTTCACCCTCCGTGGTATAAATAATGCAACCACGAATTTTAAGGAACATTTATTTATTTTTTGTCAGTTGTCTAATTTGAAATGACATCATAGTTAAACCTCGTAGGTATATAGTTGACCGATTAATTTAAGTGCCCATTTATACTAACTTGTTTTTATTATGGTTATTATTTATTTTTTTCATACGAGCCGATAGTAATTAGTAGAGTAACGACAAAATTATATCACATATGTATCGTTTATATAGGTAAATGTATTAAAATACTAATAAAAATTGTATGTAATTAAATGTAAATTGTAATAATTATAATTATAAATATGTTTAGATTATTGTAGTATTATAAAATGCATTCGACCTGCAGCTTTTCGTTGCACATTATCTATTTTCAAGGACATTTATTTTCCTACACGGCTGTATATCATAAGTCAGCATGTGTGAGAGTAATCATATTATTATATTATAATACTATATAAATTTAGCAAAATTATTAACACAATATATTTTCTAAAATTAAATTCATAATATTTGTCCAACTTGTTATCGTCATGGCTAATGAGAATTATGCATTATAGAATGTATCTATGCACGCAAATTAATTTCCTTGTACAAAAGTCGTGTTCAAATATCCTTGATGACTACATAATATAATATAAATATATAATAGCAACTGCAGAAAGCAACGATTGTAAGTAAAACGATATATTATGAATTTCAACCTTTAGTCAAAATATATGGACAAACCTATAGTGGAATTGAAATTCTTGACAAATAATATAATATACTGTATAATCCTACCTGTATCTGCACATTCTATATTTAAATGTATTGCCGTTCAACACGTATCTTATAAATTTGTTTATTCTCTGAAAACTAAAGACATAAAAATTAGCTAATATTTTTCACCGTTAGCAGGTAGCAAACGAAATAATATATAAACTCTGCAATTACTGAACCTAAGTTTATAGTTTTTACGTATACCTACATCTAAAATTAACCAGTAATCAGAATAATTTCGCTGCAATAAAATCAAACATTTTAATGCATATTTTAATTGAACACCGTATCATATATAAATTTTATAGTTTAATAAAAATAGTTATATAATATTATATTTCACAATTATACACGTTTATTCTAAATGCATTTTAATCTACAGTGCCTATATTATAATATTAAAAAAAAAAAAAAACAGCTATTACTTTATTAAATAATAGTTGTCCGTGAGGTTTTGAAATCAAGCGCGACAAACGTAATATTCGAATAAAATGTAATCACGAGTTCGTATAAAGTCACCTGCAGCAGTCGTATTATAATATATAGGAAACGGGTAGGTATACGACGAAAATAATTACAGCTGGATTATAAAAACCGTTTGACGGTCTAATGTGGTGTATACCTATAATAATATAACAAATCGCGTTCGAAAATAATTCAATAGGCGTACACACGAATCATGGATATGACGTATATCATATATACAGCATAGGTAGCAACTATATAGGCATCTAAGTATTACGAGCATAGTTTTATGGACGAATCGTCATGGTACTCAAGTCGGCGAGCACAATGACAGGTGGTCGGAGAAAAGATTTTTCTCTCCACGTACCCACACAGTGAATGCAGCTCATCTTCATCCTCGTGTGTATCAATTATTGCCTCTTCATATTGACTACCGACCGACGTCTTACGACGGCGAATAATATCTTATCCGAGCCATTATTCGCCTTGCTACATACACACGATATTATTATGATACGAGTCTATTATCAATGCACGTGCACGTCTTATACGACGTGCACACCGTATTGCACATTATCATAATATTATACGGCGTGGTTGCAGTATAAACGAGTTATTTTTTGCCGGCACATACGACTCGCGTGACGAATATAACGGTTTATTCCAAGCACTCCGTTGGACCGTCGGTGTGATGTATTATAATATAATATAGTCACTGACCACTGGTTGCAGCAGCAGTCGACGACGACAAAATAAGATTGTAATCATTTTTTTTTTCTATTTTAGCGACCAGTCGTGATAACGATATGTTATAAATATCCTTATAATGCAGTTCACTGTGTTGCTGTGTTATGCCGTCGTATTGGAAATTATATTATAACACATAACGACATCACGTACAAGAATATCGTTTTTATGTGTATATATTCCCGTATACTGCAGCAGGATGTATGGAATATTATTTTGTGTGTATTTATAATATTTGTCCATAGTGTAATCGTTTATATAGTTTCTATAGGTGTAAATATCGTTCGTCGTGAAATTAATTATCTGCACGCTCGTATTTACAATTGCATAATAGTATTTCAGTAGTAATGGTATTATAATATACCGAGCAAACAATGACAATAATCAACAGAGGCGTTGAACTTCTAAAAACCAATAATTCAGGCCAAATGAAAACACGACGGTCCCGATCTCCCTCCCTCCGCCAAACCATCTACATTTCTATACTTTGTATATATTATATAAGTAAAATCAAATTGTGTAAGAGTAGTCTAATTTGGTTTGAATTCCAAAGGAAACATCGATAACTTTATGCATATATTACTCTTAATTACATGTAACAGTTATACTTCATACGATTTGCACATATAATAGTACCTATATTTACTTCACCTATATGTATATACATTACAGTAATTAGATAGGTATATAATATATAAGGTACATAAATAAGTATACATTTATCGTTTATTTTCATTAATTAGGTTAATATATTATATTATGAATGGCAAGCAACTCGGATCCTCAGCATCGGCCACATTATAAAAAAAAAGAGTGATTGTGCCGTGACCCAACCTAAACTAGGGTTCTACGCCACTGACTATGAAGTATACGTACATGGATTTCGTTTGAGTCGTTGACAAAATGAATATTTGGTCAATTCGTTCTAAATATTGTCGTAGGAGCTATAACACAATATCATGAGCGTTTTTTTTTTAGCTAGACCATAAAGACGTAATAATCGAAAACTCTAGCTCAAGCATACTACCGATGACTAGGCATATGACATAATTATCCAAGTTATAAACTGAAGGTTTCAGTACCTAGTTTGCAGTTTAGTAAAAAATGCTGAAAACCAGAGAGTTTTGAAATATTATAGTATTTTATATGGTATATTATAATCCGTTTGGGATTGTGAAAACGTTCATCGCAATTTGTTCACAATCGGATACAATAGTGAAAGTTTTCGTATTAGGTGAACGACACCCACTCGTTCGAGCAGATTACCCGCGCCGTGTGCCGCGGCGGGACGAAAATAATCATAATAATAATAATAAATAAATAAATAAAAGGCTTTGTATAAACGTTACAGAGGTACGATAATACATGGTTTATACCTACACGTGTATATTATGTTTATTGTAGAAGAACGCGACACGCGTATATGGATAATAATATATGTATAAATTATATGGGTACAAGTACGTATATCATGCGCACAGTGGCCTACGCTCACCGCGAGCCCACGACCGAGATAACAGACAATCACACACACTCGGACGGAAAATATATTTTCGAAGGCTGGAAATGAAAAACGAATGTAAAAAATCGTTATTTATTGAGCATTATTGCGAATCACGTTTTGGCCCAACAGTCGTACACGCGTACCCGTGCAACAACACAACCACTATATACAATGCAGTGTACAATAATAATAATAATAATAACAACAATACCAATATAATATATTAATTCCTGTATAAACGAAATGGGCGTGGACGATAAATTACAAATCCGTTTTATGAAATACTTCGATTACCGACGGCGAGATCATCAATGGGATGCACTTAAGGGTACGGCGGAGACTGCGGCGAGTGATCCCGTGCGCAACGCGATATACCGTGAGGCTGTACGGACTGCGGTTACCGCAAACCGCGTAAGCGGTCGTAAAATATCGCACCGAGTACGGCACGGGTGTACCTAAACGTATATATATATACAATATAAACGGACACTAAATTTCGTGATTTGTTAGCGTTTTGTATTCCGCCGCCGCCGCCGCCGACAAAACGGTCGCTGCAACAGTGCACCGCCGTTGCAGCTGCAGAGCGTGCAGGTCTGTCTGTACGGACGTATTGTAATAATATAATGACAACCGATAATAATAATAATAACAAAACAGCTCGTACACAACCGAGTTCGTAAGCTGTGTTAGATTTATTACGCACGGCATAAATTATATCTTGCACGGAGACTGCAGGCTCGACGGACGTCGATCATCGTACGTCATTCATTCACATTGTTTATTATTGCAATCCATTATCTCGCGTTTATTGTTTAACGCGGACTGCAGTCACATAATATACTCATTGTAGCATCGTCAGACTCGGTGTCTGTATCTATTGGTGTACCTATACTCGTGTTGCGATTCCAATGCATTTCATCCGAATTTCGACGAATCACGTTTACCCCCCCCCCCCAACTTCCGCCGGACGACCCGTCTTCGAGACACGCGGTGTCTGCTACCTCCAATAGATGGTTTAAATTATATTATATATATATATACATGTCTGGGCTGAGTGGGATGCAAAAAAAGTGAATGATATTTAGATAACCTAATAAATTAAAAAGTAAAAACATTTACAACTCTAAACTCTGAAGCACTGAACGAGTGAAAACTATCGAACAATCGGTTTACTGTAAGGGCGCCGGGTATAAAATATAAACAATTGACATGACATTATCGATGAACATAAAATATAGAAAATTGAATATTTTTTTAAAAAATTGTGTGCCATATTTTAATTATTGTTATTGGTATCTTAAATAAAGTAATTTTCACTGAGGGGATGAAAGGATTCCGGGTCTATTACATATATATATATATAGGTAGGACCAAGACACCAATAGTTAATAAACATTTCTATTAACTGCAGTTCAACATAAATAACTGTTTAAGTATTTCATTTCAATGATAGGTACTTACTACTTAATATATTGATTCTACCCTGTACGTTATGTAACTTACTATATTATATGCAGTGGGGTTTGCTTACGTTAACTACTCTTGAAATCCTATTAATATTATAATATTATCAGAGTCTGATCAAAGAGAGTGCCTTAGTGATATTACTCGTATTTTGATAAGATCCACATTAATCATTAATTCTCATCATGATATATTATTATTATTAATTAACTTGTAAGTTAAAACTTTATAAGATAACAAGATATCCGGGGTGTGCTAACGTGGATGTACCGCTCAGACGAGATACTACCCCCTCCCCCCCCGTCACCTTTCTGAGGGCGCGTTGGCCCTCTCCTCAAAAATTATTATTATCAGCTGGTTCCACCTCCTTTGACGGACACACTATCGGCGGTGGTCGTGCGGTGGATTCCTGTTTCTGTACCAACGTGGTTCGCGGGAAAGCTGCTTTGAACAGGGAATGTACCGTTTGAAATTAAAAAAAACTACAGAGAAAAACGCAATAGACATTATGCGCGTTCCTCGTCGGAGTTTTCCTCAACAAACATATAATATTATGATTTATGATGATCCTACACCGAGTGCAGGGATCTGTGTATTTCTATTTTTTAGTTAGTCGGTGTGTACAATTCAATTCTCATGGGGTCCCCCCCCTTATGACCCACTTACGACTTAGGTATAAATTACGTACCTGGCCCTGAATATTGTAAAATTTATTTTTGCACCAAAGGTATTGATAATTTCTGTACAAAAAATACACACATATCATATTATGTATATAAACCATAATTAAACTTGCTATCTAGAAATTTGTTTTATAGATCTAAATCGATGAAACCTGTAAAACTAACAAACTCTGAAGTCAATATTATATAGCTGCTTAATTAAATTAAATATAAATGTACATATATATATATTTATACACCAGATACCACCAGATACCACCTGCATGCGTATTTATCTACCCTCAATTTAAAACGAATGTTCATATTACTATTTCGTTCTTTGTCACTCCTGCACATGATTTTATTATTTCGATTTCTTAATTAAATATTTTAATCGAATACTCTATATGCGTGTAGCCTGTGGGTGTACAAATATTGCAGATTAAAAAAAAAAAAAACGGTAGTTTAATTTTTAACCTCTGTATTTAAACACGCATACCTACGAGAAATACGGAATGTATATTTTTGTTGTTTTATTTTTCAGTTTTAATAACTATATAATAATATACTTTTTATAATAATTATTATTAATGTAAATAACTGCCAGAGTAACGATGATTTTTTAACATGTTTTTTTTTTTTGTTGAATTATTTTAAATACATCAAGTCTTAATGTATATAAAATACTACTAATTCTATATTATAATAGGTATTAAATAAACTGCATTATATAATTGAGGATTTTCTCTGTCAGACCATATAATAATTGTTAACAAATAATAGCGATGGGGAAACTTGGTATTTTTATGAAATTAAATGGCTTATGAAAAAATATATAGTACATATTTTATCCGGACGTGTATAACAGTCGAATACCTATAGGCAATGAAATGCAGTATGGTATAAGAATTAAACACACTTCTAAAAGTATTTTCGTCCGACGAAATTTTCGATTGAATTGATTCTTTTAACGTCTACCTATAATATACTTGCGCGACGTAACAGAGTAATTTTATTTTGTTCTAGTAAAATACAGAAAAAATAATAAATAACTGTAATCAATATTATACGTACCTACGTGACTTGTGCCAACCCGCAGTCATAATAGCGATTGCGTTAATTAATTTTGCTCGTTCAATATAATGGGTATTCAAACAAAATAATATTAATATATTATTATTACCATCTGTGCTATATATAATATAGGTAAACGTGGTGGACCGGCAGTCGCTGAGCCGACTCCACCGCGGCTGGAGCATCGATTTCAAATCCCTCGCAAGTAACACACGTCGTATACGGATAAGTCACAAGATTATAATCATCCCTTCTCAGTGGGGACGTTCTTAAGGCTACCCCGGACTTATAGAATAGGTCCCCGCGCACTATTATACGCATATAATGCGTAATATTATGCCAGCTAGTGACACTATTATAGTATATACAACTACTGTATAATATCCGACTGAAATGTCGGGGCTGCACACCCGTCTACTCGTGTCCCAAAAGAGATATAATATTTTGCAAGTATTATTATACAGTGAACTAGGCCGCGGTGGTAACCATACCGGGTTAAAATAACCCGTACTTTTGGGAACGCGTGTTGGATGTATCGATAATATTATTATGTATTATTACTGTCGATGTATAGTAAATAGTTATTCTAGCACTAAAATCGATATTCGGTATACAAATCTATAGACTTGTCGTTGATATAATATATATTGCCAAATACCGATGATGATGTACTTACAGTGCCTGGTTAGGTTGTACACTTCGTATCGATTATTCGCTGCGTCAGAGTGTCGACTATGTACAAATAATTTTATTTATTAATTTACCGTATCTTCAAGAAAAATACACGGTCACTAGCTGATATGGTTGACACCGCATAAAGTCGTCATTCGTCCTAAGACTCAAGTCGGTAGTTTGTTATAAATATATTATACATATACCAGATACCTGTATTAATAATATTTAATTATCATCATTTTTCTATATTTATTTTCTTTGTATACAATAAGTGCTATATATGCAAGAAGACTCGTAATATATCGTATATTCATAATAGTCAGTAGAACCTGGATGTCTCAAAGTCTCCAAAAAAAATTCGACATATCGAAACTTTGAGTTACTGAGGTAATTTAAAATATATGAATAAATGATAATGACTGAAAAAAAAAATTCGATATACAGAATAACTATATAGAGTTCGAGATACCGAGTTTCCACCGTACTTACATTAATGAAGTGTATTCAAATAATCGATATTTCAGTATCGATTTTCTGGATGCAACTTGGTTGTAAAAAAAATGTATACTTGGGCGCAAGTAGACTATGACTGTGTATATTTTTCCCCTATAGGGAGCTGACATTTGAAATCTTCAAGAATTGGCCCCTAAGGGTTGGAAGTTGTAAGAGTTGGATATTATTCTATATGCTCTCGATGTATAGCAGACAAAGCAAGAAATCCGAGCAATGCAATGGTGGGTTTAAAAATCAAAAATTTAAAACGCATATTTTGCATATTTCGTTAATAAATTTCGGAAAAAGTGCATATTTCTTGATTTTCATACGTATATTTTTGCATATTTAATATTTCCTAAAAAAATTTGATCTTTTTCCTCCTTAAGCTGTGTTTTATTAATAATATAATATTGAATACAAAAACTCAATATTATTTAATGAAGGTATTTATTGTTACCGTTGTAGTCGACTATTAATTTAACGACAACGACGTGCGATATGCATTTAATCTCTTTCGCACTATAATAGCCTGATGTATTATATTTTTTAATTAATTATTCAGTTAAAAAAATGTCAAAATTCAAAGTTTTACGCCATATTTTAAATATTATATAAAATTTACAACGTTTCAAATAGTTTATTTTTCCATAATATTCTATACTTCTTTTAGTACATATTAATAACAACATAAACATTTTTTTTTTGGAATTTTGAATAATTTTGAATATTTAAAGCATTTTTGACATTTTATCATGCACTTTTTTCCTATTTTAGCTCCTATAACTCTCAATCTGAACTAAACTCACCTAATAAATACAATCTGGGACGCATGTAATACCTATGCGCTGGAAATGTCGTATAAAAAAATGTAGACGAAACGGACCGGAAAACGAGTATGATTCGAATATTACATCGTAAGTACGGTAACTATATGGTAGCAAAATTGCGGTATGTATTAGATAAGTATCTATAATATATCATAATGTCATGAGCACTGTTGGCATTAACGTTTGGCCGAAATCGCAGTGGTGTAAAAACCGCTCGACTGAGCGATTCGAGTGGACATAATATTATAATATTATGTATCTCGTAATGGAAAGAAACGTGATACAAGTACAGAGGTTATGCACAACGAACATTTCGCAAAGTTTTTTTTTTTTTGCGCTTACCTAATACGATTTCGGGTATTCTCCACGACACCGCTGCAGCTTGCAGTTGGACACGCCTCGGTGCAGCAGACGTACACACATTTTAATTCCTCACGAACATCCGCTATTGAGAGGCTTCGCTGCACTAGAAATCACGCGAAATCAAAAGACTATGGGTATATATTATTATATCATCATCATGACGTACACTGTATTTAGCTGCAGCAGTTTAGTCCTCAAAGGTATGGAGTTATTTTTTGGTGATTTTATTTGAAAAGTTTCTATATTATATGGGTATTAATCATTATATTATCTTAGCTAAGTGGACAGGTGGTGGCTAATGGCAGCTGTAGGATATAATAATATTATAATCTGGAACTAGTGGATTTGACGGTAAAAATATTATATCATATTACGTTCTAGATATACCCTGTATGTAAACATATACAGGATGATCAGTTTAACATAAGACACTCGTTATTGCAGATAACACAAACGTTTGTGAAAATATTTCTTTTACCTAATATTAAAGAGTTAAAAAAATTTTTTTCTAAAATAATGTATTTTTAACAGTTTTTTTTTACTCTTTTGTATGGCAACATACATTTTTAATTTTATGTTTCGAGTCAGAAGATTCGGAGTATTTTGATCTATAAATATCAAAGTTTGGACAAGTATTTTATTAGCTAATAGTAGTTATAAGTGTTTTAAGTTTTGATGAGTAGACTACCAAGTGGTAATAAGTAAAGGACCAACATTTTGCTGGTACCACTCCACTTCGTTCATCAAAACATTAAATACTATTATAACTCATAAGCTAATCGTCCAAAATTCGATTTTTATACACTGACGTACTTACTCCAAAAAAATATTCTGCCTTTAAATAAAAAATTTAAAATGCATGTTGTTTTTAAAAAATAAAAAATAAAAAATAGAAATAATATATTTTTTAAAAATAACTTTTCGAAGTTGTGTAAATAACTATTTTCAAAAACGTTAATAGTTTTGAAATTAGTGTTAATCGGATCACCCGGTATCCCTTGAAATATATATTGGTACTTGCGTGTCTCTGTACAGACATGTTTATAATAATTGTACATATAGGTAGTAAAAAGTCGATTAACTGAAGTGTGATCGGTACGAAATATTCGTATTGAAAAATAATTATATGGTATATCCCATGGAGTACCTTTTAAAGGATAGATATCGGTTTTTCTCGTATTACACTATAGCTGTGTTTCAATAATATGTGACCTTTTTAATGTTACCAATTTAATCGACCTATCTGTTAAAGTCGGCTATTATTAAACCCGATCAGCTGAAAAAAATTCATTAAAATTAAAAACAAAGCAAAATAAACACATTTTCGACAGAACTATTTTTTTTTTTTTTAGTTAAACGCTTCGACGACGGAAGTCGTTATAGCCTGTAAGATTGGTAGGGTTGGTACGGTAAGGTTGGAACGGAAAGGTTGCATGTGTGGCAATAGGCACTACGAACCCGGGTGGTCACCCATCCGGGAACTAGTAGCAGCGGGCGTTACCTATTCTCAGTCGCATTTGGCGACTGGTAGCAGCCAACGCACCAAGCCAAGCCACGACAGAACTATTAACAGTAGCCAGCAGCGGTTTGAAACATGTATACCTATGTAGAGGTGAATGGTGATGATAGATATGTACTCTGCAGGTACCACTTTTGAGATTATCAAGATCTATGTTTATGATTTAATACAATTTTTTTGTTGTACGAGTGTTGGGCATTATTAAATAAATAAATACCAGTGGTGAACCGCGACCAGCCGAATACGAAACCTTCCTCTATAATTAATGAAATCATAATTCCGATTATATAATATACATAAAAAACGTATGCAATAATTTATTATACCATACATAATGTGAGTGTGGTGCGATTATTCGTGATATCTCCTAGTAGTGGGATATTTTGTAAATCTCTGCTAAGGAAAAAATTAAACAGGTTATAAGTATAGTTTTACGTAATTTAAAATTTTTTTTTATTAAAAACTAATAATTCCAAACCATATGTACCAATATAAGACTAGTGCAAATTAGAAATTTTGATTACGTCCTTTTGTGACCGGAATACTTGCATTTGGAAAGCGCTCAGTTCAGCGCTACCCGACAAGTTTTAATTTAACTAAATTTTTTTTTGTAATTTATACATTAAAATACTAATAATTTTTAAGAAACACTGGTCCACCACGCTTTAGATATCTACATTCTACAGATAATATACTTAATTATAATCGTTTCAGGTACCTACTGCGTTTTAAATAAGAATAATCAACGATTGTACGCCATTATGATTTTTAAATAATATTAACACGCGGTCATCTACTATTACAATAATATTATCGTGTGTTATATTCCATTTAAACTTCAAGAGTTATAATATATTATATTTTGTAGCGTTTTCGCTAAGACAAGAAAATTATATAGATGTGTCATAAAACTAGTTGTGACTTGACTCGACGAATCATTTTGACGTGTATCACTTTTCGCACTTTTGTGGCGTCCTTTTAAGGTATTACGTATAAATCTTATGATGGATTTTATATTATTATATCCATGTAATTATATAAATAGAAAACTGTTTCAGGAAAGTCTTGGTTAGTTTATTTAGAAAGAATCATTCAAACACAATTACAAGTATTCTTTCGTCGTTAAATGTCGAGATGGGAATTATCGTCCAGGGATAAGAGTAAAAAAGTTGTGAAAAATGTTATGAATTGAATTTAATTGCTTTGATCAATACAATGAACATTTTCACTAAAAATATTTAAATGATAAAAAAATAAATAATCCTCAGAAAGAAAAATCGTACGGAAAATAACTGCTGTCATCGCCATACTATTATTATGGTACGTATAAATTTTAGGAGCAAACTAAATTTTGTGTATAAATATGTGTTATTGGTATAGAGAAATAATTAATATTATCATTCGTGCATTATAATATTATATTGAAGTGATTTTTAGGAGAATTAAAATATTCCAAACAATTATAATATCATACAGATGTGAAAGGCTGGGCCGCAAGTGAACGAATTTGCTATGACGAATGCAAGTTTACCTAATATTATAGTACTTACTTAAACGACTGTTCCACTATACATAACTTCAATCTAACTCTGCAGATAAAATGATTCTGCGTCAGTGCATTTTGTCTATGCTGTGCGTGGGCCAGAGAGAGAAAACAAATAGTGCGCTGACATCCTCTTAATTCAATTATTACTGTAGTCGGTTAACGGTCTGTGGGACTGGTGTTTTATAGTAAAACCACAGAATAAAATAATATGCCTATCTACTGTTTTTTATACTACCTATATAGGTAATATCATACTTACTATATCTAGGACAGTAAGGATGTTACATAAATATGAAGTGTGGTGTATTATATTCGTATAAGTTTTTTATAAATTATAATAATATATCTATATATATAAAACCGAAAATTGAAACCTTTGATGCTAATGTCATCGGAAACTACTCGACCGATTGTCTTAATTTTTTTTTTTTGAATGAAAGATTATATCACGGAGAAGGTTCCTATCGCAATAGCATTTTTCTAAGTTAATTAACATTTGAGTTATCTATTATTTAAAATAAACGTGTAAATTGTATATCTATATATATATATAAAATCCATATACCACTGACCCACTGATCACTGTAACTCAAAAACTACTCAACGTACGAACTTGAAAATTGTTATATTGGTTCCTCTAATAAGAAACGATTAGCTGAAATTCGCATTTTAAAGAAGTGTTCAAACAGGGATCTTGAGGTTCAAGATGGAAATTGTATTTTTATATATTTTATAAATAGTTACCATTGGTTACAGTCTACAGTAGAAATAAGGATTTATTTATTATTGGTTTTCATTGGTTATTTGGGCTGATCAGGTACAAGCTAGCACCAAATCAAATTATTGAACAGCGCCTACCAAGGTGGAAGAGGTGTCCTTTGTCCGCGATCCTACGTAGTAGGATCGCCTACCAGGGTGGCTGAGTTGCGCTTACTGCAGCGAGTTACACCCAAAAGGAGTTGAACAATCATAATTTTTTTAAGAGTTGCAATTTTTTACGGGCAACGGAGTGCACAGATTCAGCTAGTACATATTATATACACAATTTTACACCGCTTATTCTATATTTTCAGAATGCAGTTGCATTTTTATACTGCCGACCATGGTATTTTTGGTACCTAGGACACGAATAGGGGAGCAAAATATGACGAGCCTGGCTGCGTCAAGGTCAGTGCGAAAACCGAACCACTAAATATCATAATTCATGACCTATGAGTTATACGCTCTTTACTCCAAAATGTCGTACGAATTTACGAGCAGGTCGCTGTAATGACGAGTCGACTAAAGTTAACGCAACATTTATGAGAAAACATACACACGTATTTTCCTAACCTCCAGACTACCTATAATTTTTGCAATTTGCTTATGTTTGAACGGCCCTTGGCCTATATACTTATACTTTATAGTTTATATATATATACCGGCAAGGTTCACGTAAATCATATTGTATATCCTGCAGTCGGCGACGGATATCAAATAGAGGACTTCGGCGCGTCGGGACTACGAGTAGTTTTCAATATTAGTCCTTACATTTAAATATTATAAAAATGTATTCATAAACTCGTCTTAAAAATGTTTTGGATGATGTGATATTATAATATGCACATAAAACAACTATTAAATATTTGAAACATTTAAAATGTTAGCACTTAAAAATATTCGTATTCGATCGATATTGAAGAATACGACGTTGGTCGTAGGTACAAACTATTAATAGCTAATAAACGCAATGAATTAAATAATAAGTAATTATCGTGTATTTATAAATAATAGTCTTTAAAAACTACAAAGTAATAAATAATTATTAAAATATTCTCCATAACGAAATTAAATTAATTTTTTCGTTTAAAATCATTTTAATAGAAAGAAAAATGTTTATATACAAATAGTATAGTTGCGTCTTGCGTAGGTAAACATAATCATAAATTTAATGTATGAAAATATAAAATATAATAAATAATTTAATACTCTACTCTAAATTAATAAAATATAAAACCCGAGCTCTCAGAAATATGAAAATTTTAACGCATTTTACAGAGACGTAGATAATAATATTATTTTCATGTTATTTGTTCAATTCCAGGGTGTTGATATAAAAAAAAAATGTTATTGCAATTTAGTCATTCCTAACAGTTCACTGCTCAGGACTTAATTGAATTCGAGAAGTAAACTGAAATGCAAAACTTTGGAATAAATTATAAGAAAATATATTAGATTAAAATATAATGTAGGTAAAAGAAATAGTTTTGTTTTCACCCCATATTTGTGAAAATAAAATAAATCTAGACCAACCAAATAATAGTGTCACCCAATGTGAGTGGGCTATTTTTCTTGTACATATGTCAAGTCATATCACATATTATGCATATTAATTATTTTATATTATTATAAATGTCAGACTTAAAGATTGCATTGTGTTTTATATTAAACTCGAATTCAATGATATAATATCATATTATAATCATTTTTCGTATACAATGATATGATATCATTGAATTCAAATGTAATACGATCCATTATACAGTGACCCACTTGTAACCTACTGTACAGCAGAGCGACATCATTTTTTTTATTCATTTCTAAGATGATAAACAAAGCGTTACAAATTAAAGTCCCGTCTTGAAGGTGTTTTTCGTAATTTGTCGGTGGTTTTTCCCGTGGCATTGAATAACTGTTCAGAAGATCGGAAAATTACCTCTTTAAAATACCATCTTGGTCCAACTTTCTAAAAGATAAGATACCGATAAGATAAGATAAGATACTGTATGTGGAAATCTAAGCACTATTTCTGGTAGACATTTTGTATACAGGATAAAAAAGAATAAACACCATTGTAAAACCACTCACTTCCTCGCTGCGCTCAGAATCTAAAAGTTAAAAAAAAAATTATACTCAAAACAAATTTATAATTCGCTTACATCAAATGTCATAAGTACAGTATACTGTTTCAAAAATAAACCGTATTTATCTTATCACAAAAGTACTGCCAAACCGTTTCGTAAAGAGAGTCGAAGTGAGAGGGTGTTAACATAAATAATAACTACAGCAGACGCTATATGCACTTTACACTATGCATAAATGCATAATATACAAACGCGTTTCGCAGTCAAATTATCTCGACCCCCGCTCATTGTGTCCCGCATGGCTGTGTGATTTATTTTTATATAATATTATTTTTTGCATTATTACTGCGGCACAACAATTATATCTAGGTACCCGGCGTGTACGGCGCATTACAATATTATTACAGTGACGTTCTAAAAAAACAACAATAATAATAACACACATGACACGGGCTAAATTTAAACCGTGAAAACTCCGTTAGAAACTCGTCGGCGGTTTGAGGTGAACAAATTGTCGATGACCTAGGCTCACACAGTGCACATTATTCCACACAGGCACACACACGATTCGTATCATGCTCGTACCCATACAATAACGCTTAGACTTTGCGCGATCTCTTCCGTCCTGCAATTATATACGCGCGGCCGCCGCCACACCCTAAACGTCCGTCGAAATGCACACACAACTTGCATTCGGTGCACGCGATTTCTCCAAAAACACAATATAATGTGCACCGAGAGTGCACGTTTAAAAAGCGTAAATCACATTGTTGTGTGTGTGTGCGCGCGCGCGTTGCATTGTGCGCCACGGCAACATAATTTGTGTTTGGGTACCTATATTATACGTATATTGTCTTGCAGCGTTTATTTCAGTCGCAACTAGAGCCCCCCCCCCCCCATCCTCCCCTATCCGGTTCCCGGAACGACAACAATATGCGATTTATACGTTCGCATTATATCGTATTGTGCGCAGGCATAATAGCGAAATAATAAATCGTTACTGTTCGCCTGAAAACGTGCAAAAAACCCGGTTTTTAAACGGGCGCCGGGGGCGACGATCGCGGCGGCCCGTTCGGAACGAACGATATCCATAACGTTGCGACTCGCGTTTTCTCGAATTTTCTTCTCGGCCACGTCATAGGATATATCCACAGCCGACGTATCGGTGTGTCTGCGCCGACCGATTTTCGCGATTCCCACGTCCGACGCGGCCAACAGTCTCCGAGGCCCGTGCGTGCGTGCGTAATAGCCGATTCGTGTCGAACGGCTCTTTTCGACACGCCGTCGAAACCTCAGCGTTCGCCTCGTATACGACACGAGCTGTTATCGCAGTCCGCCCCTCCCCCCCCTCCTCCCCCGGAACGATGGACGATGTGCGATATAAAATCGATCGAGCAAAATCGTATAAAACGAAAACCGTAAAGCGCTGCAGTGCTGACGACGACGACGACGACGACGATGACGATGACGATGCTGCTGACGATGACGATGACGATGACGATGACGATGACGATGACGATGACGATGATGATTAGATCACGACACTGCGATATAAGCAGGTACTTATACACGGCGCGGTGCAGCGGAGGTTCTCAAAGTGGTATTTCGTAGTTTTTTTACGACGTCTACAACACACGTCATAGTATTATACAGCGGTAGTTTCCGATTCGTCTGAGAAAATTCTACGTTTCCGGCGTGTCCGCAGATGTATAATAATATACGCCTGTCCGTTTCTGATGGGAAAATCGAAAATAATCGCGAAATCGCAGATTCGAGCGCGAGTCGAAAATGATTATTACTCTATGTTTTGCACCCGTATCCACACACCCTTCAGTGGCATTATTTCAACAATAAATGACCCGCTACGTCATAATAGATTCTGATAGGACAGACTGAATAAGCGATTTTGCATATATTATGCCTTTCCCCTGTCCGCGACTACGCATCTTTTCACCAAACGATTTAGTTTTCCACCAAACTGGCCAATCTCTCGGTAGTTGTCATTACTATTAGTCATTAACAATGTTGGCAAATCGCTTATAATATTAAGATTGTAAATCAAAATAATTTTTACAACGGGAACCTAAGTGTTCATGACTTGGGTACCGGTGCATCATCTGATCCCTCCTATATTCATATACTTGTGCCTGCACTATTCCGTGCACGAAAAATGCATTTTACATGCAATAATAAGTGAATGCATATGGTAATACACTACTTGACGTACCCAAATAATATAAAGTGTACATATCGCTGTAAATGTGATATGGTGCTAAAACGTTATATGCGGTTTAGAGGAATATTATGCATCTAGGTGTGTCTATATAGGTACTTATCTACACGTCTGTAGATATAATATATTATAATACAGATATAGCAGTAGTAATATAGTAATATAATATAAATAGTAGGTAGCTCTAAAAGATATATAATATATCATTATGGGTGTATGTTATGCAGAAGAACGAATGATATTGAATATTATTTAAATGACCTATGAAAAATTCAATTGACCCTAATCACGTTCAGCCGTCTATACAATGCATAATATATTAATATGTATGTGCAGACGTGTGCGCGCGCATTTAACTTCGAAGTCGTGAACACTGGCACCAAAAATACTGTCCAATGTCTATAGTATGATACCACACCTACAAATTGATACACTTTCTTAATCACCGCTATGTTTTCTGAATTTAAAATATAAACCAAAGCAGAAAACTAGAATGTCGTACGCATAAATCGTATTTTATTATATCATGTTGAAATAGATTTCCATTTAGCAACTAGCTACCTGTATTCAGTCTATACAATATATATTATACTCTTTGCATTTATACAATTGGTTTTTCATACATATTATATTGTAATGTAATAATATCAAATTTGCAATTATACCATCAGGTGTGTAGGTATATAATAATTGAAAAACTGTATAATATTATGACGTATCTATGATACTACTACACATTTGAATACAAACTACCTAACCTGTGCGTTTATCGTTCTATGTAGTATTCTTTTATTTCCTTACTTGACTTATAAAATGTCTAATTTCCATGGAATATGCTTATGGCATATATGCAATAAAAACATTAGCTCATAATCTTTTAATATGAATATTATCTTTACAACACTACCTATGTCCCTAATTATTTTTAAATTGTTAGTTTTTTGTTCAATTTATTTCACTCGGAATCCTTTGAAGAGGTAACATTAATTTAAAACGAACCTTTATAACAAAAACACATTTTTTTCAACGTTGAAAATGATTTACCGGACATAAAGATGTGAGTTTAATTATAACTTAAATTATAAAATATTGAATAGATATATTATAATAAAGGTATACCTATATTATAGGCTGAGTTAGAAAAAAAAATGAAAAACTGTCAACACGTCAAGCCTCTTCAAGTCGTAAATGTTTAATTGAATACAAACAAGATGATGTATACAGAAATCTAATTCGAAATTATAAATTCGCATTTTTGTGAAATATTTACATCATTAGCTATAATAATGCAGATGTTTTTTTACCGGTTTTTATATTTAATATTTTTTTTCTTTTTCAGTTTTAATAGTCGTACGTTAAATCTCGTCACATTTATCTTTTAAAACATTTATTTTTGTTGGTAACAATTTTTTTTTGTATTATTCACGCGTTGTGCTTTAAGATTAATCAATATTGTAGTGTTCGTTTTTATTTGTATACGAATGCATTAATGCGTAATAATTTTTATAAAAAAATAAATAATTAGCTGTTTATAAAATTTCAAATTTTGCCGTTCAGACACGACGGCGAAATATCAGCCCTAATAGATATATTATACAAACAAAATTAATCAAAATTTCTTAATATCTTGATTCTTATTTTTTGAAAAACCACAAAACAACCCAAATTAATTATATAACAACTTTTTATTCAAAACGAAGTGCGTTGGAAATGTTTTGGTAACTTTTCTTTTCGCTAAGAATATCATCTATTCTCTTCAGAGTAAAATCAATAAAGTAACAACTAACAAGATAACATTGTTAATTGATAAACAAGGTCTTATAATTAGACTTCTGAAGACTTTCCTTTAAATTTTTAACAAATTAGAAAAGATTATGTACCTATATAACTATACGTGTAATAATATTATAACAAAAAAAAAAATCAGTAAAAATATTATATTATCCATTAGAAGAGTTTGGCATATTATAATAAACGTGTAAGTACACAATATTATAAGTATGGATTTATCATGTTAGGTTAAATTATATGAGTACATCTCTAAATTATTACTGCAAGTCAGTCTCCTTGGTATAAATAAACTATTTTATAAAATATATACACAATATCATATTAGGTATGTGAATCATAAAATGAGACAATTTTTGCATTATAAATGATAAATAACTAGAAATACTTAAAAATAAGTTTAAACGTAAACAAATTACAAGCGGAAATAATTAAATACACAAATGTCAATGGAACGATAATTGTATAATATTATGATGAATGATGGACGCGCGTTTATAGAGTAAATTTACTGAAACCTATACTAAATTGTTATTGAACAATATTGAAAAGCATCACAGTCCACAGAACAGTTTCATTTACGAAACGTTTTCATATAAAATGGCAATAAAAATTCACATTAGGTATTGCTTGTAATATAATATACATTATTATATTATATTATTGAACCTTGGTCTGAGGTAATTTATAAGGCCATGATTTTTAAGAAAATTTTTAATACGGAAAAGTATCACAAATTAATACAAAACCTTGTACCGTTGTCCCTGATGTGTAGTTGTTTATTATATAACGTATTTAAAAATCTAATTTATATGACGCGCTAAAATGTGAGTAACTACCTAAACAAAAATTACCATTTATCAATATTGAATTTGTTGCACTAGAATATTGTCATCCAGTCATCGAAATGGGATACTTGGTTCCGGTGCAAAAGTCGATAGGTACTTTATAAAAGTTTACCATTTAAATACAAATGTATAGGTACGTGAATTCAATATTCGTCTGTGAATATTATACGAATAAAGACATTCTGTAAGTACATTGTATGGAATACAATATATTACAATATGTACATTTTTCATATGACTTATACGATCAACATTCAATATATTATATTTTTATATTTTTAAAAACCGTATCAATATGACGTTATTTGGTCGAAAATATTTGATTGAACATTAATTGCAATAAATCATGCTATCAATTTCAAGTTGGGTAATTCACATATTTTGCTCGTTATTGATATTTTTAACAGTTTAACACACTGCTCGATCGTGCTAACAGAGACTAATAGATACTTATATTAAATTTATAATTTATTATAAATTATATTGTGTAGATACCTAAGCAATCCGGAGGGTTAAAATAGATGATATGAAATGTACAAACATTTGCGTTGACGTGAAATTGATTACGTGTCATTCATTAAAAAAAAAAATCTAGAAACCAGAAATATGAATTAAATTAGAGTCTGGGTAAACGAGTAACTCATATAACATTAAAATAGCTGTGTGCTTGTGTGCTTAACGGTTAAAATCGAACGAATACACGTGTACAACATTAGCCATACACGGTGGATTCAAAAATAAATTTACATTAATAATCATATTCTATCTACGGCGGAGTTGAATAAAAATGAACTACGAAAACGGTCATAAGGTTATTATTTTTTGGTCTCGATTCGAAAATTTACCGTGCAATTGTGAGTTTATGATAATCTACGCGCGTTCAATTTTAATTAATAATACCCACGTTCATAAGACTCGTTTTTTGACGACACCTGGCCATAATATGTATTAATATTATCTACAAGAAACATATAATATGGACTGGGGGACGGCGTGGCCGGTTCGAACTCGGCCAGGGGTGGCGTTTTTCTTCGGGAATTCACGGTGTCCGCAGAGAGAGGCCGCCATCCCCCACCCAGGCATGACAGATACCTACGGGTGCCCACTTAAAATTTCTGCCAAAACAAACACACACGTGTTCAAAACCTACAGTACCCTCCCCACAGTTGCACAGGCTAATGACCTCAGTTTTCGAAGCCTCAACCCCTCAAAAAAAAAAATAAAACAATATGGACTATTGATTATTTTCATTTAGAGTAAAATACTAAAATGTCCGGAGTGAAAACGTTAGTTGTTACTTTTGTTTAGGAAACGTCCACCACCACCGGTCAGTTAAAACTTAAAATATTAATACTAACCTATACCAAATCTGATGCGTATATATCAATATAATATAGTGAATACTTGATAAAATAATTCGTTACAGTCGTACACAAAAATGTATACTTTTTTCGTCGTTATATTATGCTGTTATAGAGTAGGTACAAACCAAGACCGAATATTTCAACTAATGCTAATACTGTAATAGTTGCGTGTGTGTTTTACTTAAGCTACCGGAAATGTCAATTTAATTTGCATAGCATATTATGATGTAGGTATATATATTAGACATAAGTACATGTATACGTTCTTACCAAGCTTACATATTATAATAATATCTATAATTGCAATGTTTCCACCGTGAAACATTAGCACCGTCAATTGTTGTGTATAAATACGTTTTTACTTGTGTAGTTTTAAGTAAACGACTATTAATCTCTTTACATTTTTGAGATATAAAATCTGATTTTAAGAGAAAAACACGGTACATTTCTTGTTGAACTGAACTCTCAGTCAATCACTTTATCACCGATTGCCTCCAATACACAGATGGACATGGAAACTTCAACATACCCAACACTTAGATGCAGCACTTGGACCAGACGCAGACACCATCACACGGATTCTTAAGTTCTTAGACAAAACTAAACTGTACAATTAAATTTAAAAAAAGAATTATAGTTATAAATATTGTAACTAATGGTCATTGTCGCCGATGTTAATTAAAAACAATAAAACAAAAATAAAAATCTGATTTTGTGTATTTCAAGTAATTTTTAGTTTTATTTATGACTACCTATATTTTTGAATTCCTAATCTGAAGCAGAATACTTACTGATCAAACATTTTTAACAAGCATATAAGTTTAGATAAGTGAATAGGTGGACCAAAAATATATTGAGATAGACTACCATTGTATTCGCATTGCTCTGTTTCTATACTCAAGTGCTAGTAACTATAATTAATGTGCTATTGATATAAAAGTTTTAAATATTACTTACTGAAAAAGATCCATATAAACTAAAACATTTTTCACCTCATCGTGGTGCCCTAGATAAGATATAAGAACGAAAAGGACATAACATATTATTGATTTGACTACGTTAGAGTTTTTAACGGCCCCAGAGAAATCGAAGTCGTCGGTTTGAGTTATTAAAGATCGGCTCGACTATAACAATACAATTTATTGTTTTTCGTAAACTGTATTATTCTGCACCAAATAAATACAATATTCGTAAAGTGCGCGAGTTTCGTGCGTGCAAGAAACGAGAGGACATAATGCAGTCCTAATTTACCATTCATAAGAAAACACTGTTAGACACCTTGTGCAGATAATAATATTATGCGTTGCAAGCAACTAAAAAAATAATAATATTATGCGGTGCATCGTGATGCATCGTTTACAACGTTAGTCGACATCTAAACGAAATAAAAAATTTATAATAAACGATGGTCCTTTTTTCCCCGCCGAGCTTCGATAAGATGTTCGAACGGAAAGGAAATCATTATCGAACCGACCGCGCGTCGTGTTATAATATTAATGTCACGTTATCGAAATAAATGTCACTTTATCGTCTTCGACCGTATTATTATTATAGTCATAATATATGATTCTATTATGTCTGTATAGCACGTGCGCCTTATAGACGCATGACAGGTACGTCTCGGGCGGTTCCATTTTCCGCCAAAAACGAGATACCGTTTTCCTCCGCTGTCCATTTTCCGCTTTCCAGAATATTTTTCTCTTTGCCGTGCATAGATTATTTATACTAACCATTTTATTATTTATCGGTCGAGCGAAACGGTCGAGAATCGTTTTAAATTTCTCTGGAGGAAAACGGGGACGGCGGAGGAAAAAATGGGCTACGGCCCTCGTCTTTTGGGCAAACGCCGACGGGGGGGGCGATCATCAGTCTAAATAATCGTCTGCAGCGGCGGCGGCGTGCTAAAAAACAATCGTAAATCAGTACCGAGTTTCGGTGGCGCAATGACGACGACGACGTCGGCGATTGTGGAAAAATGGAGAAACGCTCGTGCAGTATAGGTTAGTGGTGGCTACGGTGGCGGCAGTCAGGGGGGGGGAGGGGGCAGCCAAGCACAAGGTAAGCACAAGCACATAATAGGCGGACGGCGGGTGAGGACGACGAAAATCAATAGGCCGTTTTTTTCCTCACCCCGCGCGAGACGCACTCCGTACAGCGTATTACATGTATATATGCACACACCGCCACCGCCCTCGCGCGCGCGATTGTTGTTCACGAGGAAACGATAAATCAGTTCATTAAATAATGGCGCCTGCAGAAAACGATGAAAATGAATAATAATCGAACACGCGGACGCGCATGCGCGCGCGAATACTAACACACACACGTCTCGATGCGTGACATTATAATATTGTGGTATATACAATGTAGAAATAGTATACGTCGGCCTTGAAACGGATCTATCGATTCGCGTGTGATCTATTGCGGGCGAACAGCACACACGGATTGTCACGGCACGAAACGTACCATACAATATTGTATTATATTGTATTATATTGTACGCGATACGCGTCTTACGCTCGCCAATGGTAGGTACCTACACATGCCCAGGTTTTCCGCGTAGAGTGTTAAATAATAATAATTTCACGAGCAACACACACTCGCACGCGCACGACCGCGACACGCGGCGTTGACATTCTTCCGTTGCGCAAATCCGACCGAGCGATGCGGTTCCGTGGGAATCTGCTCGAACGAAACGTGTTCGATATATATCGTATGTACGATATATTATTATGTAAAATACCGGGTGATCCGTTTGACGTAAGACTACACTCATCGTCGTTTCGAAAACCATTGACCGTTTTTTTGAAAATATCAATTATTGTTCAACTCGCATAACATAATATCGTCCCGACCGCGACGTCGAGAACGACGTTTTTCCAAACGAATCGTGTTCGTTACGATTTCCACGCGGTCGACTATCGGTTTTGTAATTTTTTCAACGACCGCGTGATATCATTTATTTTTAACCCTCGTCGGTCCGGAGCAATAGTGTTTTTTTTTTTTTTTGAAGTAATTATCGACGCATAAGAATAACAATTCAGACGAATTTTTTCGAGTTAATGTAATGTTTTGAATAACGGATCGGAGTGGTACGAGGCTACCCCTCAAAACGTAAGTCCACTACTACTCCATTCGTGTAAACTTTAAACGTTTGGGTATAAATAATAGCAATGACTATACTCATCCGAAATTTGATTTTTATAGATACTCCAAATAATATTCTGCTTAGGAAATGAAAACGTATGTTATGTCATTCAAAAGAGTAAAAATCGTATGCGCGATATAGCAAAAGTAAAATATTTTTCCGAAAATTTCGTATAGCGACTTATGATTATACAAACTTAATACTTTCAAAAAACTTTGTGTCTTATGTGAAATGGACCATCCTGTATATGGTAATGTAACTGCAGTGTTATGATGTTATTATGCACATTATCGTATATACTGGACACATACCATCACGTGGGTTCGCATGATATATTGATATTATATAGATCAACTATGATGGACTCACGTTCTTGTCCGTCACATCACAATATACAGAAGCAATATTATATGTCATAGATATCAACTTATATGGTTCGTCTCCAAAAACCAAACTTTTTGTTTACGAATATTGATTTGACCGTCATAGGTTGGTTTTTGCAATAGTAAATAATTTTAGTCAACAATTTCTTTCGTATAGTAATAATAATGAAATTACTCACACGGAAAAGTGATGAATAGTATAAGACTATGAGATCAGTTGCGCCTACAAATGAAAGTTTGTATTCGGCGTATACCTAACCGATTACGCTCATCGTATTTTACCTATATTTTAACATTTTAGTTTTACCCTCAGGTACCTATGAAAAAATATGCTTTTAGTCTAATTCCATCGACATGGATTTATTGTATCCGTACATTCTTATAATATTATACTTGTGCGAAAGAAGTTGAACGTTTGATCTCATTCGAACATAGCCGGCAATTTAAAATTGTTTTTTTTTTTTTTTTCAACACGTCTTGTCAAACCTTTGTAGTTCCGTTGTGTACCAGTGCGGGCAAGGATTTCGTACAATATTGCACTGAGACAATGAGACCACGTGGTCTTTTCTGTGTGCCATTTGATATTTGCGAATAGACTGAAAATATTTTTGTTCAAGGTATTACGACGAGAACAGCCGCGTCCGACCGTGTGTACACTGCACCCATCCAGTGTACAAGTCTTGTAGCCTGTAAGTAAACAAGTACAAATCGTGTTTAAAATAAAAATCAATCGTCGTTTATACTTGTGCGTGGGCGGTTATATTTCTGACTAGAATCAGCAATATTTCGCACCGTCGATCGAAATGTCGGCGTCGGTCGTGATACTTTGTAAATGATTGAAATATTGATCGAATCCGTTTTCGAGTTTTGGCAGATCGTACCGAGTACCTACATATTATTATAGTTGTAGATAATATTACGGTTAGGCATTTTACAGAAATAAAGTGTATAATAATATTGCGTAACGAGTTTCTTCAAACGTATTATATTGTAGTTTATGAAACAGTAATAAAATACTCACTGCGCTGCAGCGTACCGTATAATATATTATGAGAAAACCCCATAACGAATAATAAATATACAATATATAATATTCGATGTGTAAAGCCACGAGGTTTTAGGACCGAACAAACCGTGGAAAATAAATCACAATAATAAACTTGTACAAGTCGTAACGTCTTGTATTATATTATTAACAGAGCGAGGGAATAATTTTGTCGTGTGTAATTTATCGCGTAACGGGCGTGCGCCCGAATAGAGAAAATCGGTGCCAGCGCGCGCATAAAGAACATTTTGAGCGGCTTAAGCATTATTATATATAATAATAATAATAAATTTATAAAGGAGAGTATAAAAAGTTTTTTTTTTCATTCAATTTAATTAATATACGCGGCCGAGGTCGACCTGTTGGCAGCAGGTATATAGGCCTATATTATGTCGTATAGGTACCTACGTGGAATCCTTTACGGTTCTTTGTCTTAGAGCCGCGCGAATCCGTCGAAAAGCCTACGAAACGACCCAATAATCATCGCTTTCTAAACGCTCGGCGCGATGTCACGATTTCGCGTCCCGCTTTACCGCGTGTGCAGATATTTTTCGCGTTTATTTATTATCGTTATTATTGAATTTATTATTATTATTATTATTATTATATTAAACGCGCGACACGGCGTGGTGATGGTAATGTGAATTTCTTAGATACTGCACCGGCGAGGAATCCGGTTCAAAACTGTGCGGGTACACTGCACCGTTGCAGCTGCATTTCAGTCGTATGTTTACATATTTTATAAACAACTACGGCGCATTGGGCCATTAGAGCTACACCTATGCGTATCGTATTAATACGTTATGGCGGGCAGCAAAGGTCGAAAGAGTTTTGAAAGAAGCTTTCCGAGATATTTTGTTTTGTGTTCCGCACGCATCAAACTGAAAACACATTTTTACGAGTATTTGCTCGCGAAAATTAGGTCAACAGCAATATGCAGTGCGCTGATGCTGCGCTTTTCGCATAACGTGTCCGCAGGCGACGGTGGTAATGGGGGGATGGGGGGGGGGTGAGGTTGTGATATAGTTTTTAAGCATGATTGTTATTTTTCATGTCCTGCCGGGTAGTACTAGTATACACACGCAGAAACGTGCGGAATAAAAAAAAAATAATATTTAGAAAAGAACTATATACGTTAAAGATACTTAGAATGATTGATGGCGCAATTCTGTAGACATTTTATATCAAATTTTTGAACGGCGTCGACGCTGAGCCTATAGACGATGGTTTAGAACATACGTTTCTGTGTCATTTTTTTGTTTAATCTCGCAACTGCATGTTATAACCGTCGGTGGCACACAATAGTATCTATCGTCTGTCGAGTGAACACACATATATATGTATAAATATATGGCGGCATCGTTGTTGTGATTAGTAAATATCATTATTCATATGATACAAAAACGGTTCGTCAGCATTAAAATAACGGTCCGAGATCCGTCAAAGTATATAAGATTGCAACACGATTGCTGTACTGCGATGTAATGGGAGAAAACTATAGGGTAGCACACATTTATAGATAATAATTTTACGTCACATCGTTTAATTAATAGACATAAGCGTGAATTGTATTAATTATCTGAGCAAACTAAAGTAATAAAAAAAAAAAAAAAAAAATGATGGCAAATTTTGTATTCGAAGGTTAGAGATTCAAAGGAATTCGATATGAAGTCGGGGGAGCGGACCAAGGTTAAACACCCACAAACTATTCGACTGAAACATTGTGATTGTCTCTATATAATATATGGATATTATCTAATGAAATTTGACACACACTGAAATATTTTGAATTTTATACCTCGGATGCTCCCTCTGTCACGTTCATTAGCAAGTCCGATATTGTTATAGGTACGTAGTCATTTCTTCCAATAATTATGTACACCGATATCGTAGTAGGTACATGCAAATCAATATTCACGAGAATAAGCTAATGGTAGATAGGTATATGTATACGCATATAATATTGTTATAATATAATAGTACTGTAGTGTACTGTGTATAAAACAATATGCTTACGGGCATAGAATATGTTAAGAATTCAAGATGAAACGTTACGGATATTCATTTTCTGGGACCAACAATATTTGTTATTACTATTATAGTTTTGAAATATAACTATAATAATATGTTATTCGACTCTACATAGAGTTAAAAGTTTAAAACGAAACAAAATGTGCCCGACCTGTATTTTCGACCGTTTAAAGGAATTACTATTAAAATATAATATGAAGGTGTAACTATTCTTAACGCTTATATCGATAACGTATATTAAAGTAATAGGCTTACCTATAGAAGTATAAACAGTACAATAAAATCGAGTTGATGACTTCGCGAATATTATATTATCATGCGTACCTATAAATACTCTGAACTTAAATCCGATCGCTGCACAGGTAACCTGTACCATCCCAATAACTGCAATGGGCATATTTTGTCGGCCGTTTATACATTAAGTCCAAAAATTATTGTAATAATTACACACGTTTTGCTAAAATCCGGCAGATTCAACTATATATATATAGAATTTAGTCCTTCTAAAATAATCGAATAATAATAATATAATACGCCGTCTCGGCTGAAATGATTTCGGTTATTATGTACAGCAATCAATTATTAGACTTTTAAGTTTTGCTCGCCGATGATGAAATGCGATTACGATTTTCCTTTGGTCTCGCGGATAATCGAATCTTGTTTTAGTCGGTTCGATGCGATCCTCGATTATATAGAAAGTGACCCGTATTGCTCGAAATCGTACGGCAGAAATATATTAAATTCTCCCCCTCCCCCCCCCCCCAACCTATGTACAGATGATGGGAAGGGTAGACGCTACACGACAACCATCTGAAGATTTAAACCTACGGTATACTGCAGTACGATGAACAGGTGTAATTGGTTTTGATCGTTACTATTCTTAATTGGGTGGATTGCTTTACGCTTTTCTGTGTACCTATATACGTATATAACAAATGCACATAGGTATCACTTGTTTACTGTATTACCGTATTGGTATTGAAATGAATGTCTGTTTGTATATCATAGACCTAGTCGTAGGTATAGGTACGTCTGATGCCGTTGCCCGGCTATATATAGTGTACGTCATTACATTATAATAAATCGCACGATAACTCGTACATATCCCCATTACTTCTCCCGATAATTCATCGTACTGTCGGAAAATTGATTGAGAAAAAACAAATCGTCTCGTTGTGCAACATTGGCGTGACACTTGGATTGCAGATCGTCTTTGGGTTAAGCGTGGTGTAGTGTTACACTTACCTGCAGTATTTCCATTCATAAAACATAACGTCAATGATGAACTGTGTTCGAAATATTTCATTTTTCGTTCATATACCGTCACGCAGCAGCCGCTCTAAACCATTGTACTCACAAGAAATTATTCGAACAGGATAGAATAATTGTATGTACAATTGAATAATAAAAAAAACAAAGACTGGTTGACATTTGGTCATCACGCGAATGTGTGACACACGTTTTCTCCAATTATTTCATAGTTATTCGCCGTCTACGAACACATGTTTTAAAAAATATTTCATTTATTTCAAAACGTAGCAAATTTAGATTTAGGGTGTGTGATATAATACCATATTTTACTGCTGCAGTAATTATACGTGTGCCCATATAACTTCGTGCATAGTATTCTTTAATAATATTTAGTCACATAATAAAAATACTTTAACAATTATTACAATATTCGTACACACACACACACACACATACACACACACACACACACACACACACATATTTTATTATAATTTATAATGCCGTAGGTAATATAATAAATGAAAATAAACACATTTTTGCACGCTATTAGGTAATAATTATGTTTAGTTTTAGTTTTAAATCAGCCACAATATATGACTGTGCGTAGAAATAAAATTTCAAAAAAGTCGTATTTTTCACGTCGTCTCGTTGTCGGTGTGGATTTGTATTTATTTCGACCAAGTCGTGTGTATACTTACTATGATATCATATATTATATTGTATTGTATTGGTCTATTGGTCAACTGCAAGAATCAGTTTCGACGCGGCGGCGGCGGCGGCGGTCTCTTCCACAAAGAACGTTTTGTGCTCTTTGTGCGCAGGCCTTGTGTTTGCGGGCGCGGTGTGTCCGTGCATGTCTTCCCCGACAAGTGCATGTGCATCGGTGCAATTCACGCACATGCGAGTGAATGGGTAATAATTCCACGGATAATGCGAGAAAAAAAATACCGAAACGAGGCAGTTTATAAATACCAATTTATACATCATGTAATAATAATAATAATAATAATATAATCGTCGTGCCGAAGGCCGAGATGGAGGAATTCGCGTACAATATTAATATTCACCTACATCTTAACATGCACGGCGCTGCTGCAGTTATATGTGCGGCGTCATCGTCAGACAATAACGAAGTGATCGACGTCGTCCGTGAATTTTCAATAATGATCGAAAACAAGTGAGTATCACCTAGGTATATACATATAATTTATTGTATCTTATTATTATTATTGTAGGTACCTATTTATATCTACCTGTATGTTATGTAACACGGTTTCACGAACACGTCACCTAATTTATAGGAACGGCAGGCAAAGATAACTGCACCGGTGCACCTCCTGCATTATGCACGTCATACCTGCAGCAGCAACAGCAACAGCAGCTGATATTCGAAAAAAACCTGCACTTAAACATAATACTACGCACCGGGTCAATAACCATCGCTCGCATGATATCGTACTTATAATATATTGTATATGATTATATGTGTGTGTGTGTGTATTATAATACATTATATTATATTCATGTACATTTTTATGCGGAAACTCCGTCTCGCAGTACATTATTGCATATCGGTTCGAGTAGGTATATAATGTCAGTGTAACTCTTTGGTTAAAACACTCTTTTTACGTATATAATAGGTACCATGTAATATGGAATGCCGTGTAATATTAATATGTATCATAGCTGTAGGTTCGGCGTGTTGGGCATCGCTCGCGATGATTTACCGATTTAAACTGACGTGGTTGGATCGCATACTTAACGGATTCCATCGACCCACGGCATCGAAATTATACTCTCAAAATATATGATATTACATTATATCATTATATTGTTGTACTCAATACGATAGGACGTGGTTGGTTATTTTTTTGAATAGAACACGCTACAACGTACGTTTAGGTTAGGTGTAAGCTATTATAATATATAATATTATTGTATATAAATGCGATGAGACGTGTGCGGTTTCTAATTTTCTGGAAAAACGATTTTATAATCGCACATAAATGTATAGTATATATGTGTGTGTACAACATTTTTATGGTCATAGTACGAGGTACGTGGGTACGATGTATTATTTTCTGTGCGCAAAGCATGGCTGCATAGCAGGTCGCGCTTGTGTGCAATTTCGTATCTATATATTTTTTTCATATAATTGACTATAATGTCAAATCGATTACTATCAATATTGAGGATAACGTGTTTCTTGATAAAAAAAAAAAAAAAATAATATTAAAAATGGTAATGAAGATCTGTTGTACAGCCTTGCAGGAAACTAGCTTTTTCCCGATAGAATTAAATAGCTCTATGCGTGCGCTATCGACACGTCATGACGCCACCGTCCAGCTTATATGCATATATATATTGAGCTTTTATACTGACATTTAATTTGAACACCTGTAGGTTTATATGTGTGTACATAAAATATAATGTATATCATTTAGTATACATTTATGGTGAGGTTAAAAAAAAACACTTAGGCTAATCATGTTATTACCTATTTTATTATAATTCCATCGTGTCCATAGTATACACAGGACACAGTTTTAGTAGTACTGAGCTCATGAAACACCTGTTGTTTATGTAATTTTTGTATACAATACAATATTTAAATACTGTAAATATAAAAATGATTGTACTACTGCGCCCGGTGCTAATGTAATTTTGTGAAAAAAAATACGTTTTACCGGAATAGTGGTCCTGTTCTATAGAAACGACCGAATTTGGTAACTTTTTTTAAAACTAATATAATATGGTAATATTCTAAAGGCCACACCGAACTCCATTTGTGAATATTTTAACTTCAAACTTTACGATATGTCTTCAAAAATAATACAATTTTAAGCGTTTTTTTTATAAACTACATTATACCATTATTTGAAATAAAATACAAAACCGGAGCCTGTAAGAAGTCTTCATCTTTAAAATAAAAAAATAGTTATCAAAATCCGACAATTCTACAAGACCTGAAAATTATTCCCTTGAAGTCATTTTTTTCCGATATCATACTCCCTGATATCAAACATCCTCCCTAAATAGGTATCGGGTAGTAGATTAATGGCAAAGTATTATAATGAAGGTGGCAACTAAAAAATGAAATTTAATTTAAAAATTTTTTAGAACTGAGGAAAATTTGAAAAAACTAGCACCTTAATCAATGGGTGTCTTGATATAATTGTTTAATATATCATTCTTGTATTTATGTATAATAATTTTTGTTTCATGTGTCGTGTTATATCGATAAACATGTATTTTTATAGTGATTTAAATATATTATACATATAATATAAATAGATTTTTTTATTATAAATTAATAAATTAGACATTAATTATTATAACCAGTTAGGTACCAAAATAATTATAATAACATATTACATAATATAGGTAAGCGGGTATGATATACATAGATACGTCCAAGAACAACAATATTATAGGTATGCATATTGCATTTCTTCAATCTTTGTACTTCAATAAAGTTTATGCTATAACATATTGTAAACAACTTTATGTATATTTACATTCCAACCCGTTTATATTATGTTATTGTCCGCAAAATTATATAATATAGTAATTATATTAATAGTTAACTACTAGCTAGCATATATGTTTGAAGTGTCAGCGGTACTTAGCTGAATTCTTAAATTCGTTCAGTCCTAAACCAACTTCCAAATTTCAGTTGTAGTATAGTCTAATATTCATTGCGTTGTGTCAGTTGAACTTGCACGCATATAATAGGTTATTACTTGCGAAGAAAAAAGGAAATATAAGCTATGTAATGTATAGACTTTTATATAGAATATTATGGATAATTAGTCGTCTACAACTACATTATACTGTCGACTTGTCTGATTTAAGCGAATAACATTTAATGGTTTTATGGTAGGTATAATATAGTCGTCACTATATTATATTATATTATATTGATAATTAGGGCTCGGAAGTTATAGGAGCGAAAAAATTGTAAGATATTAATAAAAATTCAAAATTATTCCAAAAAAAAATAATTTTATGTTGTTATTAATTTGCGCTAATTAAAATGTAAAAAATTAAAAAATAAATTTAGAATATTAAAAATATGGTGGAAAACTGTTTGCAATTTTTAAATTTTATTGAACTGAAAAAAAATTTATTCGAAAAAATAGTTTAGTAGATGCATCAGAATATTTGCACAATATAGAATAAATGTGCATCGTTAAATGACGAATAATGTAATAATGTCATATTGATGCCTAATAAAAAAAAAATAAATAGATACATGTTAACTGCGACAATAACAGTAATTACCTTTTAAAAAAAATTTTGAGTTTTATATTAAATATTCTTATTAAAATATACAGCTTAAGAAAGAAAATAATTAATTTTAATCAATTTAAAATAAAACGTGCATAATATGCGTATGAAAATCAAGAAATAAGCACTTTTCCACTAAATTTGACGAAATATTCAAAATACACATGTAATTAAATTTTCCATTTTAGATTCTGAGCGCCTCCCATGGGGTGCCGCCACTCATTTCAATCAATCATCATCACATTTACTTAATGTATAACTTGTAAATACAGATTGTAAATACTATGTTTTGTCCAATAAAAAAAAAAAAGAAAAAAAAAGTGAAGCGATGAATGTATTTTTTTTTTTTTTTTTTTATTTTTATTAAGAGAAAAGCCTCGATAACGTGACCATTGGCTTATTTTTACATCAATGAAGACTTAGATTAAATTAAATTAATTTGTACAGTTCAGTTTCTTTTAAAAATAAAATTATATTTTGGATGGATTTTTCGTCAGGGCCCAGTGCGTCGTGAAGGTGTTCGGGTATGTTGAGTTTTTGGCGTGCCTCTTTTGTGTCTCTGCATTCGGTGATGATATGTTTGATTGAAGTTGTAATTCCGCATGTTAGGCATATTTTTGGTGGCTCTTTTTTCATGAGGTGGCCATGTGTGTGATGCGTGATGAATGTATTGATTTTACAATGATGTGTGTTTTTTATTAATTTTTTTTTTTGTGTCTGTCATCACCTTTTAGGACAGTAAAAGTGCTTGGATTTTCTTCAACAGTAAATTCCCAGTAGTTTTCAAAAGCGACGTGAAAAACAAAAGAAAAATTAAGGAAAAACGGGAATTTTTACGCAAAATCTGTTTTCGAGAAAATCGATTTTGGTTTTTGGTGTAACTCTAAAACAAATGAGCGTAGGTACATGAAATTTTGACTGAATGTTTATATTACCATTTTCTATACACCATAACATTTTACAAATATTTTGAGCTGTTTACGGACATTGTCGGTTTTCAATTTTTTTTGGTTTTTTTTCCTATAAATATCAATAAAATTGTATTTGTTGGGTAAAAAAGCGTGAAAATTTAATGCAATGCTCCTGATATATTGCTACAATAGCAGTTGAAAAATTTTAAAACTACACAGCCACAATTTTTTTTTATAAGCATTTAAGGTTTAAATTTTGACAACATTTAATAATTATTTTATAGTTAAAATTTATAAAAAATTCAACTTTTATAGCTAAGGATTGAAAATTGAAAACAAGGCTCCACGTAAATAGGTTATATATAAATTACTTTATTCACAATAATATCATCAAATATACTTGGTAATATCATAGGCTGACTGACGGTTTTCGCTCAGAATCGTTTTTCTTATACAATGATATTATTATATCATTGAATTCAAATATTTAACACCATCCAGTACAGTGATTCACTTGTAACCTACTGTATAGCAGAGCGACATCCACTTACCCACGTTTTTAAACTCACTATTGTATAGCTCGGATTTTCTACTTGGTCTGCTATAACATATAGATTATATAGAATAATATTCAACTCCTATAACTTCCGAGCCCTATACTGATAGAATTGTTTGGTACCTATAGTATCTAATTTCGTTATTTATTTTAAACAATGGTTTATACTAAGTATTAATACTGATCTATGTGTTTTTAGGTTTCTTAACATAAGTTAAGAACATATTATAACTTCGTTGTGTGTGTCCGTCGTCTGCCCGTCCGTTAGTTACCTGTAAATATTATAATATAGTTTTTTTTTTTTTTTTTTTGCTTTTTTATTTGAAGAAATCTACAATCTATACATGCTTTTTGTACAATAAGTAGGTTTGATATAAGAAAGGTAAGAGAAAATAAAAAAAAAATGATATGAATAGTTAGATTAGGGGAGATACCCAGTGGTAACACCCTGGTATAATATAGTTACGATTATTTTTATTTAGATATTAAAGTATGGTTGTTTATATTATCTGAAGATAATTAGTAATTATTTATTTATTGTTTAAACGTTAAATATGGGTTCGTACTTTCCAAAATATACTACCCAAATATTAGGGTTACCAAATTATGTTTGAACTATATTTGGAATTATATAGTTTATTGTGTTGTATATTAAAATACGTTTGGAAACAAGGAATTTAGCACACTCGCACAGTGAGCTTTCCCAACTCGTTGTATAGTTTAATTGAATACGTATTGTTAATGAATTATAAGATGATTCAAATTCAATATGTAATTGATAATAATTGCAAATTGAAACACGTCAATAGAATTTTCTATTCAAATACTTTTGTATGCACTTCACCATAATTGGATCGTATGTGCTGTTGATAGCGAACCATTTTTTAGGGTAGGGATTCTGGCAATATCCATCGAGAGTGATGTGTGACTTTGTGTGTATAGTAACTGACCAATTAGTGAGCGTGAGTGGATAAACTATGACTAAGATGCTTGGATGGGTATATGTCAATTGCGCCAGAAATCACAGGTAAGGAAAAAAAAATTATGGGATTCAAAAAGGTTATACATCAACTGCGCCGGACGATATTTAGGTCCAAAAAAGATTATACATTAATTGCGCCGGCAATACTAAAGTTGAAAAATAAGCTGATTACACACTAGGCTATAGTATTCAAAAAGAAAATAAAATACAAAATAGTAAGTATAAAAAACAAAAAACAAACATTGATGATCATATTTCAAGATATAAAAACGGTACTATCAATATGTTTCAATTTGTGAAGTCGGTAAGTCACCATTACAAGAAATGAAATTTTAATACTTTTTGACAATTTATTCATATGTAATTTATCATCGTTTATTTATATGTATTTTAATTTTTATGATTTAATTTTATGAAATTTTTATATTTTTTAAATTACACTTTATTTTATATGTTTGATAGTTATATTATAATCTAATTATAGTATAATAATATATATTTATAATATCTTCCTGGCACAATAGATATATATTATGTATACCAAATTAATTGGTGATAAATTTACTGGCGCAAAAGACGTATACCTTTTTCGTTTGGGATAAATCCACCGGCGCAAAAGATGTATAAATTTCAGGTAGTCTAGAAAAATCGGCGCAATTGACAAACACCGGCTTGGATATCCGTAATGTACATACGCGCGTACATGTGCGCAGTCACACGTCACACTATATTTTACGATCAAACAAGTTTCGACATAAAATTCCCAAAAAGCAGAAGAAAAGTTCACCCAGTACCAAAAGCCTGATTTTAGTTTTGAAAACATACTATAGTTCATATTATTCTCTTTTCTAGGTTATGCATAGGAAATGGATTTTCGATTTGTTCAATTTTTTGATTTGTATAGTACCAAATGAATTTGCTTTTTCAAAATTCACCTTTAATCTATGTGATATTCAATAATCACATGTAATGCCGTTTATAAGGACGTCGACGTGACATCAGTTGGCTTCATCGTCATTTCGTCGACGTCAGGTGCAGTCAACACTACCGAAATCCCGTGATGCAACTGAAGATATTCATACAACAACAAAGTTTATATATTATTTATATGTATACATTGTGTACATGATTGCACACCGGTCGTTTCGGGGGTTAAACCTAACCTAACGATTAAAAACGTCCCTTCGATATGGCCCCGAATCGTTTCGGTAAACGGTTGTTTTTGCAGTCAATACCTGCCACTTCTTTTTCCGAGCGTCTCGAAATCACGTCTATCCCTACTTATCTACGGTTATAAGTCACAGAGTATTATAGAATTTCGTTTCGATTATGCACCTATACCAATAGACAATAATATATTATTGTTGTGTACGATGCACGCGGCTCTTATCGAGTTTCAGTAATATTGTTACTTTGGTTCGATTATATAGTTTGTTTCAGCTAGGCGCACACGTAAGTCTCGCGCCAACGGTTTAATACACCATTTATCATAATAATATACCTACGGCGCCGTAGCGTATGATATACGATTTAACAAACCAGCATACCATTATCACGGTTGTACACTGCAGCAGTGTACGTACAATATATTTTTGAGAAGCACAATATCACACCGTACCTGTACTCGCACACTTTTCAATGCACATTTTTTTGTCGATTTGTGGAAAAATTATGTCATTATAAACCTACATTCTATATGACGCGAGAATGAAGTATATGCGCGGAGAGCTGCTGCGGCGATATGGCAGCGAATATAGTCACAGTGTATACGAGGTCAGTAGTAAAATATACAGGTCTGCCCAATTTTTTTACAATTAAATACAATGTATTATATTACACGGTTATCGCGAGCTAAAATGCAAATTTGACGCGAGGACCGGTTGACGGATAAAAGTGCACAATGATATTATAATATAATACGTGACGACAAAAATATTATAACAATAATGTTATTAAACGTATAGGCATATCATATTATATTATAGTGTACATACGAAAAAGAAGTGCGTTTGCCCTTTATATTATAACATGACCTATCATGATAAACGATTTGTAAATACACCTATATATGTATAATGTATACGCTATTCGAATATTATACTCTATACATAACATCGCGGATTTAGCATTAACAATAAGTAGGTAGGAGGTACCTTACTACCTTACGTGTGGTTATGTGGTGTGTTTTGCGTTTACATATTATGCAGTGAGAAACTCCCGTTTAACGACATTTTCTGCGTTTAACGAAATATTTTTGAGAACCGAATTTATATAATTCTATATTTTTAAGGAAAATTCTTTATAATACGAATATATATTTTGTTGTTGCCCATGAGACTTCGTACAGCAAACTGGAAGTTTCGCTGTGCGTATATTATATTATTGCATTTTTGCGAATTCACTAGCAATCTAAATAGCGGGTTTATTGCGATCCCCCCCCGGCCCCTCCTATATATCATACCCGCACGTCGCTTCTCTTCCGCCACCGCCGCTCAACTCGTTGAGGTCGAATACATTAGGCTGATTTCGACATTGTTCAATTTATTTCCTGTTTGTTTTATGTGCACCGGGTTCCTCGGGCCGAATTAATTTGTGTATATTAAAAAATAGGTCGTAATAAGGACTTTCGTGAGCTTTAAGTCCTAGAAACGTATACATATCCACGTGAAGTGTATATATATAGTGCTGCAGTGTTTTCAAAAAAAAAAAATTAACTAGCACTCGCGAACAGGGTCACGTAATATAATATGTATGCGTGTTCTGCGCACGCTTGTGTGTGTGTGTGTGTGTGTGTGTGTATGTGTAGAATGAAATGTGTACTTAGAAAAAAAAATGCTATAGGTTTTATCATTTTTATTTTTTTCGTTTTTAATTTCGTTCGATTCCGGCACATACATAATATATGTATAATAGATATCCGCTCGTCGTCGGGACGATTTAAAATTTAAATCCACGCGCTCGCATTAAATTAAACATCCGACCATCGCTTCGACAATAATAATAATGTGTATTGTATTATATAATGAACGATTCTCCGTCGGAAAATATAATACAAACTCTTATGTACTTTTTGCCGATATTTTCCTACACATATTATGTAATATAGGTACACGAATTAATTGCTCCAATTGTGCATTTAGGTATATAACACGCGCAGTGACTCAATAATTATTATAATAATATATTAATATGCACAAGCTACTTATTGATAGGTAGGTATAGTGTGTTCCGCTCGCTCAGTCGTACGATGAGATGTTCGTTGAACTTTGACTGTATAGTTATTCTCTATATGAAATTCAAATATGATAACCAAAACACAATATATATTTTCATGAAGCGTATACTCAAACTTGGTACAAACAAATTTTTGCCTATACATAATAAACATTTTTTTTTTTTTTTAAATATTAATTTAAGGCCTCGACATCTGAGGTCATTAGCTCGGGTTAAATAAAAACACTATACTATAGCTTCAGTGGTTTGCTCAACGAGTACCCGTGTTATAATATACCACGTTATGATATTATGTTATGAATGTACTATCAGACATCTATAATAACGTAACTATAAAAGTTTATAATATTTTATTAATTTTATGTCGTACGTGTCTACGAACGATTTTCAAATTTCGGCGGTTGCTCGAGTATGGTTATGAACTGCGGCAACGATTTATACATTTCATGTGTATTTTATTATACCGAAGTACCTTAATATTAATAAGTACTTACTTATGACATACCTTCCTACCTACCTACCTACCTAATTACCTACTGTGAAACCGCTCGCGCCGCCGCCGCGGTTAGATCACGCAAAGTGGGTTTCCGACTTGGAACTAGTGACCTACTTGCCTCCTTCTTTGTCTAGGCGCGCGTAATAATATAAACAAATGTGTATAATATCATGTATAAATATATATATTACGTATTTACGTACTCAGTACATGTATGTTATATGTATATTGTATATATATATATACAGTATATATCGTGCGTGTATATAATAGTATAGGTATACACACAACATAATACTATATAGGTACTCGCAAACGCCATATAATATATAGGTAATATTATTACGGAAACGCGCCGCTGACCGTCTTAAATAATGGTAGGTATAGGTATCTATATATGTATATAACGTGTACATCTATTATAGGTTGTATATTAAAAACCTATGTATTTATACCACGAAGTTTCTATTACACCACTTGCAGGAGCGTCTTCAGGTCAATTTCTTGGGGCGAAACATTTCAGTCTTGAATACCGCTTTCCCAAAGAAAAACTTAACATATATATGCTTATATAATCTATATGTTTGATGTTTGTATCAACGGTCTGTATAATAATCAATGTACAAACAATTAACAAAATATATTTAACTATTTTAGCAAAAACAGAACACCTCACGACTTATGAGGGGGTGGTCGTCCTCTTCACCCCTCCCCCCCGCCCACCTCGGGGACGCCCATATGCAAATATTAATGAATTACAATTTACAGGTTGACCCGTGTATAACTCTGCAGCGTCTCATACAGTGATGATATCCGACGATGTGTTTCCGCGTTGAGTTCATATGTTCATATCATAGGTAACTTAAACGAACTTATATTTTGGGACATATTATCCAATAACAACTACAATTTTAAAAGAATCTACTGACTATTAGCATAGTATACCTACTTATGTGTAGAACCTTAAGTAAGTTAAATAATGTTTTAATTCGTAAATAATTTACATTTTTAGACACTTTTAAAATTCTTAAAGTGGGTAACTATACTTATATTTTGGTACCTGTTTTTCGAATAACGGCTGTCGCAAATTTATATTGAATACTCGTATTTTGATATTTTTTAATACTGACTAGTATGAATTGACTTTTAACAGAACCGTAATAACATTATCTCATATTCCCGTGTCTATACGTATTTCCAATTTCGATACTATAATATAAGTGACCTTGTATGGAGCAGTTTTTATAAATTAAAATATATTTTCACAATTATTTATCATTTTAAAGCAGATCACAATTTATAATAAATGTAAAAAAGAACCTCTTTTTATGGACAAAGTCAGTTTTCGAGGGATCGATGGCCTCTTATCTGGCCTCCGTTCCTCGCCCGGTTACGACTATGACGCAACTAGGAGTGCTTATCACGCCGTCTTCTAAGAACAGACTGTATTTTTAAAAAGTCATATATTCATATTATATATCATACAATTTGGTTGAAACCAAAAGTCACTTTTTTTGCGCGTCCACAAAGCGAGGTCATTGCGCACGCGCGATTATAAACGCATGCTAAATTACTCCTCGGATACTGCGAATAGTACATATTATGTACGTTTAATTTTGCCACAAAGTATTTAAGTATGCACAACAGCTTTTAGATTGGAGCAATAATTCCAATTGAAATAGATATGAAATCTAATGCCGTGTAATAATATCACAAGTAAAATGTACACAAAATAATAATGGACAGATCAATTGAGTGCGTTCTTTAATACTCCGTCGCCATTTGACCGAATCGCCATTAGATCGGCGTTTCTCAAATTGTGGGTCGTAAGTCAATTCTTGGTGGGTCACCAGAAGTTTTTGAATTACATAGATTCTAAGAAATGTATTCATTATATTATACCAATATCATATTCATATTCTAATTTATAAACTAATAAAGTAATAAGTTATAATAAATAATAATATAGTGATCAAATTTTGTTTATAGAACTAATTTTTGATCTTGTAAATAAACCAACCATGCGTGAGTAACGATAGATTTTCGGGGATAAATTTGGGTCGCGGTCCTCAAAAATATTGGGAACCACTGCATTAAATATGGTTATATTGAGTCGTACGCATAAACTACGGTGTGTTCCTTTTCAATGCATAGATCTAATATTCACAACGATTGGTCATTATACTCTCGTTAATTGTACAATACATTTACATAAAGACTAGGTGCACACCTGCACACATGGGCACAGTATCTTGAGGGTTAATCCAAAGCCCTACAGTTAGCTTACAGTTATATTGTTTTCGGTTTTGAAAGGAGACGAACGCGAATCGGTTTTTTCAAAATGAGCATAATATTATAATATACGACTGCGTCAGTGATTTATTTCGCTTTATCGCGGTGTAAATATTATATTTTATTCGCCAATGTCTGCCAACCCGGGTCGGAGATGATATTATTACTATAACGTCGTAATATCTTATGTTATTATAATATATTATAAGTATAATATCATATTTAATATCATATATATATATATATATAGGCACGACTATATACGTTTTATAATAATTTTTTAATAATTGTATGATATTATTGCATATTTTATATTATGCTGCACGCTGGAACCTAACCTACACACACACACACACATACACACACACACATAGAAAACTGCCATAAATTACCACGTTTTACAACAATGTGTTTATACCGCGTGCGTGTACATATTATATGGTTGCAACGGAAACGTTTTAAACATTACAATAATACTACACCACACTTATTATATGTCAGGTTGCGATTACATCGATATAAGTTTTAATTTGTCGATTTCTAAACACTGCCCTGGCGTTTAATTTATTCGCGATTTAATAATACAATAAAATACAAGTGCAAAACTTTTATTATTTATACATCATATCATACATAGGTACGCACAAGACATCCGAGCGATGAATCAACGCAACAAAGTCCTATTATACATAGTATGGTCTTTCGGTTAGATTTTCGTTTGCTGTACATTATAATAGGTACAAAGATAGACAACGCTGCTGCATATTATTATTCTTATTATTATTATTATGCACGTGAATACTGAATAATAATAAAAAAATATGTCATAAATCACGACCCGCACTAGCTGCGACGGCGGACAAATTGTTAGGTACCTACCTACCTAGGTATACCCATTACCCAGCAGTAACACTGCGAATAAATAGGGAACAATATTGAGAACATATCGCCCTCTATAGGTACCTATTATATTATCATATTATAATTTATAATATTGTAATAAGTGTAGGTAGGTATATGGTTAGTGAAAAACATTTAAATTGTAGAACGAGAAAAAAATAATATTTATAAAGCGTACAGTATAAATAATATATAATTGGTATGCCATTATTTTAACGCAAAATGGTAAAATACTCATATTATTCCAGACAACTTCAACTTTTATGTTGTAACGTCATCTGAAGTGCCTACTTAAACTTTATATAATTTAAAAATGTTTTGACACGGTTTTTTAATGGTAATTCTTAATATTATCATTTTCAAACTTAATTTTTTCGGAAATGTTGATAAATTTTGTTAAATTATAACTGTCTAATATCTGACCAACAAAGAAGACAGACAAGTTAAACTGCAGTGGCAGGGGGCGCACTGGACAGATTTCTCAGTGAAATTATGTCTCTGTTAATCTATAAAATATGGGTTATTGTACCTTTAATTTAGAGAAAAAATATGGTAACTCAAAACCTAACTACGGTAATGTAATTTGTTTGCAAAATTATTAATTATTTAATGTTTATGGATGTGGGCTTTTTATTAAAACAAGGCAACAATAAGTTTTGTTTTTTGAATTGTATGATAACAATACAGCAGTACAAATCGTACGTTATTTCTCAAGGACTATATTATAAAGCTTCATTCTTTTATTAACACTTTTATTTAGTCAACTTAAAGTTACTGAATTTGTTATTTTAGTTATTTCGAATAATGTTTATTTGTAAAGGGTTTTGCACAATACATTTTGTAGTTTAAATCAGTAAATTTGAATAGAACGCTGGCATATATACGTAGTTTTAAACCGAAGTAATTAATTAACGTCTTTCAAAAACTGATCGATATAATGAGAATTTTGCGTCAAAATAATCACAATACACGTTTCATATATACATTATAGGCAGCGGCTGGAAAGTGTAAACTATATACACGAAAATTACTCCTCCTTGGTTACCGTGGTTATCTGGATAACCGTGTTAGTTACGCAACAGTCAAATCAAGAGTCAACTCGGTATATATAGATAGTATAATATAGACAATATTATATTGACACAGTCGCGTGCGAACAAAACAACCTGACGGTTGCATATTTAAATAGAGAGAAATGTATTTATTTACACTCGAAGTACAGAACTTGAACCACTCGACACATACGATTATTATAAATTTCAATTCGTAACAATAATAATATGTACCGAACATATTATAGTGTGTATAATATATCTGTCCGCCGTATTTAAACGTAAATCACATCGTGCCACGAGGCTCGTGAAGATACAAATTTATAGGGTAAGGCATACGATTACCGTCGATTTTGATATTAAGTATAATATAATATTGATTTAATAAACCAAAACGGTTTAGTGATATACATATATTGAGGGGTGCCCAGACTGTCTTCTATAGATTTTTTTATTTCATATTACTATATTCTTAGGTAAACAAAAAAATGATATCATACCGCTACAACCTAAGACGTGCATTATGGGTATTGCAACTGGTAACCCATATTATATCACAAAATATATAATTTCTTTAATTTTAATATTTAGCATACCCACGTCTTGTTTATGTGAGAAAAAAAATGATAAAAACATGACTTTTACAGGTACCGGCAACAACGTACCAGGTACAATAACTTATACAGCAATAACATTTTGTAAAGAATGAATAAAATTGAACTTTCACCTCCATTGGTAAGCGTAATATAGCTGTATTTTGAGCATTTGGATTTGTACGTTATTTTCGTGACAATGGTTTTTAAGTTTGAATGAAACTTGAAAGCAGTGAGAAGTACATAAAAAAAATAAAATTGAGAAATCAAACGAGGGGAGCGAGGAGATTTTACTTTTTGGAAACCTGTTATATTACAATGTAGTTTTACAAAAATGACGTATACTTACGAATATATTATACTTACCGAAACACCACTGTGTATATGCGTATAAACATATTATATAGTACTCGACGTCCATAATATTATCGACTGCAGTTGAATGTGTGTCGCAAACATTATAATAGTATGTATATTTTTAACAATACACCGGGTGATTCAACAAGAATACTCACCCCCTTTTTTCATTTTATTAAATCATTGAATTTATTCAAATTCTGATTTTTGGAATAATTTGTAAATGTATACTTAGAGAACATATATTTTCTAATGTTTAAGAATTTTTTGTACTAGGTACTTAAGGAATGTCCTGTGGCGGTACAAACTTCTTTTGTACAAATGAGTAATCCCTTTATACTGTAAATTATTTAGTGGACAAAATTTTAGAATATTTTGATGTACCCAACTCTAAATTTGAACGATTCTATGGATTTTAAAATTACCGTGGTGTCATAGCGCCATATCTTCCAAATCCATTATCACGGACCAGCTATATTATTATCCTCAGTATACAAAGTTAAATAACTCGAAAACTACTCGTTTGAATTTTGATTTTGATACGTCAACATTTTCGGAGAAATTATTCTATGAAAAGGAGGGTTCTCGAAAAATAAAAGTTTATATCTCCACAGGACGACAGTCTTTATATAAGTAGTCCAACATTTTCCAAGAATCATAAAATGTGGTCTTTTCATAATTTAATATTTACAATGGTTCCAAAAATCAGATTTTGGACGACTGGATTAACCCAGAGGAAAAAAGGGAGTGAGCGCGCTTGGCTATACTCTATTCTTATACGTGGAAGCCTGCAGTGGATATATTATAATGTTATTATTATTATTATTATTATATTATTATTATTATCATTATTATCATGATGGTCGCGTGAAACGAAAGCAAAACAAAATTAACAGATAATATTTATAAGATACAACACGCGCGTGCGAATGACCGCGGCGGCATTCACCGTACTCGTGTAATCGTCGCCAAAAATCGCCGTTATATATCCGCGGACGACGCTGTAAGTTCTTCCACCGCAAAATAAAATATATTTGTGTACAATCGTGAGTGGTAAGTATACGGTCTACCAATCATTGCAGAGCTCACAGAAGGCATTTCTTTTTTCGGGGCTCCTGGCCTGCAGCTGTACAATATTATAATAATATACCGACCACCTGCACATTCCATATAGGCGTACCTAAGAGGAAATATGATGATAAGAAGTAATAATCAATATCGTCACATCGATACGTATTCGTTATCGACCGACTACAACACCCTATAGTTGCAGAGCTGCGCAGGATTAGCGTGCGGCACGTGCCTTTTGGGGCTACTTTTTTTTTACTCACAAAACTTTTTTTGTAGCTTAAGCAAATAAATGAAGAAAAGTTTTTTTCGTGTCTACTGTATAATCCGATCACGCTATTATATTATTATATAACTTTATAATACTTATACCATAAATATAGCGTGAAAATAAATGGAAAACATATTATACGATATTTATTAAAACTTGAATCGTCGTAATTCGTCTCACGTGGGTATATAGATAGGTATACAAGTTTTATGTGAATTATTTCGTTATTTATTTTAAATAGGTTGAAATGTATATATGTTTTTAAAAAGGATTCATTTTTAGTCGAACGACAATGTGATGACACATTTCATTTGAATAATTTAATGATAGAAACGTTTTTATTCGAGATGCAGCACTGCAATTTGGTCATAATGGTACCCACCTAATAGTTTACTATATAGGTGAAAGGCCTACATTACACATATAAGTATGTGTGGGCTATGTGTAGAACGTGGGGTACAATATTTTTATCTTGGATTATGAAAAATTAATAGGGTTATTAGATATTTGGCTAAATCTGCGCAATCGAAGGTACCACTGCAGAAGTAGACTTTGAGGAGTGAAGACTTAGATGCCTGCATGGTTCAAAATCAGTACACCCGAAAATCTATAAACCTGTACATTATAATATGTCATATATGTAGTAACACTTCAACTAAACAAGTTCACGGACAACGGTATATGTTACCTATATCACTTATGAACTGCATTCGCGCATGTGGATATATTATCACAAAGTATTGTATCTGTATACGACTATACAGTGGTCAGTGGTAACGAGATGACAACGGGTTGTTAAAGTTGTGTTAATTTTAGTTGGCGCAATGATATACATGACGGGAATTATATAAACTAAATTTTTCAAATGCTCACCATCCACAAATTGTAGATGTCCTGCGTTATAATAAAGTCATCCGCATCTTATCAGCTGTCCATACGAATGGCGATAAACCCGAACCGAAATATTTTGTCATTCTATATTTTGGTAAATTTAACCCAACTCTGAACTATAGTATTAACCAAGCACACGTCTTATACCGATAATAACGCGCTGTGTAATAACTTCAAAAAAATGTACTGACGAACACTCGGCGAGACAACACCCTGCAGTGTGCACATATGTCATGATATAAGTACACAACAAACACATTATAATAATTATTACGTAGACCGTTACAGATGCCCTCCTGTTATCTGCGTAGGCGGGTTTGTATGTGGATTATAATATTATCGCTATTATTATATTTTTTTCGACAAATAATAACGAGAGATTTAGCACGAAACGACCGCAATTTAGCGAACGTTATAACCGTATATTATATAATATTCGCACAGCTGTCGTTATGATCTAATATATATATATATATTATATTACATGGCATCACGCACATACTCTATATATATATATATACGGGTTTTGTGTGCCCAAGTTAAATATTATCATTATTACGCGCGCGTGTTGAAGCCTTTGCAGATTGCAACAATGCAGCTCCGTGTGCAAGGGCATATAAATGCACATGTGTACTACAGGTATATATATATATAGGTACCATTGCTTATATAATATAATATGATATTATAATACATATATATATATTATTATAATGTTCTACGAATTTCTAAAAGGCGTGACACAACTGGTACTTATAAGTTACAATATTATATTATGCGTGTGTTCGGCAACAATAATGGTGGGCTTGCAAAAAAATAAAAAACGGAAAAAAATACTTATATCCGGCTGCGTCGGTCCCATTCATTATTCATACGACGCATTCCAAAGAAGTAGGAACCGCGCCATCACACTGCGTGTGTGACCGTTTTTTTTTATTAGCTCCAAACCGACTGACGTCTGGCAAAGTGACCGATCGCCGATCGGATGTATAATAATATAATAATGTCGTAGCCACATTAAGGCTATATAATAATATAATATACGAGTGGGCATCATGCTCTGCTCAATTGGATCGTGCATTCCGCCGAATAATATCAATTATTGCAGTGTTCCAAAGTATATATCATGGACATCAAATTTCCAACGAGTGCCTGGTTAATTATTTAAAACCTAACCTATATAAGCATTTGAAGTTTAGACAAGTTGTGAAGTTGTGGAGCGACATTTTGCCGGTACTGGATAGAGTATAGTCGTTGGAAACTCCGTTGGAATACATTTTTTCCTTGAAACGAGAAATCAAAAATTTACTACACTGTAAACCATAATGCATGATCTTCGTGCGATGTCTATATACTCTGCTGCAGGTATATATTGTGCAATAAAACTCGCTATTCGTAATATCGCGTACTATACACAACATAATTGCGGGGCCTTGATTTTTATATCACAAAACAAGTACTATATTTATTACACATATAACATACCGCAATCGTTTCCATGCTGTTTATTATAAAACTATAATTTTGTTTAAAAAGATTTAATTTTTTTTTTTTTATTACTGTTTACGAACAAAAATATTTTAACTATACCTATAGTGTTTATTTATTTATTGGTTGGATGACAATCGAACTTGTCGGTGAAATAACCGAGCACGCGATCCGTCGCGATGTTACCGGAAATATATTATATAGATGCGATGAGGTACTCGAACTGTTAGTGGTTCTGTTTTTTAAAAACACGAATCTTCTATATTAGGGCATATACCTACCTACCTCGAATTGAGGTAGCGAAAAGTGTGTATTTAACTCTTTTTATATTTCATTTATTTTTGATAAAATTTTACCAATTTCGCGATGCGATCATATGTTTAGATGAGACAATATATTTTGGCACAGCGTGTCCTATAAATCCACTTTAGTGTGGGGAGAATGAAAATAGATAATATATATATAAACCTAGTACCTAGTACAATAGTTGAGTGTACGGATGTGGATGTATTTAAGTATAATATATGATTAGATATATCAAAAGAGCGTTTTTTTTTATACAGCGGAACGTTAATAATCGAGCAAAATTCAATAAAAATATCGTGGTTTTAAAGATTTCATTTACGTAGGTTGACACCTTCCGTCCAACCAGATGAGCTTAAAATGCGTCGTACCCGGTACCTTTTACCATTGAGCTTATACAATATTATAATATGTGTAGGTAAGCATTAAGTTTGATGTTGATGTACCTACCTACCAATTAGTACCTATACAATGTATAAAATATACCATATAGGTATTAGGTACGTAATACGTATAAAAAACGGCGGTTTTCGATAAACACTTAGAGTGAGAGAGAGAGAGATAGTTTCTAAAGAGTGTGACTGATGAAAGGGGGGGGGGAGGTGAGAAAGACGACGGCCTGTGGTTAAAAAGGAGATACTTTACGCGCCCTTGACTTTCACTTTGTACAATATAAATTACAATAATATTATCTAGATAGTGCTACATAGCTACTGACGCTGAGATAATATCGGTTGTCCGACAGATATAAAAGGTTAACTTGAATCCGCTTAAAATTGTACAAATATACATATTTTGTGAACAGGTATACGGTATACCAACTTCTACTTTACCTAGAATATAATATGGATTGCAGGCTAATCATGTTATCTACACGGGTGGGTTATAAAGTAGGTATATTATATACTCGTATGTATTTATGTGTAAGTCAATATTATTTTCATTAACTATATTAAACATAATAATATGAACATGGTCACGTAGACGAATTTTATTGGTGTCCTAAAATTAAGGTAACTACAGTCAAAACCGTTAGACAAAACTGCAGCTTGTCATAAAGTATCGAATGTTCAAAACGGCTAAAATGTTTAGTAATACAAATTACAATATACAAGTTTTATGCCAACGGTAAAATTTAAATTTATTGCTAAGAAGTAATATTATACAACCTTCAAATATCAACTTAATACACAATTTATGAATTAATCACATAAATAATATTCTGGTTAAGAATATCAACAAAAAACAAACTTATAATACCTACTTAATTGGAAAAACAGCCACAGGTATATACGACGGGTTAAGTTTGGTTAGGTGTGTATAATGTTCGGAACTGTAATTAATGAACGATATTTTGTATGATTGAAATTTGTAACTAGTAGTTAGCACTTGCCTATACTGTACTCGATAAGCAATTTTAGCCATTTTTAACATTCTTTATATTATAATTTATATTATGTCTTAGCTATTTTCATGCTTAGCTGTTTTTTCGTCGCTATTTTTCTGTTTGCTATTATGGTTTGACGGTTATGTCGGTGACTCAAATCAATGAAATCACTCCCAGATCAGTTAGTTTAAATAGAACCAAATGGACTTGCTGCAGGGTTCTTCTGTGTATCCCACATACAGAATTTCCCACTGTGATTGCCTGTTTCATTGTGCTAATCAAGTGAAAACTAAGCCGGTTATATATATGTATGCAAGATATCTGTGACTTATAAGTATATAAAAAAAAATATATTATAATATTCTATTGGAGTACTGTGCAGAATGCTGCGGTATTATTACACGAATAATGATAGGTTACGTTGTACGGGGTCTTGTATATTTTTAATCGTGGCTATAGGTAACTACTTTTATGAACCAGAAAAGTATAATATATTATACTGATGGTATAGGTACACCTATATTATATATATATTGTATAATAGTGACTAGCAAATATATGCTCAGATTTCCAGGCACACATTATTCTCTTGTGTCCAGATTATATCTATTCTAAAATAACGTATCGGTAATTTTACTATTCTGTTTTTTTTTTTTTTTTTTAATAATACGCTTAAATGATTAGAAACATATATTTATGTATTTAATTTTAATTGAGTCACATAAATTTGCGCTAATAACAACTTAAAAAGAGTAGGTATAAGTACCTACGTGGACAGGCCGTGTGTTCGAATTGGCTAAACAATATAATATTATACATCTATAGGTATAGTAGGTGGACGCGGTTTACTTACAAAAAAAAAATAGTGTTCCCATCATATTTATTTTTAACCTGATTTTGCCGATGGGGACTACGCCCCCACGATGACCTGCAGTGTACCTCCCCTGCGTTTATTTGAATCAATTAAATCATTCTCACGTGTGAGCACTTGGTACGGTGTTGGGTACATTGCCTCCACCAGCAGCGCCAATTCGAGCATTGACTTGCAACGTCTCGGGTCGTGTGTGAATAGGTCGAAAACTTCGGCGTATAATGTGCAAGAAAAATTTGTAATTTTCATATTTATTACCGTATTATGTACAATAAAAAACAACATTTTTGCTGGTCTATGTGCATATTTTATTAAAGCTTCGATATATACATAGCTATAGCCGTTATGTGCCCATTCGATTTCACACTTACGGTATAGATAATTTCCGCGTCACCGTATGGTTTTCTTCTGTTATCGTACATTATTGTGTGTACCTAAACCAATACTACTGTAATAATGTGTGTACAGCGTACTTCTCCCGTGAATTTCACGATCAGACGTTCAAATATATTATGTGTATACACAGTACATAATATTCACTATGCACACACAAGTGGCATACTATAATAAATAATAATATAATAGCCAATAGGATATAATAACCGCACTCATCGGTGCGAACTCGATTGAATATATTATGTTATTAATCATTTCAAGTGTGTAGTATTAATTAAAATATTGACATATTGTACGTTTTACCGTTTCCTTGTTACTATATAATATAAAAACCACAAATCACATTCTACACGTCATCGTGTGGCCCCTGAAAGCGACGAATTTTGTCGATTGGAAAACATTTCGCGGGAAGGACACGAATGCGTACCTACGTACTGCGTTATGACTTTATAATATTATGTACAGGAAATGTGTGCCAAATGTCGATATGTGCCGTCTGAATCGTGTCCGGCTACAAACTGCAGTATTATCGGTCCATTTCTAATCAAACGCTTCGTTATCATTTCGTCTCTCAGCTCGTATAAAGCTCGTTCGGTTTGTCGTAAAATCACGGTCCGTAACAATATGGTAGGTATAGGAGCAGTGGCGCAGTGTGGGGGGGAGCTAAGTCTCACAAAAAAATGCATAAATACAAATACAACATGTCTTTTATTTACTGCTTTTTTAATTTTTTATTGATAAAAACCTGAGGTCAACACAGTCGACGGGGGGGAGGCTATAACCCCTTAGCCCCTCCCCCGGGCTTCGCCGCCGGGTGTAGGTACGTACAAGAATATTAAGAACGAAACACTATGCCTTCAAATAATTCACCGTAATAATGGCTGCATAAAAGCATTCCGACAACACGCGGCCATTTTTACACACTAATGCTGCAATCCGGCATATTTACGTAAAAATAATTTCATTTTTCGTTCCACGTAGTAAATATTAATAACTTTTAAATATACAAAGTATTGCATTTATTTACGGATATAATAATATATATAGCGTATAGCATAAACTATGTAATATGTTGACTGGGGTCAGGGTATAGCGTCAACAACTCGAAGTTACGGACCCCGGGACCACCATATTTCTCTGTAAAGTCGGTACCAAGTAATGCATTACTGGGAAGTCTTACAGGGGTAGTTTTTCGGAAAACATTTTTTAGTGTTTTGATTGAAAAACAATTAAGTACAATATGACTGTGCTACGGAATACGAAACGTGAGAATTTATTATATTATATTATTATTAATAATTAATAAGGACCTCGCATAACGCCGTTACCGATCCCGGGAATATATATTATTATACGGCGTGTTCCGGGGAGAAAAAAAAATTCTAAAAATAATTCCGAAGTTTATAAAATATTTACTGACGCGTGCAATAATCTTCCGGAAGTGAAAAACGCACGGCTCAAAAGAATTTTTCAATCGTTTTCAGGAAAAAAAAAAATGGAAATGTTTTTCTCTACATAATAGGCACCTATACCCTATATTATCAGGTTTCATATTAACACAAATAATACGTACCTATGAGGATTAAGGACACCGCACTGCAAGCATATTATTCCGAAATCGTTTGCCCTTTATGCAATTGTATTAATTAGATTCTATTTAATTTAATAGCTTTTGCTTGCAACTCATTATACTTATGTTATTGTTTATACACTACAATATTATATCAATGGTATTTGAATTTGATAACATAAATATCGAGATTTTCCATATTATTATAAAATGTATTTTAATATAATTTGTATTTTAATGTGTGCATATTGTATACAGTTTTTTTAATTTTTTACTACACGCAATAACTATTTTTATTTTACCATTCAATATTGTAGTCTAAAAACTAAAATATTTAAATCGACAAAAAATGTGTATTATAATGGGGACTATTGTGATCGTTTCGTTGAAAATTACAACATGGGCAACCAAACAAAGCGTCACTTTCTTTTTTTTTAACGCGATTCGAATGGCTAAAAAGCCATCGACAAATGACACATGGACTCTGCACATGTTTACAACTTTGTTTATGTTGAACTGTAATTAGTAATTACCTCGATCGAGTTATTTTAACATAACCCTGTCCGGTTCCCGAATGTTGCGAAACAACATTGATGGTGAAAATATAGTTTAGTTTGCCCTGTTATAGCCTTATAAAGGTACCCGTACCCGGTGCAAGTTTTAGCAACGATTCGATGGATATTTTCGATTTTAGAAGTTAGAATGACTATCTGTTGATCGATGAACGGTGGTTGATTTGTGCTGCAGAGAAAGGAAATCGTAAATTATAGGTAAAGTATTAATATAGGCAAAAATTATTTGTCAAGAAAATAAATAAATACCCTCACGGTATTATGGTCATAATATTGATATAAATATTAAATAGGTAGTGTTTAATAGCTTGGTAACCAATACGTATTATTTATTAACTGTTTTCAATTCAAATAAGTACCTACAGAAACGTCTAACGCCCTAATGGGCAATAAAATCAAATTAATATGCGTATTATGTAGATATTAATATTTTAAAAGTATTAAATTTCATTAATTATTGTGACCGAAAAATGTATAAATTATATTTATATTTCAGACTTGTTCCTGTTTTGAATTATCATTTCAGCCAAACCGACACCAATTAAATTATATATTATTATAATATTTATTATAAATGTTAACGTTAAATATAATATTTTATATTATATCATTTTGTGGCTGTGTAATAATTTAGAATTAATATTCTGAGAAATTGGGCAGTTGTTAATGTGATATTCTTGAAAATATGATAATTATTAGCATTGCATAAAATATTATTATGTTCGAATGAAGTAATACCACAATCAGTTCATGTTTAAAATGTTTAGAGATAAGAACACTTTTTTTCTTAATAGAACCTGATTCACTGTGTAGTTGTAGGTATAAACATTATTTGATTTACCAAAACATAAAGATACGATAATACTATTGATTTCTAATACGAATATAATACAGCTATTCCAAACGAAGAAAATATAATTTAATTTAATTCCTTACAAATGTATAACGGCCGTATTATTAAAATTTAAGTTGGTATATAAATTATAAAGAATTAAATAAAATAAAATGTGGGCTCGCAAGAAATCGCTTACCTAATAAAATTACAACTCACTACTACTACTACCTTTTACAATTTATATCATCTAAAATATATCATTTTTGCGTCAGTATTATAGTATAATAACTAGGTAATAAACTAGTAACTACCTAATAATAAAGTATTGATCAAAAACCTAACCTAACCTAACTGTCGGATAAAGTTAATGCAATGTTCTACAAAGGAACTCTCTAAATTTCTTTTATACACAATTTAATTAAAAATATTTTCCTAAACTCGATATGACCAAAACATATTATTTGCGTTCATGCCATAAAAGGATTTTATATAATAGTGTATTGATTTGTAGGCCAACTACAGTATATGCGTATTTTTTTATGATATATTATTTGAAATGCTTAAACGGTTCATAGAAATAACTAGGTTAGAACAATTATTATATATTTTAAACTGTTTCGTAATAATCAGAACGATTAAGTAAAAAATTTAAAATTCATATTTCATACACAATATAATATAGGACTTATTATTTAGGATTTATAATTTTCGCAAAATTGAGTAATACAATACTTAATTACTGTTCAAATTATAAAAATATACTACTGAATAAACAGATAAAAAGGTTAGGTTACAGCGATAAAAATAAAGTTTTGAATAATTATCTAAACACTAAACAAAGCTCATATAAATTATTATGACTGTAATAGTATAGACTATGGAGGTGTATAGTGCAATAAATATTTTTCGGTAATACTTAAACTTTTAAACATCATATTTTAAATTCAAGAATACCCACTCGTAGTGGGCGGTTACATATTGTTATTATATACTTATAAAGTTTTAATGTCCCGGTGCAAATCACGTGACATGTAAGATGATTTAAAGACGTCTTTCTTATCAAATTATTACTATTATTACACTGTATTTTTGTTAAACTGTTAAGTGTATAACGCGTGATTATATACATACAGATAAGAAATTTCATTGTTTTTTCCTTCGAATTGTTACTGAATTGCGTACGAAAAATGAATGTATTGTGCGAATAAGAAACCTTGTTTCTATAGTAGTTCAAATTTTTTTTTTTTTTAACTCACATATTTATAACCTAAATATATTGTGGGTTTATTGCGATAGTATACTTATATTATAATATAATATCATATCGCATGTGCTAGTTAATAATATTTTCATTATTTTATTTTTTTTTAGCGATGTTCGATATTTTCATTAGAAATAATATAATTTATGTTTGGAACCGTTTTCAACTTTCTTCTAGTTGAGAAAAATATTAAAACTGCGTAACAATAGGGTATAGTAGGCTTATTTTAGACGACCTGCATCATACTGCACATATTATTATATTTGTTTTGATTTTTTTTTTTCATTTTGCGGTGAAAACTTTGACTGCGGTCGAATGGTATATACTACTGCAGAGTGCTTTCCCGATTCTTAATGTACTTTTTAACATGAATATGTTTTTGGGCAGGATACTCTATAAAATATTGCTGACCGATTTTCATGAGGTTGTATCGTTGTCGAGGTTACTATTATTAACAAAAACATATTTATGATTCATTGATTTTCCTATTGTAGTGGACAAATATCGAGTAGGTAGCGTGCTTTTTTGTGTACACCTACCTATACCTAAAGATTGTAATTTTATTTATATTTTTAACAAAAATATAAACTTAGTCCGAACCGGTATGGGCCCGTTTCACAATCATACTTTAAACCTCAGTTACGCTTAACCCACTGATTTTACCGGCCGAATTCGGTGGTTCAGCCTTAGTTAAACTATTGTAATACGGGCCCTAATTCTCCCGCGCGGTTATGCGTAACCACGTTAGTAAGTACGATCGTTATACCGCGGTATACGAAAATAATTGAATAGCAATAATAATAGTCCAAATCTGAACGTCGCGCCTTGTGCTAACGACAGTCGAGGACGGCCGCGGCGGCGTCGGCACAGCGAAGTGCATCGATATAATCTTTCAAACTGCATTAGCTGCAGCTGTAATGCACAACAATTATGTTGTTGTTTTGTTGCACATAACACAATATATAAATATAAATATATGTGTGTGTGTGTGTGTGTGTGTGTGTGTGTAGAAATGAGTGTGTGTGGGTTAACGCACGCACTTGTACAAGGGCTTATAATCTGAAATTTAAACACTCACGAAATATTATAAATCGATCGTGCGCGTATCACACTACACTCCGATAACTATGACCTTAATTTATTTTGGACTAGCATACTATTGACATTGACTGTGTACGGTGTACCTACCTACATTATAAAATAGCCGTTCATTTGTACAGGTTATCGAAAGATTACAAAAGGTTACCGCGCCAGCACCGTGTAAAACATATAAAATACATATCATTTTTGTTTTTTTTTGATATAGGTACAACCAGCTCCTATATAATATTATTATTATTATATAGGCACAGACCTTGGAGAGCGCAAAACGGTTAGGCAAAACTTTGAAGCAACATTTTCCATTGTTATTATATTTTCTCGGCGCTGCGAACGCGACCGCAACTGTTTTCATACATTTTTTTCTTCACCATAGGTCGGCGGAAAACCGTTATAATGCGCGTGCGCGTCCTCTCGGTTTGTCACCTCGAGCGCCTGCTGCAGATCGCCAAACTTTAAACTTGATTCCCATAACGCTGTTTGTATATTGGTTATTACTTATTTCATAATATTATAATAATATTATATTATGTTATGCGTTATCCGCGGCAGAAAACAAAACGCGGTGATCGATAATATACTTGAAAAACAAAAATAATAGAATCTCTTACGAGGTCACGTGCCCAAGGCTATAGTGTAAATTGTGTTGTGAAAAAAAAAAAAAATAAATAAAAAATAATACCATTGTGATGGCGAGGCGTATACACTCGAATTTATAACGAATAATATAATAATATTATACACGTCGACACAATTATGAATCGAAAATATCTCCCGCGCGTATATTATATATTGTAATGTATACAAGCGAACGAATGACCTGACCTGACCTAACCTAAACGCCGCGATATCTCATCTGTGTGTACAATAATAATAATATGTATTATTACTATTATTCGAGATGCAGCCGATGTCTAAGGTGAAACGCTCTTTTTCTGCAGTAAATACGACCACCTGAAAACGTTACGTTGTACTTGTTTCGTTTTTTATTTTTCGACTATCATCGTTACGCTTACCTGCCTATATTTAGATATTATGATATATGCAGATACTGCGTGCGATAGTCTCTATAAAAGGTTTAATATATTATAATGTGACGTCGACATCATCGTGTAGGCATTTTTACGTAAATTTTATTTTTTTTCGTTTAATACATTCGGTATTGTTCCGATGTTGCTTGTATACATTATTGGAGGGCCACGATTTATGTGTCACATTAATTTTTAATAAGTACAATTTACCAACTTTGACAAGATATTCTGAATAAAATGAGTCAAGTCTATTACGCATTACATATTTTTTTATTTATTTCGTTATAAACATGCATATTTTTACATATTTCATTGCAGTTCATCCATATCTGTATGTATATTATGCTATATAAGGATTCTTATCTTATACAAAAATATCAAACTAAATTATCGATATTTATGTGCAGAATACATTAGTATAAACATGATTGTTTATTGTTTAATTTCAAGGGATTCTTCAAGGCGACTTTAACGCCATACGTCATTCGTATACCAAAACCAAAGGGTGCAACATTAACATTATAATATAGGTCATTGTATTATTGCAATCGAAATGAAGACGATCTTGTGTATTATTACACCATTTCAACATCAAAACAATTTCCAATTTTCCATTCTACGTTTGTTAATAATTTTAATAATTGTCATTTACATATTTTGTATTTTTAAACTGTATAAACTATTCAGAAATCGTAAATATATTTTGAACAAATATTTCCTATATTTTATTACATTATATTATAATATATTTACAGATGTTTTGGATTTTAAAGCCAAATAAATTGAATTATGGACACATCTAAATCCTAACCCTAAAAAGGGTTGCAGGTGCCGAATTTGTTCCTGTTAATTAATACTCACATTTTCTTTCTCAATTTTACAGGCTAAAGACTGTCAACTTTAAAATAGCCTTGGTAAAAAAATTTGCATTAGCGATCGTTGAAGTGGAAGTCAGTCAGTCTTCACTTAGGTTACAAAATAAAAATATTAAAATACAATATATTATAACATTTAAAATCGTTGAGCTGATATGGTTAGTTGGTACCTAACCTACTTGATCCCCCCCCCCCAATTTGATTCGCTGTACATTTGGGGATTCTATCAATTTCAAGTTAAAACCTACTTCGTATTAAAAAATTGATAAAAAAAAATGTTTTGGTCACCTGTTTTAAAACATTGATACGCATTTTTGTACCATATCTGAATAGTTCAGCGCCACTGTACTATACCTTATCCGGTTAATAAAAATAGTAAAACAAATTTTTACCTATATATACGCGTTCTCCGGCTGCTTGCTCCGTATGTAATATACAGTGAAATGTTTTGTTTTTAGTGTTCTTGACGAATAAAGAATTTTTTAAGTTTCACACAGCATAACCTAACCTAACCTGACCTAACCTGACTTAACCTATAATACCTAAATATTATATATTATGATATACGCTAGTCGGACAAAATAACACTTAATTCTATTAAACATTGAGAGCTCGATCAGAAAATAGGTAAGGTCTATATTATGTATAGCTGGGTGACTGTGGGTCCCCCTTGCATATTTTGTTGTAATTCGAGAAGTAATCAAATTGTTCAATCAAAACGTCGTGTCTTGCAATCAAATAATTCGTGAATAAATGGACATTTCGGACGAGACTACCGCGGAATTAAATTATGTACATAATGTAAATAATAATCAATATATAGACGTGTGTACCGTATATGTATATAGCATATATGACCGCAAGAAGCACATACCAAATAATTATTATATTTATTATAATTTATAGTAAAATAATCGTGCCGTATGCATGACGCTACACTACGGTGTTCGGCCGGTTCGCAGTAGGTATATTATTATTTGTTGTTGAAAATTAAATTATGTTTTTATTTAGCCACTGGCTGACAATTATTTGTTTACACATCAACATTTTTTTTTTTTTTTTAAATGTATAGTAATCTTTATTAATAATAAAATTAGTTGTAATATTTAAAATATATACTCTACAAAAAATATCCCAACAAACTATATAGTTGTCTATAATACCTACAATATACATTGTTGAATAGTTCGTTTAATAACTATTGTCTGTTGATCATAATATCGCCTTCCAGTTCCTGATGAAGAAATTCGGCAACATAAATTGCTTTTCCGACACCTTCACTAATTCCGTCAGCATAGGTGTTTGATAGTTAATACTTATAGCTATGTAGGTACTTCACATTCCACCTGTTGCAGTGCATATAATGTATAATCTAGTATAATACGGTGTGTATGTTGTTACAGGCATTTATCACACCTCTTCACTTCTTTTCGAGTTGTTTGATTTTTCCATCGCTTAGTTGTCTATTCAATATCGCTCGGTTTTCTTTATTTTCTTCTCCATTCGAACGATTTTTCTGTTTTGTTCCAATTTTAGTACCAATTATTCTATTGTCAAACAATTGTTTTATGCATTACCTACGTTTAAAACGTGAATATATTGATTCCAAAATTGCGTGTAATAGCGTCCGGCGAAACGTACAAATAAGATACTCGGCTCATGCCAGGAACTAATTCTTTATGATAATCAACATAACCGTAGCCCCCCCCCCCATATTACGCATTTCAAACCCTGCATTATTATGGAATTATTATTCTTAGTACATAAAGTCAAATAACTCATGGAGTACTCGTTCTAGAATGTTTATTTTGATGTGTCAACATTTTCAGAAAATATATCCGCTAAATAATTTGCAGTATAAAAGGGGATTCTGATCTGGGAAAACAAAAGTTTGTTTCTCCACAGGGCGCTTCTTAAGCATCTATAGTATGAACAATCTCAAGAATTTATGAATATGGTATTTTAGTTGGTATAGTAGGTATATAGGTATTTAATATATTTTGAAATTCCAAAATTCGGATTTTGAATAACAGCGCATTATATCGAACAAAAAAAGGATGCTATGGTGAATCACCCTGTATATCAAATAAAAGAGTACATCATACTATACTATTATACTCTATCATACTCCATTATAATATATTCCCGTATTATACGATTAATTGATATGTAGGCATGGATACGCCTTATACGATGTTGCTAATATCTCGACTTTGACAAAAAGAAATGCACTCAGTCAAATAATTCTCTCTACTATTCACTCATCAGTGTAATAATAATAATTATAATATTATTATGTTATAATATACCTATAGGTATGGACTCGTTATAAATAGTATACAATAGCTATATGCATAATACCTAGTTTACAAAATAAAACGTTTGGCGGGTATGCCTATAAACATAATAGTATGTACCTATTATTCTGCTACTATATTGAACATCTCTACAGAGTAGCTGACGATATTATACTGTAATATATTATTATGTTCATCAACGTGCGACGCATCCTTCGATGGTATATAATATTATATAATATATATTTGTACACATTATTTTCCTAGTCTTCACATAGACTTATGCCTAGTATATACTATACACATATATAATATATTATACTAAACACAAATGCGGTGGAATAATTAACGTCGTACGTTTTTCCTTTCTCTTTATTTTTTATATATATATTATATTTCACTTACGCGCGTTTCGATATTTAGCCGAGTAGCTAAAGGCTATTATATAAGTATCATAGTTGTTGTATTTAATTAAGGCCGACTAACATGCGATTGATGCGTATATACAATGTATAGGTATAGGTACGCATACGCATAAAAGTATACCTAAACTATACCTAAACTATACGTATATACCTACCATGCACAGCTGTTTCTGCAAGTATACCAGGTATGCGGTTTATCGTATTTACAAGTATATATATATATAATATGTACACGGTGTACCTATATATACCATTATATAATAATATTATATTATCCGTGTATGCGTTTCGAACGTATTTCCAAGCAAAACCAATGCCGCTTCCTCGGGCAATTATAAATGTTTAAATCCTGTACATAAAAAACACACACACACACGTCGTATAAAACCATAATAATAATATAATACTGATATGTAATTGACGCCTAATGACGCGTATCTATTATATTATTATATTTTATAGGTATATACGTCAGCGCGTGCTGCACTTATTATTTGTTGCAGTTTTAAGTTTTTAATTTAAAATTTTTTTTCTGCGGGTTCGCTAATTTTATTGCCATGCCTATATAATATAATATTACAATATATATATATATATACACATGCACATGCACAATTATTATGTTTTAACGCGTCGGTTTTTAATTGATTTCAGAAATCGTTTTAAGCGTTTTACGAATGCGCTGCATATAATATGATAATAATAATAACAACGTTGCAGAGGTGCATGTGCCTATACCTAAGTGGCCAAGTAGTAATATTATAATAATATTATCTATATTCCACGTACGCAACCACAGATTAAATGTAATTTTACTGTCGGTCGAAATCGTCCTATGATGTATACGAATATATCCCAGACAGCAAATGTTTGACTAAAAATATTATTACAACATTATAGTAATATTATTTGTGATTATAATCTTATCATTTCAAAATGCTGTCTGGGATAATATTTTATATTATGTTATTTTGTGTTCTAAGAGATCCGGAAAAAAACGCTAAAGCCGGGTTGCACATAGGCGTGCGCCTGGGCACCCCCGGACCCTTCACCAAAAACGACAAGGGCCCTAATTATTAATTAAGTGTAAATTAAACTAATACAATTATTGATGAATTCAAAAATGTTGTTCCTTTTAAACGTCGATTATCATTATAAGATCGTATTGTTATGCAATATTTATTAGAATGAATAATAAAATAAAATAAATATTTTTAGTGTATTTGATATCTTTAAAACATTTGTCTGTATCTATAATTGTTTTCAAAATTATTGTGGGGCCTAATTTTTAGTGTGCACCCCCGGAACCACGAGTCTGCGCACGCCTATGGGATTGCACTAAACATATTTTAATAAATCAATGGTGAGCCATTAAATTTAATAAATTGTTCATGCAACCCATATAAGTCCCGTCGAAATAATTTGTAATATTATTATGCGCATATTGTGCTACGTCTTCAATTTGTGCCATCCGTCAACCGCATCACTCATTGTTTACTGTATATATGTCTGTACATAGGTGACATTTGAGGGGTGCTTGGGTATGCTTAGCACTCCGAATTTTGAATTTAGCACCCCCAAATGTTTCATTGAAATGCGCCCCTGTGTCTGTATCGTTGTACCTGCGTAAAACACGTGGTATACCGCTAACCCTGCGGTCCAACGTATCGAAATGTATTATTATATTATCACTATCGAACGCAGTTATATTATCATTATAACATTGAATCGTATATATTTTTTAATAGCTTAATTCATAATACATTCGATTTTGGTTTTCCAATTATTTATGTAATTAATGAATAATTATGAATATCGAATGCTACAATGCCTGTTGCAGAATGATGTATAATATTGCTTGATGCGATATCATATTAATATGCAGCCATTAAAAAAGTGCAGTTCAGTCGTATTACCATCGGCACCGTATTCCATTTCATCATTTGTACGACTGTATACCTATAGGTACATAATAAACAAAACATTTGTTTTACAAATATTATATCAATTATTTTATACTATTGTAATAATATGCGAGGTATCTATTGTAATTAAACGGTTGATTATTTGTTTTCGTTCTTGAAATTACCGATTGATGAATTTTCATTATTTAAATGTTTACTATACGAACACTCGTAAATAAATAGGTAACACGGTAGGTATAACTGTTTCTAGGTGTTCTAGCTAAAACTCGTCCCCTATAATAGGTTAGGTATACCGCCTGCTTTTATAAATCTAAAATATTAAAGTTACTTAACCATTTTTCGATACTGTTATTTTCTGTTTTCGTCCAACACACACGCAACACAGTATTTTAGACTTGTTCTTTTCCAAACATACCAATTGATCTAATGAAGCATTAAGAAATATAAAAACAGATTTTAATTTGTCGTCATATCTACTTGAAATCGACTCTCCAACATTTAGAATTTTTAGATTTCAACTTCTCCAAAAATTAAAATACGAACATTTTTTAATATGACATTTTTAGGAAATTGGGGGATAATATCAAACATGTGGAAAAGTCGATCTCAAGTAGCCTTGACGATAAATTCAAATCTGTTTTCAGAATTCATATCGCTTCAATAGATCGATTGGAACGTTCGACAAATAATACGTCTAAAATACTATGTCGCGGGTGTGTTAGACAAAAACAGAAAATCACGGTATCGAATCCCTTTAATACTAAAGGTACTCCTGTTGCGTTTTTCATGTAAACATTAAATGCGATGCAATTATCACAATAAAATATTGGTTATATTATACTTTTTTTTTTGTAGTAATTCAGACACCGAAAGGCGCGGCAATTATACATCAGCCTTATCTGACCAATATTGCGTGAATTAGACATCACAATCAGATTTTAGTTGAACATTTACTATAAGAGTAAGTCTATCAATAATTGTCTAGCCTTATCCGCGCAATAAATTGTGTCTTACCACTTTACGAAAATCGAATCCCAATACCCATGTGTGGGTAGCCTATATATGGCTGCAGAATGCGTGCCAACTACAATTTGTAGGATATAGGTACACATATAATTATTATAATAGCCGATTGGAATGGTCTAACTATTTTTGTTAAAGATTTACCGAGAATATATTTTTCCTTTGAAGGTACCTCATCTATACATGCGTACGTCAGTCTGCAGTGTTGTTCCTTATTAGTAAATTGTATTAATAAATATAATGAACATCGTACAATCGTAGCCTAGTGTTCTGTTGTACAATTAAAATGTATAATTGCTTAAGAATAAAAGAAAAATAATAAAATATGTCTTTATAATTTTATATAAATTAACATGATGTTGAGTCCGATTCTTGAGATATTGGCATTTTGAGAGTATAATATAATTGCACAGTGTTTTAATGAATGCGCCTGCACTGTTCCAAGTGCTCATCTTTAAGTGCTTTTAAATATCTAAAAATCGACTCGGGCTGCAGTATGAAGTTACAAAACGGAACAGTCGTTGCATAATAAATTGTCGACGATTATTAATAAGCTGTTGTAATAACAATATATAGAAAGACCGTCATGAAACTAAATGCTGAAACATTTTCAAGAAATGAATTGGCGAACGACTTCAAAATCGTCAGCGACCGACCGTTTGAGTGTTTAATGACTATAACCCCCGTAATGTACCTTTAAATGGCAATGATTTGAGCGATTGTAAAAAATCGAGTGTAATATTTGCCAGTATTCAATTATTTGCTCGAAATATTGTACATTGTGCGATAGTGATTTTGAAAATGTTCTGAATATCTTCGTACACATTGTTACTATTATCTATATACACCTAACACGCGTCATGTCTACGTCTTGTTATACCTAATCGGTAAAATATAACACGAGCATGGTCGCGTATATATTATATACCTAGGTACATAATATAATATAATATTGCATGTAAAATAAGTGACGGCATGCTAAACGCGATCGTGTTATCATGACATATATAAATAATACATTGTTATACACTTGGACAATGATTATTATTATGATGGTTATAAAGCGCGCATTAATAGACCGTGGAGATTATTTTTTTCTATAATTTAACGGTATAATATTATATTCGTATTATACACACAATTCGTCATTCCAACTCCTCTTAAAAAGTAATACCTATATTACCGTATACATCCACTAACGCGTGTGTTTGTTATCACGTACAGGTGCCATGTAATGCTTTCAGTGTTTCCAGAAAAAGATTTCCAAATAGATGGGCGGAACAATCGGCCGCAATCGAGAGGGTCGGATATTTCCTAGATATAATATCATAATAAGTTTAAGTACGAATCTTGATTTGTTGTAGGCAGTATCAACAAACACAATAATTTTAATATTAAGTTTATTATTTAATATTTTAATTTTTTTTTAATCGCGCTAGTCAGTAAATGTAAATCTTAAACAATATATTACACGGCCAAAATTCTCTTAAGTATAATATTATAAACTTCTTAACAGAAATATACTTATACTTAATTTCATGTTTTGTATATGAGATTATATATAGTAATAACTGATCCTTTATTGTTATAAAGGTTACCTACATATGTCAAATATTTGGGAAAAGTTATTTTAGATTTGAGTTTATCATCCTCCGATAATATTATAAAATTGTATTGTAGTGGGTAAGTAGCAGTTATAATATATTACTATTTTTTTTTTTTTTTTATTAATTAATCCGCGGCAACTTAGGCCATTGGGTGGTTTTTCACTGTGTGGGAGGGTACTGTAGGTTTAAACACGTTTACACTGTTTGGCAGATTTTTTAGTGGGCACCCGTAAGTATCTGCCATGCCCAGGTGGGGGATGGTGGCACTTCTCTCCGGACACCGTGACTTGCCCGAAGAAAAATGCCGCCCGCGGCCGTGGTTGTGAACCGGCATCGGTGCGAGTCGATGCCCTTATTACAATAGCTAAGCTAAGGTCAAACCACCGAATTCGGCAGGTAAAATCAGTGGGTTAGGCGTAACCGAGGTTTAAACTATGATTGTAAAACGGGCCCTTAGTCCGCTCGGCCACTCCGTCCCCCTAATATATTATTACAAACATTGTAAACTGTAGTAATTTGATACGTTACATTTATTGTTCCGATGCCGTTGAATATATACTTTTTTTTTTCAAAATGGTGTGTCTAAACCACGCCTATCACATATTAGGGTATTCCATGTGTGAATATACTGCAGGTAGGTGTACCTAATTTATATTATAATATTGTATTGTGCAATACAATCAATTAGGAAACGAGAAGAAGATCATTTTGGAATATAGAATCGGAAGCGGAAGCGGATCTGTGGTTAACAAACTGTATAAACAAACAGGAGCGGATTGGAATTTCGAGAAATCGGGAATTTGTTTTTGTAAAATCACAACAACTATACAATATTTTGAACTTATATACTTTCAAATTGACTAAATTAACTAATGTTTATGTTGATACATATTCATACAACTGCAAGCACCTACCTAACCTAACCTACCTATAATAGTTTAAAATAGATTTCTGGAAAATTATTTGTGCGCTCAGCTTAAAATTTGAATTAAATTAACAAAAATATTAGTGTGCTAGGTCTATTGATAAACTATTACTTAAATGGTTTGAGTTAACAATATAAAATGTATTTTAGGTACACTTGCATAAATGTAATAATTAAATTTGGTTATTAGTTGACATTTTCGAAAATTCTTATGTACTTACCTATCTAAATTTAAATTTAAAGGAGTATACTTACCTATTTTTTGAGTTATTTAACTTTGTGTAGGTACTAAAGATAGTTATAAGATAATGTGTTTGGAAAATAAGGGGATTGAACATTTTAGTAATTGATATTAATCTATCAATATTATAGAATTGGTAAGAACATCATAACATTTTTATAAGAAATAATTACTAGATCAAATGTTACATAGATTTAAGATTTTTGTTAAACCAAAATTATGGACTTTTATTTTTAATATATTATGATTTATGGTATATTAAATAATTCAAAAATTGATCATTCAAATTAGATACCTTTAGATAAATGATAATTTTTAAAATAATCATTTGCTAAACAATTTACAGTAAGAAACGTATATTGGTACCCGTTTTAAGAAATTATGTTTTTTATCGACCAAACACATTCCTTAAATGGTATAAAAAATAAAATAATTAATTAAAAATAAATAGGGCTTAATAATTAGTATGGGTGGTATAGGTACGCGTACAAATGACAAAAATCAGAATTTTAACAAATTAATTTTCAAAGCAAAAAAGGAGCTGGGCATACTCGGTAAATCACCCTGTATATCATACGCTGTATAGTTTCTCAAAAGATACCATAATAGGTAGCTTATTACGGTGTTTGCACATTTTTTTTTCGGGTGAGTAGGTTTTACCATTCAACTGCCGACAGTCAATAATCGCAAGTCCTATGTAGGCACTCATCAAAATTAGTTATACAATAACAACATAATTTGATAATACAACTGCAGAGCTCCCCTACTCCCCCCCCCTTCCCACGAAATCGCTTATCCGCAATTGATTATAATAGCAATATATGCGATTCTTATAAAAGGCCATTTATCTCACTCAACTCAAACACAGACTGCTGTAGTGAAGCGATATGGCGAAAATATTATATGTATGGGACATTGCCATTTATTGCCATTATTGTTGTGTCCGATCATCCGTATACACATAACGCTTACAAAATGTCACCTTGATCTGTGCCTTGTGGGTATACGGTTTGTCGGTTCGGTAAAATGGTGTTAGAAAAAAACATCAAAGGTCGTTTGAATAAAATTCTATAATGAAAATTGAATTCCCTTTTTTTTTTCTTCACTGATATAAAGTACGAAGTATAATTTTGAAATACAAAAGACAAAAACCGACGTTCGTTATGGCAATGCGAATATAATAAATTGTGATGAGAACTGCACGTACGATTATAATATCGCACAATAATATAAAATGAAAAAAAAACACGGTTATATAGATTAAACTAATTACGGTCTATAAATAGGTGAAAAATAATGAGCCCCGTAAATTACTGTCGAAAACAAGTAAAATATTTGTGTCTAGCACTTGTACATAATTATTTGAAAAACACATTGTAATCACTATTTTAGATACATGAACAATACCTTGATAATAATAATAAATTATTAATTCTGTTTAAAATATTATAGTAATATATATCAAAGTTCAAAAAAAAAAAAAACTAAATCCACTGGGTGGGGTGTCGAACCCCCTTCTACTCCTCCCCGGCGGACCCGCCGTTAATACGTTATTTGTCTTATTATATATAGACCATTATCTGCAGTGCAGTTAATCGACGGTTCGGTATTTTACGGTATTTAGTATATTCAGATAATAATATATTTTCGAATTAAACTAAATCCGTCACTGCCAACTCTATAATAATTTTTATTTTATGTGACTTGTAGGTAGATATTGTTACTAATATATTTTGTAAGTTAATTTTTTTATTGTAATCGTAATTATAAAATTGATCTAAAATAACGACAATTACGTGCAAAATCTGTTCGAATATGTGACTTGCGCATTGCAGAAACATTGTAGTACCTATCTTTAATTTGTATTAATTACTTGTAAAGTAGTAATACTTATTTTGATTTATCGGCTGAAAACACTATTTATTTTGACAGTTATTGTTAATAATGTCTAGACATTCCGAGTAAAACTTATTAAAATAAGTCTTAAAAATGAATGCGTGTTTAATGAAGATCATTTAATATTTTCGATTGATGTTTGCATTTGGGATGACTGCAAAGATCTTAATATCGTAAGTATACTCTTATATATATTGTCTATAAACGATTGACAACTTGCTATGAAACAAAAATATAAATAATAAAAAATACATTTAAAACTATAAGTTATCATTCGTCAGGATTCAAAGTACATAATGTTAGGTGAGTAGCAATAACCATAATGTTTAGTATATTATATTTATATTTAAGTATACGTTAAAGCAATTATAATTTTAAAAGATGAAACTATACAGATTGAAATCGTTGTAAGTGCAATGAATAAAATCACAGATCAGCCGAAAAACTCAAAAATATTTTTTTTAAGACACGTAGCAAAAGTTTAGCAATTTAATATTAATAAAGACATTGGTACTACCCAAACGTTTTAACCTATATATTATTTACAGTACGCAAAAAAATAAATATATATTATGCATTATTGCCATTTATAAATTTCCAGACATATAATGATGGCCGTGCGTGTGTACATAAAGTCGCCTGCAGTACATCGAAGTCACATTTGAAACGCATAATGTAATATTACAGAATCGTACACGCAAGTATTAAACTGCACTTTATATTATATGCATATAATTATATATTAAAATATACATTTTACATATCATAATTTATATGGTATCAAATATTGTGCACGCTGCAATTGAATTATATTACCGTCCACCGCCGATACCGTTGATTGATATTTTGTGTTATATAACATAACATTATTATGACCTCTCGGACAACAATCAAATACATAATATACATAATATATTAAACATTCACACTCGGCCACACACTACACTCACACGCATAATATACCAAAGTGTTACCGAAGAAAATGGAACAACAATAAAGAGTTGCAGGTATAGGGTGGGACCCTGCCCCGGGTGTGTGTTACATATATTTATATATATTATTAATGTCGTGATATTATACATATATATACATATAGATTTGAAAGCAAACGATTATTTCGTAAAATATAATATCGTCGTCGAATTTGAAAAAAACGGTTTGGAAAGGAGCTGGCGGGTCAAAACCATACTCGCTTTTAAACATCTTTGCACGCTGCAAAGAATTTCGCTGCAGAGAAAAACGATCTTTCCAAAGTACCAATTGTTGTGTACTCGATTTCCGGTCGCGATATAATACATATTATATTTATACTATACAGCTTCTCGAAACTTTTGTACAAACTATACGCTCTTTCTACCCATGTTCGCTGTGGAAATAAAAAAGACGTCATCGTATAATATAGAAATTATGTAAAAAGATATATTATAATAAACTGTATAATGTTCTTCATTTAGTTTTGAAACGTAATTTAAAGTATAAAAACATTTGACAATATTAGATGTAACAATATAAAATATACTATATAGATACATTTATAATAAATAATATTAAATATACCGTCACTATAAATTAAACACATATATACGACAGATCGTAGAAATAGGAAAGGATGATAATGGCTTTATATATTTATGACCTGCTACTATATATACCTGCCTATTGTCTCACACATTCTTGCGTTTTATTCGTATCCACATAATATACGATTACATTGAAAAAACAGGACCTATCTAGCGGTGTTATAATATATATACACATGGTGGTTTATCTATCGATATTTGGAAAAAGTTATAGATTTACGTTTAGAAATTAAATACCATACAATATACACACATGATGAATTCATCGTACCTAAATTACTTATAGTTTTAGGATAATATGTGTTGAGGAGATTGAAAGGAGACTGTTTTTTCTAGCACAAAAAGTTTTGCAGGTCAGACGCAACTCATACCTGTCCTTTACTTATACTTATATAACCCATACTATTACCTGTCGCATTTATATTGACGGGTTATTTGAGTCTAGCACGATACAATTTTACAGCTAGGTTTACGAGAAGAAGAAAAATATTATATGGGTACGACGTACGTATATATTGTCTTATTTAATAGATAGTTAAAAAAAATTTTGAACATTGTTATGACTTATAAGTCAAAATCGGATAGAAATGTACATGACAAAACATTGTATATAGTTAGGCGTTAAGTTATCGTTCAGGACTATATAATAACCCTCCAGTAAATACGACAAGTAAGTTTGGCCCAACCTAATTATTTTTTTTTTTACGTTTTGCCGCCCCGAATATATATTTCGGTGGACATTATTATGTCCAGTTCAGCGTATCCAATATATCTACAATATATTATCTCGTGATATTTTTTTCTCGTTTTTCGTTCTGCGTGGGTAGGTCTGAATATAACATATTATATAGGTCTACCTATATGCATACGCGTACTACATATACAACTATATAGGTACCAGCTAATATACACATATAAGACATAACGCTTGTCGCTTGTGCAGTGTACACAATATTATACGATTTCGAAAGTTGTCCTTCGTCTCCCCTCCCCCGCCCTCTTTGTCTGGTATTCGAAACCAAGTGCATATAAAATATAATATTTAATACAATACGTCGTAATATACATAATACGCTGTGTTATACACATATTATTTTGTACACGCATGCAGACGGTTTCAGCGTTCAGCCTTTTGGGTAGTTTCTTTATTTTTATCGAATAAATGACCTCGGCGCCGTCTGCCACGAAAACTGTCTCGAAAATATGTAACCAACACGTACACGCGGTGTTGAGCTTAAGGTGTAAAACATGTATAGATAATGATAATGTGTAGGTACGCGAAAAAAAAAACATCGCCAAATATATAGTGTAATTAATGCGCTTATTATATAGGTATACTGTAGATAATAAGGTAATATATTTATTACCTATTATATAATATGGGCGGCCCGGGGTCGATCACGGACAATTTCAAAGTCAATCACCTCTTAGTGAGCACTCATTAATAATAAGTTATATAAGTAGTTATATTATTGAATAGGTAAATAACATAGGTACAAGCGTTTACATACATTGATCGTCGTATTTACGTACCTACTTATATGTTTTGTTATTAAAATTATTTGTAAAAATTCCAAAGAAATCGAAGTCGATCCTCGAAGGAAAAATATTATAAACTCTGTAAAACTTTATCAAAATAAGTTTGACCCCCCCGCCCTCTCTTGATATTTACGAAGGTAGTATATTATATCATGTGTTTGGTGATGATGGATTGTTTTCGGTAAAACCACGAATGCCATAGGTATATATAGACTTACAGTAAACTTGTGACGTGATAACTTTGTGTGACCAAACGCATAATATTATATAATATTCTGTTTTCTGTTATAAGCATAATAGGCATATATGTACATACAAAAAAAAATTGACTATATACGATAATATTATTACTATAATTTATAATTATACTAAATACACCACGGTGTAGGTATACCTATATCATGTAATATTATTATTATTATGTTATTCTACGTAACTTTATAAGCAATAAATTATTTTTTTGAACATAAAGGATGTTATAATATAATAAATAAATGTACGCGAATCAAATTAACTAACACTACTGTTGCACATACCAATGAATTTTTATTCAAGCCATTTTTACAGTTTATAAGTTTACAATGTTTAATATAGGTATTATTAAATATTAATCGAATCAAACTTTCAGATATTTGTATATTAATTAATTTACCGTGTATAGCTCAGGTATATCGAAGTTGCAATTTTTTTTTAACACAAATGATATTATACTTTATGATACATATAGGTACATACAGATAATGAATATATCATAACTTGTTTATTTTCGCCATGTTATCATAATATATACATACTATAAACAAATTATAAATAACTTCTGGTTAAAAATTAATTATAATATTCAAAAGCCGATTACAATATATCAATACCTGATGTATACCTATAAATATTATATATTATAACATGCCCACGTAATTGTATTATTAACACATTATTATTCAACGATATATGTATAGTCAAATCAGAATACCAATACTAATATCCACGTGATGTAGCTGGTATAAAAAAATTAAATAACAACACTAGACAATGTGTCCCTTTAGTTGCAGCAGACTACTTGAAATGTTGGTTTTTTTGATTTATAGTTTCTATTTGATTGCGCCATTTGCCTGCAATACCTTTATCTACGGAATGCAGTAGTGTCGTCAACACTGTAATACTTATAACTTCCTGCAGCCTCTATGGGAAACTTGTTTCATCTTACATTTATTAATTTTTATGGCTAAGACAAAAAAACCACCATATTTCTATGTATCACTACCGCTACATAGCGTAATTGTCAAAAGTCAGTTTGAACAATCATTCTATTCAAATAAAAACGGACGTATCTTGGTTTAAGGGCTTAAGGCTGTATGATTGTTGTGGTTTAATAAATTGATATGTTCAACATTTTAATTTGTGGCAATTTTGGTAGTTGTCACGACTACTGGTATTTAATTAAGGCATTTTATAGAAAATCCAATACCTACCGCGATAATTTTTTTTTGTGTTGTAAGTTGGGTATATACTCAATGGGAATGTTTATAACAATACCATATTTTAAAATTTGGCTGTTTTATTTACCAATATCTATTGTTAAACTGATTTCCTCATGACTCGTTAAGTCGTAACTAAGGTTTATTATCATTGAACATATTATAAATTATTAAAAGAATAAACTCCAGGTTGTGTAGGTACCTATATTATTTTCAGCAAATATTACTCTAAAATTGAACACATATGGTAAGTGCCTACTATATGTTAGTTTATTTCATTTTCAAATAGATTTTTCTCAAAACTATTGTTTTTTTTTTTTAGTATTAATGGCAGACTATTTACCTGATATTGGCTATATTGTACTCAAGTATAAAATATTATAATAATAACTGTCTTCTTTTCGTTCCTCAATTTATTGACGATTTTTATCTAAAATATATACCTGTTTAATTGCACGTTTAATCGTGCACGGGTTGTTCTACAATTGTATAATATTATTATCTAACCATTTTTTAGCACACAATAATAATTGTTACGCATTTTACAAGTCACATATATACCTACTTATTATATACCAAATTGCGCGTAGGCGCGGTTTCACGAATGAATTGCTGGTTAGGTTATAGATATCAATCTTTGTAAAATTGTAACTGTGTTTTGGCGCGTATCCACGTTTTTTTTTATGGTATTGAAAAATATACGTAATAATAAAACCTATAGTTAGTTTATATTATATATTATTGGTACTACAGGTATCTCTGTAACTTAATTAAATATATTATATATATTTATACATAATACATATTATCTCATGTATCTATCGTCTTGATTAATTATAATATTATTTTAATGTGGATGTTGGCATTTTAATAGGTATGATATATGATAAATTACTAAACATCAAACTGAGTGTTCTATATTATTTGTAGAAAAAAGAATCATTTTTCATAATTTTAGGTGGATAGATAGGTAGGATAGCATACACGTAGGTATATATATATTTTTACGATGCAAAATATGTAACACGACGCAATACGTCGTTATAATGTGAACAAATGTATATATATTTGAGAGATAAGGAATAACAATCTCGATGTATAGATAACACATTAAAATTATAATACTTATGGTAATAATATACCTAGTATCTAAGTTGTGTATATAATAGTAGGTAGGTAGGTAAATGGTCTGTCGGGTAATTACTGAACTGCAAAGTTTTTAATATATTAACAGTAAAAATTGTATAAAAAAATGAAACACAATTCATCCTCTGCATGCGTAGAGTTTTGACTTATGACAATACAAATTACAATTGACTTGAAAAATGACATTTTACGACAGAAAATCTCAACTGGAGTCAATCATTGACAGTCGGAGTAATATTAAAAACATAATTATTGTATAAAACAATGTACGTACCTATAAATATGTATATACTATACTTTAATCAAAACAATAAATATATGTTGGTTTATTCAACGGAAATAATGAGATGTGTCAAGAGTGTAATTATTATTTTATGCGCGACGTTCGTTGTGAGACGATTGAGGCAACGTTTATGATTTTTTATAATTACTATATAAAATAAATTACAGAAATGATTTTCCGAAATTAATTAACGCACATAAGTACATAACAGTGTTCGAAAAATATTGTCGACAGCTGCAGCTGCAGATCGAGTAAACTGGCTGCTTCACTGCTGCATGTTATTTCGTTTTCAATATATAATATTGTAAAATTACTTAATTATCTATTTATCACCGTCCCTCTACCACGGTACATTATTGTCGTGTACTCTATTATTGTGCTGTTCGTTGAATATTGAATTTTAAATTTACTATAATATAATATATTATAAATATTACAGAGCAGTACTGATGGTGCAACGTGAGACCTGACTAATATGCGCCGTATACGACTTTTTTCTAACCGCAGTGGTGCAGTCGTTATACCACTTATACCTAAAAATAATATTGTTTTATATCATGGAGGTATTATGGTATATAAAGGCATTAGTGACTTGTGTAGTAACTACATCTGTACTATACAAACACATAGATCAATCCAAACGCTAATCGATGCGTATAGCGAAAAACATATACACACAGTGTAGAATTTGTATTAACTGTTATTACTCCGCGAGACGGTTATTAATATTATATTTGAGGGTATTTAGGTCATATGAATGTCTGTCGAATTCGGAATTATCGTATATCTAGGTTTAAAGGTACAATGGTAATATATATATATATATTTATATTTCAAAATTATCGATTTATTTACAAAGAAATACTAGAAATTATATCCGTTCTACGGTTTGTAGATTGCGCTAACGTTAAAGTAGCGAATTATATCCATACATAGGTATAATATTGTATTACATAAACTTGTTAACGAAACAACTAATTAAATCATTTAATTTAAAATATAATATTATAATATAATCTCCATTAAAAAATACCGATGAATTTTTGCTCGTAAGTATAGCAATCGCTTGTGCACTTTCATATATTAAAATCAGATAATATAATATATAATGCATTCAAATATGCATTCCATGTATATTATAATATTATACCGGTACAGTGAAAAACCTTACAACGGATTATTTTAGTAAAAACTAAAAGGTTTACACATTTCTAGGCTAATGACATTTATTACAACTATAATATACGTCTGTGTAAGACTGCAGTATTTTACCGAATATAGGTACAACGGAGAAACGAATAGTTTGAAAAATTACACGCACCAGCCATATATACACGTATAGTATTTCTCTCACATTTCGAATAGTGTAATGAATTTTAACGATTTTTAAGGCATTTTCTCATTTGCAGTATACGTCGAACCGTATTTTTTGTTAAACGCACGCATGACCTCCGACGATTGCAGCGGATTATATATTTACATACATATATACGTTATATACCTACATTATAACATAATATATTACCCATGTATAGAGTTTGAAAGTTTCATGAAATATTGAATTGTGAAGTAGGTATTTCAACAATAATATTTTAATAAATTTAGTTTCTTTTTTGTTTTAAATGAGTTTATTTTTACGAACATTGGCGATATAGGTATTCATTATTTATTTGTGACTCAACCTATCGCATCTGTTAATATGATAAACATTAAACGTATTTAAAATATTTTCAACTGACAAATAAATACGTACACGCCGTTATAAATTATTATAATTTTTTATAGTTGTATTATCATTTGAACAGTGGCCATTGGTATATATTTACATATTATTATATTTGTATAATCACACAGATTTCATAAACACAAACATGGATAAATACTGAAATACGAAAGTCATCATGTACGTACCTAATAAATGATTAAGAAATAATAAGAGATATTTAATTATTTGGTTGTGTAGATTGACGACAACGATTCTGGTGGTGGAGATGAAGCCTTATATAGTTTTGGCATAAGCAGTCGAAAACAAGAACTTTAAGTATGTTGACCACGGCACTCAATATTTTACGTTTTTGTGAAATATTTCACTTTATATATGTATTATGGTGTAAAATACAATATTTAAAAACATTTCAGACTTAAAACTCTACATACAAACATACATATTTATGAAATCACGTATTCTACGTAAAAATGAATAAAATATTTGTAAAAAAGTATATTAAAAAAATAATAATAATATTAATACTAATATAATTCTATCACGGCAATGCACGTATATATGAACGCACGACAGTTTGATGAAGTATATACAGAGTGATTCACCAAACATACTCAATCCCAATTTTATCCTTTAATAACGCATTTATTCGAATTCTGATTTTTAGAGTTTTTAAGCCGTAGTACACTAACTCAAAGATAATATTTTAAAATACTTAGACTTTTAACTTATTATCCTGTGCAGGCGATACAAACTTATTTTTATTTTTTCAAATGAGAATCGCTTTTTTTCTGTACATTTTTAGTAGGACGACGACCGCCCACTCCCCATGAAATTGACTAGACGCTCAATCGGACAATTAAACAGGAAAGTTTACTTAAAAATTATTAATATTATTATAACTAATGTATTATTAAAGAAAAATTGGGGCGTGCATGCCTGTATGTCTGTATGCATACCGATACAATACGTGTGTATAGTAAATACCTAAACATAATATTATACTTCGTTCGGGAAAACTATTCAAATAGAACTTGTCGTAATTTTATAATCTCATCAAACCACCGCGCGTGAAGTTCAATGGGTTGGACCTATATAGGTGTATCAGCATATACATATTACCAATACACTGCGCGTAGATTACATTATATATTATTTTTGGTTTTCCAAGTTAAAAAAATGTTTGCTAAATTTAGTATTATTTAGTATAAATATATTTTATGATAGTCGGTGATCCATCATATCCGCGGCAATACTCTGATGTAATATAATATGCAAACGATTCGTACTGCATAATATTATAATAAATTAAGACGCAAAAAACATCATATACGATTTTGTGTCGGTTTATTTTTTCATTCCAAAGGGCACAATCTCGACAGCGAAAAGAAACGTCCCTTTCACTCGAATTCTACAAAAAAAAAATGTTAATATGTACACATTATAATAACAGTATATACAAATATTCTTGGCCAAAACTGAAGTAGGCATGTATATAGTGTGCCAACATAATATTATATTATAAGTATATGAATATGATTTAAAAGCGGTTATGCGCGTTTGAAATTGAATATATATATATATATATAGGCACGGCAAGAACGCGCGTAGGTACATAACAGCGGCACGCACACAATAATATTATTACATATACCTGCCCAATGTATAAAAAAATTATAAAAAATTATAATAATATATAGGTAATATTAGATTATACGACTACTGCGGGAACAGAACAAACACGCTCGTCGTCCCCAACATAATTCCTATTCAGACTGTTTGCTCCAACTATACAATAATAATAATAATAATAATAATAATATAGTGCGTGCAAATCGCCGATAGTTTATTATAATATAATATTATTATATGCCTACATAGAGCTGTGTGTGTGTAATATTTTGTTGTTGTCAGTGAGCATTGTTTCGTGGCCTGCTCCTCCTCCTCCTCTTCCCATCCCCTCCACCCCTCGATTCCCCAATAGCTCGCACACAATAACTGCATACAGTCGTTGGGTTAGGTTATGTCTTCGTCATATATACGTTTTGAGTATTCGCATAACAATAATAATAATAATAATATAATACGATATGTACGGCGACAGTGAACCGTTCGTTTCTTTTCGTTTTCGTCGACCGTCGTCACGACACGTTTTTTTTTATTTCACAGCAGTCTGGCGCGGGCGGCGCATCATCATTATAATATTTTTATAATAATATTAAACCGGTCGTTAGCAAATTATAATATTTTGTCATTTACGAAATCGCGGTGGTTTTCGGTCGATCTGACGATCACAGACACAATATATTATATCAAAAGTATACCCCCTCCCTCCTCCCAATGTGCACACTGAATTCTGTAGAGCATTCTAGCATCCGTGCATAATATAGTTATTAGTCGTACACCTAAAATATCATAATATTGCGCAGTAGTGTGAAGAATATTTCGAAAATTTCAAAAATGTAAATAGTATGATATACTAATATTTCCTGTTGCCGCCAATATTGCTTTGGCATGCCTAAATACCCTCGTCCTGCACTCATACACCTACATAATATACTGCATTATTAATAATTGTACAATGTCGTGGGAAGGCACGGCGTCCATTTTGAGTGCAGGGGGTGGGAGTGTGGATCTATCTCCGAGCACGTTCGGCAAACGGTTCGCACCGAACGTCACGGTTGTAATAAACGCACGTTAGGTATATAGATATATATTGTACCATTCACCCAACAGTGGGTCGTCGAGGGCGGCTCGCCACGTTCTCGGAAACGGGGGAAAAAAATGGACAGATTTATTTCTCCCCGAATGGAGGGTTCCGTGTCATGCAGTATTCTGTCGTTGCGGTCACGCCCATCGCATTTCGATTCCTTGACGGGAGGGCGCTACGCAATATAAGTCACCCTGTATACACTCATCGGATATATTATTATAATATAATATGATGGCGTGGACGAAACAGCTGATTATAGCTAGAGCTGTCTGCAACTATTATATTATCCTCATGGTTTATATTATAGGTAGTTGACGCTTACTCTAACTCTTTATAGCACTTCCTGTTATCCAAACGTGTGTGTAAGAAGTGGCATTTTGGAGGGTACACACCTGAAATATACGCTGTATATACTCATTTATTATTATTTGGCGAATCAGCGAATATACCCTGTAAAAATAATAGCAACACAAATAGTGATCTGTAGTTATTTTACGTATGTCATTTATCAGTCATCTATAAGTTAAAACAGTGATAATAATTTAGATTGGTTATTACTTATTACCACGTATCACGTATTGGTGTTGATAATCATCGTTCGTGAGCGTGATTTTTGCAGTTTTTTTTTGATAAAATAAAATTAATAAGAATTACTAAGAGAATTATCAAGTTAAATGTAATAAAATGTTAAGTGGGCCGTGATATAGTTTTTCATGACTAAGAACTTACACAAATAAAAATATACAAAACTGGGTAGCAAAAAATATATTTTTGTAAAGTTAGCGAATTTGTAAAAGTATTACCTAAGAGTCTTACAAAATAGTTTTTTTGCGAGCGAAGCACGGCTTATTGAAGGGTTGAATTTAATTAGTTGTGCGCTTATAAAATCACAATAAAGTACATATTTTCATTATTGCCTTAAATTCAAATACGAGCGTATAATATACTATATACCTTATAGTTTTCTTTTACAAAAACATCACATGTGCACATGTAAGTACTTATAAGTGTATATACGAGCAACCGTTCAATCACACCGCAGACTGCAGTGCAGACGAACCTGTGTCGTATTTTTTTGAGTTATAAATCATAATAACCACAGACATATTGTATAATAAGAATATTAGATAGCTACAATAACGCAGGTATATAATTATGATGTCCAGCTCCATTTGTCACTTGGGCAATGTTAACAAATTCTTATCACTTTTGTCTTTCATACTGTCCTAATCACTGCAGATAAATATTATAATAAATTAAGAACCGTGAATCAGTCCAATATTATAACTATCAATTGATATTTAAAGAAAATTCATTCGCTTAAACATTAAAATATTTGATAACATAATCCTCGTAAATTAGAAACTGCCAGTATTCAGACCTTTTACATGCCTACTTATTGTTCGTACGCGAATGCAATATTCTGTAATATAGACCTACGAGTTTGATCGTACGTGTACACGGACAGTGGCGTTGCCAGGAACAATCAGTGGAGGGGTTTTAAACATATATTATTAGGTCGTATATCATAATATATATAAAGACGCTGACGTGGCTATGGTTGAATGAATGAAAAAAAAAAAACATTTGTACAGCCTTAATTTTTCGTTTCTTATCATTCGGACGACTATATTATGGTAAAAATTTCTCAAGTCGCTTAGGCCAAAATATAGGCTACCGCATGCCGAGCAATCGTTATATCATAATAACAGCACCATAATATTATTGTACAGTCGGCTATCTATAATACGTCATAATAATAATAATAACGATATCGTCTGCGGGTGGTAATAATAATAAATTATTATCGTGACGGCGTCGATTCTTCGGATATCATCGAGGGGGAGCACCGTACAACAGCGATTCGGGTCGGTTAATTTTCGAAAAATTTCGAAATATCGCGCGAGGATTTCGTCGCACCGGTATCCACTGAGCGCACGCGCATTTTGCCAGACCCTGCGGCGGCGGCGGAGGTATGGCGGCACCGCGCACCACAGCCGCGACTGTGAAAAAACGCACATACGCACGTACGCGCCGAATTTCCGACGGCGCGGCGGCGTCCCGACCTATGTCACTGCGGTCATTCGTGCGCACCGCACCGGCGCGGTGTGGCGGGCGGGGGCCGACGACGGCGGCAACAAAAACGTACGATATTATTGCAGGTATAGGTACCTATATAATACGCGTTGTGACGGCGGCGGCGGCGACGGAGAGCAAAAGGGAAACGGGTTTTCTGTGGTTTTTATGTATTATTTTTTTTTTTTTTTTTTTTTTTTTAGGGAGGGTCGTCGACCCGTCGTCGCTCGGTTCGGTTTCGTCCGTCCGTCCGTCCGGTTTGCGCGCGCAGAATGCGGCAATAAAAATGATATCGTATGCGCGCGTCCGAAAAAAAAAAATACGGTACGAGAGAACGAAAAACGTTTGGGGGGAGGGGGGCGGAAGGACCCCATTGTCTGCGCCGACCGTGTGCGCGAGCGGCGCGGAGTGCGTTGAACGCGCGCGCGCGTATATTATATTATTCTTTGTGCGCGTCTCGCGCGTGGTTGTTTCTTCTCATCCACGACGGTTGCGTGTGCGTTCGATTGCTATATACCATAGGTATAAATATAATAATAATAATAATAATATATAATAATAGCTTATACACAGATATTATGTATACCTATATACATTATTATTGTTATTTCGTAGGTACCCCCCCTCTTGCACTGCGTTTTCCTCACTCGATTTTCCCGACGACGACCGGTTTAGACGCACACACGACGTCGTCGTATATGTATTATATTCCAAACACCAATATAGAAACGTATTTTTCTTCTTCGTCTGCTCCTCCTCCTCCTCCTTCGTCGTCTTCTTTCCAGTATTTTTCCAAATCTTCTTCGTCCCCTTCCCCGTTTGGTTCGATATTTTCGCGAATACCGTATTCCGCTGCATCGGGAAAAAAAAATGCATACCCGTCCACCGTAATAATTGCATCGCTAAAAGAAAGACGACACACACAAACGTGAATAACTGACCTCGGTCGATCGCCGTGCCGGTGACCAATTATATTATACACACGCCGTATATGTATTTAATAATATTATTACGCCCTCCTCGTAGGCTGTTCGGTCAGAGGAGATTTATTTTTTGTCCGACTTCGATGCATTGTTGCACCGGCCGGATAATCGTCTGTATGCCGCCTATACCGCGCCTGTAGTCCGTATACAGCGTATAATAATATTATTATGTTATATAATAGGACGCGATGACGACGAGTTTTTCTGTCATGCATAATATTTTCTGTATTATATCCATCGACCCGTCCGCGGATTGTGCTTGAAATGGTCATTATAATTCGACGAAAAAAAAACCTTTGCAAAATACTATAGTTTTAATCATTGGCGCAACAATAACGGTTTTTTAGACACAATCACGCGCTCATCGAGTTTCTCATTTTCCCTGCGTCGAACACTGCGCGGAAAAGACAACGCTTGTAAATTTTCAAGAAAAAGTCTCTTTTTGAAAATAATTTAATTACGATTTTAAACTTAGCTTTCGACTGATCGTCACCGTGGTGCGTATAACTTACATATAAATTCCCGTACCTCGCTGTACCACTATTATATTGCACTGTACCTATATATCAACCTATCTGAGATAGTATATTATACATTTAGCCGCATACAGATAAATTGCTGGTCTCAAGTCTTCTCGTGTATACATCTACCTATATTATATTATATAAAGGTTCACGGCTCGATCGCGCTCAAATACAGTCTGTGCCAGCTGTACATAAATTATAAATCATTTGGTATATTATGCACTATCGGCGCCGCCACTGCAAGTCCAGAACAAACGTGCGTGGGTGCGGATGCATAATAAAATAATATAATATATAATATGATTGCATTTGTTCGCAATTTTTTCGCTCTGCTCCGTTTAAATTTCGAGTAAAAGTATTCGCGTGACCCGCCCATTCGCGCACCGCACTGCACAATGCACGCGTATTGTATGTCGTTATTATATGGGTACGCGTTGTAATATTATATACTTATTATATTCTGATGCAGTATAAACTTCTTCGAGTCAATTTTTCAAAAGTTTTCAGGACCTAAGTATATACCTATACATTATAAAATGGGCGAATTATACATCATAGCGGCGGTGCGGCACGCCGCTATATTATTATATATGCCGAAAGACGATTTATCGAGCACGCACCCTCCCTCACCCACCCACCATTTATACTTTGATATTCACATTTCTACTTAGATCTCTTCCTAGATCCATGTTATTTGGAAATATTGTCTTTATATAAGAGAAGGTACATAGTTAGAAATTCTAAAAAATCAGAATTTGAATAAACACATTATAATAATATTGTGTGCATTATAATTGTTGGTAAATCACTATTGATATATTTTCATCAAGAATAACTTTAAATTGTTCTCGCTATATCTTATGACGACGACTATTTGGATTAAATATTTCACATCGGTATATACCTTATACGACCTACCTATACAATTATAATATATTAATATGTATACACATATTGTATGAGTTCTAAGATTTGTGTAATACCTACTATAATATATATAGTAAAATATGTCCAACCTTAACGCATATACGATCGCTTGATTCGTATAATGTATTGTTTAGTATAAGTGCATAATTATTGTGAAATTCGGAGCGTGCAGCAGTGATCTAAATTCGTAATCGTAACTATACCGTAGTATAGCGGTTTTTACATAAAATACAAATAACACAGATATCGCTAGTTTTTTAATAATTGTACAATTGTATAAGTTATGTTTGTTATATAAAATTGATTTCGATTTTAAACTTATACTACAAAACAGACCTGCACAACCAACGAATGAATAAAACGCTTTATAATTTCCCGCTATTTCGTCGCTAGGTTTAAAACCTTTAATTTTTATATTATTATTATTATTATTTTTCACTTATTATCTTTGACCTCATACTGCTATAAGCGCGGTATTCTGCAGTAAATATAGGTAGCTGCAGCTATCTCTTAATTCTATCATTGAAATACTAACCATATGCATAACATAACATATCATATAAATACGGTGTGTGCGTGTGTGTGTGTGTGTGGTGTGTGTGTGTGTGTGTGTGTGTGTGTGTGTACATATTATACAAGGTAACCGGGGTTGATGCCAATCATTACATTATTATAAATTATATATATATATTTACGGTATAAAGACTATATGCGATAATGGATTCATCTATGTGGTCTGTACATTTACTTGATACACCAGCTGCAACATCAGTAACATCAAGTCGATATACCACGGTTTTTTTTTTTTATATACCTAGGTATATACTTATACTAAATAATAATAAATATCATACACGTCGACATTAATGATATTATACCTAATTAGGTACCCGCTATTACCTAACATAGTTAAATCACTTAAATCTAATAATATAAATCGTGTGCTCAAGTATTCAACCTACTGCTTATTAACCGGCTACTACCTAAATACTGTTCAGTTATAATTTTGTTGGGAGCTCACTTTTTGTTTGTAAACATAACAACTGTATAATAATATAATACCGTTTTGAAGTGCAAGGTTCGAATGCAAGGTTCGAATAATATAATACATATATGAGTAAAAAACCATTTCAGTTTTGGAAAAGGGATTAGAGAGGGCCTAATATGTTAATAGATACCTAGATGGCTAGATAATAGTAGTTAATTCCAAAAAATCCAAAAGAATATTCTTTATTTAATATTTTTTTAGTCCAAGTCACTTCACTTTTTCCACCTGTGTAATAGAACATATTAGAACATATTAATCATATTTATGGCAATAGTAATCAGTATATAATATAATTTAGTATTACATAAGTCTATACAAACATTATGTTTTATCAGTGGCGTATTTAGGTGGGGGACTGCTTCGGGGTGCCAAATTCTGAATCCCTCAAAGAGGCGCCAACTCTAGAGCAGAATTTTTTTAATAATTTTTTCTGATTTTTATTCTGACAAACTTATTTCCACTTTTGGATTGTAGTAGGAAATTTGTCTACGCAGACCAAACCTATACGAACTGTTATCCGTTGAATGGTGCCAGCTGTATACTACTGTCTACTGTATAACACTGTAATATCTACATTTTTTACTTTCATAAGACTGCATATACTCAGAAACGAGCTTTTTTTCCTCAAACAGATTGACAGAATAACATAGGTTATACAAAAAAAAAACCAAGTATAGAATATAGATATTCACAATTTTCCAATAATATAATAATAAATAATATGTATATTGGTACTCACAATGTCCCGAAAAATAAAAGTGTTCTCTAAACTATAGTGGAAGCAAAAGTGCAATAAGGGGAAACATATTATACATTTTGTGGTATCATTTTTAACAGAGAGAAAAGTACATCTTCTTATTAGAGGGGGTTTAAAAATGTTTTATGACAATTAGTATAAGGAAACTGAGAAAAAAAGGGCTCCAAAATGTGTGTACCTAGGGCGCCAAAATCGTAAATACGTCTCAGTGTTTTATATATAAAATATAATTACCTATATGCACTACCTGAATTGCCACACAATGTGATATTAGAAATTAAGAACGGTTAAACCCTTGAATAACATTTTGTAAATAAATAATAGTTACAAGGGTAATATAATATATCAATATCGACTTGTAATTAAAGATGAAAATAAAACAAACCATATATACCAAGACTCTGAAACCCTATAATTCAGACATATATGTATAGTTGCAGATATATAGTATTAAGAGGTATATATTTGATTTTACTTTAAGAATTTATTGATATTACATTGATTTAACATATTAAACATATTATACGGATGTTTTAGTATTAATTCAACAGTTCTAATAAACATTTCAAATTTTTTATATTTAATTATACGTATATATTATATTATATTGCTCACATAGAAATTATATTTAATTAAGTCTAGTATTATGTACGTATATACTTAAGTGTCCGGTTTTGAAATATCGATACCTATAATTATTATATAAGCCACTATACCTATAAAATATAAATAAATATTTTATGATTTATAGTCAACTCATTAATTTGGACAAAAAATACAAAATATATTATATAAAATTGTATACACACCGTTTAATAATAAATGAATGTAACAAAAATTGGAATTTATAACAATGGTGGTCATTCCAATTTATATTTACCTATAACGCATTTCCATCGTTTATTTATATACTTACCTAGTACCTATATATAGTACATTAGGTATACTATATTATAATACGTAATAAATAATAATCAATCAATAATCCATATATACTGTGTATAGTGTATATATATATCATATTATATTGTGTACGTTGTTTATAATACTATATGCACATGATATTGATATTCATGTAATAAAATAACTATTGCAAAAAAAAGTAACAATAACTCTATAAACTATTGTAGTATTATTATTATGTATACAATATACCTGCCTATATTATACTTGCCAGTATTTCCCTTGGTACATATCTGTTTACTTATAGGTATGAGTGCTAAGTGCTGTGTATACCTATATAATATATGAACGATAAGGATATCTAATAATATATAATATATTATATGTATATTTTTATTATCCTGATTAATATACTAATAAAATGTCAAATTTTTCAAATAATTTAACGTAAACTATCTACATTATACAAATATATAGTGTCGTTAACGTATACAATTACGACGATACTAAATAGGGATAAAGACATTAAAAAATAAAAATAAATTGCGTTTTATTTATTATAATATAATAATATTGTGATAAATGTTATATGTATATTTTATATAGGTACAGACGCCATTGCGACCGAAGCGTTCGGTTCGTCAAAACAAATAATTTATCGAAGAAACGTTTAAGGAAAATATTATTATATAATGCTTAGGTACGTCTACACAAATGACGATCAAATAGTCTTACATAACTCGCGTATTGTATACAATATAAATCATACAACTACCATATAAATGTATGCGATTATACGAATATTGGGTAGATGTGTATTGTGTACCTATATAATATAATGTACAATAATTGTTATAATAGCCCCGACGTCGCTTTGATAATCTCCAGTTTTAAATTCATTTGACAACTGCTGCAGTGAGCGTATTATAGTAGGTATAGTATTATATACATAAATGTGTAATCGTATAATACCGTATTATTTATACTGACTGTGCCGGCTAATCGGTGAGTGACGAGTGTTATTTGTTTTATTTCCATTTGACGAGTTTGGCCGTTTATACCCACACACATTATTCGCCCTGTAAACAATAAGATATTATAATAATCTAATATTGTAATTAATAACACGATATGACGTGCGTTAAAATAATTCGAAAGCATTATATCAAAAATGATTTATTAGTTTTCTGACTCGGTTAATCTAGTAAAACACTTAAATAATAAAAAATATGAAAAATCAGGCATAAAATACGAAAACATGAAAGTAATTAAAAAAAAATCGCTGATGAAACAGCTAGATCGCATTCCCTTTTAGAACAAAAATTTACATATATTTGATGTATGTATACGGTTCGTATATCTATTTATATATTTGTATATTTATAATAACAAAAACAAGTCTGGTGGAATATAAAGAAGACGCATTTATATATTATACTTGGTGATTTCTCGAATAAATAAATAAAAATTGATTGCACGCAGCCGCCAGAACATCATACATATTGTGCGAGATATTATGCTCGTGAACACGTATTATACTCACATAATGTGCCTAATAAACTATTATAAATATCGTATTAAAACTCATAATAGGTGTATAATATAATAAATGTGTAGGTACTTAAAGCGAATTAATGTGACTTAATACTATTGTTGATGTTATATTATAGACTTGTTTATATGCAATGGCGACAGTTTAATCGTATAAAATCAATAGTTTTAGTACATATATAAATAATATATTATTGTACCATATTTATATTTCATCTACAATAAAAAACGAATGTTAGACTTTTAAAATGCGTTCAACGCGAATCTCAATAATTAAGTATCATTAAAATGTAAATTTTAAATTCGAATCACCGCTTTGTGATGTATAATAAATAATAATAATGTTCCATAATGTTATGGCTCACATTTCTGTTTTAGATCGATTGAACACGTTTTATATATATTTTGCGCGTAAAAATTCATTTACCTACCTATTTTATTTCAATAATATTTAACATCACCGCATGTATATATATATTTTACCTATATATGATAGGTGAAAATAACAGAATAATAATGCCTAACCTTGTCGTGCCAATATAATATTTTGAGTGTACCTATTATACCTATATACCTACGCAGTAATTTTTTTTTCCAGAATTATATTATTATAGTCACGGGGATCAATGGGTATAATGGTGCAGTGTAATATAATTGGCACATACCGATATACAAGCATATATTTCAAAGTTTTAATACTAAATTATTTTGTACGATAATTTTTCGATACATACAAAACAAACCGGTTTTTACAAGCTTTAAACTAACCCAGGGTCAAGAGGGGGAACCTCAGTATAAGTTATAGGAGGGGGATAATATATATGATTACTCAATAACGGATTTGTTGCGATTTATACTGACAAATTATACGTTCGCTAAAATAATGTACATAATAATACCCGATATTAATGTGCTGCACGCGGACTTCGAAATTTTAAACAATTTATATATCTAAGCAAGGTATATTATTATGAATGGTTTGTTGTTCTAGGATACTGCAATTTTCACGGTAGTTTTCGAGAGGGCGTCCACAAATTATATATTGCCGTCATGTACATGTAGCTGGTATATAATATAATACCTACATCGTTTGATTTACGATAATAAGTAATTGATACAAACGTATATTTTTCAGACTGTACACTATATTATATAATATTTATATAAAAAAAATAAATAGATTCTAAATTATTATCTATCTGTATATAATATATTATATATAGACATTTATAGTATATCTGAGTACGAAATACCTAAACGAGAAATCGCCTCTTCACACCCACCCACCCACCCACCAATGGACGCCCTTGTCAAAACGAGCGTTTATCGAAATTTAAATGGCGTACAATCAAGCGAGTTTTGAGTCACATGAATAAATAATTCGATATCTGTTGCAGCTATTGTATTCCCTGGCGGGCGGCGGCAGATAGGTGCTGCAGATGATTTGTCATTGAGACCGAAAAAGAGAAAGGATACCAAAATTTAAACCAATGTTGTATCTGCAGAAACTGTAAGTATAATACGCCTATATATACCAAGTACCATAACACTACCAACCTATAAACCTATATATAATATATTATGCTGCATGTTAGGTCTATATACGTACAACTCATGTATAAGTTTATATACAGTGTGATATTAACGGGGTAACCATCGAGGTGGTGACGGGGGAAGAAGGAAGGCGATTTCACTCCAACCTGCACCACAATAAAGGAATAATAATATATATATATATATATATAGCTATAAACTTATTGACGTAAAAGGAAATAATATTTTCACTGGAACAACCATTTTTTTTCATTTCGATATTTTACAAACTTAAATCCCTAGCTGCGTCTTTGAATTTATAGGTAATATTGAGCTATTAAATATTTGATAACAATAGAGCGATCGAATGATGAACTGCAGTCGAAAGAGATATTATCAGTGATTTCCTACTCACAACAGCGAGTATTTATCTAGCCATATTTTACACAGATCTGACACTCGCACCCTCTTAGAAATTCGCGCCCATTCGCTGTTGCCCTGCCTTGAATAATACGCAGCTCTGACGTGATAATTATCGTATACCATGTTATTACAGGTACTCGTATATGATATTGATATTTATATTATTGTTTCTATAGTATGTCGGAACGTATAACACGGCTATAATGAAGAAACGCGACAATAATACACATATTTTTGTGTCGGAGAGAATTTTGTAACGACTGTGCAGTTTGCGATGACGGGGGCCCGAGACTTATTACAGCGTTTGTCGCAGTGCGGTGCGCGCGTGGTGGAAGGTTAGGTTATAACGCGTAAAATCGTAAAATAATTCGGCCTGACAGTGCGCGAAGTCGGTGCCGGTTCAAGGTCCCCGCCGAGTTCGACAACGGCGCACGCGTGGAGGCGACGCGAGAGTACGATTTTTTTTTACAATTTTTATTTTTATTTTTTAATGGTTTCTGGTTAAAAAGAGACGGCGCGTCCGTATAGACGCACGGAGGGCCGCAGCAGAAGACTGACGAACGACGGAGACAGAGACACAAAGAGAGTGAGAGAGAGAAAGAAAGAAGAGAGAGAGAAATTATTATAGGCGGCCAACGACCAAGGTCAAAACTGGTTAGGTTTTTGGCGTAGGTCTGGGTCTTGTGCTGAAAAAAAAATTTAAAGAAACCGGAATGCGGTCGTTCGTAAAAAAAAAATAAAATAAAAAATAATAATAAATAAGTAAATAAAATAAAAAGCCCCGACGTACATGCATTTTCGACTAATGTCGCCGTCTGCAGCAGCGTGTGTGCCGTTCGCATCTTCGACAAAAAGAGCGAAACGAAAAGCGTAAAAAAAAACCAAAGCAATAAATACATAAATTGCATCCATCGGGCAAGAAAATAAATAAAAAAACGGCTGCGGGAACACGACCGGTTTGCGACCGACCGACCGACCACCAGTCCGCCCGCCCGCCCGACCTGACCTTACTTCACGTGCATTCGGTTGCCCGTGCTCCGAGTTGCAGCATCGCGTTATTATATTATGGTATATATTTATATATTACTCCAAAATAACAAACTTCACTGTACATATATATAACATACGACCATCTGCACATCGACAGGGGACTCGTAAAAAACCGGTGCGCGCACTCGTGTGATTATTTTTTTAGATTGCGATTTTTAAGTGCCGAAAAAAAAAAATTATAATAAAAACGTCGTGCTTGTTCGCTGCCGCGCACAAATGTGCGCACATATTATAATAATAACACATACTATTTTATCCCGCCGAGATAATAATATATTATATAAACCTATGTGTATATATGTATTGTATTTACGCGACGAACACTGCGGGGCCCCAAACTGTCGATAAAAATTATATGCACTACCTGTATTATATGTTATTATTATTATGATAAAACCGTCGTCGACATGACTGGACCGTAAAACGATATAATCTTATGCGGCGGTTCGATAACCCTGCCGATTCGTGTATATATTATTATTATACATAGGTATACCACTACTACAGAGGTATATATACCACTGCGACTTACGTGTACCTATAAATATTTAGTGTGTATACGCACTGATACTATAATAATATATTATACAGTTGATAAACCTAAAATATCTATATTATACCGAACGGTTAGGCACGGTTATGTACCTATGTTATTATGATGTATTTTAAATTATGCTGCGACCACGCATCATGAGAGGTATTTTTATTTATCATTTTATCATATATTTATACATAAATTATAACTTCTGAATTTTCGCGCTGCCTCGCTAATTTTTATTTTACGCTCTCCTTTCTTATAAACTTCAATTTGACTATGACGGTATAAACACGAACTTTGTATGGGTACCTAAATACGTATTAAAGGAAAAAAATAATGAAAATTGATTAACTGTATAGTTTTTGAAAAGAGCAATTGCAATAAATTCATAATAATTATTAGTAAATAGAATTAATTACGATTAGAAAATAGGTACGATATAAGCGCGGCGAGTTAAATAACAATTATGTAATTATATATTATGCGAATGAAAGTTTAAAAATCATATAAAGAAAAGTGCAAATAAAAAATGTTCACTCAATGCGATCGTCCCTCCAGAATCCCCATAAATACGTATATATACCTATAGGTATTAGGTACGCTGTGTCAAAATCAAATATATATATAATATTAAATATCGATTAAACTATTAGGTGAATGAATATTGACGGTTTGGAAGTAATGAAAAACAAACGAAATAAAAAACCCGTTCGAATATCAGTATAGTTATGAAATGAAGAAAGCGTTCTTAAAACTTGATAACATATTAACACGGTTGGCATTGGCTAATAATATGATAATAATATGTCTATATCGCATTCGAACAATATTATGGCTTGTTTACATCAAGCCACGGCACCTATGACCTAAAAATAATACTCAACCAATAATTTAATTTAAATTGGACTTTCTTCATTGTGTGTTCAGTTTTTTTATATATTTATTATAATATAATAATATATTGTAACAATAACCCGCAATATTATAATGGTCATTTCAGATACGAATTAACAATATAATAATAATGTATCGGTATTATAAATTATACTTCAACAACTCCTGTGACTAATTATTATTTAATTAATATCTATATTTACTATTCCATCATTTAATCATATATTGGTAGGTACCCTCGTTCCGTGACGTCATGCAATTATTATAAATATTTGAATATCTATTGACATTTTAATATATGGTATGTTAGCCGTGTTAAATGAAAAAGAGCTATATAACTGCGAATCTCATATTATATTATGTTTTCGACTCAAGACATAACGAGTACAAATTAATATTTTAATATAAATAATTGCACTGTTGTTTTACTATTATGTATTATGAAGACGCGAAGCGAGCTATGATCATTTTAAAACTGTAAATTGTTAATTTATTATTTAATAACTATTATAATCTTACCTCTAAATTTAAAAACAACAGTGTCAAATGGACTTTTTGGAACGTAAAACTTGCTACCCTATATGTTTCTTACGTTTGTACAGAAACAAGATATGCGGGCGTCACACTGTTACAAAATAATATTATAATATGATAAAATTCCTGTTCAAAACCCGCGGAAAAAATTATGATTATGCATCGTGTGTGCTACAAAAATTGTGCACACTACACATAATACGATGCGTTTGTGATTCGTCACAGTATTATCCAAACGAAAACTTATAGACTCGACAAACATTTGCGAACAATGCAATCAAAGTTCATTCCCAAATGTTATTACCGAACCGATCCGCTGCTACAGCTTAACAATAAAATTAAGTATTATAATATACCTATTATAAGTACCTATAACACTCACATACAAAGATTTTATTCGGCAGCAAACGTATAGGTAGGAACCACTAAACCTATCACTTTTTTTTTTTCGGAAACTATATTACGTAATGACGTTATGATAATTGTATAAATTATTATAATTGCACAAAGGACGTGCAGTGTGCACACACGTGCCATTATCGAATATGAATATGTGTCGTAACATAATATGAATAATAAATAATAATACAATTTTGTTTTCGTTTCCCATGTATGATATTATACGCAATTGAATATTCAAACTGAGCACCGATCGCATACGACTGCGTCGTCGTCACCGTCTGTATAGACGTCGTGTTCGAATACTATATAATGCGCGAATATTATAAATGCAGGAAGAAGTCTTCCTGGGCCACGTCGAATGTGCAATGTACAATAATAATAACAATAATAGGTGCAATCTAAAATGGTATGAGATACTATATGAATACAATCGGTGAAGAAAACGCAAATAATATTATATTTTGCGGTCGAGGATTTGAAATAAAAATTTCGTATGCACCGAACTGCATGTAAAATAATTCGCTGCGATATAGCCAACAACACTGCAGTCCGTGTAATAGACAATAGTATTAAACATTACGTAGGTCGCATATATTGTACAATAGGTCACTTGCAGGGTGATTCGATATTATTATAATATTTAAAGCGTGCAAGTGTGCCACACTCGTTTTGTCCGACGATTAAATTGGCCGTCGGTTTTTCTTTGACATAATAACGTAGAATAATAGAATATCAATTATCATTGCGTTTATTGTAATATTATATTGTTTATAATATATTTTACACTCAATGATAATATTATTATAGTCTGAAGTGATGATTGTGTAACTATACGCCATATATTTATGTACACGTATGTTCCGGCTAAATCGAATTTTGTTTAAATATTTCTGAATATACATTTGTATCGTTCTGTACGTCAACTGATTTATATTATTACATATTATGCGCCAAAGCTGGGTAGTCATTAGCTAACTTTGCTAAAACCATCGAACGGCGAGGAACTAATATTATAGTTATTTTAAATATTATACTCTTATATAAACGTTCAAACCGGGCTTAAGGACACTTTTTTGTGTCTATTCCTAGAAGAACAAAAATATCGGTTTATAAAATGTTCAAACAAGGGTTTTGCGGAAAGATCCGGTACTGACATTTCAAAAAGGTTCCTGTTTAATTTAGGTTAGGTAATTATAGCTGTATTATCACGAGGCCTATTAACATTATTTCATAAAATTAAAAAAAAAATACTCATCCCAATTCCGATTTATATAATTCAAATAAAAAAAAAAAAAATTCCTTACTAATTTTTAATAGAGAATGGCGAATCGCATTAAAAAAAAGAAGTTTGTGTCTGTTTTTGTCAGGGTATTTCTTAAATTGCATAAACAATCTATGTACCTATAGCTAATAAGTATTTGAAAACTCCCGAAATCAGAATTTGCATAAATTCATTATTAAAAAATTGAGAGCATGCTTGGTATAGTTGGCGTGCGCGTTTGCCATCGTGCCGAAATCCGTGCACTTTATGTCTGTTTAAATGCACTGCACATCAAATTTTTCATGATGAAATCATGGTGCAGAGTGCAAGTGTATATTACAACCATTGAAAAACCTCTGGATCTCAGTGAAGTGCTAAAAGAACTAGGAATGTCGACGTGATATATATGTATATATATAGAGATGTACATTGTGTGATGTGTGAAAAACATGGCAAAACCGAATGAGATAAAAAAAAAAATACGTAGGCGTACGTTTGGTTATTCGTTGTATTTTTTTTGCTCTCTTGGTGGTTTTTTTTTTTTGTTCAAAAACAATTCGTCTGTTTTCAAAACCAATTTTTCCGAAACCACTGCCTTTGTCGGCTCCTTGTATAATTATATCATTATCTACGTTTTAAGGTTATCTAAGCAAAATTGTTGTCTTACTGTATATAATATTACTTTATTGTACGTTCCCACATTGGCGAACGACCGAGGTTGCAGCTCGAGTAAAATATGTTCTTTCTCTCACGCCAATTTGTACGCGCGAAAAAAATACCGTCCTCTTCGATGTGTATACTGATCGGCTATATTATGACATAAGCGCCTAAGGTAAAAAAAATGACATATTATCATTTTTGCCAAAAATTGTAGGACATGAGCGTCAATCTAATATTGTATTAACCTGTTATACCCAACACACGACAGATAAGCGCTTAAGGTGCAAAAATGACTATAATTTGCGCCAAAATTAATATTTTATAAAAGTAGTTATTTAAAAATGTCGATCTTATAAAAAATGTTCAATAATAAATTGTTAAAATATAATGTATCTTATTTAATATCTATTAACTGTAGCACATAGGTATCTAGGTTTTGGCGCATCGTGTGATACGATTTTGGAGCTTTCATACGATACAACTTTTTTTTTATCATCTCATTTTGGTCGTAAATATTCAACTATACGTATGTGTGTGAGAGTGTGGGGGGGGGGAGGAAGGCAGATGCTTAAACTCTCGATAAATGGTCTTAGCCCTCTTTTTCACTAAAAACCGAAATCTTATCTCGCGTATGTAGTTAGAAACAATTTTAGTAGATAAATACTTATGAGAGTAGAAAGTAATATGGGTCTTAAAATAAATGCTGTTGAAACATATTTAATGTTTCAGAATCGTTGTAATTTTGAAACGTCTACAATTGACTGGGAGGGGAACGGAACCTGATAACAACTATAGCCCAATAAAAAAAGCTCCATTAGCGCCTATATATATATATATGCAAGTACGCGCGTTTGTTGCGTCTTTAACGAGCTTGTATCTATATGTACTAATCATTTACCTATTATATATTATGTACGTAATAATATATGTTATGTATATAACATAATATTGTACGCAGGTACGTACAATTACAATACACGTATAGATATATACTAATTACGTGTATACAGGTACTCGAATTTATTGGACTCCGTGCGCGCGTGTACACGCTGTACGTAGGTATATGTTTTGTTTGTTTTTAATTGGTTTAATTTACTGCAGCTAAAATAAAACGCATAAACATGTTGGTGGTCGGTCGCACTTATAACGGGATAATAGGTTATGTGTAACTGTGTGAGAAAATTGTCCTTATAAATGCGAATACCTATATTATATTATACGGCAATCAGTCAAAAAGTCCGGTGTCAAAAACTTCGATTTGAAAAGTCGGAAAAAACGACTGACTTAGGCAAAAAGTAACTGAAAATACTAATTATTCAATCTATAAAAAAAAAGGAAAATGTTCAAATATAATTTGAGAATATAATATAGGTATTTAATTTTCTTAATATACAATTTTCTATCCAAACATTGTATATGAGCATTATGAGCTATAATCAATATTATTATTTATTGACAACATAAAAACAATATTTTAAATTTGTCCTATACTTGCACAATATGCTCAGATTTTCTGTCCAACTTTTCGTCCGAGATTCATTGTATATATATTGTATGGAACCATGTGAATGGTGCTATAGCCTACTACAGGACCATGCCTATGCTGCATCTAACAAAAATATAATAGTTACTTACATAAAATAGTATTAGACATCTGGCACATGTTTCCCGGACACGAAATAACAATTTTTTTTCGACAGCTGCGAATTTTGACTGTTATTTGTGTACGTACACGAATTCGCACTAACATCGAAAGCCGTTCGATATAATTTATGAAGTATTTATTTTTTTTTTAATTATTATAATACTAGTGTAAATAGATGTCGGCCGGACGAGTAATGCAATAATCAAACGTCGTATACGTGTATTTATTATATAGTGTTCTAGCGGTTTATGCGCTCATTGGTTTTAATACAATATATTACTATATATTCTATATTATACAGTATGCACTGCACTTTCTCCTGTTTATTTTAATATTATATTATATTATCGTCTTTGCAGCGCGATAGCTCCCGCGGGCTGCAACCAGTCGTCACTCTCGCATTATGTGCGCATAATATTATTAGGTATAAATAATATTATTGTGTCTACGACCGGTTAAATCTTCCTTTAAATGATTTCCAATAGACGGTGTAATCGTCGTCGTGCAGGCACAAACACAGGAAACACTCCAATTATAACGAAACGTTGCACGCGAGACCGAGGCAGCATGGACCCAATAAATACGCATAAAGATGCGGTTAAAGATATAATATTTGCTCCATTTTCGAATATTGATATGCTCTTCTAATCGTGTTCATTATACAGAGAATTCGCTACACCCTATACAATAAAATATGATAATATTACGCATCTAACGACACATACCCAATATTTACGATATGTAGCTATAGACAAAGGTCTATTTAGTTGATAGGTACAATGTTATTATAGAAACATGGTTTTTTAACAATTCTTGCACAGAAATAAGATTTGTATGCCATATATTGTCATAGATTATATAGATTATAGACTATAGATGATGGTTTTAATTTCCACTAGGAAGCTTGACCCCCGACCCACATTATAATATGTGTTAATGTCTCGTGGACTTCCGTACTACTTAATATGTTGATATAAATCAATCTTTATTTCCATATGAATGTCAGCCTTCCGCATGACAATGTATTTATATACCTGAAGCAACATCCCCAACAATCCAACGACAATTTGTCAAAGTAAGGCTTTAGCCCCCCCCCCCCAATTCCAAACGCTATTTGCGCTTACTGTTATATATAGTATAGTATACACTATAGTGTTCGACCATATTACGTTACCGTATTATAATAATATATTAATCTATCTAAAACGGTGGTCCATGATATGCGATAATTAATGAATCCTCCGTGTTGTTATATTATTATATAACATATAATATCTATTTATATTGTATACTTACCTTGGAGGAGTGTATCGAAATAGGGATTAGTGAAACATCGTTTGCTGTGAATTATATAATATTATCACAACATTATGACCATATTATATACTAACGGTTTTATACTTTTATAAATAACAATATTTTACTATTCAACCTTTGTAGTATAATTACACGCGCTACTATACGTTTGTATACAGTTTAATTGGAAAAATACAGTAAGGTATTTTGATAAGGTCTCATCTGATGAGTGACTGATGACGTATAAAAAATTTGAGTACCTCGGCGTATTAGTACACAAACTCACCCCAAAATTGTTCTTGTAAACCACCAAACATTTCATAATAATATTATAATGTATATGTACAAAAAATAATGCAATTTTTCAACAGAATAATTAACAAACAGGGATCTTTTAACATTGCTGATAAGACGTAACCAATTGGTGTAAACTTTAGAGGTATAAATTTGAGAAAAATTTGTTTGTGTAATACCTAACTATAGTATGTTCTTTTGACACCGGTCATCACTATTATACACGTACGACATTGACGAAACGCAGTCTAAGTAGAACTCGCCAAATGTTGGTGTTAGAATAAAAACGCCTATTACACAGTTAAGAGATGACAATATTTTGGAGGGCAAGACGGTGAGTTTTTTTAAAAAAATTAAAATTTTTAAATGTCATAATAATTGAGAATTGGCTAAAGGAAATATAACAGTTTTCAGAAACTCAGAAAAACTAGACTTTTATACAACATTAGTTAGGTCTTTACCAACTTGCGTTTATCCATTATATAATTATTTATATATATGTATGGAATACGGAATTAAAACATGAATATCGTGTGCTTGCATCTGCAGACTATTTTACATAACACTTCATTAGACAATGATATACCTACCATATAGGCATACTTGCATATGAAAATCAAATAATAATTATTCTGCACGTTTTGATGAGAAATGATTCGATACACTTCGCAATGAATTCAGATGTGTATAAATGTGTGCACGCTGGCGAGTGTGAGTGTGTGTGTGTGTGTGTGTGTGTGTTTATAGGTATACAAAACCGATTGGATAAAAAAATAGACTAAAAGACCGGTAGAAATATATTGCGCTACAATAACAATACGAAGGGTTATGTACAATATTACATAGGGTTGATGTAATTTGTATTCGTTTAAATATAAAGTGTGTATGCATTACTGTAATTCTTTTGATCTCTTTCATGCCATTATTATCACGGTGACTACTATAGTGTATCATTGATTAAATGCGCACACTGTAAATAAATGTGAGTTTAATCACAGTACATAATATAGTGCGGTGCAAAACCACCCCTCGTTATGTATTTGTCCGTCAACTCCCAAGTCCACGGAGATGAAATAGATTGTAATGATTTGGAATTAATTTTTTTACACTCTAGTAAATAGACTTAAATTATTATTCTATATTGTATACACCATACATTGTACGCATACACATGCCCTTAACATCAATTAAAATTACACCGTCAATTTCCATTTTATGTATATAGGTAGGCCGTAACTGCACTGATGTTATTTAACACGAATGTATAACCACTAACCATATATGTATATATTACGTGTATTGTTACTATAGGTATATAGTTTATGTATATCAATATATCATATATAATATAAGAATACAGCGATTATCCAAATAGATACCTATATGTTAGTTAATTTATATATTATTATGTCTACTAGAATTTAGTAAAAATATGTATGTGTATGTGTGTGTGTGTGTGGTGTGTGTGTGTGTGTGTGAGTACAGTTTTCGATTTTATATTATCATTGTTTAAAATAAAATTGTTGTAATTAAAAATATTCACATTATTAGAGTCTAGAATTTAATTACAGTGTTCATGATTAGTTCAATTCAAGAAATGGTGTCTAATTACGAAAATAGCTATTGGACCTTTTATACAATAATCATTATGTCAAGAGGAAGAGTTCATTTGATGTCGGTTTTCAAAAAGGTTTTCGCTGAATTGAATCCCGACCGGGTATATATAATTGGAAAAAAATCGAATTTCAACGAGAGAACTAGCAAATGTACTTTTAACCTCCTCCCTCTCTTCCTCTTACACTCTTATGGTTTTATGGTCCCCCACCACTACTCGGCAATCGATATATCCAAAATATCAAAAGGAATCGAACTCCGTATTTAAATATTGAATTAATTTTATGTAAATGCTAGGTAGTAAAAATAAGTTAATGATTAAATTAATTTCATAAAATATGTTCATTTGTAAAGTCAATCGAAAAAAGCAAATTACTTAAATGTTTATACATAATATTTTACAACAAAATCTGTACAAATATGAAATAATATACTGTAGTTTAATTATATAGAAACTTAGCTATAAAAAATTATCATAATAAACAATTTACTATTATTTACAATCTTACAGATTCATATATACCTACAGGGTGTAACTGCAGAAAGACCCGACCACACTGAAAAATGAAAAATGAATAATAGTTAAGCGTATGAAAAAAATTATGAAAATTATATGGATAGTAAATAATTTAAGATTTAAATATTTAATTATACCTCAAAAAAAATATTTTGAAAAATTATATTAGGTATGTTTTGAATTAATTTACTCCAAGAAAATATTAATATTTTAAATAATCGTAAAAATTAGGTTTAAAAATTGGCTGATTTGAATTTTTCAAAAAAAAATTAATAGCATTTGAAATTTTTTATTTTGAGTACCTATATAATGTATACCTACCATTCTATTTGAAAAGTAAACGTCTATATAAGTTATATATGTATAGGAAAAAGCGTTTTAAAATATTGATTAGAATAAAAGTTATTTCATTTTTCAAATAATTTTGTTTTCTCACCTTGTATTCTGGAGCATAATATCCATACGTTTTTGGCTTTTGCTACCACTCAATAGTATTTATTACATAATATATTCCATTTTTAATACAATAATAGTCTCATAAGGTGCTCCTGTATAACTTCTTTTACAAACTGCAATGGTGATACACTTATATTGAATTCGTATTTGTATCCTTCAATTTAATAAAATATTACATTCCTGCATAAAGCATAATATTCAAAGTGGAGCAGTGAGGGATATATTTTGATTGACAATGATGTGTGTTTTTTTATTTGAAATATAAATTTTTTGTTCATTGTGTAAACAATATTCGTGGACGTGTTCAAATCGATAATTGATCACGGATATAATAAATGATTCAGCCATTTTTTTACTTCTATAAGTTTCCATGGAGAAATGTGTGCTATCCTATTGTTTTTAACAAAATCTTAACCACTTTGAATTTCAGGGTAACTAAGTTCTGCTTATAATGGTATTTTTGGAATGTGTTATAATTATTTTTAATTTTTAATTTTTAAACTTAGACCAAACTTATATAATATACTATAACTTACCTACAGTTCTAACCCTACTTAGTATTATTCTCACTTTATAGTTTGTGCCTTAAGCTTAGTTTTATATTTTAGTATTATTACTTGTTATCAATTTTAATTTTACATTTAAACTTTTTAATTTAAGTAACTATGATATATAGGCCACACATAATATTATCAACTATTTTCAATTTAATATCGGTGAGTTGGATAAATAAAACAACAAAAGTATAATTCATTTCATTAAATTGGTTTATGAATACCTATGTTTATTTTACTTTTTATAGTTTCTAATCTTTATAGAAATGTATCGCCATTATACGAGTAGATAATATTATCATAATTTAGATAATTTATATTTATTTAATTTGACGACTTATTTAAAAATAACTATTTATCAAATTACTTCCAAGTTATAACCATTTTTTATAATGTTTTGAATAATAATATGAAGTATACTTACCTAAGTACGATATTCTTTTTTTATTTATGAATAAGAGCTAATTAAAGCCGTGAAATAACTTGTAGATAAGTTGAAAGTTATTATAGATATAGGTATACTAAAGCCTTTTTGTTACTTAAAAATTATGTTGTGCTTTTATTTTCTTTTTTTTATATATTCTTATTTTATTATATTAATTATATATAATAATATAAAGAACAGTATAGTTAATAAGAATAGTTTTATTTACTTGATTGAATTGCTTGTCTTGTTTCCTTTGTTTTTTTCACGCAGGACTGCATAGATGAGTAGTATGATTCTTTTAAATAATTCATCCAGCATAAATGACAAACGCGTAACTTTATAATATTCAAACTACCTACTTGCATTTAATACATAAACTGTAAATTCATTTTCGTATAACATTATGTTTCTATTATATATTTGTATGCAAATATTGTTAATGAGTACCTATTAGGTTGTATATAAACATCATTGTACTCAATGTGTTAAAAACAACTCAAAATATCGCATAAAATCGGGAAAACTTCATGAAAAACGGTTTTATCCCAAAGCCCCGGAATATATAGAAAAATCAGAGAATTTTTGAACAAAAAATTTAAATAAAAAGACATGAAGTTTTAGGAAAATTAAAAAAATATTTTCACTTAAAATAATTTAAAAGTATTTAAAAAATCACAACTAAAAAAAAATTGACAGTTGACATGTTGTTTTAAATTAAAACAATTATATATATTTTAAGCTATATATACAATGACCTACAAAAAACGAATACTAACTTGAAATTGTAGATTTTGCCATAAAAATAAAGCCGAGCGTTGAATTCTGATTGCGCCATCGTTTTCCGCATAAAACAATTGAAAAAAAAGGGTGTCCAGAAATGTATAGAATTTAAAATTGTAATGAACTATTATATTATATACTGTTTTGCTCGGTAAAATTCCGTATTCAACGGTATTCAAAATAAGGATACCTATTTGTTCTTAAACTATCGTTATCTTTTTTTTAAAATTAACGACGTCAAGGTTTTTGTAGATAAATTTAAATAATGTTTGTTCCTAAATTTTAATATAATTTTTAATCAAAATTTCCCATTTTTTTTTTAAAAAACATTTTCTTTCTAAAATGTTAATACCTATAGTTTTAACCACAGAAAATAATATATTTTATTTCAATTGTTTTTTGTTTTATTCTTAAGGATCGGCTTATCGTATATATACGTATACCTATATTAAGAGCTTTTAATTGTATTATAGAAAGGATTTCGACCTGTCAATCGTCACGGGGCTTTTAAGTTATACTACATTACACACTTAGTATACCACTATACTTATACCTATTTTATATTAACAATTATCAGGATGTTGAAAGTGGGTCGTTTCTTCGTGCACTTAGACCAATAAGCGGAAGAAAAATTCACCCAATACCGATAGCCCGATTTTAATTTTGAAAACATATTTGAATTCCTTTATTCTTTTTCACCTTATTTTTTCTCGTGTGACATTTTAATATAACTGTCGTGTGTCCTAAAGTGATGGTGTACACGATAGTACACCCACACACCTATAAATGTTTAGACAAAAACTAAAACCTGCATTACACTTGTGTATTATATGAACACAAGACTTGCTGAAACAATAAAGAAATAACATATTGTTAATGAGTAAAAAATGGAAACATGACCTGCGGTGTTATTTATATATTCGAAAACAGTTGTGTATTATATTCCAAAAAGTGTACGCAATTTGTAATGTTCGATGGATATATATTTAACCTCCTTGTATATTCTTAGAAAATATATGTATTAAAAAGTAAAAACCCTTCAACAAAACGTAATTTCTCTATAATGAACAGACTACTATATAATATATATTATAATGTACCTATACCTATTATTATTTTTTTACAAAATCGATTATACTTTAATTATCAAACTTGGAACTCAAAACACATTTCCTAGAAAACTCGTTTTTGCTGCGATGCAAATCATTTTAATTTGGTTTTAAAAATAATATTTTCTATATATAGGTTTAATATATTATTATTGTTTGCATTTGGATTAAATTCTACTTTATCCCGATCTGTCCCAGATGTAAGAGGATCTTAAAAAATAACAGCACAAAGTATATTCGACAAATTACACTAATCCTATTTATCCCCTTAAATATGATAACAGTTAGTAGGGACCAGCTACTTTTTTTACATTATTACAATCGTCTGTGATTTATATTTGACATCATGATCCTGTACTTCTAGGAATGTTGATTAAACTTAACACTATATGCTATAGCAAAATCGCAAAAAGTTGTTACGTGGTCATAATATTATGAAACGTAAACGTGTGCACAGTGCAGTCTTGCGTGGATTTAAAAGATTTCGTCGACCGATTCGAGATTCGAGAATTTGGTCCTCCAAAATATTGTATCAAAATGATGGGTTGTATTCATTATATTTTAGTAAACAGGGATAGGACAGCCTGTCCGCCTATATACGTAGTTGTGCGATGGTTTATATAATATAGTTATAGACATGTAATAGATACATTTCACGCATTGGTAATGTGCACATACTGTGAATTTCAAGCTTTTTTAACGTGGAAAAATCTTCTCGTATTCTAATAATAGTTTCGAGTTAGACGCATCGCGGTGGCCGAAATTCTACTTGATTCGCGGTATACGAATTGCGGTAAAATATAACGTGACGCGTTGTGTTCTAGACACATATAAACCGTGTACCTTATACTTGGTATAATGCGGTATCATTATATAGTGTCAAGGTTATGTGCAGTACGGCTGTAAACCATTTAATATATTACACCTCAACAATATCACTCTCAACAAAACAATATACGGTCTGCTTAATAATAAAAAAACATAACAACTTTTGTGAATGCACGTTGTCACAATATAACAATAATAATAATAATAGTTTAATCGAATGAATAACACGGGCAATTGTCCAATAGTACAGGTGACCTAGCCTGACCTATTGGACAAAATGTCAACAATAAATTATAGGATTTTTAACGACAACAAAAAAGTACTCGATAATCGTAAGAATATAAACTAAATAGGTTCTTGGACAAGATACTGGAGATTGTCAATTGAGTGTAGTTTATGAATATAATATTGTTGTGTGAGAAGAGAAACGGTCATCATCCGAGCATATTATATAGAAGCCGGTGATTATATGATAAACGCGGTGAATATTATAATAAAGCATAAACCGCCCACTCGTCGTCATTATAATATTAAAAAACGGTAACGTTATTATTGCATACGGCGGCGCGTTGCACCGCGAACGACAAACGGCGCTGGTTACATACGCTCCGCCGCCGTACCTATATTATATTGATGCGCGCGCGAGGAGATGAATTAAAAATAACGCGATCGCTGCATGCAGCTGCATCTGTTTCGCCCTGTACATGCACTCGTCGCCGCCGCCGCCGCCGCGCTTGTAAGAGGCCAGACGCGCCGATAACGCCGCCGTGCGATGCGTTCGTTTGGGACGGTGGGTGACGGCGAGACGACGAGTGGGTGCGACGGCGTGAACGGTAGCGGGCGGGCCGCGGCGGCGATCGATCAACGAAATTCTTTTTTCGCGGCGGCGGCGGTGGCGGCGGCGGCGGCCGTTTAATTTTCGTCGGTGGCGGCATTTTATTTTTTTTTTTCGGTTACGCACCGGACGCCGCGCCGCCACCCGCCGCCGCCGCACGTTCTTCGCAACCCGCTGCACCGGCCCCGCAGTGCACAGCCGCTGCACTCGCTTCACCGCCGCCGCCGCCGCCGCTGCCGTCGTCCTGAACGTTTTGGGGCGGCGTCGGCCAGAGAGAAGATGCAAATTCGCCGGGAATTTTATCGACGTGGGCCTACGCCGCCGCCGCCGCTCGCTATCGGCACCAGACGGCGGCAGCAACGGCAGACGGGACGGCGGCGGGCGGTGCGTGCGCGGGGCCCATGCAGTGCGAGACGACAAAGAAAAGCCCAGCTAAATTCGGCAACCACGCGGAGCACCACCCCCGTCGTATATATATATATGTACGTCGAGCCTATGTAATACATAAAGTGCAGTATGTACATAATATATAAGTACATAATATATATATAAATACATCCTCTGCTGCCGCTGCCACCGCCGCTGTGACCCTTCAGAACAATGTCTGAACGAAAAATGTACACACTATATTATATATTATACATATTTTGAGAAAAAAAAAAGGGGAGACGGCGTATCCGAACAAAGAGGGTTGTCACGCCGACGACGAAAAAAAATGGAAAATTTTTCACAAGAGAAACCGTTTTAGGCCGATTCGCAAAAACTGCATGCCCTGAAGAAATAAAAAAAAATGACGAGAATCGTTAGCGGTCTGTCTGGGGCGCACCCCATCGCATTTCGTATTCGGTCGGTCCATTAGATATGCCATCCCTTGCAAGGATGAACATAAACCTATCAGAGGCGTCATAATATGAGGGTACAAAGGGGAATTTTCTTACGTCAAATTTGAAACGCCTACTTAAATATAAGAAACAAATTATGTCATTAAAAATTGAAAATATATTATATGTACCTATATCTAATTTAATATTTTTCTTAATCTTATTAGAAAAAAAAACCATTATTCTGAAGCTTTTAGTATTGACGTCTGTTGTTGTAGGCGTTGTAATATTTTGACATTATGATTTGCAACTATATTAATTATATTAATGTTATAACTTATAAATATACTTAAAAATAATATGCGTGATAAATATTCAATATATCATCAGTCATTACCACCCAAGTTAAATAGAATTGACACGGGAGTGTTTTGAGAAATAATAATTATCTATTTAATGTAAAATACAAAAACCACTGAAGGAACAAACATTTATTATTTGTAAAAGGGGTGGTCAACACTCTGTTCCCGTCTATAGTAGAAATTAAGAAGATGGCACCGTATGTATATATCATATTTTATACTTATATTTTGCTCTCATTGCTGGACGACAGACATCGAGTGTATTCTATAAGCCCCTCGTGTATACGTTTGACTTATATAGTATAATATGATATAATGGACCCCACATAATTAATTAATTAAATAATATTCAACGTCCTCCTCATATTATTATTAATAATACTTAAAGCCGTTGGATATTATGTATACCACTATTGCGGAACTGTTTAATGCATATAGTTGCGTGTATAAGTCGAAAGTTCCAATAAAAGTCTCCGGGACGCGTGTGCGAAAAGTATTTATAAAGATTTATTATTTAGGTGTGATATGTAAATACGTTATCGTCTAAGTATTATTTTGTCTATACGATGTATATACAACATATACACTGTAGTTAACTTGTGATAATACGGGAAGTATGTTGTATTCGTTGAAAATACGTATGTATATATATAGGGTAATGTCTAAATGTAGTGCTTAAAAAGAATGAAAATAAACGGACGCGGTGACGGGTCGGAAAAAGAGCGCGCAAGACGCGACGCGTTTTGGGGATTCAGTTTTGTGCAATGTATCGTTTTTCCCTCGAGTGCATTATCGCGCAGACCGCTGCCGCCGCCGCCGCTCTCCCTTCCATTCCCGCCACCACCGCCGCCGCACTCCCTACCATGCCCGCCACCGCGGCTTCGGATAGGCCGCCACCCGAAGTCGAGTCGATAAAAAAACGGCCTCGTACGCGCGTGTGTGAAATAAGTTTTTAAAAAAGCGGTCGTGTATATATGCGTTGCAGCGGCGTGGAGACGACGGTATTTTGGCGTGGCCCGGCTAGACCCGAAGTATTGATTATCTTCCCCTTTTTTTTTCGGTTGCTAAGTGATTATAACAAAAAAAAAATTCGGCCGGACGAGAAGGGGAACGGAAAAAAGCGGAAGTCGATGGTGGCCGGCGGGGGCGCCCCCGTACACTCGGCGTACACACATACATGCACTACATAATAATATATATATATATATATAATATATATATGTACATGTACGGTTGCAATGTATACTGGTGGGGAACGAATGCAACTACGTGTTGCATCACGACGTGCCCACCCGCCCGCCCGGTCGGTCCGCAGACTCGTGACGTCACTGCCGAAGAACGCGTCCGGCGAAATACACACACACACGCGCGCGCGAACAGATTTACAAACACACATACACACACACACACACACATTTACGCTTTCAAACACACACACACACACACAGACTTACAGACGAACATACAGACTTACAAACGCACACACGCGCGCGCGCGCGCGCACACATGCATATACATGCACACGCCGGATCACTGGCGCGCGGTGTTGTAATATACTACGCGACCGTCCGCCGTGCGCGCGTACCGTCGTCACCGTCACCGTCGTCGCCGTCGTGTGGCCGAGTAGAGAGCCGCGTGCGCCGTCCCGCCAATTATTGTCTATTGATACGCGCGCGCGAGAGAGAGTGTAACGCGCTCGTCGACGACGACGATTGCACAAAACTGCACAGTGCACCTTAGTATAGTAATACACGCGTGTACACGGGGTGCGATTACGCTGCGCGAACGATGCAATTGCAGCGCCGCACGGCCGTCGGATGCGGCCCGTGCCCTGCCGCGGCGCACGACCGTCAGGCGGTCAGGAAACACTTGCGCCGGTGGTCACACAACATGGTGCTCATCATCGGTAAGTACGCAAGCCGATCACTATTGCATAACCCGTGACTACAGACGACCGTTTGTACACAATTATCATACCTATACATTAGTATATACCGCGTGTGTGTGTGTATGTGTGTGTGACCTGCCTCAACGCGATCCGCGTTGTAACGTATTTTTATTTTTATCTTGTTTTTTTTCTTAGCCCCGACGACAATAGTAATAATAGTAATAATACATTTTCGACGGCGACGACGACGACGTTTCGGCAACGAAAATCGATTTTATTTCGTTCGGTCCGGGACCCTCTTTTTTTTTCTTTCATTTTTTTTTTTTCAGGCGTAAAAAACCGCGCACGCACACTGGTCAATCCGAGTAGGCCGAGGGTAGGCGCGCGCGATGTGGTCGAGGAGGTAGCGGCGCGGTAGTAGCCGTGTTGTGTGTGTGTATATAGTGTCGACAACGACGACGATGGTGGTGGTGATGGTGGTGGTGGTGACGGTGGTGGTGGTGGTGGTGGTGGTGGTGGTAACGGCAATGGTAGTGGTAGTAGCGGCGGCGGCGTCGACGACGACGTTGTCGGCGTTGGCGTCCGGGGTGGGGGTGGTAACGGCGGCGTCGGGGTTATATAGGAAATGCACCGTGGGCCGGCGGCGGGGCGGGGCGTGAGACAAAAAAGACTGGTGGGTCGGGGGTGCTGCCGGTGCTCCACCGCTCCCTGCGCGAGAGCGGTTCGGCCGTCTTCGGCGCCGGCCGTGCATCGGACGTCTTCGTGATTCCCTCCTCCGGCCCGACGGCGGTGTTCGTACAGACGGGTGGGGGCGGGCGGGTGTGCGTGTGTGCGCGCCGGGCGGCGACGGCGAAATGCAGTTTTTCGACAGCCTAATGCATGTTGCACATTTCGTGTTCTCCAAGGACGACGGCCCGACCAACCTAAATGAGCGGTCCTCCTGCATTCAGATGCACTGTGCTCGGATGCACCAACGGGCGGTCGCAACGACTTCAAAATAAATTTATTACCAATCTGTTTAATATTTTTGTTTCCGTTTCACTTGTTTTACTTTTTTTAATTTAGAAAAAAATTTTTATTTTTACCAATTTTTTTTAATTTACTATTCATTTTTTTGTTTATTATTATCGTCGTTATTATTATTTATCCGCAGTGTGCGTTTGTTTGTGCTCGTGAGCTTATAATATATTAGTTCAAAGTAAATAATTAATTATTTTCGTTTTTTTTATAAACGTATTAAACTCGTGTTCCACGAATCCGTGTGTTCGTTTTGCAACCGGCAAACGACTATTATTATTTGGACACCGAATTATCTTCAAAACTCAATTTTTTGTCCGTCGCCTCAAAGTTGGCGGCCCAGAGCGTTCAAGCACGGTACGTTTACAATTTTAATAAATTTATCCGACGTCGCAATTTTAGGTCAACCATTGTTTAACAGCGTCCTTATAGATTAGGTCGAATTTGTTAGGCGTTATTGACATTGCGCCTGACCTCCTCTCTCTCTTTCTCGCCGAACAGCGTTAGTTATAAGTAAAATTAAAAAAAAAACATATGTAATTAGTAACACTGTAATTAGTTTAAATATTCGTGTGTATGTGTGTGAATAATTAAATAATCATATAATTATACCACCGAATTCGTTACCAAATCTATACATGCATATAACGTGTCTCGAGTGTGTTGTTTATTTAAAAACGATTAAATTCAAAGTGCTGTTTTCGTTATACAGCGAATCGTGTAACCTCGTCACCTCGATAATTTTATAACACGAAGAATTTAAGTGCGCACAATAAGTGGTTAGACGATTTTATCCAATTCTTATTATTAAATATATTATGTGTGTTATTTAATAGGAATATAGAACTCGCACGTGGATATAAAAACGGTCGTTTAAAAAAAAACAAACGTATGTTTGTAATATGTACCTACCTACATATACAATATGCGCCGGGGTTGCAATTATGCAAATGTATCGCCGCTGGTCGAGGGGGGGGGGCCGTGATTTGACGGTCATTAGCCAAATTGGATTCTACCTACATAACTCGTTGCCGCACGGTCCATATAATAATCATTTTTCACGTCTCCGCGGCGGTTTTATTCGCATTTTACCGTTTGGCGTAATATTATAATATATATTATTTTGTCCACCGCGGATAAGCTGCAATGGTCTAAAACGCTCATTATTGTATATATACTATAACCATACGCATATACGGTGCTTCTTATATAATTGCACGAACAGCCCTAACCCGGTTCGACCAATCGATTTTTTTCTTCTGCCGTAGTGGTTGTAAATTTTTTTTTCTCGTGCACAATATATAGGTGTTATAATAGTATAGTGCGGCGTGTTCGTGTTGTCACGTGACGGGGGAATATAATATATTATATGCATGTGGACATGAAAACTTGGAATCGGATATGTGCTAGGTAGAACAAAATACCCTCCAAAAAAACCTGTTTTGCGTCATGTAATTTTTTTACGTGTATATACCTACGCGTTTAAATAGTAGTGATTGTTTTGTATAAACACATAAAGTGGAGTTGGTCGTTATCGGGGAGACGTTACATTTCCGATGACATATATATTATTTTTTTTTTCACTTTAACATTTTGTGGATTATAGAGTATATAATAATATTATACTAAACTCGTATTTATCGCTTTGTTCTCGAGTTTTTATTATTTTTTCGTTCGACCGTAAACTGATTAATAGTTAAAAAAAAAAAAATAGCACACAGACAACAAACGACAGTTTTTCAACGGTTATCGCAAATTGTCCGCCATAATCGACTATTCCGCATGTGTACAAATACACACACACAGCCACCACAACAACCCGTCGCATCGTCGTCTGGTAAAATTATTACAACATATTAATATACTTAACATTATATTTTTATAGTTTTATGTACTGCCGCGTTATACCTTTAAACAATTGTTTTGTAAAAATAATAATTGTAATTGAATTGTGGTATAGATATACTATTATACCTACATTCGCTATTATATTATATTAAATGCTCAACGGTTTTGTATAGGCTGCGTATAGTGCAAATATATTATATAAAACTGTCGATTGCTTTGATATCATATTTTCATATAGTTCTCTCTCTCTATATATATACTATAATATAGCCGTTTGGTTAGAAACAATAATTTACAAATTGCCCCCACGCCCCTCTGCAGCTCCATATCATATAATATAATACTGTATATTATAATTATTTATCGTCATAATGACTAACGCCAATTCTTTTTTTCGGTTTATAGTTTAAAATATCATAATATATAATATGTATAAATAAATATTATTGATAAAGAATATGACCCGCCCGTAGCGAAAAAAACAACCGAGAAAATCCGGTGATAACCTTTTACCAAATATAAAAGCTTTACCGTTCGGTTCCTGTATTATGTACGCGAGACGGCGACGTGACCTCAGACCTACACCGCCAATAATATACTGTTCCCCTTAACAAGTCCATGCTCGCAATAATTCGAAATGATGTTTGGTATATTATGTACTTCTGCAGCCTATACAATATTATTATGCACTCGTATTTTGATCGTGTAAAGCAAACCTTACACCGTTTATTGGTGACTGCAACAATTGCATGCAGACAAATCACGAAACACCTGCTAACGGCCCACCACCATTATATTATGACATTCACATCGACGAAATTGATGCGAAACGTTTTGTACGGACTGCATCTGAATATTAATACGGTCCGCCGATGTATAGCTGCGGCGGCGGTAAATTCGAAGAGCTATACATATTATATTCGAATATACATAATGATATGCATTAGGAAGTAATAAACACCATCATACACACACGACACAAATAATAATATCTATATAGGCACAGGTATATAATATTATACAACGCAATTGATTTATTACCGTATCTAATATAATATAATTGTATTGTAAATTAATGAAAAACCCGTTATTGTACATAATATTATAGTAATTGATAATGCACTTAAAGGCCAAAGGGTATGTACGCGATTATTTAGAGTAGATAAATATGTACACGACCGACAAAATAAACGCGGTACGTTATTATTATTATTATAGGAACTGTATATACAAATTTGAGTAGAAGAAAAAACATAAAACACCGTATTCCGAATCATTTGAAGTTCATAAGAACAGCTATATATAGGTATATATATATATAATATACAGTATAAAGACGTGATTGTAATTTTTATCATATTTAAGTGTTCCGAGAGTACTATGTACAGCGCATATACATTTATTATAAATATAAATTCCGTTTTATAGCAGTACACGATTAAAATGCAATAAAATTATGTTTGAGTTTTATAAGTCGAAAGTGAATTTAATTTTAACAATACAAACAAGCTCGCGAGTGGTTTGGTTGAACTCGCTGAATTATTTGCATTTTATTTTATATTATATTATCATATACCTATTTATGCGTTTATGGTTAAACGACTATTCTTAAGTTGGGAAAAAAATCATAATTACGTCAAATTTACGAGACGAGCTGAGTAGGAATTTCATAAAGTAGCCGTGAAAAGGAAATGTAAACATCACTTCAAGGTATATGCATATACCTACCATTATAATATTATATACATAGACTTCAACAATGAATACTGTATTATATTTTTGAATAAATAAAATTGCCATGAAATTGGCCTCTTTAAGGTGTGATTTGACATTTCGAACAGCGTATAAATTGATGCGCCAATTAATTTTTGTGTTTTTTTTTTAATGACCAACGCATACGTTGCTCGCCCACTGGTCACTATAATATTATAATAGGTACATACATCATAGCCATATATAGTTCACCGCATATAATATAATATTATTAACTATATTTTACTAGGTATATACGTACAGATCATATAATATTTTTCGATCGCATTAATCGCGCCGGCAAAGGTTTCGATCAATGAAACGGTCTCGCCCGACGAACGATATATTATGATAGTAAAAAATAATAATATAACACTATGCGTCCATATGTTATAGTACCTAATATACGCGCACGCAGTTTTTCTCGGGATTCGATTAAAATTATTCTTGTTTTGTAAACGTTTTTTGTTTCTTTGCCGAATATAACATTATAACAACCGCCCGAGCAAACCGATCGCGTACCCTGGCAATAATACAATAATACACGTCTGTAATCCGAAGTGAAAAAAAAAATGTATATTGTGCGCACATAATATATCATGCGAGGATAAAATATAATATTATTATACGTAGTCAGCCGACCGCACGCGTTTTCCCGGCGGATTTGTGCCAAATAATGTGACTCGTTGTTTTGAAAATCCTCGGCGGGCTCGGCAAATGAAAAAAAAAATGTCTCTAAAAAACAAAATATTACGTACGTTCAAAGAAAATTGCGCGCCGCACTCGCGCGCATATCTCTACGAATTTTCCGACGGCATATCATATTATATCACAATCGCGTTAATCACGTCCGCGTATAGACTATTAAAATATTATCATTTCATATATATATATTATACTGTTTTAATGTCACGCTGCAGTCATCGTTGTGTAAATAATAACATGTATATACATACTATATATAATATATAGACACGTCGTGTACCCGACTACCAATATAATAAGCGTCTATTTCTGTCCGTAGGACGTTTTTCGTACATAAAATATAATCATGTTCTAAATATTATTATCGTAATATTATATGTTATAGCGTCTATATAGTTACGCACGATTCAAAGTTCGTGACGTTTATGTAGCGTCTCCTCCGGAGGGACCGTGCGATAGACTTTCACATCGTCGGTCGTAATACAAATATAAATATATATATAATATTATATAGGTCTGCTGCAGCATCGGTGAAAACTCTGCACAAATCGATTTGTTTCCCAGAGATTCGCGAAGATAACGTATTTGTCATATATAGGTATTATTATGTTAACCGATCAATGCGCGCAATGCATATAGGTACATATCATAAAAATGTATTTTTTTTTTATATTTAAACGACATTTTTAAAATTCGATAGGTTTTAGGAAAAACGTTGCCAACCGTATAATACAATATTATGACATAAGACGTGTGCAATTATATAACTCACTGTGCAGATGTAATTGCTGGTTAAAATTGTTATTTTAGTGGAATAAAATAACAGACACGCTAATATACCTATCGCGATTGATTTATTTCCACATTAACTGTATATAACTCGTTTTTCAAGACGAGAAAATTAATTGAAGTACCAATTCTAATTTCGTTCAATAGTTGTACCTGCAATATATATTATTATTATTGCCTATATCGGTACGTGTTTATTATACATCAAGCCAAGTCTATCATTCTATATGTCTATTTAAGATTAAATTTATTATTACCTACTGGTGATAATGTAGGTATATGGTATATACATATATACCTATACTGCATTACTACCTAAATGATGTTGCTCCATGTTGGTACAATCTTTTTTTATTTAATAAAACATGTTAAGCTAACATGCTGTATAGGTATGTATAGTATACCTATCTATTGGCGAAACTGCTAAATCTATTTACAATTAATGCGATTTTCTAGAAGAAAAAATGTTATTTTTGAAAAGTTAATAATGCAATAATTTACTCCTTCGTTCGGGTATGTCAATTCTGTTAAATTTATAGTTTCGCAAACGGATGTTATACTATTTGGCTCTGTATAGTTTTTATGTCAAACATGCCTTCCCAGATTTTTTTTTTTTTAACTATTAAATAATAAATGCTGGACTTCTGCTCAAGAACGACACATTTGGTAAACCGTACAGTACACATAATATATAATAATATCATGCGGCGTGCGCGCGTGCGCAGTGAAAACAATACGAATCTGTGCACATTTTCAGGGGTTCAATGCCATTTGTTTTTAATTCGAAAACGGCGTGTTAAATAAAATACGATATCGTATCAAATGATTTTTTTTCGTTTCATACATCACGATGGCACTGTAATTATACCTACGGTAACATAAATGTCATAGCGTATATAGTATAAACATTAAACAGCCGCGTGTCACGGTGTATGGACCATAGTAGGTATATAGCTGGTACTCTGCAGTAGGTATATTAGAATGACATGGTCGATTTTATTTTTCATAACATAATAATACATATTTCGTGTTCGACTCTGACCATATTAATACGGTTAATCCGAAAATATTGTAATATTCGAGTGCAATGACATTGTAAAACGACAAAATACTGCTAAACGCTTATTATATACGTTATAAAATACCGCGCAGCTGTTTCGCCGATCAGACAAAAGTTCAACATACTGTTATCGTTTAATGATGTTATTCGCTGGGCAAAATGAACCTTATCGCATTTGAATGAAGAATGTCCGGCATATGAGTATGTATAATATTATAATAAATATGGGTGTGTGTACATTAGCGTGTATTTGTGTATTATAAACGTAACGTCTATGCAGTGGGTTATGATTTGTATGTTTTGTATAACTATATTATAATATTATATATTATTATATTTCGTATATTATTATGCGCACGCTGACATGAGTGCAATTTTTCTTTCCGAAATATTATGAAATGAGCGGCTCCGGTGTGTTTATATAGGTACGTTTATTTTTATTTCCATTAACACAATAATTTGCAATAAATTTGTTTTAATCGTATGCATAAGGCGTGTATGTTATATTATGTAGGTACTCATAGTAAGAATATGCATATTATAATAAACTTACGAATTATTATAGTCGTTTAATATTGTTGTATGTACCTATATAATGTACTATGTATTTACTGGCCTCACTGCAGGGTAATTATCTTAACAGTTAACACTGATTATCTTGATAATAGTATTATATTTTTTAGATTCTGAGCGGAACGATGAATGTTTTAAATCTATTTTTGCATAATATTTCAAGTTATTTCAAAACAACATTTTTGAAGGAACATTATATTTTTTCAAATTATTTACTCGTTTAATTTTTTTTTCATATTCTGCTTGAGAATATAAAATTAAAAATGTTTCTTGCGTTCAAAATAGTAGGTTAGGTTTACCTTAGAAAACGGTGTAATAATTTTCAAAATAATATTGAAATAGCTATCTTATAGGTAAATACATTATACAGGTCAGATATGTATGATTGTATGAATTATTTTGTACTCGTTTGAATATTTTTGTAAATTTTAAACATTAAATCCACCACGGTTTGACCTGAATAATAATCCTACATTATAAACATCACCTATCTATTATTTGTGGTCATTAGCCTGACGATTATTTTAGTAGGTTTTTAACTGTTTTTGGGAGGGTACGGTTGATTAGAACACATGTGTAATATGTGACGAGGATTTGTCACTAAAAAACCTGGGTGGTAACCCAACTGGGAATTAGTGACACCTCTGACATCAGCCGATGCTTGACTTCAGAACACGTTTGTGACTGAAGCTAATCACACCTATATATTATAGTATTTCACGTAGGCATATCTATCTCACTATTTTTATATTTATAGTTTGATATATACTTTGAACGTTTTAGTTGGGTAGGTTTTATAACTTAATTTTACTCGTAGTGAATTTCATCTAAATATTATGTATTTATCGTTTGACGAGGTACTGTGCATCTATATGCATATATATGCAGTCCCATATATGAATCATATACAACTATATATACTAACTATATTAAAATTCAGTAGAACTGCAGTGATGTATTTTTGGTTATTAAGTCTATTATAATATATATTATTACGTATTACATATTTTCTTACATTAAAGTTAAACTCTGCTAAATGCTAATTTAATAATTTAATACGCTCATGGCATGATATTAAAACATTTGATCGTTTATGTTAAATATATTATGCTATTATAATTAGATTGCTTATAGGTGTTTAATTTAATTTTACCGTACTTGGCCAATATTAAAAAATGTGATGTTGTATTACACATCGATATGCAGTAATGGCTAAAAAATATAATAGTTGATTTACCATACACAGTTAATTTTAAATACGAATTCTATAATATTGTACATCTAAAACGAGACTCAAAGGAGTATACTAAACCTTAGTTTATTTACATTTTTCAGTAGTCTAATGTTTTGTTAGACTAATACATATCGATATGATCGACCAATAGTAAGTAGTTATTGAATCGTTTGTATGAAAATATCTGTTTTCATAATATTTTCATTGAAAACATTTATTTTCTATCAAACCACGCGTTTAGGTACCATTACCTATAATTATAGGCACCTAATAATTTTGCTGTCTTAGTTATTACTATAAATATTTTACTATGTTATTATGCCTATAAAATAAATCGTATTGATATATAACCATGAAACAATTTCAACTGCAAAAACGCATAAAAGTATGATATTTAAAGTAGGCACTCGGTAGGTATATAGCAAATAATACTATGGAAAATTCGTTCAACTTCATTATATATATAACGACTCGTGACAATATGTGGTATTAAAATGGGGCATTATATACTTTTTATCAGCTCGCCATGAAGTAAAACTGCAGTTTGTAGTTTGTACTCGGCTAAACCACAGTAAGTTAATAACGAATAAACTATAAACCTAACCTAACCTGTCAGAATTCGTAAATTGAGTTTCGAGTTTTCAACCCACGACGATAAAATTGTATAATGAATCACATTGATTGTTGAAAATACCAAAATGTTTACAAAGGGTTTTTTTTATTTTTACTGGAATGGACTGAAGCGATGTCTATTTTTTTAAACCATAATCATCGTTTACATCTCAATAAAATAATAAATCGTGTTGTGCAAAACCCTCGACGTTATTATAACTTAAAAGTATGCCAATGGCATAAAAGTATTTAATTGTTTTCTAATTATTATTATTTTTATATACATGTATACATTTGAGCTATATTTTTAACAAGACAGATACAATCTCTGCTCTAAACTGTATAATATTATAATATATGTACACACATTCATATACATTAATACGCACGTGAGTGTGTGTGTGTATGTGATTGAATTGGTCACTATCTCTGTACAATATATTGCCGATAATTAGTTTATAGCGAAATAGACCTAAACGGTTCTAAAAATCTATATTATAGTAATTACGGTGTAATCGGATTTCAATTCTGAAAAAAACATTTGGGCGACAAAACCGCTGTGTACGCATGAATGCGCTACAATTAATAATATAAGCTTTAAATTTCGTTATAGATTCGAGTTTTTTAAACGGCGTACACAATAAAATATATTATTATTATTACCAGTGTATATTATTATTAATTATTATAGTGCTACACAATATAATAATATCATAATACATTATCATTGTTGCACGCACCTCGTGTGTCACTGTTAAATACAAGCTTTTTTGTTCAAGTATAATATTGTTCCGTCACCCGTATTATACGCTGACGGCCAATTATTTTAGATTCTATGGTCGTTGTAATCACCGGCGCCGGCCGCAAAGTTAAATGCGGATATTGCCTATACTCGGCGCCTCGCCATTAGTATAATATAATAAATAATAAAATAATAATATATAATATTGATAATGATATAGTGTAGGTATATTGCTGTTATAATTGAAGTATGATGTTATTATCGCGATTCGCGTACGATTCGAACGCCGAAAAAATAAACAACAACGAGTGTACATGTTTTTAACAATAGTGTATCGTTTTCGCGTGTAGTGTTGCGATTGCAAAAAAAAAAAAAATAATGACACAACACACATATTATTACCAGCTATACCTACTTGTATTATATTAGACGCTTTCGAGTTCCGGTGTAGGTACCTACACCTCAAAGAAATATTATTGTGGCGTGGGTGGCTGCAGCAGAGTTGTCTGTATAATATATATTTCAGTGGCAAAGTTGTTAGAAAGAGACGATGGCCAAAACCTGCAGCGTGCACAATACAGCAATACGGTATTGTGATATACGACCCCAAGTGCATATTTTTCTAAAAATTTTGTCATCTCTGTTGTTAAACTTCTCCCCCCCCCCCAATCTCGTTGTTAATGGGCATAGGTGGACCAAGTTGTACGGGATATTATGCTATCTTTTTCTAACGATGTCGTCTCCAAAACTTCTCTATCTCTATATAATGTATATACGCGTTCAGTCCACGCTTTTACACGTCTACTAACTATGGTGTGCACTGCAGCGACCGATGCTTTATTATAATAATACATATTTTATGACAATATTGTTATCTCGCGATTACATCCGGCACGACCATATTAATAATATGTGTGTTTTTTTTTTTTGTTTTTTGTTTTGCGGTATATCTACCGTTGCATTATATTATAATAATACCATGTATATAGGTAATAGGTAAAGTATATAGGCTCATACAGATGCGTAGTTAGATACTTTTCATTCCATAATATAATATAATACGCGATCGTTTCCAAATTAATTTTTAACACGCGGTCGTAACCAAAACCGACTATGATAACGGGTATACGGTAAAATAATAATATGTTTTAATCGTTTTGTGTCGTTATGTGCACACAGTACACATAAAACGATACACGAACGGTGTATAATGTCACAAAACATAACTACCAATTTATGTACCAAAGTAGTTGTGTTTACCTATACATAATAATATTATATGCCGTAGCCTGATTGGGAGCTTAGTCTTTTCGCAAAAAGTCTAGGATCTTTTGAAGCTCATTTAAGTTTTTAATTTTCTTCTTAAAGAACTGTTCTACCTCATGTAGGCTTATATTTTTTAAAGAAACCGATGTAAAACCTTTGGGAAATTTGGATTTTACAAATCAATCGATGTGTACCCATACCAATATTTGAAAAGTATTAATTAAAACAAGTGATACATAGATAGGCATTTTATTTATAATAATATATTATATCAATGCACTGTTTAATATTACTTTGCAACTTGAAATTAATCAAAATTTATTATTTTAGTTTTGAACTGTTTGTTTTTTCAAATGTTTTTTTTATTATATTGAATTAATTAAATAAAACAAATAAGTATAGTAGGTACATCAACAATAAAAGTAATTTTTCAAATAGTTTTTATTTTTTTCATTTCACTTATATTTGTTTAGTATAGATTTTTTCTGAAAGTATATTACTCAATATATTACAACTGAGGAAATGGAATTTTAGCTAACCTAACATTTTGTACTGCAGGTACTTATTTAAGAAATCTTTTTCTTCACCACTATCTACGCTGGATTTAGTTTCAGTATTTAACAATAATCCTTTAAATCATCCTTAGCAATTCGCAACATATTCTCAGCCAAATGTGTACCCAACATTCCACGTTTTCGTTCATTCCCAAATAAAAATGTCAAATAAATATCGAATCCAATATACGAATAAACAATACAACGTTGCGCCTAATATATTATTATACAGTTTATTATTATAGTTAATAAATATCAGTTTTTTAATTTTTAATCGGTAGTAGTCACTATTTTAAACAAAATACAAATTTATTTACTATATGAATCAGGGGTCACCAAATGTTATGAAAATAACGTTTCAGTGTTACAATTTATCATTTTTGTCCATCGGATTTTTACCGATATCTGCAGCAATTTCGATGGCCATCGAACAATATTCAGATTCCTAACGTGGCCCTTCAAAAATATTAATCGGTGACCCCGGCTGATAAATTATAATATCGATCTTTAGCGTACACATTTTCCTAAATGCCTATATTATAATACAAGTACTTTGAGTAGGGGCATACCTACTAGGCGTAGTCTAGTGTTCGCAATAAGCCTCAAAGCCAATGACCGACTCTTCGGGAAAAAAAAATTCAACAGTTCAAATGGGCCACCTCTTTGCAAAAGGACAATTACATAGTTCTCCAAAGGCCTAGGACATATTATACGCTTAAAAAATTGTATATTATACTGTATCTTCACTGCCGACCGGGCGACTGCGGGGCTGGGCGCCTGTACGATATCAGTCGAGACTGCAATAATAAAGAATAGGTATAGGTAACCTATAATACGAATCGACGATCAGATAGTGCGGCAAATTAAGTATTGTTTATACGATTATGTATTTATATAATATTGTGCTTGTGTGTATGGTACCGTGTCTGCGTCGTGACGATTTTATTGTGGTTTTTTATTTTATCGCCGTCGAATATTTCATCGGGTGTAATATAAAATATCGAGTTTCATGTGAAATGACGTCAGACGCGCGAGCGCGCGCGCGCGCGTGTGTGTGTGTAGGATAATGCCGGAATTTTTCACGCGCGAGGTTACAATATTATTATTATACAATACGCGCTAATCCTGCCCGTTAAAATAATAATAATAATATACTTAATATTAATTGTTGTTATAATAATGATGATAAAAAAAAAAAAAAATAACAGCGGTATACAGAGTGGCAACGACCACGGTATAGGTATGGTTGCAATATTGACAGTTAGTATACGACTTTTCGACGCAACAAATAGCTTCACCGTCAAAAACCTCGACACATAATATTATTCGTGTAGAGGCGCATTATTATTGCACATGTATGCGCTCGTATAAACTGCAGTTCGAGTGCATACAATAATATTGTACCTATACCTACACTCTTCGTGTGCATTTTACAGTCTGGACGGCATACATTATTACATATCAATATTATGCAGTTTGTGCGCGTGCATTTACCATGATATTATTTGTCCGAGGCATATCGACTGTAGCAACTATTATTGTAACGCATGACGTGTATATTGTATTGGGCATTTAAAAAAGGTCTGTTATATAATAATATAATATATTATTATGTGTGTGCGTGCCATGGGTATGGTTCGATACTGATAAGAAACCTATTTTCGCCAAACAAATTCATTTTATCGTTAAAGTGATTTACTTGCGATGTGCAAATTAATCAAAAGAACACAATATATACTCGCGAAGGTTACGTATTGTATATATATATATATATATATAATATAGGTACATCATATTATTATATTATTGCTAACCGAATAAGAGCTGCCGATATAACTATCTCCGTATATATATATATATGTATATGATGTATGTATATTAGCTGTGGTTTTTTTTCGGATTTATAATTATTGTTGTAACTGCGGTAACCTATATAAAGGTCAATATTTATAATTTCGACAATAGCAGCGCTGAAATCAGTACCAATTAAAACGATGCACAATATTGGTGTATGATGCATATATTATTCTATGGTATACTATAATATTATTCTGTATATCGATTAAACTCGAATAAGAACATTATTATTTTAAGTGAATTTCAAGTTTTGCAATACGCTGCTATTTAAATACACATCGATAGTATATTCAGAACCACAATTTAAATATTATGTTTGGACTTGCAGATGACTAAGGTTTGGCTTTTAATTCGTATATATACTTAGGTACACATAAAAATTTACATCTTATTATTTTATAAATATATGTTATATTTGCATGCGTGAATAGTTTTATTATTCAGATTCAAATATTCTGACAAGGAATTAAAATTTATGTTCGTAAATTTTAATTTATAATATAATACAATATAATGGTTCTTGATTCCCGTCAAACAAATAATAATATGACGTTATTTCTTAGCACATTTTACGTATTATTATAATCCTTTCGTCGGTATAGTGTTTATTTAACTCGGTAAGGTTTCGTCGTGACCCTAGTGAAACAGCTACTAGGTAGTAGGTATAGGTGGTAGACAGATAATCAACACCGATGTGGCGCTGTGCAATATATTATACTAATATGATGCACTATTGCACTATATATAAAGGTATATATATACCTATATATATAACCATGGTCAGTTACGTGTATTTATTTTAGACCAATATATTTACATATTTGTTATTACTTTTCTTATATTATGTACTAATTTATATAATAATTTAACACATACATACAGTAGGTACCTACTATATCTACTAATACATTATAATTTATAATGCATTATTTGCTTCGTATAACATATTATACCAATAAAGCTTATTAATTAAAATAAAATATTGTAAAAATACACTAATAATTTCGTTCACTTATTAATGTTATTAGATAAAGTATCGTCAAATAACTCTCGTGTGCATACTAGCCGAACACAAAGAGTGATTATAATATTGTATTGGCATTATTGTTCGCGTTTATATGATAGGTATAAGTACTTTTAATTAAAATCATTGAACATTGCCAAATTTTTAGATTACTTACGAGCGTTCAATTGTGGGAATGGTAATAAAAATTAAGATTTTGTTTACATGCGATAACGATTCTTTTTGTCTGGTCGATGATATTGTTTTGAACATTTCAGAGTAAAATGTATGTATATGACAGATGCTTCAAAGTTCAAATACACGTAACATATATCCTTATCTATATTATTTTAAAGAGCAAATACTTAAATTTATTATATTCACAATATAAGTGCTATTATAGTAGTAGCAGCTTGTACCTATATGTACTAAGTGAATAGGTACTAACTTCGTCCGTATGCAGTTTTTTTTTTTTGTGACTAGACCTATATAGTATGTACGCTGTATAGGTGTATTTTGATTTGAGTGTATCTCAGTTTTAGTGTACCTCAAGTTCACTGACAAATCAGCGTCTGTGTACCTATTAACTCCTTATGTATCTTGTGAAATATTCGGCCTAGATGGGCAACAACCGCAAGACACGGATTGGATTTAGTACTTGGTATATTGTTTAACGTGGTTCAAACTCCATTCTCTCTAAACTTTTCTGAAATCTCTAAAAACAATCTCTGAGATTTTCATCAGATTCAATTGAGTAGTTTTTGGGTACCTACAGAATCCATACACATACATTTGGTTTTAAGATATGGTTTCTTTATTGGAGGCCATAATAGGTTGACGATTTTATGCTGCACGCTAATACCCGATCTGCCGAATGCCGAACCATTTATACATAAATAATAACTTATATATAAGTACAAAAAAAATAATTAATACTAATTTCTACTATTACTATTGTGATCTGCAACCAATGGCAATAATTTATAAACAAAAAAAAAAGTTTCAATTTCTACCGTGAATCTCAAGATCCCCATTCTAACCATCTCTTTAAAATGCGAATATCGAAAAGTCCTTGCTTATTGCACATCTAGATCATTAGGGAAACCACTATTCCAAATTTCAAGTTCGTGCGTTTTGTAGTTTTAGAGATGTAACGATGAGTGAGTGAGTGGTATTTGGTTTGTATATTATATAATACTTAAAACATTAATAATTACCGAAAACGTTTAAGATGAGTACAAATGCCTATTGCCTACCTATAGGTAATATATAATATATTATATGGATCACATTTTAATACGCCGCACCTATATCTGTATGATATTAATTATTATACATGCGTCTAAATCGTTAGTAAAAATTAACTATGGATGATTTATATTATTTAAAAACACCGCTTTGACAGTTTGTTTTAAATTCGATCAAATAGATCAATTATTTTACTGTTTGATTTGACTCCACAGTTTATCATCGTAAAGTACGATAATAATATTATAACGCATTGTATTTTTAGTTTTAACGACTATTATTTATTAGAATATCATATATTACTATACCACTCGAGCTCACGGGTCCATCAATATTAATTATTAATGATCGTACAATATAATCTTGAGAGTTGCGTTCAAAAATGTATTATTACTACACATAGATATTTTTCTAAGACAAATTTTTTACAGCAATTTGAGTTGGACACTATGTTTAACAAGGTTTATACAATATCATAACATGCACACGTCGTAATATATATATATACATATAGGTACACTTATTGATATTTGATGTTAATTAAAAACCGTAACGAATGCGTTAAATGCGTATACCGAAAAAAAAAACTATCAACTCACACGTTACATTGGTATATTATACGAACACGCACACCTACACCGACATAAAAAATTGTTTCCATTTATTTTGCCCATGCTAAATAAAACTCTCGTTATTATTTTTTCATACGCGCGCGTGTTTTATTATGTACCCGGTATTCGGTCGAATTTATATCGCGAAGGAGACGACGACGACGACGACGATATTTGTGTGTGTGTCGTACTAAAATGCGTCGACGACGCCATAAAAGCTCAACGCACGAGTTTTCTATTCTAATAAATAGGAGTATTAAGTATATATATATGTGTAGCTAACAGTTTTTTTTCTACACGCACCCCTCCGCCCACGCCACCAAATGGGGGTGCGTCTTTATAATGCACATACGCACACGTTCACCTCGTCAGAATTAAACATTGTACATATATATAGTATATTATTATATACATAACATTTAGGTACTTGGGTGCAGATTTGTGCAGTGCCTACATAATATATTATACACGCACACATAACATCTTCTACGCCTATAATAATAATATATGCTTTATAAACTACCACACATATATTATTATTATTATTATTATAATACACTCCGCAGCCCTATACACATATACACCATGCGAGTCTATTCATCTCGCGCGCGCGCAAACCGTATATTATAATATGTATTATATGTATACGAGGGGCCTCCTCTGCATCACCTCTTGATAAGCAATTTCGCCTGCTCTCGGTATATATGTTTATATATATATTATTTTTTTTTTCACAATTAACTACGTGACTAAAATTGTTTTTTCTCTCCCCCTTCACTTTATATATATTTTCGCAGCGATCCCGGGCGCGAGTATAATAGTATATATATTGCACATATATAGGCACCTATATACACCGCGCAATATAAAATCGCATCGCCGACGCGGCCGTGGCTGCTGTTTTGCGACGAAACGATTATCGAAACGTTTCGCCATGTAATCGCGAAACGGTCCAATTTCCCGCGACCAAACCTCTCTCTCTATATATATAAATACGAACGCGTCTGAGATCCAAATGGACTATTATACAATGTGCGTATATACATTTAATTTGATATGATGTGCAGTAGTAAAAGCCAATATGCGTTATAAAAGTGTATAATATTGTTTGTATATTATACGCGTAGATGCAGACGACGATGTGCGCGTAAGGCTTCGATGTATACACATTACACGGCCACTACGGCATTAGAGTTTCTTTTTCAACTTTTCAAGTATTAACTCGAAAATACAAAACCGATGACTATAACCGATTTCCAACTCGTATTCAATATATTAATATACAAAAATATCATAACGTATATACGTCATCATGATACTATACGGATATGTACACTATATAGGTATATAGGTGCCTATATGTAATATATATATTATGTCCTAAACAGAACTCTGAACACTATATATATATACACGCGCGACGATATTATAATAATTATATTGTATGGCAAATTCACAATTTTCTACGTCGTCGGCAAATATATTGTTAAGCACACAAGCAGGGGAGTTTCGTTGCCAAACCCTCAGCTGATGTATATTAATATTCGCGTATATTATAATATTCATATCGGAGCACACTGCAGCAGCAGCAGCACACCATCATCAACACCACACTCGCTGCTGCTAATAATAATAATATAATATATTTATATATATATTATAAAGATGTGTTGCGGCGCGTTCCACAATATAATATATTATACACGTAGATGGTATTATATCGTATGCCTGCAGCAGTATATGATTACTTTGCTCATCTCTTTGTGTACGAGCATCAAATCCCGATACACCACGCACGCACATATTTCACGGTCTGTAGGGTGATGAGGCATATATAATATTTTTTTTTTCCATGGGCTGCGCCAAAAAAAGACGAACAATTTTGGACACAAATATTTAATTGATTTCCCCGCATCAGCATAATATTATAACGCGCACACTCATATGTAGCCATGTATGTACAGCCGATGGTTCACGTTTTTCTTATTTCCTTATATTAATAAATATTATATATAGTATTATAGACCCTTGTATTATGATATATATGTAGTTAGCACGGACGTGGTAGGTATATAAGTATACCTAACCTATGGTAAAAATATTTAACATATCCACAGATAAAACCGCGGTATAATATTATTATATTTATAGTTATATAGTTATAATTTCAATTGATTTAATATATTATATATTTATACAGTGTGCACACAGTACATCACACAAATGATTACCAGATTGCTTAAATATGAAATGTTTATAAAGTCAATCGATTTTTATTATTATGGCTGTATTTCAATTTCAAATAAACCTATAAATGTGAAAAAATCTATAGCATAGACGTTTATAAATATATTTAAAAAAAACCAAGTATCTCATGGCCGTCATTATAATGTTTTTGAATTTTTTTCGGTCATTCCAAAATGTATTAAAAACTATAGCAGTATTTTCATGGTATATTAAGGCATAAAAATGAAATTTTACTTGATTTAAATACATTGTCAAAATTAGAAAGATAGTGTTGTTAAAGTCATAAAAAATGCATTTTTTTTAAATATTATTGTATAATTACAGTACAATATATTTAATATTACTCATTAATTAATATTGTCGAAATAATTTTAAGTACAGTATGGGCACCGCTTATAAGACTCACGAAATATATAAGGTTCAGTCGCTCATTATAATAAGAAGTATTATGTGTCTAAGTCTTTAGACTCAAAATCGTCTGGAACGGTCCGGATGTATCCAAATACATTATAAAAAATTCGGTTATAAGACTCACCACTTCCTTTATAAGACTCAAATTTTGTAAAAAAAAATGATAGATAATAAAAATGTTTGGTTAAAATTTAGAAATAAATTGGTTTTTACTGGTTTTAATTCATCCTTTATTATGAGTGTATGCACAACAAATTTTATCGCATTTATCGCAATTATCGTTATTGTAGTGTGAGTTATAAATAAACATACGTGTTTTTGTAATATATCATGTATGAAATAATTTCAAGCAACCCGATATCAAAAATAAAAATTTATTTGAAAATTTGTATGAGTAAACGACATCTTTGTATACATTACATACCTTTAAAATTTATATATAAACCAATTTAGAAAATATGATCTGATTTAAACTGGTTCCAGAATTTTATTGAATTTTAATGATTTTAATTCTGTATGTACCTATAAATAATTCTTTCTGTACGGACTGCCATGCAAAGTCGGCAATTTATTTATTATTGTTATGAACCGTGTGCGACGAGATCGGTTTGGTCTATAACCAAAACATGAATTGTATTATTGCGTTTGTTTTGTATAAACATTAAACATATTAAATTATATTCAATGCGCAATCAATTTGTAAGTGAATGAATTTAATAAAATAAAAAAAAAAAGGTTACCAAAAATACTACATATAATATCAATGCATAGTTATAACTTCATATTATAATATTATAATATGAATATTTTGTTTGTTTTGGCGAGAGGGAGATATAAGATCATTTAACTCAATGCATGGGTATACCTATACCGGCGTATTGTCCGAGTCCTGCAGCAGGGGAGGTCATCTATTGCGGACTTTTGGACTTTGCTGCCCATACGGAATATAATATATATCATACGTGTAGACACTAAATTCAATCGCCTTATCCTATCGCAAGTTATAATATATTATGTTGTAGCAGCAGCAGCAACGGATGTGTAATCGGTCGATCGACGAGTTTTCACTGCAAGCCGCAGCGCAGTCAGAACCGAAGGTCTGAAACGAAACGATCGAATCGCGAGATTATTCTATTATGTTGAGTGTGTGCATATAGTGCCTACACACGCACAACACACTTTAAGTACCTATACGCGTTTTCCATGTTCGTTTTAGGCGTTTTTAGACGAACAGCAGCGATTGTGCTCGGCTTTTACATTAATCCTTGGATGTCGACTTACACGGCGTAAAAAACCAGTTCTTTCCCTATACGCGTATAATATAATAAACGCATCCGTCGCGTATAATATTATAGGTACGTGTAGTTTCCCCCATTTTCTCACGCAATGAGGCACCGGTTGCGGGTTCCTCGGACGCTTCTGCACAGTTTGTCGCAGATAATATATTATATATTAGGTATAATATACCTTGTACACGACGTGCAGGTACCTCCTATTTACTTTGTGTGTGTGTATATATATATAGTGTCCGATAACCGCAACACTGTTACGTTATGTGGGGCTGGGTGGGAGATGGTATATACCTTCCCCGCCCGATTCTATTTGGGGTCACCGAAGTCGGTACCTACAATATAATAAATAGAGGTACTCTTATATATATATTATATTTGAAACGCTGCCTCGGCCGAAACAGGTAAACACAGGTACCAATATATATATACCTGTATATAATATGCGCGTGTATATACACATAGGCTTGAATCGGATTTGACCAATCGATGGCCGAACCGGTCTGCGCTAAGCGACAAACGCACCGCCTCATTTTCAAAATGGTCGTCGTCATGGTCCCGGTTTTCATGTACACATAATAATAATAATAATAGAAATAGTAATAAAAATATATTATATGTTATATAGGCCTCTCGCGTATCTCTGCCTGTGAGCGTATCGCGCGCGCCGCCGACGTTCATTCCGCCGGCGCCGCCGAGTTTTTTAATTGAATATCATTAAACGTAAACGGAATGTCATCAATTCCTTTCTATTTTTTTTTCTGTTACATTCGTACCTGTCTACAGCCCGAACACGCACAAATTCGAAGTCTACGATATGGCACACGTAATATATCTAATAGTAAATGTACAATGTGTATACAGCCGTAGAGGTGATATACGCCTATATATATAAATCGTGGAGAAGATGGTGTGGGCAGGGTACGGTATTGACCGACATTCGACGATCGCGCGACACGCCTATTATCTTGTTGTTTTCCCCCTTTCCCGAGTCGAATATAATATAATAATAATTACCTGTATGGCCATATCGTATTTATATATTGTTATTATTATTGTATGGAAACGACGGCGAGACGATCCGTCCGGTACCTTTGTACACGACATAGATATATATACTACATAAACGAGGCGTAGAATAATATCTTGAAATATTTCGAAAATCCGTCGCCACATGCAACAGAAAACAAGTGTTTACCGATGTATATAAGTGTTGTAAACCTATATATACGACACGTGTATATAGTTTACGCCAACATTTTTGAAATGCGATTGTAATTTGCACAAAAATTCAAATCGAACATTGTTTCTGTATAATACCTAGGTACATGGTAAACGTTTCGGTAGTAGAGAGGTATGTATAGGTACTTAAGATATTGAGATATGATGGGAACTAATATCACAGATTATTCCATTTCAGTTTCTGATCGGTCATTATTTCACTTATCCATAATCACACCGCTCTCCGGTACGACCATATTATATTGCCTTATATAATCGTTTTGGCGCGAATTACATTATACTATTTTCGGCTATACCTCCGGTGGTGCAAATTGCGTATTTTCGTTATTTTGGTGCAAATTACAAGCTCCCATAAATACTTATGAATTATAATATAATATCATTATTATAAACGTATTATGTCATCCGCGCGGTATTCACCTCTCGACGTAGAACTACAATGTATGTAGATATAATAAGTATAATAACTGTATATCTAATATTATATCTAATGAGAATTTTTTTTTATTAGCAGCTGTCGACAAAATTAAATCCATACACAAACATGCAAGCCCCTCTCTCCACAATAGAATAAAAATGTCTCAGTGATTCAATAAATAAACATTTGTTAAAAAATACTTTTGGGTGTTTCGGATTTTCGGTGAAAAAGATAACATGTTTTTTATCCGTGTGTGAGCGATTTTTTTAGTTGGCTATATTGTATACATATTATACCTATCATCAAGTCTTACATAATATATTATAAATACAATATCTACACTTCATAGATTCTAAAGTCTAAAAGTCAGCGGTTGTTTTTAGTTCGCAAGATAAAATATGTACGTACCTATGGATAATTATGTAGAACTGAATAATTTTTATTCTGGGTTTTACAAACAAATATTATTTTTGTTTGAACGAGGTTTGACTTTAAATTGAACACTACCTAGCTATAGTTAATTATGCAAGTAAACGCATTTGGCTCGACCAATTTTATCACCTGCCACGAATAGCCAAACCCGCAGTTTAACAAATTATTTTCCTCGTTATATTTTGTTATTGAACAATATTTCAAATATTATTAAAAACTTTAATTTATTTCATACGCGCGCGTGGTATGCTTTGATTATTATATTTAACGCAGTAAAAAAATAACGTATTATTAATATTATTATTATGTTATTATTATATAGTCACCTTCTATTGAGTATAACTGCATATTTAGGTACTGATGTTCTACCTATATACCTATTAATATCTATATGCGCACATATTATGTATATGTATACATATACCTAATTATGATCTAATCCAAAATTATTGCAAAGCATTGCAGCATCGATGATGAACGATCTGGTTAAATGTATAATGGGTGCAGCAGTATTATATAGGTATCCAATGTAGATTATAGTTGGAAAATTGAGCTTCACCAACTTTCAGCTTATTTTCGTTTATTTATTTTATTTTATTTTATTAATAACTGTCAAGATGAGCAAAAGTTACACAACATATATACGCGTTAATAACATTAATTAGTTGGCAAAGAATATAATATAGTAAACACGGTGAATCATAAAAAAATCAAAATTTGTGAATTTGATTACAGAACGTACACATACGGTTTAACGGACTATAATAGTAACTGTAATTCTGGAGATGGTGTAGTCGATGTGAAACAATAAGTGATTTCTAGAGTTGAATGTAGGTACCCTATATATTCATATCGGATTAATTCTTGTTTTCAATTTCCTCTTATACACAGATTTCTTAAACTCGTCGGTCACACGCATTAAATATATGAATTATAATGTACAATATAGGTGTATAAGCAATAGAAAACTTCTAAAAGTTGAGCATAAAAAAATATATTGTCTCAACACGATATAGGTAGAGTGGATGATGAAGAAGGTGGTTATATTATATATTCTTATTTCTTGTAAGTAAAACACAATAAATGGTTAGAATGGATGCGTGCAGTTCCTGGCGGTGTGGCTTAAACATAGGTACATTTGGTGCTACAGTTTGATATTTGTTTTTAAGTTTATACGTATAACTGACTTTTAGTAGTTATATAGCAGTTTATTTTCCTGTAAGTATATATTATAGTAACACAACACACGCCGCATATAACATTTCCTGTTTACTTGTTTAAATATTATGCAAATTTTGACTATTTAGACAGCAGCATCTCTCTCTCTCTCTCTCTCTCTGTGTCTCTCACATACAAATGCATACACGCCATGAAAGCAAATTAAATTAAAAATAATAAACTCAAATTACGTACCTATATTACGATGGAATGCGTTTAATCTCGTGTGGAAATTTTAACAAATACTTCTTTTCGAAGATAATATAATAATAATATATATCCTTTCAGCATTTCACTGATCAGAATAATCTACGACGCTGAAAATTATACAATTTAATAATCTGCTGTGCGATAAGACTACAAATTTAAATCATTATCATTTGTTCTGTAATCGTTTATTCATGTATACGCATGTTATAAATACGTACAGTTACTAGATACATTAGATAGTACAGAAGCATAATATTAGCTGCACTATGTTGTTGAATTTTTCTATGTATATTATGTTTGTAATGTAATATATTATAGTGAGATATTTACATTTAATCAGATAATAATATATAATATATAGGTAACCAGTACTAAGAAAAATAAAAAATTATAATCCATTCAACGTCTTTGCAGGTATATAGACGTTGAAATATGGTCGATATGCAGGTGTATTTAGCAATAGGATAAGCGTGTAATATAGATAGGTTATATTGGATTAGAACGACAAAACAGAATCGTATAAGTATCGGTACCTAGAAAAAAAAATTGCAATATCGTATAACGGCTATTTTTCTATTGCGTTTATATGATATTGTAATGTTAATGTGCCATAGTAAAATATAATATTGTACTGTAGAATATTAGAGCTTATAGTTTCTTAAAAATTAATAATCAATATCACATAATTTTGTTTGTATTGTGAGTCATAATTCGCATTATTATTATCGTCGATAAAACAGTTATTTAATTTTGTCGAATACGACTATCGTTTGCGCATGCGACACGAAACCGGATTTATAGTAGTACTGTATCATAGTTTTTTGCCAGCAGTGAATATATAAAATTCGCGGACCAAATCAGTCGAAAACAATCCTGAAATTGTACACTGCATAATATATGCACATATAGGTATTATAATATAAAACATATAATATTATGACGAGCGGCCAGTGTATGCGTGTGTGATGTTACAGTGTATAGGTACACAGTATATGCATATCTGGTGTCTAAATCTTAAATATAGGTCATATATAACAGTGCAGTGTTACAATTTTGTATATGCGCTCCGATTTTATTTCTGGAAATTCTAGTTTGTCGCCGTTGAACTCATAGAGGTATTATGTGCATATTTTTATTAGTGCAATACGTTTTTCGGTGCACACGACACGTGCAGACCGCGGTCATCGTCGCTTATATTATTATTATTATAATAATATACGATTTTATTACGATATCGTTATTATCGATATTTGTATTGCCGTTTACCGCAGCCCGCTATGTACATAAAATATTGCGAACGACAATATTAACGTCACCATTCGTTATGTTCACAGGGTTGGAAAGGATCGCTGAAGAGTTAATGGGAAGAAGAAAATGGCACCAGTATCAAGACATTTTGGCGAAAAATTATTTACTGGAAGAGGAATTGATGGACCGGAGAGAATGGGTTCCCGTCAAAACGTGTAACTCGTGTGATGTGAACACAGACCTGAGGGTAGCGGATCACTCACCTGCAGAACTGGTAATAATAATGCAAATAATATAAAATTGTATCTGATATTATTTAATATCGAGAAATTTAAGATAGGTACAGTGCGGGAAAACATTTAAAAAATATAATACGGTCGTAATGAGCGTTGTATACTTGTTGAGGTATAGTCTCCTTATATGATGTTTTGAGTTTCTTATAAATATTTTTGAATTTGGTTTTCATCCAGTCATGCGAGAAAGAGGGTATCCCAGTATCATTGTGGATTTTCCGATTTCCCGTGAACCATGGAAACTATTTTGAAATGTTATTGAAGTGGCAGACACCCATACACTTACAGGACAGACGTTGGTGACATTATAATTGTCTTATCATTTAGATTAAATATAACATAGCTACCTATATACTAGCGAACATTTTAAATTTTGTTACATTTAGGTATAGATTCAATAATAATATACAGTCGTTAACTTGGTTAACTCGAAGTTGAGGGACCAGTTAGGGAAAAAGTTTGAGTTATCGACCGTTTTAAGTAAAAAAAGTTTGAGTTAGCAAAGTTTGACTGCAATAATATAGTGAGCATATGAAATGGTTAAGCAGGTAATGATGATAGCAACACTTAGCGCACTGGCATTTGTTACTTAAATATTTAATAATCACGTTTAGTGAGTATTTAAATAAGCTCAACAAATTATTATATAATCATAAAATATATTCTATTTATCGTTAATATAAAATATTGTTATATAATCATATAATATATTATATTTATTATTAATATAAAATTTTTATATTAATGATTTTAAACCAGTCTATTGATCACAGCCTTTGACACATCACCATGACACAATTCACCACCTAATAACTGGCAAGTTGAATATTTACTTTTGATAGGTAGTAAAAAACTAATAACTACTCATACATTATTAATTTAAAATTATGTAGTTCAGTAGTTGCAAATGATTATTTACTTAATATCAGTGGTAGTGCATCGTTTTTATATAATATATATGTGTGCTTTGTAGTGCGCCTAAATCTTTATAGTTCATATTAATACCCAAAATGTGAATATGAGTACAGAAATGGTAACATTCTAATATAAATTAATATGACTATATTTAGGCGATATAATTATAAAATTATTTGACATTTAATTTTTCCACCAAATAATAGTTTATAATTTATTTTTCAGTTTTTCACTTTACACACCTTTACAAAATTAGCTAAAATTATCATCAATTTTTGCTTAGTTATTATTATACACTTATACGGTTATCTAGTGTGTTGAAGTTATATTGGCTATTGGTTTTTATTTCAATTTACATAATTTGAAACCCCCAGAAATATGCCTTTGACAATACAATACTTATAATATATATAGGTACGGCGTAAAATTTTTATGTAACACACTATACATAATATGAATACAATTTAGGACATCAGTCGCAGTTTAAACTATGTACCTAAATACAGCAGTCAAATAGTATACCTAATTTTGAATTCGCAGCCGCAATTAAAAACAATGTACTATGCGGTTTGCGATGTATATAATATTGTTGTTGTTGTTGTTGTTGTTGTTGTATAACTGCAACGTGCGGGAGCTCGCGAGGTTTTTCAGTGGGACGTTTACCTTTTAAACGGCTGCATATATAATATATATGTACGATCGAGTCCACTTGTCATCGTTTCCAAATGACCTACATTTCGCGTGGTCGTCATACGTATACCATTTTATTCATTTGCTTTTAACCTCTTGCAGGAGGTTAGGTGCTCCCGAGAAGTTATTATTATTCATGGTCGTTTTTTTATTCATAAATCGTAAAACACCGGAATAATGTGTAACAAAAGAAACGTTTCGCAGTCTTTTTGTTCGTTTTTATTTTTTTTTACATTCTCATAAATTATGTGTAGGTATATATAATATCATACCTAACGCGTGTACCGACAATCGGATATCGTGTTAAAGGAAAATCACGCGCTCGTTCGTTCGATTTGTATTGATCTGAAATGAAACAACGCGCGTTTGCATTGCACGTTTGTAATTGTAAACACTGTAAATACAAGACACAAGTGTAGTTTATTGTACGACCATATTATTATAATATATTATCTATTTTATACCTATAATACGCTGAGGATCGCGGATTTACCAGACTGCGCGTGTACCTTGTACCTATACAGTACATAAGTCAATAATAATAATAATAATGCGAATTGCCTGCTGAAAATCATCACGGCAACATATTATACAAACTACAATTGGTTATATATTTTTATTTTATTTTTTTATCGACTTAAGTCCGGCAGGCGGCGACTATAGCCTTTAGCTGTTTTTGTTCGTAGGGGGGGGGAGGAACGGTTGTGATTGGAACACGTTTTGTATGTATATGACAAGGATTTGTAGCTAAACATCCCGGGCGGTCACCCATCCGGGAACTAGCAACACCGGCCATGCGTACACTCAGAGCGTACAACAAGCCACAATTATTGGTTATACTGTTAAGTATAAATTACATAATATTATGTAAGTATGTACCTACACTACTATTTTTAGAGCGTTATTATTATTATTATTTTCTATTACCTCGACACCGAACAATTTATAACGATAGCCATAATAGCAAGTATTCAATTAATAAACTTATTTGCATGATCGAAAATCACCGAGCCGTAACTTGCGTACTTATATTATATACGATACACTGACAAGTATGCAACTGCAGTAGATAATCTAAAAGAAATACGGTGTACTTCAATATTATCAATACATAATTATTAATTTATTTAAATATATACACAAAATACACCATAATATTAAATTCGATATTGTGCTAAACGTGCCAATGCTTTTAAACACGTGCTAAAAGCGAAAGTAACGAGAACATAATATTATGTACTTCTATAAAAATTACGGAAATTGTAATTATCAAGGAAAACATTATAATTAATGCATTATAATATGGCGACTTGAGACTACTAGGGTGTGTACTTCTACCTGTTTAATTCTACCTTATTAATTATTATACTATTTATGTATACCTAAAGTATTATAAATTACGTCATCGTGTTCATTGTACAGGCTTCGCTTAAAATTTGAGTAATAACTATATTGTAGATACCTTAAGTAGTTGAGTATATGGGTAGTTAACACTTAATAGTTTCCTATAAATATTATGCTTCAACATTAACCGGCCGAGTATATTTTTACTATAAATTTAGACATACATTTATTACAAAAAAAGTAGGTACATTATTTAATCAACTATAAATCAACAATTTCTACTGAAAACATTTTATTTAGAATTAATAATTTTTTTTTTTTTTTAAACCAGTGAAGCTTTTATTTCGTTTAACTATACCAACGTATTTACATTTTTCTGATAAATCTTTTATTGCTTAAACAATAAAAACATAAATAATTTATAAAATACAATTTTTTTATTTAATACAATAATTTGATAGATACACCAGCATAATTGCGTAAATCATCAAAGAAAAAAATAACTATTTGACATTTCAAGAATTTTTTTATTATCGAGATTTATTTCTGCATCATGTTACATTAATTTTATTATTTCAAGAATATAAATTGATTTATAATACAATTATTTCAAAATAATTACTTTTGGAGAGCACATACAAGAACAATATAATATACTTTATTAGGTTTCAAGTATAGTGTAGGAATTGTTATTTCAACGAAACCCGTGTACCAACCACCATTGGTGTTAAAAGTGTAGTTTTGTGTATTTGAAAACAAAATGTAAACTGGTTAAATCGTTGTATAATATTATTATTATTATTATTATTATTAGGTGCAATCGCGTTTTATCGGCTAAATTATATTATTTTTATTCACATCAAAGTCGAGTAGAGCTCAACAGTCGAGGACATTTTTTCTACTGACATTATTATTATTATTATTATTATTATTATCATCATCATCGTAGAAAAGTGTTATACTAACTGCAGCTACATCGGCTGGTGTAGAAGGGTCTCTTCGAGTTCGCCGTCATACTTGTGCGTCGATTTTAACGTGCAGCTATATCGCAATTTGTCATGTACCGTATTATTTTATACTCCAAACTTTTCACCGATTTCGTATCACTGAGGTGAATCGTGACTAGTTGGAAAAGTTTCGCTTGTCCTCGGCAATAATATAAATTATTTACCCCTGAAACAATATGCTATTATTATCAAGAGAGGCGGTGCGTACAGGTTATGTACCTGATTCCGATCGTCCGATTTGGCGTTTCCTATAACAGTACCTATAGGTGTATACTTATATACGGTTTTGCGGTATTCTATTATTACCATTATTGTTGCACGCATGTACCACGTGGTGCGGAGCGGTTTAAAAAAATAATTTTATATTATAATCGATTCGCTTTATCGCGATAAAAACTAATCGGCGGGCAGTTTCACCGGATTCAATTTAGATTCATATCGTATGCGTCGAAGGTCTACAACAAGAGATGTCTAATTTTTTTTATAACACGTGCTGCAGTGTGATGTATCCTAGGAATTCTGTAGCCCCCAGGAGAGGTATCGTTTTTCTGGAGCACGTAAACCTTTCCAACCTTTAGGCAGTGTATTTATGTTAGGAATTTTAAACCTGTAAAGGGTGAAATAATATCCTATTTATAGGAAAATTGCAGTACATCGTCGCTGGGGCTGAGGAGTAATGCATTCCTCGGTAGGATCGTTTTTGAAAAACTGCGCCAGTGATACGAACGGTACATACTGTGAAATATGTTGCAGGTAATGGCTGTACGGATAATGTATAACATTATACAATACCGTTATAATATTATTTAACTAAAACATCGTTTTTATCTTCCAACTCAAACAAATCTAACTTAATTTGACGCATATAATATTACGTAGTCCTGAGATATTCAAATTGTTTCATCCCTATTGGTTCGTTCCTCGAGATCTCTACAAAATCTGGTCTAATGATTACTATACCGAACGATCCTGGAATCATTTTTATTGCATTGCATATTATTATCATCGTATCACTTGCAGAAATTACACGCCCTAAAACTTACTGCCATCCGTCCGTCTTACTTTCTAACACTCTATTATTAGTTAATGACTATGACTTTATTTCTTGGCTAACACTGTTAACTTAACGTGAGGTATACTGAAGTGCGAATGTACGATGGTACCTAGTCGTTTTTCAATTATCCCGTCTGTGTCTTTTAGACTTCATTGATCATTAACTGACATTAATACTTCGGCGCTGTAATAAGTCATAAGAAAACATTGACCTTGGTAATATTGATGTTTTATTATAGAGGTTATAAGGGAATGTTATATAGAAATAAATGTTACTTTGTTTATTTGTCCTTTCTCTAGAAATCACTAGACCGTTTTCAAATAATAAAATGTTATCAATAGATTCCTTGAGACTCGGATAGTGTGTGTAGCTTACTTTTTCAACCCATCTAAGTTGCCACAGGATACATGTAATTTTGTTTTGGATTAGAAAAATAGAGCCGTTGGTCACAGATTATATATTACTATTATAATTAGTAGAAATTTGGAATATAAAAAATAAAAATATAAGACTGCAATAAGTTGTATTACATAATAAATATTTACGGGAAAAACAAGGAAGGTATTAAACAAAACATCGTCTAAAAACAATAAGCGATATTTTCGAATATAATAAAAAATGATGATATGCAAATTAAAAGCAGTGAAGTAATTTAAAAAAAAAAATGTATAAATATAAAATTAGTTATAAATAAAATAAGAGGTGCAATTTTTTTTCGAAACCGTGAACTGGCGAAGCCATAGGTAGTGTTTGATAAAATATTTGTATATTAGTAAATTAATTACCGTTTGTAATAATATATATACGACAACAATTACTTACCATGCGCCTTATTGTTCACAGGAGCCATCGTCTGAAACGGGAAGCTTGAGCGGCGGCAGTCGCAGCGCAGAGAGTCCGGAACCGGAACCGGGCAGGCGGTCGTCTTCCACACCGCCACCGGCGGCATCAGAGCGGTGTCGCGCCGATGACCGGTCGCCGCCACCACCGCCACTGCTGTTGCTGCCCAACCCCACGGCCGCTGCTGCCGCCGCCGCAATGGCCGCGGTCGCGTCTCTGAACAACTCGTCGTCGTCATCGTCCACGACGACGATGACACCGGCGGGCGAGTCACCGTCGCCCAGCGCGCTGGAAGCCGCGGCCGCCGGCCTGCCGAAATGGCTGTTGGCCGCCGCCACGCTGAGGCTGCAAGAGACCACGGCCGCCGCGGCAGCAGCAGCAGCCGCGGCCACGGCTGCGACCTCGGCGGCCACCAGCTGCAGGTCGCCACCCGCACACCGTCACCACCAGCAACAGCAACAGCAACAACACCAGTCGCTCGATCAACCGCTCGATCTCAGCGCTAAGAGCAACAACAACAACGTCGGCGGTCCGGGTGGCAATGCTTCGTCGTCGCCCGCGTCGTCCACGCCGTCCACGCCGACGTCGACCGAACTGAAAAACGCGTCCGCCGCCGTCGCCGCCGCTAATGCCAACAATCCGTTCACGTCAGATCTCATCGCCACGGACATGGTTAACCAGCTGCGCGACCTGATACCGGGTACGTCCACGTTCCTACCGCACCAACCGCTCAATGTGCCCATGCTCACCAACAACAACCGGAACATATTCAAGTGAGTGGCCGTCCTAACTTTAAAACTTGCATGTAGTAATAGGTATATTTCTTGTCGTGTATGATAATACGGTTATTATATTACATAATTCGGCCCTTTAGTATAAGACTGCGACCACACAAAATGTAAAGTTTTTTACGATTTGGAGTTTTGAAACTAAGATATTTTGAAGAGTTCTTCATTAATAAATGCATTTGAAACTAAAAACTTAAATACTGACAAACATGGTTTACAATACATGACTTCTTCAAATATTACGAATTACTCTCTTGAGCCCAACGATTTATACTGATGTCCTTTTATAATTTCTCAAGTGAATGCGAAACTGTCAAATTTTGAGATTTGGTGGTTAAAAATGTCTTTTTGAAAATACAGGACTATAGTATTTCACTGTACTTTGTATCTAAGTATTGCTGTTTTCCACTCAACATATACGAAAATTAACGCGCATAAACGCCACATAAACCGAAATAAGGCAGTCATGAAATTTTACTTCATTAATTAATTGGGTAAATAATAAAAAAAAATACTGCACAAAAGTAAAAAAATATGCATATAAAGCATTGATTATAATAATACTATTATCAATGATGATATAAAGCCATGTCTTTAAAAGTAAGCTAAAAATTGAATATTTCAATACAGACACATTTTTTGGTGGAAAAATAAAAAAAATGATATTGAAATATGCGGCGTTCTTGCAGGATTATATTATATAGAGCTAATTCTGTACTATTCGGTAGTTGCTATAATTCAAAATTTATGAATTTTTAGTTGTGGTGGTCTTGTAGTCTACAGGATCTATAATATGTAGGCAGCAACACATATGCGCAACCCTTTAAAAAATTCATTGCAGCTGTATTGCAATTTGCAACCGTGCACTTTGTCAACTTCTGTTTTCCATTCGATCAATAATTCGACAAGACCTGTTTCGTTATCGTGATTTGCATCGACGATGGTTTTTTTCCTTACATAGTTGCGAAAACAAAAAATTCATTCCAGCTGGCAATTATCGCGTGGCTATACGTATTGCATTTATTGTCGTTGTTATTGTTAACGTTGTAGTGGCTTTATGTAGGTGGTATACACGTAAATGCGTTCGCCTTAAAAACGCATTGTGCCCGTAATAATAGTACTTGTTTTGGTTTTACGAGTGCGTGAATATAATATGTTACATAGTATACGCACAATGGAGCGTATGGCTTACAGATGTCCGAAGTTTGTTGATGAGATGCATTTTCAAAATATACATTTACAGTAGGTTTGTCTATACAGTGTACTTTACCCTTAAATCAGAACATGGCAAATTACTACCTCTGTCGGTATTATATAATATTATTATGATTGTGCGAATACATTATTTGATAAACCAAGAAAACTGATTTTGGCTTATCTATATAGATACTGTTACATCGCATGCAAATTTATTAAGAATGAGGTCGGTTATTTTTCGTATTTTTCATTATTACATATTATGCACACAGAAACGCAGTGATCGTCTCGTCCATTAATGACGAGATAATATAATACTGCAGTGGAGGTTAAAGGATGAGAACACAGTACATACGGCATAATGTATATTATTATGTAGGTAACCTATATATAGGTAATATGAACACGAAATGAGCATTTATAGTAACCAACGTCTAATTACTGGTTGTATAGACACGGACTATATACTAATTCCATAGTAGAACATAAATTTCTATTATACTTATATGTATGCTTGAATTCTTCTGTCATTAAACCTTTGCATTTATACGCTGCAATTGTGCACAGTATTTAAATCGATTATAAAAGCTACTGTCGACGATTAGTCAATCACTATAGGTACCTATATAACTCTACTTGGCTACATAGCTGCAGGATGCTTGGCTAGTCAACGCGGGCTTACGTGTTGGAGATTGTTATGCGTACCATCCGTGGTACACGCGCGTACCGTTCGTACGACAGTTTTAGACATACCTTTGAAACCGCATGTAGAATAGGACAATAATCAAGACTTAACTGCAGACGTATTTCTATAAACTCGACAAAGTCCACTTTGATACACTTCATAACTAGCTGGTTTACACCCATAATACTACGCGTATGTTGAAATAATTTCGTTTGTTTGAGTGTTGCGTCTCAGTGCTGAGACCTCTTTTATTAAAATTGTACGCTTCCATTTTACAGATCGAAGACGGTGAAACAGCCCAGTCACATGGCCGGCCGGAAGACTTACACGGAAGACGAGTTGCAAAAGGCGCTTCGGGACATCCAGAGTGGCAAGTTGGGCACGAGACGTGCGGCCGTCATATACGGTATACCCCGGTCGACGTTGCGGAACAAGGTGTACAAGTTGGCGCATGAACGGGACAGTAACGGTAGCGGCGGCAACGCAGGAGTGGGCGTCATCAGGGATCCGTCGACGGGCGGAGACGACCCGTCCAATGGACAAGTCACCGAGCTGTTGCCGTTGCTGATCGATGATGATGACGACGAGGACAAAGACACGGTGTCCTTGGGCGAAGACGAGAGCACAAGCAGAGCGGCAGCGGCGGCGGCAGCGGCAGCAGCGGACAGCAAGGACCGCCACCACGCGCCACAGCCGCACCATCAACAACCACCGCAACACCGCAGCCAGCAGCCCAGGACGGCGTCGCCGTACATGACCGTCGAAGACTTGTTGCGGATCACGGCGGAACAACAGCAGCAGGCGGCCGCGGCCATGCCTAACGCCGAGACGTTCCGACTGTTCCTGCAACACTACGCCAACAACAAACTGCTGCAAAACAGGCCAGAACCGCATTACCGTGGCCGCGACGTGTCTATGACTGACGGCCGATCACCGTCGCCACCGTCCACCTCTACCGCCCCCAGGTTTCCGCTGCCCATGTCAGCGGACCTATGGCCGGCAGCCGCAGCTGCTGCGGCCGCTGCTGCAGCCTTGGACCCACAACACATGGGAACCTATCTATCGCAGTTGCTATCTTCATCGGTGGCAGTAGGGTCACCTTCAACTGGACTAGGATCGCCGCGCTTGTTGCCGCCACATGACAGTCCACCACCGCCACCACCACCACCGCCACCGCAGCAGCAAATGTCTGCGGCACACCACCAGCATGAATTATTCCTAAAAGATTACACCGTCAAGGACTTGATGCGCAAAATACTGGACGAAGAGCAACAACAGCAGATGCAGCACTTGCAGCATCAGTTCAGCAACAAGTTGGCAGACCCGAGACGGTGGTCGTCAAACGGCTGCAGTTCATCTGAACCGATGGATACAGGCCGCAGCAACGACGACGACTCGAACCCGTCCAACGTCATCCTTAGAATACCATCGTACAAGCCGGTTCCCGGTGGTAAGGGTAGCGATTACGAGTTGGTGACGTGCGCCAGGGACATCCGGTCCCCGGGGCGGGCCAATAGTGTACGGAGTGACACGTCGTCACCACCGTCGTCATCCGGTGGTGGTGTTGGCAGCAAACATCCGGTTAACCTGAGAGACGCGATCGCCAAGAGCATCACACAAAGGTTCCAGTCGACGTCCGATCAGCCGATCCCACCACCCATACCAGCCGTCGAGTCGTTTGCCCGGGCCTACCAACAGTACCAGCAGCAACATCACCATCACCAACAACAACAACAACACCATCATCATCTTCAGCAGCAGCATGGCATACCCACCTCGTTCGGTACTGGCAACCCCGTCATCAGGAACCACAACAACAACAATTTGCAGCAGGACGACTGCCGGAAACGGGTACCGACGCCCACCAACAAAACATCGTCGGTCGTAACGCCATCGTCCACCGTCGCTGGGTTCCACACCGGCGGCTCGTCGTCGTCATCGTCCAACTCTGCGTCGGCAGCAGCAGCGGCTGCTGCGGCTGCAGCTGCGGCGGCGGCCGGTGGCAAGGGCACCAGGCCCAAGCGCGGCAAGTACCGAAACTACGACCGGGACAGCCTGGTAGAAGCCGTGCGGGCGGTACAACGAGGTGAGATGAGCGTGCACCGGGCTGGTTCTTATTATGGCGTACCGCATTCTACGCTCGAGTACAAGGTCAAGGAGAGACATCTGATGCGACCCAGAAAACGTGAGCCCAAGAACCCTCCGGCCTCGTCCTCCGCGTCTACGTCGGTTGCCGCTGAACATAACCCGGACCGAAAAAAGTCGTCGTCTGACCTGTCGTCTTCGTCGTCGGTCGTCCGGCCAGCCGACAAGACGACTACCACCTCGTCGTCTTCGTCGTCGGCCACGCCGCCGGCCATCAAACTGCCCGCGCACGTCCAGTTCCCGGCGCAACAACAACTGTCGCCGCTACAGACGCCCAACGGGCTCAAGATGTTCGACGCCGCTGGTCCTGTGGGCCCGTATCAGCCGTCGTTCCCGTTCTGGGCCCCCAGTCCGTTCCACGTGCCCATGGATTTCCAGCGAAATCCGGTGGCGTTTGGGCCAATGTCGATGATGCAACGGATCCAGGCCGAGTCGCGGCTACACCACCACCAGGCCGCGGCCGCTGCTGCCGCGTCCATCGCCAGCCTAGGCAAGAACGCTCGCGAGGTGGCTGAAAACCTGTATGACGGAACGGATAATGGCAGCTTCCTGGACGGCATCATTAGGTCCAGCTTGGAGACAGGGCTCAAATCGGCGGCCGCGATGGCGGCCGTTCAAGCGGCGGCCAAGAACGCCACGAAGGGAGGTAGTGGAGAAGGCAGCGGTGGTGACGATGACTGCAGTCGGGACGGTTCACTACGAGTAGGCGGTGCCGAAAACGACGGCGACCGCCACATGGAAGACCTAGCGGCCACGCCACCGTCGTGCCAGGACTCGGCCGCGGACAGCGATGATGAGAAGCCGCGGACCGAGTCACCGGACGGACAGGAACATCGTCATCAGCTACACGACGATTCCGAACACGAAACAAACGCTGATCGGGCGTCCTCCGCTTCGCCCGAACATGCGACTGAAACGGAAAACGACGACGATGACAACGACGCGGTCGTCTGAGGTAAAACCGTTGGTATACATAAATTTATATTAATGATAAGTGTGTTTAAAAAAAATTATAAAAAAATTGGGAACAAATCGAATAAGTGTTTCGTATAAACGTCTCATGCGACAATTCGTGTGTGTAAATACATAATTTTATTATAATGATATATAATATTATGGCGGTGTAGAGAACTTTATGGCCGCCGACTAAGAAAAGTATATTATTATTACTATATTATAATAGAATATGTGGTGTGAGTTTTCGTTTGTTTTGTTTCGGTAACGATTTCGATTGAGGATAGAAAACGGAAATGATAAAAAAAAAATGTAATCGGTTAGTGCAATTTTTACGTAGTTTTTGTTAAAAATTGAAATAATAATACATTTATGTTTAACGCGCATTACCAAACTGCTGACGGTAATGAAAACCACCATGAATATTGTTATTTCGCGGCGCCTTTGTGATAAAAAAAAATTGTTTATATTCGTTTACGTTGTGTTTTTCTTTTGTAATTTAAAAACAAAAAATCTTGCGTTTTTTTTATATGAAATTTTATTGCACTACCATGTTTTAAGTCTACGAATATTTTTGGTTGTAAACGTCCCATGTTTTGTACAGTGTAAAAAATGTAATAATTTATTTTATTATTATATAATATATTATATTATTATAAATCATTATTATTATTATAGTAGGGTATACACTATCGTATATAATACGTAATATTGTATTGTATTGATTAATATCACGGTCTTACGTATGCCTATGTATATTATATCATAATGATATGATATTTAATCTAAAACTATAATGGTAATCGATACACGGGCCAGAGGGATGTATATATCTTATTATATAATACTATACACATTATACATTTTGTATAAGAAAACCGCATGAAAATGTTTGTGCCATAAAAATATTGATATAACATAATATATTATAGGTAATAATATGTGTACTGAGATATTTCATTGGTCGAGCCCTCCGCATTAAATGGATGTTTATAATTGACTATATTATTTTTTAATCGCGTGTTCCATACGAACAAACATTTAATTTATTAAGTTTTTTCGTTTTATATACGTAAGGATATTGTTTTTTTTTTTTTTAATCACTTCTATATTTGTATGTATATATATATAAAAAAAATTGAATCATTTTTAAGACTATTATTTTGTATTATTGTTCCTTTTAAACGTGTCGAGGAAAACGATGATTATATAAACTTAAAGAGCAAATATTAAAAAAAGAAATGTAAATATATTATTTTAGTGTTCGATTTATAATAATATTATTATCACGTGAAAGTCTGTAATTTTTTTCTCGATTTTTAATATATATATTTTTTTTTTAACTCTAATCATATCATTACGACATTAGGTAGTTGTTTTTTTTTTTATATATATATATATATAGAGAGGAAGGTTGTGCTTTGATTATATTATGTACTCATTCGGCCGCAATCAAACCTGTGTCTAAGGGGAATGATAAAATCGATTTACATTCCATACAAAGCGATATATTATATAGGTATATAAATACATATATAATTGCTGAATTCGAATTTTTATCTCCTGTTTTTCGTGACATTTTTTTTTTAAAGCCCAAAGACAGCAAAGCATTCCAAAATAATTTAAAAAAAAAATATATATATATACGTACGTTTATTCTATAACGAGTATCGTGTTCATTTGCATTTGTAATTTTCCGGGGGGGAGTGGGGGTATATAATATAATATGGCAAAGCGTTATGGAACTTATGGATTTAATGTTGTATATTGTTATATTGATATTAATGTGTAATCAAATAATTTGTGTTCATTGAAAAAAAAACATATTTTTAAAATATAGGCTATAACTGTTTATTATGGTCTTTATATTAAAATGTATTGTTGTACAGTGTTTTTTTTCTTTTTTTTTTTGTAATTATTTAAGTCTCAGACATCATGCGTAGTGCTAATGTAAAACTGTGTATTTCATAATATGATCAAAACAAAATATTTTTTCAATTTGTATCCTTACGTTTTTAGTTATTATTTTTTATTGAAATAATATCGTATATGATAAATATTATTACTGTCGAATTGTGTCGTTCATTTTACTCTGTACAAAAATATTATTTTTAATAATAATACAAACTTCTTTGAGGTCAATTTTTGTACTAATAAAATCGTTCTTTTTTATGATCGTACATATTATACTATGCCTACATATTGTTATCGTGTACCTATACTACCTACTATTTCACCGTTGCAGTCATCGCCGCCGTATTTTTCAGGGCACACCTCTCGATGTTTGTGTACTTCATAAGGTCATTGAAAGAGAGGCTTCAGGGGACTTGGTATCCAGAAACTTCAATATTCCACCCCCCCCACTCAAAAAAAAAAAAAAATAACCAAAATTGTAGAATATACACTACCAAATGTCTGTAAATAGTGTACTTACGACTATATATAATATATTAACAATATAATTACGACATCAGTGCGCTCAATATGCGCTCTTCATAGATCGCAAAAGTTATGGTGGATCGCTGACGTCACCATTACTCTGCTAATATATTGTACTTACTGTGAGTTAAGATAATTATTTGTATTATTCTTTCCTCCATATTTTATGTGCTATGTAATCTATTACGTATATTATAATATACGCCTACGTATATCTAGGAATAGTGTTGTCGTGCATATAGGTGCTTAATTTCAGTTCCGGAACTTCAGTTTAGTTTGATCGAAACCATTAAAATTTAAGATAGACAGGTATACATTCCGAGTATAAAGACTAAGAGTCGTAAAATATTCTAAAACGATCGTGGAAAATCGATCACGCTGACGCTGGTAAGTACATATATACCTAACATATACATAATATATTTATATGCTTGCACAAGAATGTATGATATAGATAACAGTGTGATTCACAATGCGTTCTAAGTTCTAACATTCCTTTTATATCCCATAAGTTTATTTAGAGATCAAATTTTCAAATACCTATATTTACAAATTTTATACCATTTAATTTTAAGTTGTGTCCGGCTATAAAAAATTATTTTTACTAACTGAAAACCATAATTGTACATTGTAAACTATTGTGAAGCAGACGTTTGTCCTAAACATTTTTATTTGTGTCTATTATATAGATTGAAATTTGATCTAGTACTTTTTGAATTATATGTAATATTTAGTCTAGTATTTATTATACTTGTATACCCCTAGCTGTTTCACTCCACTACACCGCTCATCAAAATGCAAATACTTATAGTCTGTAATAATTTAAAAATGAGATAAATATAAGAACGACTCCTGTCGATAATTTTATTAAAATCTGATGTTAGAATATTAAATATAAGCTATTACCTTCCTCCAGGTGTTCGGAGGGCTCTCGAGATCGTGTATTCGAGAATTATATCAAATACACCATACAATATAATTTTATGTAAAAAGCACATAATATAATGATATAACTGCAATCAATAAAAAATATTATATTAAATGCCTTACCTGATTCGCAGTTGTTTGAGTATGATATTATAGGAGTTTTAGATTTTTAAATGAAACAAAGTAATACTTCAAATGCACAAAATTGAATTAAAGAACGCACTGATTATTGCTCGCACAAGGAGTCCAATCGTCGCTCGTTGAAATCGGTTTTTGAGACTTGAGAGGTTGTTACTCTAGTGGTTGGTGCTCATGCACTGGTTTAAGGGATGACACGGATGTGCCGACCAGAGAGCAGTAGACATGTCCGATTTCTACAAGCGACAGTCTGGCCGTTATTTATTACTCTGTAAGATTTTAGTTAATTTATTATAATGGTGTGTGAGCATATCATTACAAGTCAACGAAATAAAAAATATTATGAAATATCGCAGTTAAAATGTTATTTTGTAACGAATTAAAATTAGGGTAACATGGCCAGTGAATAAACACTCAGCAGTTTTCTTTAAATAATAAAACACACCTATACCAATGTGAAAAAAATAATAATATTATCAAAAATGTTGATATAGTGTTTTTTAAATAATGAGTGTTCTCTGATAATATAGAATCGGCTATAGTAGGTATTATGCCATACATTCTGTATACGGAATTATTACGCAAGCACTTTACAAATTACATACACTAAACCTACCTCAAAATATAATATATATATTATCTACATTATATTATTGTAGATCTAATCTCTCTTATTTTCATCGAACAATGATACTTTTCAATTGTTCTCGATGTTGCGTTAAAATATAACTATGTCGGTAAAAGCTTTTCGATCGTTCCCGCCGTACACTGTAAACACGAAAAATGCCTTATGATAAACGTATCCACGGCCTGCAGCAGTCATTACTATTGTTGTTTATGGTATTAGAATTAGAATGATTAAGTAGTAGAAAAAATGGTTCGATTTTCAACTTTAAGAGTTATGAAAGCAAATTAGATCTAGTTTGTACTTTATGAAAGACAAAATTGAAAATTCCCAGTACTTTTTTTAACTACCGGAAAAACTAAAAAAAAACAATGTATATCTATAATCTACTTACACTACAGTTTTTTGGTTTTTTACTACGGATATCAACTAAACAATTATAATTCGATTAAAAAGTTTTAAAATTTAATACAAGGTTCCGCAAGAGTTGATCTTATAAACATTAAAGGTTGAAATTTTCATAAATTTTGACATTTATAAAAATCTCGAAAATTTAAAAATTATTTGGTGGTTAAAAATCATAAAATTAATTGTTTTTATAGCTAAGGATTGAAAATTCGTAAAAAAAAGTTCCATGTTAATAGTTCATACTTTGACCATAAAATCGAAAAAAAATATTTTTATATTTTCAGTTTTTTTTAGTTAAATAATTTTACCGGCAAATGTGTCCATCTAAAACCCGGCGTATTAGTAATAAAAGTACAAAAGTATAATATTAGAAATATTGGTTTTCAGACCATTATTATTATACCACGGGTGGAAGGCGGGGTCATATAGGGAACAGATTCCCCAGGGCTATTTTTTTTTACTTCCCCAATTTTGTACGCATTTACTGTATAACTGGCGAATAATGTGCTTTTTGTAATATTTTATATTATATAATTTTTGATTTGTTATCTTTTTCCATATTTTTTTAATTGATATAAAACAACCGTTTGAAAAACATGCTATAGGTATACGTTTTACCTATTGAGTCAAATTCAAAGTTCATACCATTCCGTAACTAGGAATATGCAGGTAAAACTGAATGAAAACAAATCATATATTTTATAAAACAACCATATATTATGGTAACCATTATAAAGTATATCAGTATATACATTTTAATATATTTTAATGTATATGGACCGTGACCGGCGAAAGGGAAAAAAGGTGATAATCTACTAATTTGACTTAGTAAATATGAAGTGAAGTTATCCTAGGGCTGGCGGTTCAGTATACCGATAATTACCGGTATTTAAAAAATAACGGATACCGGTATCAACATTTTAAATACCGCCAGCTCTACCTTATCCATGGTATCCAATGATAAAAATAAGATTTGGTTCCGGACAAATCCATGATGTCATGACTCAAAACTTGAGAAAATTTGGTTATTAAGTAAACTAATACGCGGGTTTGGATCCTGCAAAAGGTTCTATGTAAATATTTTACTATTTTTTGATTACCAAATTTCTTCTCAATTAACTGTTGAAATAATACAAATTCCGATTTAATTTAAAACGTTTTGATAACTTATACGTCCAAATCAAATAGTTATAAGCTGACAAAATATTTAAACACATTTAAATTGGTTTTTCTGAAAAATTTCAAATTTACACATAGAACCTTTTGGATCCACACCCGCGTATAGTGTTAATACTTTATACAGTATTTCCATATATAAGTTAGATTTGGATGTTATATATTTTAAGCTTTAAACAATTCACTGTACATTTTTTTTGACATGAAAACGAAATAGACTGAAATAGTGAAATATATTAAAATTAAAAACAAAATAAATTAACTTAACTATTACTTCTTAAAATGAAAAATTAATTCGTTAATTTCACGTTAATTAAAAAAGAAATGTAGTGAGTTAACAATTAAGTTAACGAAAAGCCAAAAATAACTAGTTAAAAAGTTTAAATTAAATTGACTTTTGAACTCGTTAATGCCCGGCTTCGATTAATTGTATAACGCGTGTGTGGTACCTATATAATTTGCAACGTTACGGGTGTGATTCGGAGGTATAACTCGAGGTGTATAAATAACTATACAGAAAAACAATGTTTAATCGAACGGAAATTGTGATATCGATTAATCGAAATCGGCAATAACAAAAAATAATAACTATAAGTAGGTTCCTACCTATATTATATAAAACGAGATGTACACACCGTCCAACGAACGTTGATCACGTGTGTACCTATATATATATATATGTATGGTTAAGGTATTGAATGTGATATGTGTATATAACATATGTATATAGGTGCACGTATTCTTACGATGGGTACAATATTATAATTATAGGTAGGAGGTATATATATATCCGCTACCAGCTATAGTACCTACCTATATATATTTATACTATTCTCAATGTATCTCGTATATATATATAGGTATTAACGCGTTGGTCATTCGACGTTATTGTAGATGTCATCAACAAGTGCTACAGTATATATTATTATAGCGTGATAACGACACTAACGCATTAATGTTATTTCATCGCACGTATATATAGGCGTATATAAATATTATATTATGTAACAAATTAATTGTGCGTAAAAAAATTTAACCGTACAGAAATAGAAAACTTGGGCAAAAAATATATGCAGACGTTCGATAAAAGATAATAATATAATGTGCGAATATTATATATTTTGTATGTTATCAATTTATCATATTATATATAGATACTCTCTCTTAGACCGCTACACTGTTTATTATAAATCGGGAATGCTAGACGTTCGATAAAAGATAATAATATAATGTGCAAATATTATATATTTTGTATGTTATCAATTTATCATATTATATATAAATACTCTATCTTAGACCGCTACACTGTTTATTATAAATCGGGAATGCGGAGAATGTATTAACTAGGTAGGTAGGTACTGCAGCTTACAATCAGCGTATACGTTGTTGGGGAAATTGGAGAGGGGGGCTAGGGAGGTCTTAGCCTCCCATTGAAAGTAATTTAAGCAAATACAAACAAAAAATAATTGTAATATTTTCTTTGATGCATTGATATAGTCTAAAATATTTATAGAAAAGTATGACGTAAAACATTTTCTTAGGTAGTAAAAATAGTAAATATGTTGTGAGTGATAAACGAAAATGTTTTTTTGATTTCAAATATCTTTAGGTATACTTGCTCAAAAACCACTAAAGAATTTCTAATAATTATTTATTATGGCATTGTATAACGAATGTTTTTTTGAGTCAAGCAAATACAATTTATTTTATCGTACCTAGGTATTTTAAGTTTTTTATTACAATCCATCCCCTCGACCAATAGTTTTACCAAATTGTTACCTATTTTCTACGTCTTCTCATGTTTTATGACGTGTCACCTGCAATTCAGGTATCTGCAGCTTCAAAGACTCGTGTATAGTCATATCATATTGTTAAGGGGCCTCGCTACTACCGTCAGTTTTAGCTGAAAAGACCTAAAGTATAGACAAAATTAAAGTTAGTTAACGCTGTCTGATTTTGATTCTGAAAAAAAATTTGAACTCGTCAGAAAATTGTTTATAGATCCTACGAAGCACTTTGTAAAATCTAAATTTTATATTATTCTGAACTGTAATTGAAAACTTGAAAATATCAACTTTTTCAAATCATAATTAAAATTAAAATTAATATAAAAAATGGAAAATATTTCGTACGATCTATAAACATTTTTCTGCTGAATTCAAATATTTTTTCAGAATCAAAATCAGACAACGTTAACTAACTTTAATTTTGTCGAAACAAAAGTATGTTTTTGTAAAATTTGTGTTGTGAAATTTATAGTTATCGAGTTATTGACATGTGCATGCGCGTACGAGAGAGAATAACCGCATTTCATTTCACTCACACTAATAATCATTTACAACTAACACATAGATCCTGGGCGGCTATGACAAGATTAGAAATTGCCTAAATGTTGCTCCTTAAATAATGACCGTAGCCCTTAACCAAATCCAATCATTTTAATCTAAAATAATATCTATATGATGCCTACTGGTTTATCAGAAATACCAAATACGGTACTTCACATCGACTTTCCAATTATTTATACAAAATATTTAAAATATTTTAGATAAAAATTATTAAAATATTTTAAAACTTTTTAAGCTATATTTACAGTCATTTGACTTTTAAGATTTTTTTCTTAAAAAGATCGTTAAAAAGTGATCTTTACACCGATTAAAAAAAGAACTAATAGTATCTACAAGGTATCTAAACTGTACAATATAGTCACGATTTTCACAAGCCGCATAAATTATCCACTTAAGTCATCCATTAATGATATTAATGATAATCAATAAAAGCCAAAAGGGATCATAACATTTTTGTAATGGGTACCCATATATAGGTGAAAACGACTCCCATACAAATAATGATAATAGTTAAATAAATCACCTATAGTACATTATTTACTGCAGACGCGACTCTGTTGATAAGAGATGGCGACGTCCCTGAGAGCCGCGACGCACAGGAGGTTGAGACCCCAGCACTTATCAATTATGATTATATACATAATCTTATATATAAAAATCCCGTGTCACGTCTTTGACCGGAATAAACTCCGATATTACGGAACCGATCTTGATGAAATTTTTACAATGTGTGTAATTTGGCCGAACTTAAAAGTTAGGCTAATTCTAAAAGGGAGAGGATCAACCCTGGGAGGTGCTAAAACGGGAACTTTGAGATTTCAGATGGAAATTTTTGTTTATAAATGGTTGCGATAGGTTTTTAATAATAATAATATTTTAAGATTAGACCTCTGGGAAGAAGATAGGTTAATTTGCAAACGGTTAAATTTGTTTTTTTTATTCATTGGAGTTTAGTACGGTTAGGTTAGGATAGGATTTTGTATAAATTGATTATATTAATCCATCGTAGGTGGAATTAAGTAATAACGACAAACTCGGAATAACTTTGATACTTAAGAGTTAAATCATACACTTACGTACAAACAGCACGGCGGCGTCCGCGATCTACCACAGGTAGATTGCCTACCTGATAATGTACTGCTGCGAATCAGAATTTTTATTCTGGGCAACGGAAAAGTTAAGATAAATTTTGAACACCATACACCGAATATTAAATAACGAATTGAACAAAGTTTGAGTCATATAGAGTTGATACATTTAACGAGCAACGAAGTGCACGGGATTAGCTAGTATATAAACTATAATCATTAAAATATGTTCTGTAATTTTTTTTCGAATTTTTATTTTTAATAATTACTATTGTTCATCGAAAATATAAATTCTTGTAAAATAATCATAAAAACTTGTTTCAAAATAAATATAGAACACTGTACAGTGAACTTGTATAATGAAACTAATGCAAATTATGGGACTAAAAAAATAGGGTAAATGCCGATGTTAATATTATTAAACGTAAAATTTTTATTTCCTCGTTCAAAGCTCAATACATTACATTATAACGTTAAATAGATAACAAAAACCAATTTTTTTTTTATCTCATAAGAATATTCATAACTGCAGTGGCCGTGGTCATTAATAAAAGTTAGGTATGCAAATCATTTTTTGAATGAAGCGTGAATGAGTAACCTACCTACCGTAAAGGTATATACGATACTACAATCTATGAATTAAATCGAAATAATTATAATTTACTGAACAATAACTATTGATCTTTGTCTTAATCAACAATTTTCAGGTTAACGAGCACAATTCTATACAACCATACATCACACGGACCGAATAAACCATCGAAAATCATTTTTTGATCTTCGCCGTACCAGACATAAATAACAAATAGTGATGACCGAGCAAAAATGACGAATGTTTAATTGGTAGGTACCTACATTGTAAAATTATACATAATATAATATATAGATATAGGTAAACCTTTTGTATTTGTATATTAATAATTGTCAAGTATCATTTGTATACGTTAACTAGTAAATATTTCTCATTAAATAATAATATTATTCTATAAAAATATTTAAAAAAAGAGAGATTATGCGTTATTTCGTGAACAATTATTAAGCGGATGAGGTACGATAACTAAGCCAAAAAGAATAGTAGCGTGTGTTTAAGAGCCCATTGCCACGAATAAATAATATTATGAGCCGCTTGTGTCCAGTTATCTGTAAATACCTACTTCTCGCGTACTACATAATTACGTAGATATATTCCTATACCACGCATTTTGCGTGTACACAAATAATTGTACCCTATAAGTGAAGCGTAAGCCAGCTGCTTCTTTTCTTAAATAATTATACATATACCGCGAGTCGCGAAACAATACACAGAACACAACAATTAACAGGATACCTATTATACAGATTTAAGTGACGATCAACGTTCACTTTTAAATAAAAAATAATAAAAACCTTTCAGTGAACAGAGTGTTGAGTAGGTCACTGTAATACTACGGTTGGTTGAACTAATTGTTGCCTAAAACAAATCGCCGTATGCCTTGATATGACGTTATACAGAAGGTAATTATTATCATATAATATTTATATATCACCATTAGCTGCATTGACTCAAGTCGATATCGATTGAATTTAATCTAAATATTTTGAACATTTTAATGGTGCGTATACAGTAAATAATACTACACGCAGCGGTGAAAGTTTCAGGTCCGAAAGAAATTTATTTTTAAAATTGGGTAGGTAGGTACATCAAAATAACGAAAATTGTTATTTTTCGTTTAACTATATCGGTAAAATTTCAACTTGAAAAGTTTAAAAAATAAATCGTGAATTTGTATTTTTTTTTTTAGGTTTTTAGGTTTCTATAAAAAACGAGTTATGATACATGAGAATCCTTATACATATTATTATATTTTCAGTACTTAGCTATTAACATTTAAAATGTTACACATTTTTAACTACAAAATAAATGTTGACACGTAGGTATTGTTGGTTATAGAAAAATTGAACGTAATATGTAATTTCTCATTCCTGCAGTATTTTTAAATCCCTATAACAAAAACTGATTTTGAATCTTGTATTAAACTTTCATTCTTTTTAATCAACACTAATAAACAAAAAATAACAAATTTAAAAATGATAATTGTATTAAAATTAGAATAGATATTTTGAAAATATCATAATATATAATATATAGAAAATGATTATTTAAGTAAAATTTGGAATGTTTCAAGTTTCTTCAGTTAATATTTTTTAAATAATATAACAAAATAACATAAAATGTTTTACGTTTTCAGAGTATATCCAATGTAATAATAACAATTTAAACCTTAATCACTCATAAAAAAATGTATGTGGCCTTAACCCATACCTTTTCAAATTACAGCAAAAATAATTATGGGGAATCTTGTACTAAATGTTCAATCCTTAGGTTTTTTTTTTTATCCTAAGGTGTTAAAATTAAAACCATTAGGTATGCATTTTCAACTACATACAAAATAACAAAATAGTTACATATTTAAGATATTTTAGTGATTTTGACGAATTCCGTAAATAGTTCGACTTTAAACGGTTTAAGAACAAATTCTGTCGTTGGATATTTTGTTTTGTCATTGTTTTGCTTCAAAACTCTTGTTATTCCTCTCGATCATTTTATTAAGTAGGTTCTGGTAATATTTTTGATTCCTCGGAGGAACAACTAGATCCAATCCACTATCAGATAGGTCAAATTTGAAAAGCATGGTGGCGGCGATCAGCGAGTTCACTGCTACAGTGACCTGATTTCGCACGCGAACATAATATTATAACCTGCACCATCTGCACCGACACAATAGCGGCGTGTACACAGGGGTGTGTGAAACGTATAATACTCATTACAATAATTATAAAGAAATTCGTATAGGTACCTATTACCTACGTGAAAAAAATATTGATTTTCATATTATAAGTATAAGGAGACTAGAGTATTTATGTACAGTGAATGGTGGGCAATGAATAGGTATATATTAATTATTTATTATCTGTTTTCAATTGTATATTTTCTTTTTAAATTCTATAATGATTATACTAGTGACCCGCCACTCCACTACTATACACAGATACACTACACACTTGAGATACACACAATGAAATGGCATAAATATATAGCTGATGTGTAAATAAATCGCTTGCAGAAAACATTTACAGTGGAATAAAATTAGATTTATATATTGTTATAATATTTGTATAGGCACTATTGTTGTTGTTTTTTTTTTTTTTTTGTTCATGTCTTGTTGTTTGCGAATTATAAGGAATGGGTAATCAACAAAAGTATATGGTTTTTGACTAATTTTCTAGCACAGCGAGAAGCATTTTTTTGTGATACATTTTAGGAATATATGGCGTATACTCGAAGCATATTATTATTTACCAATAGGTGCATCCCCGCATACGTGCATCATAATATAATATTATATTCCTACGGCGGCCCACCCTTATATGTATCAGTAACGCAGTGTGTCAATAAGGGGAGAAGACGCGAAAATGTGGGACAGTATAGTATATAATACACACATATATACACTATATACTCATAAAGTCGGTCGGGGTGTCGGCGGTGGTGTTGACGGCCGGACCGGTGATGGGGGCGGGAACCACGTTTGCCCTAGTTTCGCATTTCACGAGCGTATATATACATCATCCGTTGGTCTCATGTACATACATGTGTGTGTGTGTGTGTGTGTGTGTGTGTGTGTAACTCGAACATATCGTAAATCGGTTTTAACCGGAGCCGCGAGCGCACGTGAATTTGAAATTTCATTTCCACCCCCGCCGCCACCGTGCTATAAGACGCGCGTCGTAAGGAAGGTGACAGGACGATGAGAGGAGCTCTGGCGATGGCTGACGGAACTGTTAATAATAATATACATGTATACCTATATAGTATAGTGTACTATATAGGTAAATCGTATACAGACGGCGGACGAGAACCCGGAAAATCCGGAAGTGATTGCGCTCTCGGGTGGATTTTTTCAGTTTTACGTTTTTACCTATATACATATATTTGTATTTTTACGTAGTAATTGCGTTTTCCCGCCGCCGCAGCTGCAGAGAGCCGATCGTCAGACGCTTTATCCACCCTTCCTTGCCGGCCTCAAACCCCCTCCCTCCCTGAAACGCCACCTAGTCGTGAAGAGCCGGTGGGGGTATATTACACGTCCACCCCTGCAGTCGACCGTGCACTCGGCCGTGTGCGCCCCGCCGAACGGAAGCAATTTTCGCTGTGCGCACCGAAACTAAAGGCCTAAAAGTTAATTGTGCGCCGCTGCCGCAATCCTTCCACGCACCTGCACGCGCCGTATGCACCTCGTCCTCTCCTCTTCCCACCCAACTTCTTCTCATCCCTATTCTCTTTCTCCTTCGTTTTCTCCTCCTACTCCACTTCCTCGTATACTCCTATACTTCTCATCTTCCTCAACTGCAGCTAACACATCTCTCCCACGGTAATATATATATATATGTGTATGCGTTAGCACTTTGAGGGAAATTGTCTATTTGCGCGTCGCTATCGAATTTTCGTTTTTTCTCCTTTCAACCCCTCCACCGTCCACGAGACCAACTCGTTCCTCCACTCCGTATATATATATATACCAAAACTACCGCGTAAATATTATACCTACGTAATGCAAGAGGCGTAAACGTTCGAAACATTAATATTACAAATTGAAAACGAATATTTTTAACTCGTAATTATTACACAAACTTAGGCATGATGTCATATACAAATGTTATCCAATAACGATTTTCATGTATAGGTATCTACACAATAACAACGAACGTCTTTTAATATTCTTTCGTTTTGTATAATATTTTGTAAGAATACCTATTATATTTGTTATAAAAGTTAAACATATTTTGCGTTCGGCCGTTCGTCCAACATTTATTTAAGCTTTTGATGGCTTTTAAATTGATTCTTACTATACGCTTTAGATATTTTTGCGCAAAAATATATACTATACAGAATGATTCACAAAGCATTCTCACCTCCATTCTATTATTTAATAATACATTTAATCAAATTCTGCTTTTAGAATACTTATATATTAGTATACCAATAAAAGTATCTATACTGTGGCGATACAAACTTCTTTTTATTTTTAACGAAAACCGCCTTTTTTGCTGTTATTTATTGATGATTTCAAATGATTTTTTTAATGTATCTATTTTGCAATTTGAACGAGTAAACTTTAATTTGTTAAAATATTATATTATGTATACCTTACTGATAAAAATCCTTTTAATAAACATTAGTTAGTAATGGTTTTCCATTAAACATAGAATAGACTTAATATGCTTAATATCTAATATTTACTAAACTCGGACAGTCTTACAAATTAAAAATGGTACAAACTTGTTTATTGCTTCAATGTTTTTACATTAAATATAGTCATAGATAAGTACAGTATGTACATCTGCATATTCGTAAACATACTCGATTTTTCAGTTAAAAATGTAATTGTATTATTTATTATTTTATACATGATTTAAGGGATCTTAGATATGGAACTTACAGCCGTTGTAAATCGTATATGATTAGGTTCCTTTTCTAAAACTATAATATAATCATAATGAAATATCTATGTTTTGTATCGACAGGCATAAACTTTAAATAACAGTATAAATATTGCAAATGGACTGTATTATTTATTTTCTCAAAAAGCCGTGCAAGGTACAATATTCGATAAGCGACTATCATAAAATTTTTATCCGGGTCGTAGGACCATATTACTCGTATGTCGCTTATCGAATATTGTACCGCGCACAGCGAGCGCCTCATCCACGGCTTTTTAAGAAAAATAAATTATACAGTCCACTTTTAATATTCATACCTATATTATTGTTTAAAGTTTATGCCTGTCTATACAAAACAAGCTACTTTATCAAAACCATACGAAATCGATTTGGAGTGCGTTTTTACCACGAAAACATTATGAGAAAATACTATACAGATTTCAGTGGAATTTGTAAACCTCGGAATTTTGTCAAAAATAAATAATTTTATTTAAATATTTTGTAAACAGCTGTTACAACCACGTACCTATATAGTCTCCCGCTTTCCCCTGTATGTAGCTGATCCACATAATATTCGATGCACATCATGACGTCTGTCGTCTGTACTTTTCTACAGGCATACTGTAATATTATTGGCTTACAATTTCGTATTATTCTTCACATTTTTTCGGCATCTATATGTGAACTGGTGAACTGCAATAATAAAACGCAGGCACATAAGTACATAAAAAATAGGTACGGTATTATATTATTATTTTGTACTATTTTACTTTCCCAAACCTGTTTTATATGCGTATAGGTTTACCCACGTATATAATATTATAACATCTTCGTGTGTAGGTACCTACGTGTATCGAACCCGGACGAACATATATTGTTAAATATTTAATATTATTATATATTTATATACGGGGTAATCCACATTTAAGGGGATTCGATACCGTGATTTTCTGTTTTTGTCGAACATACGCGCGACATATTATTTTAGACGTGTTTTTTGCCAAACATACCAATTGATCAAATGAAGCGATAAGAATTCTAAAAACAAATTTGAATTTTTCGTCAAGTCTTCTTGAAATCAAGTTTCCCATATTTTTGATATTTTGATTTTAACTTCTTCGAAAATCGAAATAGAACAAGGAATTTGGGGGATAATATCAAAAATGTGGGAAATCAATCTCAAGTAGATTTGACGACAAATTCAAATCTGTTTTCAGAATTCTTATCGCTTCATTAGACCAATTAGTATTTTTGGCAAAATATACGTCTAAAATACTATGTCATGCGTGTGTTAGACAAAAACAGAAAACCACGGTATCGAATCCCCTTAACTGGAAACTCTAAATACTAAGGTCAGGTTCCGAGAATTTCGGAAAAAAAATAATTGTTCAAGTTTACGTTACATTATAAAACATCTATATTTTTACCATTACATTGTATCATGAAGATTTTTAGGTTAGATATTCATTATTTTAAGGGACATGTGAATTTTGATTCGATATAACTGAAACCATCGGATTATTTTCAAAAATGTTGATGCATATTAAACATTTAATGAAGAAGTATAATGTATATAGGTTTCGATTAACCAACATTTAAAGCTTAAATTAGCAGGTAGTATAGCAGTGTACCCCACAACTTTCACGGGATGTAATCCCTTGACATTATTAATTTCTTCGTTATTTTTATAACTAATCACTATGTACCATAAGACATGGTAGACATTTTTTTTTTTATATACTTAGCGTTAAGTCTTTTGTTCTGTACAAAACTTTATTTTTAAAAATTGTAAAAATGTTACTTTGAAAATTACTGTAGGTGGTTAAATGGATCACCCCGTATATACAATATATTTACTATATAGTACCTATATACACGACTAAGTGTGTGATATACCTACATGCGCGTTATAGTTGACAGAGATCAGATATCGGGAGAAGAGTGCACACGCACGTGAAGGTATATTCTGTATTTCTGTTTGATTTACGATCCACTGAACAGAATATTACGACAGAGCGTTCAAAGCTCTCGTGGTTATTCGTAGAGGCTAGAGGTAGGTAGGTAGGTAGGTAGGCATTATATTATATAGGTATACCTACCTAAATGTCTTTATAAAGTCGTGGTCACCATCTACGTGTAATAAATAATAATGCTATCATATGTATTATAGGTACAGAATGGTATAATTTGGTATATTATCTAGGTACCACCCGCGGTATAGGTATGTATTATAACCTTAGGTTTGGATTTATTTTGAACGCTTTAAAAATCATTTGTCGGACGATAACTGACAATAATAAATATGTATTATGCGTTAATAAATTATAACAGATCGCTTCAAACACAAATAATATTATATCTGTATATTATGTAAAACGTATAAAATAAATATTATAGTGTTGCACAACAGTATTATATCGGTACCTCAACTTCAAAGTGAAACATTTTTCCATAATTATACATCACTTCTCGGCTCCCGCACTAGAAAATTACACTAATTAATTTTAAAAAACTTACAGACGACAGAAAAACCGATACTTACTGTTTAGTGTTAATTGTTTTCGGGCTTCGGGATATATATTATAGTTACCTATCATTATTAGTTCATACTTTGTTATCTACAGATTTGTATCTGTGATATTATATTATGATATAAGTAGATACTATATTTTATTCTAGACATTATCTAGTATTTTAGTATAACATAATATATAATATATACAGACCACGTGGAGCTGATAATATTAAATATGCATTCGTTAACTCCACGATCGCATTGTGTGTTGCTGTCACGATATTTTACTATGATATTTAATTCGATATCGTTGTGCAACACTTATAATATTAGGGTCAGGAATCAGGATCCATAGGTTTTTATATAATATTATAACTGATCATAATATTACCTATGCAGTTTTATAAGAGTAAAAAGTTTCTTTAGTAAATCATCAATCATTATGAAATAATTCCTAAGCTGTGAAAAAAAAATACTTATAATGACGTATTTTAATTTTCAATTTATTATTTATTTTTCCACAAGTATATTTTTTTGTTAAAAAAATAAAATACCTAATTGCATAATAAAGCATATTTCGATGCTCATTGATTATTTGTAAGTATATTTTTTTTAGAGAAAATATTATATAATAATTGTATTAAGATATCATATCTCAACTTTTTTTAACCAAAAACCCGGACAAAAAAAAAACATATATAATATACCTATTCGGTATATGAAATACGAATATTCAGTTATCAGGTCAGTGAAACGACGGCAACGAATATATATTTTCACGAAGAAACCTCTTTCGTTTTTTATCATTTTAAATATTCCATTACCTTCGTAGGCAAGCCTGGATTAAAGGGGGGCACATTCCAGGGGGCCCATCTTTATCCCCAAAATATATTTTTTTAACGCGTCCAATAGTTTTCAAAAAAAAAAAAATTATGTAAGTAGGTAGGTATAATAGGTAAATTATTATTAATAATTATAAGATAAAATTGTCCTCAATTTTATATCATGAAAAATACTATAAATAACCAACTGTGTTTGCCAACAATTTTGTTTGTCTTTTTTTTTTGAGCATTTTAGATTACCGATTTAACTATTTAAGTATATAAAAAGGTAGTCATAAGAAAAAATTATTTAGCTCTTGTAAATTAGGTTAAAAGTATTAATGCATAGTATACTAAATAACTTAAGAGGGCCCTAGTTAATAACCTAGCGAACTAAAATTGATCAATAGACAGTCAACATATTCAGAAAAAAAGCTCTACCAGAATCCATTAAAAAATATAGTAGTTACCTTTTGAAAAAATAAAGTCAATTTTATTATTAGTATACAACTGCGTGTCTAAAAAAATTTCCTGTTAAAAATAAAGAAACATGTCTTTTTTTGTTTTAACGAAATTCCATATCATCGATTCATAATTGTTAAAAAAAACCCGAGTACAATGACATATTATGTAAAAAATTATACAATGATATAAATTCGTCAATATGTAATGATACAATTATTTTGAAGTTAACGTTGAAAGGGGGCCCACTAAGTGTATGGTGTCCTGGGGCCCAATTGATCCTTTATCCGAGCTTGTTCGTAGGTCGTTAGTTTTTTACATTTGTATACATTTCAATTATTAGATACAACATATTTTTTATATTTGTGGTTATTACCTGGGTTCGGTCACTACAATGTTTAGTGCGCTGAAGTGGTTGAGGTCGTTTATATATTTGCGCCACTCCATCATATAACATGTTTTATTGTTTGGTTCAACACACTGGTCTTACATATTAAGTTGAGGTTTTCGCTGGATTTTACTTTGCTAATAAGAATAAAGAATAATCGTGTGTCAGACTCGTATGGAGTCGTGTAAAAATAATATTATATAGATTAACAAAAACATTCTAAAATGTGACGAATAATTCTGTTGAATTTTGAAAAAATATTTCCATAAAAACATTGATTAACAAATATAAACATGGGCAGACAGTATTTAAAACACTTTCCAAATAGGTACCTACTTAATTTAAAAAGTGATTGACAAGTGTTATAAATACAACAAAAGTATTTAAATATATTTACTCAAATACTTTACATACATGGATACATCTTCGAATGTGATAAAAATCTACATTAACTTGAAGCATATTAAAAATGTATACATTTTTCTGGATAACTTCATTTCGATTTAGGTACACTTGAAATTAATCGGTAGGAATTTGGTCGATTTCCAAATGGTCAAAACTGAATATTGTCAATAAGAGAATAATTACTTAAACGGTTAAGAAAATGGTCTTAGAAAATTAAGCACGGAATTCTTATTTTAATTTTTATATTTAAAGTAGCTACCTAATGTTTTGTATTGTATATTTGTTACTTTATTAGATTATTTTAAATATATTGCTTATTGTTTAATTATGTATTGATCAAGAAGTAAACTATTAATATGATTTGTTTGAATGTATATATTCTAATAAATAGATCAATGTGCAATGCATTCCGTCAGCAATAACATTACCCTCTTCAGTTACATCTTAAACTGAAAAAAATAATGCATGTTTATTTTTTTATTAAAAAAAGGAAATCATTGTTGACAAACCATAAAGAAAGAACAATATGTTATTTCTTAAATATTAATACTTTATAAATTCTTACTTGGTAAGATATAGTAGTCACTAATCATGATCAATCAAATGCTCCATTGTATAATTAATTTGATTAAAGTAGAATAAAATAATTAAAGTAAATTATACTAATTAAAATAAAGTTGATCTTTAAAATCGCTGTTGGTATATAAAAATTAAAACTGAACAGTTTTTTCAAAAGATGAATACATAGATACATTAATGATACATTTTCTTTTTTGATTATGATAATGTCTGTACAAACATTTTGTTGTCAAACGTTGGCAATACTTCAAACTGAATCAGAAAAAATCTCTTATCAATTTTCTAACAACTGTCCACGATATATCTTAGTCCGTGCAACTGTCGTATCACCGGATAGATTACAATGATGACATTCATAATATAATAAATATTATGGTCTGTGAGTCTCTAATACCTACCTAGTCAAATCTTAATACTCTCAAGTCTCGATAGTGGAATAGTCTCATACCCGCATGTAGCCATGTTGATGACTAAATGTTCATGTTTTGTGTGTTTCGTCGTGCCATGATTGAAACATTTAATAATATTAGTATTGTTCGTTCTCCATCCGTTACGTTCAAACAGCTCGCCAACTTCAAGTTCACTTGTTTTCCGGCCGTCTTCAAAGCACTTTCATGTCCTTGCATAATTTTTTTCGTTTTTTGTCAACAGCAACTATACGCATTCACGTGTACGAACTACAGATTCATTTTTTGTCGGCCTTAAATCCACGTTCCAGTGAAATTATACATTGTCCGGTAACTATTGTTCGAGACAACAAACCATATTATGTATTAATTTTGTTTTCCCTGGTTTAGGGTGTTTTTTTTGTGAACCAGAAACTTGTGGGTTTGGATTGTTCCGGTGCGTTGTTTGATTGTTGTAGCAAACTATTTGTTCAGCGATTCGCTCGTCAGTGGCTGCCAGCTGTGGGTAGATGGGTACACACACACACACACATACAGGGCCTGTAATTTTTATTGTATTAAGTATTAACTAAGCTCTAATATGTAGGCCTATTCCCCGGTGTATTTGTGTGGGAATGTATGATTAAATCTACCACTCAACGCAGTCATATGTGAGTATTGGTCAACTATTTGTGTTACTGTTGTCACAAGTCTGTTATAAATATTAATTATGGTACCTAAAATCAAATATTGTATTGAGCCATCATTCAGTGGCGTCATTTGTGGGATGCAAGGGTGTGCAAATGCATCTTATGAATTTTTTTAAACACACTTTTTGTGTAGATCATTTCATAAAATTATAGTATAAAACATATAATAATAATTTTTTAATTCTTTTTGATTTATCACAATATTTTGTGGATCACCAATACAACTTAAATTAGTTCATCAAAACGTCAAATGATCGAAATAAACCGATTGTTAAAAAATACTGTGATATTATAGATTTTAAAGAATGGATAGGCCATTAATTATGCTTATCATATGGGAACGGACATAAAAATACGTGAAAATATTTTAAAATTATTTGCGCTTAACTATGGGAGATAACAGGTTAAGTGATTTTTATTTAATTAAGTGGTTAAGTTATTGCAACTGAAAAAGAAGAAGCTGATACACTAAATCTTAAAGAAGCAGTAAAGAGTTTCGCTACATTAAAATCTAGAAGATTTCCTTTATTGTAATTTATTATATTATATTTAAACTAGCCGACCCGTCAAAGCTTTGCCCATGATCGGTTGTTTGTTTTGTTTTCGGACGATGATACGTATAATTTTGTATTCAAATTTTATCGTTTAATGTGATCAGCAAGTAAATATAAGAAACGGTTAATGAAAACGTATATTGAAATGTTTCTAATGATATTAATGGTAAATATATTTTTATAGCAGAACCCATGTTTTTCATTACCCGTAAAAAATCGCAAATCTTAAGAATGTATGATCGCTCAACTACTTTTGGGTATAACTTGCAGCAGCCTGCAGTAAGTGCAACTCAGCCACCCTGGTAGATAATCCGACTACGTCGGATCGCGGATAAGGGGCAACTCTTTCACCAATCACCTTGGTAGGCAATTTTCAATAATTCAATTTGATGCAAGCTTGTACCTGATCTGCGCAAATAACCAATGGCATCGATAATAAATAAACACAAATTTCTACTGTTGACTGTAACCAATGGGAACTATTGATAAATAAAAATTAAATTTCCTATATGAACTTCAATGTCCCCGTTTGAGCACCTCATTTTAATGCGAATTTTGGCAAATCCTTTCTTATTGCACGATGAAAGTATTAGAAGAACCACTATTCCAAATTTCAGGTTCGTACGTTGAATAGTTTTTGAGATACAGCGATCAGTGAGTCAGTGATATATTTGGATTTTAGATGCATAATATATAGATTCCCTTCTTCCTCCCCTTAGACAAAAAAAAATTAAAAATTGGGCGACGTGGTGACACTCAGGAAGGTATTTGGAACAATTCTGTGATAAAAAATTAGAAATATATTAAATAGTGTCGTCTCAAAATTGGAACATAAAAAAGGCCTGTTCTTTTATATAAGGATAAGATAAGCTTTGTTTTTTATTTTTTCAAGAACTTTATACTTATTTTTTATTAACAAAAGTGGTTCTAAAACCTTTAGCAGATTGTCAGGTATAACCGTAAAAAATTTCAGCCAAATCGATTCAGTAGTTTTCTTGGTTAGTGCGGTCGTAGAAAACCCCTTACAATTTTATGTAGTAGTAAAGATATACATTACTTATTAATTATACTATTTAGTTTATACACATTTTTATATGAAAATCTATTAGGTAATTTAGTTTTTTTTTTTAGCGTTAACTGGAAGCTGTACTAAAAGTCAATGTTAAAATTAAGTTAATTTTGATTAGTTGTATTATCTGATTGATTATTGAACAATTAGCTGTGGTGATCCATATAATATTGTGTTAAAATAAAATAAAAAACAATTTTTGTTTTTCTATGAAATGATCTACATCTACACAAAAAGTATGTTGAAAAAATTCATAGGATGACTTGACCATGCGAGCGATTGGTATTACTTTAGATTTTCAATATTGGTTTCGCATCCCAAAAAATGTCAAATGACACCCCTGGCCATTTTTATTCATATTATACAGTCAGTTCTGCTTAATGTGATCACTTGTTTATAGAATCATCCTTTTATTGGAATCAAAAAAAATAAGCCCAAACCAAATCTATAACAATGTTTAATTCGACCTTTTATTAGAATAACAATATACCGGATAATTGAATCACTTTTAAAAACATTTTTATTGATTTTATGGCTTTTCAAATTGATTATGTTAGGATACCAACAGCTGGTATAATATAGGTAATTATTAGGTATACAATTGTATTTTAATTGTATTATTGTACGTTGTTCAGTATAATTGTTGTAGTTCCTGTTCATACATTTTTCTTACATAACGCTCAGCATTAACGTTCAGAAAAAGAAGCTGCATTTGTTTTGAAAACACCCCAACTTATATTTTAGGTTTTAAAAATCGTTAGCAAATTTATGAAAATGGAGGAAACAATTTATTTGTCTCTTACCTGAAAATGACATAATATTTGAGTTTTAATTTCAGGTTAATATGATAACTAAATTAAGGGTCACTCAAATTAAATCTAAAATTAAATTGATAGTTTCTTTTCCTTATTTCAAATGGATTTTGTTATTTTCATTTTATTTGAAGTTTACATAAAAATAAAGAATCATAAAAAAAAATGTTTTATGGAATAAACTGATTAATAGAATCAAAATGACCTCTACCAATGTGATCAGGTTAATATGAAAATCAAATTACAAGTCGTTCAAGTTCTATCTAAAATAAAATTGATAATTTTTCCCTTGTTTTAAATTTATTTTTCATGTTATTTAAATTTATTCGAAATCCATGTAAGATAATAGAATAATAATAAAAAAAACTTTTATGGAATTAACGAGTTAATAGAATCAAAATGACCTCTGCCAATGTGATCACATTAACTGGAACTCACTGTATTAGGTTTACAAATAGTTTAGCCGTTTTGTTGTAAGTCCTTTGTTATTATAATATTTTATTAATTAGGTACATTATATTTATTAGATATCACTGTTGTATATTTACCTTGTTAAATTATTCATACACTTATTTATTGTTATATTGTCAGCCTTCTAAGGCAATTCTAGTATTTTTATATATTAACTTATACTGTTCTTTTAGTGACATCATTATTCCAATATCAAATACCATTTCCACCTTGACAACCCAGCAAAGAATTATTTAATCTAACGAAGACCCGTGCTAATCATACAGGGTCCGGCAAAAAAACCTCCCGTATTTTTAGACGTTTATATTTAAAGCTATTTATAGATAAAATGGTATTCCGGGTATAGATAGATAGAGGTCTACGTGCCATTTTGCATACACATCTTCATATGCATCCCTACAAAATGATGATCACACAAGAATTAAGTGCGAGAGATTTTGAAACTCGCAGAGCTGTTTGTGAAGACATTCTTCAAAACATTCCCGTTGGTGCTGTTTTAATTTCGTCTGACGAGGCCCATTTCCATTTATCGGGTACTGTAAATAAACAAAATTTCTGGTACTGGGCAACAGAAAACCCTCAAGAAATTCATCAACGACCACTTCACAGCCCTTATGTGACAGTTTGGTGTGTTAGGCCCGTATTTTTTCGAAGAAAATGGGCAAAAAGTTACAGTTACTGCGGATCGCTACTGTCACATGATTGAGACCTTACTCCGGCCAAACTTAAATCAGTTTACTAGGAACCACGAAGAAGTATGGTTCCAGCAAGATGGAGCCACAGCACACACTGCACGGCGTTCACTAACCATTTTGAGAGAGCTGTTTCCAGGACATCTTCTCTCTTTACGAGGAGACGTTACCTGGCCACCAAGATCACCCGATTTATCACCTTGTGATTTTTTTCTTTGGGGACATTTAAAGGCCCAAGTCTACACTCATCGCCCAACATCTTTGGAAGCACTTAAGGAGGCAATCACTCAGGAAGTGGTAGCCATTACACCACAAATGACTCGACGAGCAATGAAAAGTTTCCGGGAAAGGCTTCGTAAATGTGTTAATAATAGAGGACAATATTTAACGGGTATAATGTTTAAAACTAAGTAATTATTTTATTTGATGTAAAATGGCATAGTATTTAATTTAAAAAATTTAATAAATTTGTTCTGTTAAATTGTTTATTTATTTGTAATTTCCTTTTAAAATATGGGAGGTCTTTTTGCCGGACCCTGTATTATTACCAAATTGAAACCGTGATGGTGTACACTGTTCATGGTGCAGTCTGCTTTACATTAATAAGGTCCAGCCATCAAGTTAAATAATCTCAAAAATATTACTTTAAGTTTATTATGTATGTACCTACATAATATAAATTATAATATTTATACCAGCAATAATGATAATTCAGAAAAAATCACATTTCCTAGGGAATGTTTATAATTCATTGTGTTGTTAGCCAATAACTAACATGTATAGTATTAATGCTACATTGCCATATTTTATAAGTAGTCTCAATTATAAACATTTCTTGGGAGTTCTGTAAATTGTCTAAACTATGGAAGGTACAACCATAGTTAGGTATGTTTTCTAATTTAATTGTTAAATATCTGTTTATTCTCAAAACTAAAAATATTCTTAAGTCTATAATAATATAAAAACCAACAGGATGTAAGTTAATCAATAAATTGATCAAGTCGAGACAAACTCTACTAATTAAGTCCAGAAAAAAGTCACACATTCAACAATTACACTATAGTTGCATGCATGCATCAGTTGCTAATAACCTGTATAATATAATATTATAACAGGAATTTTTTTTGTTTTTGGAAAAATATATGTATTATCTATAACCATGAATCATTATAAATTGTCTGGCTTGTAAAATATTATGTTCATTAACAACTCAAAAACAATTTACATATTAACAAATGAAATATGAGTGTTGCACACCACACAATATCTCAAAAATGTTGGTTTGGTTGCATGCTTTATTTCCACCATACATACCTGATACCCTCACAATAGACATTTAAAATATAAAATATTGATCTACATAAATATAACCAATTTATATTTAAGCTAAATAATGAACTTCTTGCTTCTTTGAGCTTTTTCACAAGTGTAATAACATTTTTGCATTATTTTTTTCCCACTTTACCGACGACCCAATAGTTAATGTTTTATTGTAACATACCTAGGGTTGTATAAATAATGAATTATCATCATTATAAAAACAATCAAGATGAAAATAGAATGATTGAATAATTATATAATTTACATGAACCAGTTAAGTGAATAAGTAATTTAGTTTTACTACACACGTTCGATAGTATTAATATAAAAAAGTTTTAGTGTATTAATTTTGTATACGCTTTAAAATCTAGTCAAAAAAATAAGGCACTCTGGTGTATACCCCCGGATAATTTGGTTCACCACATTTATAACCAAAAGAAACAATGCCCATCACCCTAAAACAAATTGTAAATAAAATATAATTTTATCTTTATTAGGATTCTATGGATTTAACACTCTGTTTTTTTTAAATTAAATTATACTATGTACCGTGCAAGCATCTTTTCCTCTATCTCCAGCGTATATTACTCTGTCATCAATGACGGCTTTTTCATCTTCATACGCCTTTATGCAGTCAGTAATGTTTATAATTGGAATTTGGACTTCCATTAAAAACGAACTGCTTGGACCTAAATATTTTTAACATTTCTTTTTACAAATATCACAAATACTTAATCAATCTTCAACTGAATTTATATTGTTAAGTTTTCAGACATCCAACTTTCTTAATTAGATTTTTATTTGCTAATATTAATAGTATTAGTTTATATATTAGATCAACAAAATACAGTGATTTAATAATACCCAATAATAATATATTTTATGAATATGTATGATATTTATTTCATAGTAAATACCTTTATATCGAGTAGGTCCCCATCCAGCAATTAACAAAAAACTGTTTTCCATATCCATGTTTTTAATATTCGGTAATTGTGGCAAACATATTGGTTGGATCAATGCTACACAAACAAATAAGTAAATATTAAATTGTAAAAGTAATAAATTATACTCATGAATACATTTGTTTTCCAAATTCATTATGACACTTTTATAGATATAGGTATTCAATTAAAACGATCGATAATAATTATTGATATAGCAAAATATTATGTTTGCAATTATTCAACTAAATAAAGATAATGTAATACGTGCATATAACAATATAAACGAAAAAAATGTGTAATATATAAAACTAAAACAATTAATAACATAATGTATAGTTTATTAATATATAATATTATTACTTATCAAAAAAAAAATTAAAACTACAGTATTGTGTTACAGTACTGGTATTGTATTCATTAGGTAGGAAAAAAGTGTACTCACGAAAGAATTACTCAATTACGTTTAAATATGCATAGAGTATTATTGATTATGATAATTATAAAAACTTGTCAGTAAAATTAAAAATATTTTTCAATACCAATAATAATGCGATATCCATGGCAGTGTTGTAAAAAAATACTTTTAAAAAGTATTTAAGTAATTACTCAAATACTTTTAAAATTTAGGGGACGTAATGCTAACGCAGATACCACGAAAAAAAATAAAAAAAATACTTTTAAAATACCTCCCAAATACTATAAATAGTTAAATATTTGATTAATACTCAAATAGGTACTTTTTAGAAGTATTTGAAATAATCTTTAAATACAAAAAAAAATTCTATTTAGTTCCGATATAATATTTTGTGATAATCAAAAATTTGTTTATTGCATATTAAAAATATGATTCGTTTAATAATCAAAATACTGATCAGTCATGTTAGTTCTTTTTAATTTCTTGTATCTATATTACTTATAATGGGGAAAATGTTAAACATCGATAAAATGATAAATTATTTTATTTAACCTTTATAGTTTATGTAGGTACCTATAAATAATATTGTCTTAGGGACATAAATTGATATTATTAATTTAAGTATTTAGACTTAAGGCTTTATGCTTTGATTAGTACCTTATATTATGTTATTCATGTATTTGCGTTTTTCTTTTATTTTAAATGTTTTTATAATTTATTGTACAAATGATTATGACCAATATTTAAAAAAGGATTTAGGACGCAAGTATCATCAAATGTGGACCAATTAGTGCAACTAGGGGGGGGGGGCTCAACTCCAAATCTACTATCATAATACCCTCAAGGTAAATTAATATTCGAACTCATATAATATCAATTCAAAATTAATAAATAATAAAACGCTTAGTAAAATGTCGTACGCTTTATGCACATATTCACCGCCCTATATAGGTACCTATAATACACCACGCTTTAAGCATACATTTCAGTCGCTAAGTTTTGCGGATCCCGGGGAAAATTTTATCGAGTGCCGAAAAACTTGGCGCTGGCGTTGGTAGGTATCTATAATACCAGACCAAACTGGCAACAAGAATATCAAGCCTATAAGAAATATAACGAAAAGTGTTCGAAAAAACTGGTTTAGAAATTCAAATCCCAGTCTAAAATTACCCAGAAAAAAACATATTACGAGAATACCAAAACATCACGTAATAAAACAACAGTACATTTGTTGTAAGTGCTGCAGACTAAGAAGTTGTTAAAGTTGACTTGAATCAAGGTAATCAACAAATACCTACATAGGTAATAAGCTAATAATATTAAAATTATTTCGTGTGAAGTATGTACCTATATATTCTCTTCGGAAATAATATGGTCCCGGCTTCAAAACTCGTACACTTATTTTCGTTGTTCAGAAGATTTTATATTTACGATATAATAGGTATACCTACCTATATAATGTTTATACGTTCTTTCAATTGCGAATTTCAGTCGTCAGTATACTTTTAATTTCATACGAATAATTTTTAAGTAAAAAAAAAAAGGTATTTTATAACAATTATAAATTATAGTTCGCAGTATAAAAAACGCAGTTTTAAAACAGTTAAAGTTAATTTAAGTTTGAAAAATGAAAATAACTTGAACAGGAAACAGCAGTATTAAATGTGGAATGACGAATACAACTACGGATAATATTATGAATGTACTTTTAGAAAACTTTCTATCGCCGGTAATATATCACAATCAAATTAAATTAAATTAAATAATTATACAGATCTATATTCCAAACGTGTCTTATTATTGATGAAATACCTCTTACACAGTGCTCTAGCCTCTAACCTCCAGTTATGAAAAAATTATTTATAAGGAACAGAAAACTTTATCTGGATAATATCCCTCGTCGAAACTTGAAGGTTCCCCCGACCACGTTTCAGTACCATCGTGTCAATATCAATATATTTTAACATGTTAGATTCTCACCAAAGAGATGTATGCATTGGTTTTATAATTATGTTTTTTTAATAGATTGTTTATTAGTTTGTATATAAAAAACAAATTTTAAATGAATAATAATTGTAGAGACTTGATATGTTCACCAAATAGGTACTCCTGTTATTGCTTTTTCAAGATAAAATACAATTTTTAAAATATTTTAGATCTTATTTGAGCCATATTTATAAAATTGATTTTTGTAGTTTTAAATTCTGAGCGGAGCGATGAATGTATTGATTTTACAATGTATGTTTTTTTTTGTGTCTGTTCACACGATAATAATAACCAACCGAAATAATTGTTCGATTTTCAACTGCAGTATCTTGTTCGATGGGAAAGTGAATCTAGTTGGTGCATTGGGGAAGGCAAATCCCATATTCCCATTAGCAAAAACGCAGAGTAAAACGAAAAAAAATTATGAAAAACCGGGAATTTTTACGCAAAATCGATTTTGGTTTCTCGTGTAACTCTTAAACAAATTACCGTATATTTATGAAATGTTCACTGGTTGTTTATATTAACATTTTCTATACACGATATTATTTTCAAAATATTTTTATTTGTTTTGAACTGTTAATGGACATTTTCAGTTTCCGATTTTTTTTTTTTAGATTCTGAGCGGAGCGATGAATGTATTAATTTTACAATGATGTGTGTTTTTTTTTCATTCTTTTTTGTGTGTCATCACCTTTTAGGGCAGTAAAAGTGCTTGGATTTTCTTCAATAATAACTTTTCTGATAGAAAAGTGAATCTAATTGGTACTTTGGAGGATCAAAAGTAAAAATTTCTCTAATATAATTATATTATTGGTACCTACTATATTGATTATACATTTATAAACATCTACTAGTAGAATAAAAAAAAAAGAAATATATTTAGTCAATGATAGGTAGGGGTTAATTGAAATTGATTGAATAGGTCCTGAGATACAACAACTATTTAAATTTTAATATGTATATGTACCTATTTACTAATACATATATTGTTGGCGAACAAAATTATTTGTAAGTGTTTAAGATATCTAAAACCAATTTTGTAAAATATGTTAAATTCAATTTATCATTTCGTATTTTCGGCATGATGACGTCAAGTAAATTATTCTTGTTTTGACTGAAAAAAAAATATAGGAAAATAGTACCTGAAAAAATAGTTTTTAATTTTATAATTTAACATTTGCTAATCTATTTTTACATAATATCTTATACGTTTCTCGATACACACTTATAAGGCGAAAATTGAGGAACTCAGTAATTATTCAGATGCTCTAAAATTCTAATACCTACTGCACTAAGTTTTATTTTTGTGTTCATACTATAATTATTTAAAAAAGTTGATGATTTTTATTAATACATTTTATTACAATAACATTTGATAGATAGTAATATACTATATACTTATAAATTGTTAACTACTACTTAGGTAGTTGTACAACGTAATATAGGTAGATGTGCGTATAATAATATATACCTAGATGATATCATATTTTGTAAGTTCTTATGAACACTACATTTTCTACTCAATATATGCGCTAGACATAAGACAGACACAGAAAACAATTCTTTTGCTGTGTCATGGAATTGCAATATTCATGGAGATGACTTCATCGATCCAGGACACGTAATTGGACACCCTCGTGTAGACGCCGGGTGCGTTTGGTTCACCACACAGTTTCCCGAACGAAGTAATACCCACTTGCGTGTACATGCACTCGAATTCTGGATGAACGATCTGTAATGGTCCACCAGAATCGCCCTAGACACGTGCAAAATTGACAAAATCAATTATAATATACAGTTTTTTTTTCTATAATTATCAATAAAATTTTATTTATTGGGTAAAAAAGCGTGAAAATGTAATACAAAGCTTCTGATATATTGTTACAATAACGGTTTAAAAATACATAGGTACGATTTTTTTTTATAAGCATTTAAAGTTTGATTTTTGACAACATTTATCAAATTTAAAATTGAAAAATGATTTTGCAGTTAAAAATGTATATAATGTTCAACTTTTATAGCTAAGGATTGAACATTTAAAATTTTAAAACAAAGTTCCACGTAAATAGGCTATATATAAATTACTTTATTCGCAATAATATCATAGGCTGACTGACCGTCTTCGCTCAGAATCGTTTTTCTTATACAATGATAATATATATAATAAATTATATTCATTGAATTCAAATTTAACCCCATCCATTACAGTGACCCACTTGTAACCTACTGTACAGCACAGCGACACCCACTTGCCCACCTTTTTTGAGTTAAATTTAATAAAAAATTAATTACCTAGATTTATTAAAATTGTACCTAAGACATTTAGTATTTACAGAATATAATAGGCACGTATATATAGTCACGTAGATAATCCTGATTATTTAAATTGTACTTGCGTACTTGACAGGTGTCCTTGCCACCTTCTAGTTGTCCAGCACAAATTTGGTTGTTTGGATTTATTCCAAATTTCAAATTTGGACTCGGGGAAGACGAATAACTGCGATTGCATTCATTTTGTTCCACAAAATCTAATGATACTTTCATTAAAACATTACTCGTTAGACCAGCTGAAATCAAAACAAATTATTAGTCTATAAATCAATATACAGTTTTAACAAGTTTATGAAGCCAATCATGGAATGCAGTAATATGACTTCTAACTTCAGGTAAACAACTAAATTTAAATTCAAGTTCAAAATGTAAGATAAAAAGTTTCTTTAATAATACCACACTACAGTGTTATATTATTATACTAATAAAAAAAGTTGATTAGTGGAAATCATATTATAATTAATAGTTAAAACTAAAAGTACCTTTAATCATAGATATTTAAGTAAAATTAATTTAAACGTATTAAAAATTTATTGTATACCTATTACCTACAGGTAATATTATTTTTAATATATAATTTTATAGTAAATTAATTTTCTTTTTTAAATGTTAAATTACTACAATTGTTATTTGGATGGACCACAAACATATTACTAGACCCGTAATCTAATTTAACATATCGTCCACAATATATTTGACTATATACTATATATACCTACTTTCATTTTTTCGGTTGAATATGATATATAGCCATGTAGGTATCGACAATTAATTAAAACATTTTACATGATATTCTTAAAGCTGCAAAAAATACATAAAAACCTGAACTAGTTCTTCCCCAACCAATGGCGATTGCTTGTTTAGCGGTTAATTGTACTTCGGTGTTTATGCAAGCCGGAAAGACAAATCGATTGAATTGAACCGGTGTGCTTAGCCGGTACAGACCGATGTCGTTGTACATCGACGGAGGTTTATAATTTGGATGCAAGATCCGCTGGACGATTTCGCGAACCTGAGGGTCTGCAGCACCTTTGTTGGAACCCAAGTCGTTGTCACCCAGTAAGGCCCATTTAACTGGGCTTCTGAAGTAAGAGTATAACCATTGTATAATTAACATTCGTTTTAAGATATATTAATATGTATATTGGATAAAAAAAAAAATATAAATAATATATAATATACCTAATAGGTTGTAAATTATAAACCAACGTTTAAAAAAAATTGATTTTCATTTAATACAAAAAACAACAAATTTCTTTTTTTTAGTTATCAACCCTTTTACTGATTTCTTACATTGTACTTAGTAGTTTACCTGTATAATAGATATAGGTACATTTCGAGTTATGGAGGTACCTACACGTTATGCAGTAATAAATAATAATAATACTTACTTTTTTCCAATTTCGGAACAGTGTGCTGCTGAAAGCACATAACGATCGCTAATCAATGATCCACCGCATGACCATTCGACTTTTTTGATGTTTTCTCCAAATCCTAAAATAACCTAAATATTTATGACTAGTTATTACAAATATTACACATTTATTCAGTTTGTCATTATTTGGGCGAAACATAATATGGAATGTTCGATACCTAGGTTCTTTAATATATTATCAGGTAAGTAAATATACTGTATAGGTGACACGGAAACAGTAGAATTTCTAATTGTATATACAGCGATGACATTATCTGAAGTATAGTACAACCGTTTAAAATTTATCGTGCAGCTCTTAGAAAAATAAAAATATTGTCCTGCTATATATATATATATATATACACATTGTTTTTATATGGTTACAGTTTGATTCAATTTTTTAACGACCCCCCCTATGCATATATTATTTTTATATGATGCATAGAATATAGATTATTATTAATAATCAATACTAAAAGTACTGTATATTGTACATAACATAAAATACACATAATATTATAATTATTTTTAATTAAAAAAACGTATTAAACGTAAAATTTTAATTCATACACGACCCTAAATAATAAGTTGGCGACCTCTAGGTTGAGAAACACTGGTATAAATTATAATTGTAACAAGATAACCACATTTTTATCATGGGCGATCACGTATTTAAATAAAATTACATTATTCTTTTGGTATGATTTTTATTTTGAATTCAAAGGTATACTTGCCATGTGAGGAAATTCCATTTCTTCGGCCTGGGTTCCACCGACGATGGTAAGAAGATTTTCGCTGAAAATCTTTTTCGGTCGACAACTGCCAGAATCGATAGTTCCACCGCCTTTAGTAGTCAATGAATAATATTCTCTGCACACTACACGAAATCGACGTCGTGAATGATGGGTACTCAGATTTAAATGCTAATTTCGGTAGCAATAAATAATAATAATAATAATAATAATGATTATGTTTCACTCGCTTTCAGTGGAATTTCTACGGGGGGCGTCCTGAGAAGTTGGACAGCACACGATCGGAGTTCGTCCGCGGAACCTGCAAATCTTTGGATAAGCCACACCGTCTTCGGCCGCACGAAGAACCACCGGACATTGGTCGATTGGCTTACACGTGTAATCGTCCTTGGTCTTGGTGATCACTTTGCACAACTCGTCTGCATAATTAGATAAACGATTGAAATAAAACCATAAGAATTATGTTAATTTCGGATCGTCAATCTCACCGTCCTTCCGGTCCCAGGACTGCGAATTGGCGGAGAACGCGAAAATCAGGAAACACCACACGACTGCGCGTTTCGACATGTCAAGAACGAGAAAACGCACACACGAACGATGATGGAACACAGGTAGGTACTTTATGCGAATCACAAATGCAAGAATGACTTACGGTTATATATACATACGTAAAAAAAAAATAGAAAATATGCTATACCATTATTGCAATCGAAACGTATAAGCTATTTTGCGATCTCTGCGAATAGACCGGTTTGCCTAGCTCATAATATCGTCGTAGTAGTGGTCGATTGGATTTTTTCAATATCCTCCTTTTGCAATACAATGTTTATTGTTACATGTCATATTATTATTATTATGTCAAACAGAAGATTGTTTTATTATGCACACGAAGTCCTTGGTTTTTTTTTACTAGATGATTTAAGACATTTTCCTAGAAATCACATAACGCATATTATATAGAGTATTGGTAGGTAGGTACCTGTACAGAGCATTTGGACAGTTATTATAATATTGTTTTATTTTACCTCAAGACTTAAACATCGAAATGAATGATAAGTAGAATTATTATAAGTATTATTATTAATTACATCGAAAAATGTTCCAATCTATAGCTAAATTCTTTAAAATTATCGTTTAGTACTGGCAATTATCGAAGACAAAAATCTAGGATCTGATACATTGCAAATATCGATGTCTGTTTCTATATACGTTTATTATTACTTCAATGGTAAACCCAGCATACTCTGAATCGATTCAAAGTGGAGAACATAATACACTACTTTATGCATAGTTTGTATGTGCATTGCTAAGACGTCTTGTTGAAACGAATTTGCTTTTTTGAAGTGTCACTTATCTCACTGATGTCCCACACTTACGTCGGTTTTGTAACCCGTTTGTTGCAAGAACCCCCTTTTTTTACTAAAATTATTTAGTGGATAATAAGGGGTGAGCATGTTTGGTGAATCACTCTGTATATAGATATTTTAATTATCTAAAGAGGTTATATTAATAGGATAATATGAATGGTATGGTATTTAGTGTTTAAATACTTTTACAATCATATTGTTAAACTCCAGATGTTATGTTTAAATAACTATATACATAGGTTACATTTAAATTGTATATAATTTAAAAAAAAATATTATGTATAAAAATAATGTCTTTTTTCATAGTTACGACAAATGAAGATATTTGTAACCGTAAAAGATACAACAATCTGACATCAATATTTTATTTTTATGGAATTTGACAATTTAATGTATTTTATTACTCATACTAATCAAGGCATATTTCGGTAATGAAATAAGAATTATTAAAGTAGTTAACAGGCAATAACTAATTAGGTATTAACTTACCTACTATCGTGAAATAAACAATTTAGTCTTAAATAAAATACATAAATACAGTTATTATTTCCATCAATCAAATAACAGAATAAATCATTTAGCTTTATTGCAAATAGCTGTTAATATTAAAATAACAAGATTACATTAGTTGTCTATTCTATCTAAAATCCAATCTATATAGGAAGTTACTTTGGTGTACACGCCCGGATGACCTGGATCACCACATTCAGTAAAACCATAAGAAACAACGCCAATCAAAAAAAATTGATTTCTCTTTGACCACATTAAAGGACTTCCAGAATCACCCTTAAAAAAATTGGTATAAAAACATAATATTCAACACTTTTTTTAAAATTAATTAATAAAACTAAAATAAAATAAACTTAATACCCGACAAGAGTCTTTTCCTCCTTCTGGATATCCAGCACATAACACCCTGTCATCGATCACGCTTTTATAACTTGAATATATCTGTTTACATTCTGTTATATTCGATATAGGAATTTGAACTTCCATCAAGGACGTCGAATTCGTCTCATCTAAATAATATTATTGATAACAATCGATTTAATATTTTACGGAATATATTTATTTTCAAAATAGTATAATGATCTCTATACAATATAATATGTTTTATAAATAAAAAAATTAGGTAGGTACACTAATTGAAGACATACATATATAATTTTTATTAAGTTGTTAAACAGTTAACCAACTGTAATTTAATAAACATTAAATACCTTAATATATTTGACTGTATTCAGAAATAAGTTATTTCTATGTAATTATATGGATAGTATAATGTTTTAATTACTTTTTTGAGGTATAGCATTGATACTTCCCCAGCCGACAACAAATGGTATATTTTTTGATTTTTCGACATTGTTCATATCCAGTAATGTTGGTAAGCAAATCGGTTGGATCAATTCTTCAAAAATAAATTAATATTTAATACATAATACCTATATAATAAACTATTAATACTACGAAGAATATTTATTTTAATTTTGAATCCATTTTTATAAACTATTTAGTATTTTATTTGATGCGTGTTATGTTATGTATAATAAAATAATTTTATGACATTTATGATAATAATAATGTAGAGACAAATGAATCTTCAATGACATAATAGACCTTTACCATGGTTATATGACTTATATCTAATGCAGAGTTTCCCACTTTCCCAACTGGTGTGCCCCATTGATGTTCCATGAGGCCTCCATCATAATAGGTGTACCGTTAAATGTTATGATTACGAATGAAGGATTCTCTTATCAAGGATTATCTTGAATTCTTAATAAATAGTTAAGAATAGAACTTGGAAGCAGTAGCGCAACTTGATAATAAGTAGTCCATGTGAAAATATCTAGACTGGGGCCCTCACCTGATAGGTAATAAAAATGAAAAACAGTCATACCTTATTATAACTCTAAAAAATGTTGTTTTTTCACATTTCATAGTTAATAGTTATTAGTTATAATCTTAGACAGGTTTCTCGCATAAGTAGGTACTCGTAATTCAAATTCTCTAAGCTCAAGACATTATTATTTATTGTTATAATATCAAAACGAATAATATAATAAGTGTAAATTACAGATTATTTATTACTATCGTCTATGTGATCGTGAAGGCCTCTCAAAACCCGGACCCCTGTTAAATGCACCCCCAAACTTCCAATAACTGCACCATTACTTGGTAGACGACTAGAGGGAGTGCTTATCAACGATTTGACCTCGGAGGAAACTTATAATGAAGGGAAATTCCGCATTAGAACTAGATTTTTATAATGTCATCTTTTAACAATCCATTTATATTTCATATCAATAAATTTAATATTTTTAATAAATGAAATTATGATTTTACATGATTTAACCTAATATTAAAATTAATATATACATAAATAATACAGTGTCAAGTACTCAAGTGTGCCATGGCTGGGATTAGTGTGCCGTAAGGGAAAAAGGTTGAGAAACGTTGATTTAATGACTGACAGGCAATAGCACAAAATATACAAACATTTTATCTGATGATGTTTTTAAACTCACCATTAAAAATAACATTATTTTTCAATACCAGTATTGCAAGGTTATTGATGATTTTTTTCGAATCGTACCCTTCGTGGTTTAAAATACGTTTGATCGGAACATCTAATGGTAATGCCCCATCATCGACCATGGGATCCAAATCCAACTCACCTAAACGTGCCACGGTCCTATTAGAAATTAAAAAAATAATTTTAAAAAATGTACCTACTTATCAGTGTTTCACAAGTGTTATACAGCAAATACATTTTATTTTTAAATTATAATTTAAAATACGGATGGACAGAAATTACAACTATATGAGCTTAGGTATTTGATTTACTTACAATATGTTTAGCCCAGTGTTGGCCACGCATGTGGAGGCAGTTAAGACGTGTTTATTGGAAATTAATGTACCACCACAACGCCACTCAATAGAATCATTTTTTTTTTGTGAATTTTTGTATCCTAGGGCTACCATCCATGGCCAAGCACCTGAGAACCCGTTATTATTCAATAAAGACAAATATTAGGTTAAAGATTAAATTTGATACTAAATCATTTTATATTATTGTAAAGGAGGTACCTAAATATAATCATATTAATTTAGCTAAAATCTAAGGTTATAACATATTCGTACCTAATTGGGATTCACTTCCTCCAAGTATTCGAAAATTTGGGGCCATTCTTTTGCCACATGTGACTTGACGTGCTGTCAATTTAGATGATGTAACGTTACTCTTTTCTTGTATAGTAATTTTATCCTTTGGTTTTGTTGATGCTAACTCTAAATTAGAAGTGGTTAACTTTATTTTACCTATAGGTACAGTTGAATCTGAAAATATGACAGCTAATAATAAAAATGATTTACAAAATTTAAACTGACCTTTGGTTATTGATTATATGTCTAATGTGTATCTAATATCATTGTATTATCAGCAAATGTTATGGGATGTTAACTATTAAGTTAATGATAATATGTAGTGAATCCATATTTTTTTTTCGTCTGGTATCGCAACTGAGGTGGGAATCACTATAGTATTAGTACGTCCATATTCCTAGGTTAATAATTATAAAACTACTGACATTTTGCTTGATCTCAGAATATAACTCATTTACAAATCAGTTATACTATATGTCTATATACCTAGTCATTATAGTAATTCTAAGTATTAATCCTTCAAAATAAAATAAACGTATAATACCGGCGCGTGGTTCAGTAGATGTGCAACTTCCTCTCCTTACACCCTTTTAATATTTTATTTCGAATTTAAACGAGGGTCAAAAATTGCTATAGTGAGCCATATTAAATGTGGGGAAACTTAGTTCAAGCACAGCATTATAATATTATGTTTTTATTATTATAGAAGGTAATATCGATACGCATAATATAGAACATTTATTTAATTTGTTACCACGAGAACAATACAATTGGGTTAAAAAGCATACAAAATAGCACAACCACTGCACGTCGTTGATTTAAAGAGATGTGTTGACTAAATAAGCTTTCAAATATTCAACCCTCTGATGTCAACAGTAGTAAGAAGGGTCAGTGTTCTGGAGGATTAAATTAGAAGACTATTTTTCGTCAGTACATTTTAGAAAAATAGTAGTTATCTATTCAGTTGTATGTCAAATTAATCGATGGATATAATTAATGTCCGTGGTTTAATCCCTAGTTGACGATACGAATTTTGCACATTTTCTTTTATGATTTAAATCATATTATGTTTTTATTAGTTATTACTTATTTATTATATAAATTATAAATTTTTTTCAATAGTAATTAAACCTCTATATTATATCGATTACATTACCTCATCATGATGGGGGGGGGGGGTAGGTATTTGAAGTTTTCGATTAAGTTATAATAAGAAAGACTATAATACCGAACGACTATTAACAAGAATCATAAAAAGTGACCAATGTTCCTTTTAAATATTATTATATTAATTATTTAGATATTAATAACTAATAGGTAACTAATAAGTATTATTTGTGAATTGTTTCTATCAACTATGATTTTATAAATAGTTTTTTTTTATTGAGCCCTTTGGTATCATGGCCATTAGGAGTTTATCGTTTTATTTATTTATTTTTTTTTTACGAAGGTTTTACAATATTGACGTGGGTGACTCTTTTTTATAATTTGTTTTATGATATAACAAATTATAATGACGTGTATAATGTATAATGTATACATGATATATCAATAACAAACTTTTAATTATATTTAATGTTATATGAATCATTATAATTTATATTAATTCCTTATAAATATTTAATTATAGCGGGTAAACATATTGAAGTAAACTATATTCCTAATAAGTACAAAATAATGTTTGTCACATATAAAATATATTATATCATTTTATAATGTTTGCAATAATAAAGAAAATAATCGCTACTTAAAATATATTTAAAAATTATGAAATATTTCACAATTTTATATTTATTGACATTTTCAAACGTTAAAATTACTCACCGTTACAGGGCAAAGAGGTTATCATTCCGATCACGAGGGTCACGAAAATAAAACATTGTTCTTTCCTCATATTAAAACTGCAAATTAAAAATATTTCTATTATGAAGTAAGAATATTATAACCCAATTAAAAACTACTGTTATATACGTCATGATTGCATACAAATTGAGTCCCAATTAAATCTTTCAGAACGAATTGATAAATACTATAAAATAGAGACGTGGAATTTTAAATATAATACAAATTCAGTTCATGTATTAATACTAACCATCAAACTTTTTAAAAAAAAACATCTTCCTTCCCATTTTTACAGACTTAGGACTGTCTGTAACAAAAAATTCTATAGGCATGGTTAAAATGGTTTTTTCTATGTTATTTTTAAATATTTATTAGAGTATAATAATGTATAGGTATAATTTACCTAATATATGTATAATTTACATGTTACTTATGAAGTTATGTATAAATAAATAAATAAATAATGATGATATGTGATGATTTAATTGCATTTTTATATTCGTAAATATTGATAAACATTGTACATATGCATATCGTGTTATTAAAATGATAAGAACGATATCACGTATACTACTATAGTCGTCTCCATATATTATGCTAATTTATATTAATATATAATTTTTTTTCCCCATTTGTGTATTGGCAGAGACTCAATTAGTATACAGCGATATAGATAGGTAGTAGCCTCCCAAATATAAACTAAAATATCATGACAAAATAGTTAGGTAGGTATTATCACTTTATGCGCATTGTCTCAACAACCGGACAACATCATGATTCTCCACTTTTGATTGGTAAATTTTTTCTCCATAAATAATTGTAAAATAATAATGTTATCCAATAATAAGCAGTAAACTATGAGTTGGACCAAAGGTAAGGCAAAGCGATGAAATATTTGATTGGATAGTGCATATTATCAAAAAACTGTGATAATGCCTATCTATTCTGATAAGGATAATATTATTATTTAGTATGTTCATCAATTTACTATAGTTTATAGATTATTTTTATTTCATTAATTCACATTTCCTAATATTTCTATACTACCTACCAATATATTCGTCTCATAAATCCAAATTAGTCTTTTAATTGTTCATTTTCCATTTTTATACAAATAAGAATTAAAAACATAAAACATACATGGCTAATTTGGAATTTTATCTGCATACGTTTTCACTCAATTTTTATACTAAATAAATAATAATCAATATCTACTGAACGTGTTAAGCTTAATAATATTTAACTGCCTATGTATTATCTGGTATGGTATTTTACTATATGTTTTAAATGTATGTTTGAACTATTATTCCACAGTATAGAAACGTTTGCAAGGTATTCGTTTTCGTTGTTCATTCGAAGAGACATGATGCCTTTGTTCATTATTTTATTGAAATATATCAATGCATATTTAAGTAGAATACAGTATAAATAAGAATATAAGATACCCGAGTAGATTTATCTCCTCCGCGGACGATGTCGACGTTTGTACTTGAATACTTCTCGATGGGCATCAATTCTGTTGTCAATAGATACGAGTAGTAACCAGACAAGCCAAAATCAATGAATTATTATATAATTATTACAAACTATCAGTGAGTAACCATCTAAACTGCTTCGAAGAACGCCGTCTGAAATGTTGTGACCGACCAACAGCTCGTTATTGTAAACAGCCATAGCTAGGCGAATCAGTGTGCGTGAACACCTTGTACTTAAAACTGCAATTTTGGAGGGGTGATACTATTTTTCTGGTTGTTAAACTCGAAATTTTAGTTTCACTACAATTATGAATAATTAGAGAGGGGAGAAATAATTGCATGATTAAATTACCATGTGGCCGTAACGCCTAATAAATGTTTTCACTAATCTTCACAAAGTTATCCGCGTCGAAATTCTCAGTTATATTAATAATAATACGTCAGTACCAACTTCAATATTATTTATATTTTTATATGTTGGTACTCCTGTAGAGTCCTAAAAGTAACAAATCAAATAAAATAATATATATAAATATATTAAAACATTATGAGGTTGAATTATTTAGGCGTTTCGCTGTGAGTCTATGACTATAATTAAGAGTGTATGATGGAACTAACATTAGCATATTATTATTTTAAATATGAAACATTTTATTTTACAGTAAGTTAGGTTAATTTATTCTATTCTCATCGGATAGATCGATTATCTGTATTTAATTTTTAATTTTTAGATAAATTTATTTTTATAATTTATGAAAGGGACCGTCATATAGTCACTTGAAACCATTAAACATTTTTTTTTAAATGTGATGTGAATATAACTTTCCAAATGAAATATATCTGACAGCATTCCTTACTCTAACAATATTAGAACTATTGGCAGTACCATATTAATATATTATACAATATTATTAAGTATTAACCTTGTGTTTAATTTTCAGCTCTACGAAATATAAATTATAAATATAACAAAATAAAATGAGGAAAAGTTACACTCTCAACAATCGGTATTCATTTCCTTGTTTATGTTGCCCGTAATTTATGATTCTGAAACGTAATATATAATAATCAAGAATAATATTATTAGTATAAAATCTGAAAAACTTTATCAATAAAATGAATGTCCAATCAATTATAATAACAATTAGAGATGAATAAATTAGTTGCGAAATGAAATATAGTACCTATATAATGTGTATGAAATAGCTGATAAAATATTAAATTCAACTATATATTATGGGTAATTTATACTATTTATAGATATCTAAAAACTAATCGGTAATCAGTGCAATTATTGGTATTGGAAATCGTTAAGTGCAAGCACTACTTCATGACATGTAGGTACTTACCAGTTACCAAGTGAACATTATATCGTTTCATTCGTAAACCTAGTCGTGAATCAAGTTATCTTATGTGTTCAGTTTATAATAGTTCTATGAAAATGTTTAAATCAAAATCGATACATATTTAAATAAAATATTTTTCATTTATTTTACAGTAAAATTCGCTGAAGGCGCTCTTTAAGGGACCAGCTCGAAAGAGCGTCCTATGCGGGAAAGCGTCTTAAGCGAGGGTATCTTAAGCTAGTTTTACTGTATACTTAAATACATATTTATACAATTAATAAAACATAACCGTTAAAGTGTATATTATATATTTCAATATTTTAAATAATTTTTGAAGTGAAACTTCATTTTACAGGTACCTAGAAAACAAATTGTAACGTTTAGCTGTAAAGTTCGTCTGCCGTAATAATACAGTTGTTTAGTATAAATGTTGTATTAATACTGAATTATTCGTTTTTTATTAGAATTTCTATGTGTTTATTTTAATAGCCGGCGATTTAACTTACTAATAATAAAACTTGAGTTATTTATTTTTTTTTATTTTAAATTATCAATAATCTATAATATATACGATGATAACTTTTCAAACTATTAATATAATGTTTTTCTAAAAACTAAAATGTTTCTATTTTTTCCTGATAAAACGGTGTAAGAAGTTTCACTTTCCTCGCCCGTTCTTGTGACATACACACTTAATTTTACTTAAAATAATATAAATACAATTTATTATTATTCTTTATTTTGTATATTTTGTTCATAATATGTACTTCATGCTCTATCGAAAATAAGTCTTCTTATTTTTTCTGATTTTATAAAAAGCAAATGATAATATAGGCACATATAATTATTATTACGTTTGATATTATGATGGTAAAAAAATTATGTGTGGCAATCGAAATGCCGATTATTTTTACGTTAAATTATCATCGTATAAGAGAAAATTGTTCTTAGTATGAATATTAAATACTTTAGACTTGACATTACAAACCTGATTTTAATTACTGTATTCGTCCTTCATTTTTTGATTATCCCATTATTAAAGTTATTTTTCTTTGTACAATTGCAGGTACAGAGTGGTGTTTTAACGAAAAATAAAAATATTTCCACAAGGTTATGTTTATAAAAATAAGTCATAATGCCACTGCAATGGTCTCTCGCGGTTATTAAATTAAAATCGGTAGTGTTAAAATTGTTGATAAGTTCATATAAAGAAAATCTCCAAGCTCTAAAAAATGTGTGAAAAAAGTTGTACAACACCTTTGCTGTTACTACCTTGCCGTGTTGGTGTTGTTGTGATCAAGATAATAAAATTCACACATTCATAAAATAATATTGTAAAATTAAAAACCTGTTTTTTATGTGTGACGTTGGCGGCCGCCGCATACTTGGTCTTCGGAATTACGTAGTGCAACTTTTTATTTTTAAATATTATTATGTTGTGGTAGGGTGACCACTAACCATATTATTATATATTTTATAGAATAAAAATAGGACAAACAATTTTGGTTCAACACTAAAAAAAAAAATTAAATAAATAAATAAACAAATAAATTGTTTATTAATTTTTATATTTTTTAAAGATATTTAGCAGCAGATGATTTTTGCTTATTAGATGAGGTGTGTTATTGGAAATGGTGACGGTCATACTGGTTCACAATAATTACAGTGCAATACATTGCAATAGTCTATCAGCACTCGACCCTCATTGTAAGAAAACTGTTAAATGGGGACTGTTTTCTAAAAAACGTGAAGAAAAGTTTTCCGTTTAAGTTTGTCGGTACAAGGAAAGATGCTCTGAAAACGGACAGTCCCAGGACGTTTTGTCTTTCTATATTATGTGACGAGCTTAACAATTAATGTATTATATTATTGTATGTCATTAGTCATTACATATAATTATTGTTTTATCCATCTCAAGCAATCGACAACCTCATATTCTCAAGTTAATTTAATTTGAATCTTAAACATAAAACTCATTTTTGGACAATGAATAAATATTATTATTCAAATACATAAATATCTGAAAATTGTTTTTATCTAAATTCTAAATTCAAATACAAATTATGATAAAATTGTATTGTTATTATACATATTATGTCATGTGGTTATAAAATAAATTAAGTTAATACTAAAATATATTGTATATTATGTACTAGATTAGGTAAAATATCTGTCCACAGGTAGATTCTACATGGTATAACCGTGTAAAGTCTATGCACTATGGACTATAGATACATTTTGATAGTTTCTTTTAACCAAGTTGATAGACAATATTAAAAGTGGTAGTTTCAGTTTATAAAACTCAGTTATTGTTTATTTTCTCTACGATCCAGTCAATGAATGAGGTGACTTTGGTATATACTCCCGGTTTATTTGGTTCACCACACGATATAAATCCATAAGAAACTATTCCCATTAAATAGTACTGGTCATCTTTTGGCCACATTAAAGGTCCTCCAGCATCACCCTAAGATCAATTGATAATAAATAGACGAAAATACCTCTTTTATATGTACAAATCAAAAAGTTAAATACCCCACAAGAGTCTTTTCCTCCTTCCTGGTATCCAGCGCATAGAACTCGGTCGTCAATCACATTGTATCCACCGGAATACGCTTCTTTACATTTCGAGATGTCCGTTAATGGAATTTGAACTTCCATCATAGCAGTATTGCGTGATTCACCTGAATAAATACAGTAATTTTATTTTATACACACGCCGATTTGATAATTTCAACGTAATACTATCTTGTGACAAGACATTTGTTTAGTAATTTGTAAATAAAAACATCACATACAATATATTTTATGGTCTATTAGTTTTTTTTTATTTTACTCTTAATTTAAATTATTTTAATTTCGCCATAAAAACTATGCATATTTAAAAAGCGGATTAGTGGATGTCGCTCTACTGTACAGTAGGTTACAGTGGGACTATGTATAATGGATTGTATTAAACTTGAATTCAATGATATAATATCATTTTATAAGAAAAACGAATCTGAGCGGAGACGGATTATCAGTCTGGATTTTTTAAATTTTTATTATTTATTATAGCCTTTAAGTAGAATATTAATATTATAATATTATAATTTTTTATTCGTTGCTATGGTGATAAACAAATCGTTAGAAATTAATATCCCATTTTAAACGGTTTTTCGTAATTTGTCAGTAGTTTTTCCTGTGGCATCAAATAACTATTGAGAAAATTGAAAAATGACCTCTTTAAAGTACCATCTTGATCCAATTTGCTAAAAGATAAGGTACTATATTATATTGAAATCGAAGCACTCCATCTGGTAGAAATTTTTAATGGTTTTACAATGGTGTTGTAAAACTACTAGCTTCCTCGCTCCGCTCAGAATCTAAAATATTAAAGGATAAGTTAAAATACATATACTACAATCTATATTATACCAATAAATTGTGATTAATTTTTTCCCAATTTTTATATTATTATATTATTATAATTTATAAATTATGATACGATGATTTATTATATTTTAATGATATTTGAAGATTACCCATGAACAAACATCCCAGCAAAATCTAATCGATATTATGGTCAAACATTATTTTATAACGTATGAAAATTATTTTCTTTAATTATTAAATTATTAGTATACACGATATTACGATGAGATAATAGTTTAAATCGTATTCCTACTAAATAGTAAAAACTAAATTAAAAACTAACCAAAATTATAGACGAAATTAATAATGTTAATGTTAGATTGTATAGTTTATGAAAATTGTAATGTATTTTTACTGGAAAAAAACAATTCTTGCGTGGAACCCCAGCCCACCACAAATGGCACAGGTTTTGTCATATTGACATGCTTCATATCCAATTGGTTTGGCAAACAAATAGGTTGGATGAAATCTGCACAAAAAAATACAACAAATATACACACACTTGCGATTTATTTAAACATTATGGTGGTAATAATATTATATTGAGGGGACGGAGTGTCCGAGTGGTTCGAACTCGGCTACGGTCGGCCATTTTTCTTCGGACAGTCACGGTGTCCGGAGAGATAGGCCACCATCCCCCACTCGGGCATGGCAGATACCTACGGGTGCCCACTTAAAATTTCTGCCAAAACAAACACACACGTGTTCAAAATCTACAGTACCCTCCTCCACAGTTCCACAGACTAATGACCTCAAAAAAAAAAAATATATATATTATATTGAATAGCTCAACTGTACACAATATCATATATTATACTAGCCGAGCCGTCACAGCTTCGCCCGTGATTGGTTGTTTATTTTGCCTCCGAACGATGATATGTGTAATTTTTTATTCAAATTTTATCGTTTAATGTCATCAGCAAGTAAATATAAAAAAGGGTTAATGAAAACGTATTGAAATGTTTCTATATACAATAATGATAGGTATATATATTTTTATCAAAAATACCTGATCCTGTGCACTTTGTTGCCCGTTAAATGTAGGTACCAACTCTATATGACTCAAACTTTGTTCAATTCATTATTTAACAATTGGTGTATGGTGTTCATAACTTATCTTAACTTTTCCGTTGCCAGAATAAAAATTCTGATTCGCGGCAGTATATTATCAGCTAGGTAGACAATCTACCTATGATTGATCGCGGACCCCGTGCTGTTTGTACTTAAGAGTATGATTTAACTCTAAAGTATCAAAGTTATACCAAGTTTGTCGTTTTTACTTAATTCCACATTCGATTAATATAATCAATTAATACAAAATCCAATCTACCCGTAATAAATTCGATGAATAGAAAAAAACCAAATTTAACCCTAATTAATCTATCTTCTCCCCAGAGGTCTAATCTACACATAAATATTTATTTATATATTTTGACGAGTAATAATAATACAAATCAACAAAACATGCCCGATTAACCAATTGTTACCAATATATAATACACTATTATTATTTTAATCTTCAACAATAAACTAAATTTTTTATTATTTAGTTTATTTTTTTCCTGGACAGATGGCGCCACAATTGTATTTTTGACATCCCTATTTCCTAATTTTCTGGTAGATTTTCCTAAAATGTTCTTTCATAAGAACCTTGTCCTGACAATTATGAACACAACAAAAAAAGAATCAGCCAAATCGGTTCAGTAGTTTTCCCGGTTAGCGCGGTCGTAGAAAACCCCTTACAATTGTATATACCTAGTAGTATAGATAGAGATAAATATATCCGATTATGTTTTAAACTATGCCCTTTATAGTGCATATTTTGTGTGCAATTCTATATATAAATAATAATAATTGTATGATTATTAATCAACATACAAGTCACGTTAAAAATATATTTTAACATTATGATTATTAATGACACAAAAGAAAAAACTTACCACCATAGGAAACACTATTTTTTAATTTCAGTAATGCAATGTCATTGGTGTTTTCTCGAGAGTTGTACATCTCGTGTATTATAATATCATCGATTGGAACATCTAATGGCGTCGCTCCATCGTTGACATTGAAATCCAAATCCAAATCCCCTAAGCGTGCCACAGTTCTAAAATATTAATAAAAAAAAGGTATTCATTAAAAAAAAACTGAATACCAGTCATAAGGTAATTATTGTAGGTACCTATATTAATTTGATAAGTAAAACATAACTATTGAAATGACGTATGTGCCTATATAAACGCCGTAATTACTTACAACCTAACAGTCTTTCGATTGGTCACGCATTGCGCTCCTGTCAATACGTGTGTATTGGTAATCAAAGTACCACCACATAGCCAATATAATTCATTACTTCTTCCATTAACCTCTTGGTATCCCAAGGCTACCATCCAAGGCCAAGTACCTGAAAAATAGTTACATATAAGTGAGCCAGCGTTTCGGAGGGTCAATAACTTTATACTTCACGTTATTTTATCACACTGGTTCACAATAAGTTAAGTAAATAAATACAAATAAATTTAAGTTAATTATTTTAATGAAGTTCAAACCTAATATAGATTGGACTCCTCCGAAAATGCGATTACTGATGGGATTGTTATGCCCACATGTTTCTTTTGATGGCAATTTTGATGGTTTATGTGTCTTGATGTTACCATCAGTAGACTCTTTTATTGGTTTCGATTCACCCGAAAATGCATTTTCCAGAGGACAGCACACTTTTGTAATTCCAGATTCGTGTCCACAAAAGGATTTCTTTAGGAAGGCCATGACAGACGGAATGTGTCTTTGGTTTTCCAGTAACTCTCTTAACTTTTTACAATGCTTAATATCCATACAAACGCCATTTTCATTGTTCGGTGTACTGCATTCTGACGTTAAGGAAAATCAACAATCACATCTGAGTATCTGACATTGAGTTTCAAGTTCGAATTACCTTAATACAATTCTAAAACAACTTACCATTTTTAAGATATGCAGTGGTCACTTCGAGCATGAATGTTATGAAAATAAAATAATGTTCTTTCCTCATGTTAAAACTGTAAAAGATAAACTATTACGTTGTGAAATGAACACCGTAAATCATGTATTTTAATTGAACAACAAATTTGAATTTCTTACAGGTTCTATTATACATCTGACGCTACGTTTCATTCACAAACATCATTACTTAGTAAGAGAATAATTAATAAAGAAAGTTGGCAAGCAGGTAACCAGTCTGCTGCAAAGGAGGTGCCGAGTGTGATGGATGTGTTAAATTTGAATTCAATGAAAAATAATCGCATATCATGGTTCTGAGCAAAAACGGTCTGTCAGCATAAATTATTAAGTATATTTTATATATTGCTACAATATCAGTATATTTTACTATAATACGGGAGACATTACATAGTACAAGAGACAATAACTTAAAATTAATCTAAGTATTTTTAATACAAAGACACCTCAACATAACTGACCTCTGGACAAAAAGATGGAAAATTAAAATTAACGAATTCAAGTCCTCCTTCCTTACATTCACCCTAAGAAAAGGATCTTGCCCCTTAGTCACAACGAACAACATCCCAATCTTCTCTTACTCAGAAGTTAAAAATCTTGGTCTCATCCTCGACAATAAACTAACCTGGAATCCTCACCTAAAAGCCAAACGAAATGCCCTTAATACCCGTCTCCACCTCCTAAGGCCCCTACTAAAATCTAAAATGAATATATAAATACCAAACTACTAATTTACAAGTCCTTACTCGGGACACTATGGACCTACGGCGTTCAATTATGGGGTGCCGCTAAACCTTCTGACACCCGTACAATCCAAGCCTTTCAGTCAATATGCCTTCGCCTAGTTTCATCTGCACCCTGGTACTTAACCAATAACAATCTCTACAAAGATCTTAAAGTTCAAAATCTTAACCAAATCTCCAAATTATATTACACCAGATTTCACAATAAACTTCAACAACAAACAAAACCACTAATCTATAAATTATCAACGAACACACTTCCCGATAACCCACGCCGCAGACTTAAAAAACAATGGTGTAGAAATTTGCATCTTTAGTAGGCGAGCAGAAAAGTGCTAGATGCTGCTACCAGGTAACACCTTTCAAATTTTAAAAATGTTCATTGTTATTACTGTCACTTTATAGGGTGATACCACTAGGTATCCTCGCTAATCTTAAGATTCATGTCAACCTATTTTTACTGTCAATTATCAAACCTACTTACTGTACATAACAATTATATAGATTGTAGATATATTTCAATATAATAAAAAAAAGTATTTTCAAAATGCCATTGCGTATAATAAAATATAATAATATAGATGAAAATTTCACACGAATATTTTTGAATTATAGTTCAACTTTTATTAAGCTGCATACAACAAAATAACTAAATTTGATATTCTTTGTTGGACAATCCAATTTCGCTAACCTTTGAAATTAAAATGTCTATAAAAAAAATAGTAGGTACTTCAATATTTTTTAAATGTTTATGTTTCAGTAAGACCTACACATGAAAAACATAGTATTATTACATTTTCAAGCACTAAACTATAAAATTTGAATATTTTATACATTTCTAGTACTAAATCATCAATCATTTTTCACGATTTTGAAGAATTTAGTGAAATTTGAGCTCCAAACACTAATAAAACAAAAATTGTTTATATTTAATACGGTGTATGAGGGAGTGTTTTTGTTGGGATATATATATACATTTTGTGTACGTCATATATATGATAAACTCCATTAAAATAAATTAAAACCAATTAACATAAACTTAAAATAATTTATATTAACATATTATACTAAATAGGTATGTATAAATACTCTCGTATATAAAAAATGGCAATGTTCCAATTATTTTCACTTTAAATTTTAATAGTATCTCCTGACGTCGAAATTAAGAGAAAAACATCCTGAAAAAATCTTTCACGTGTACAGTTAATTTATACGAATATACTGAGACACCTCACAATATAATAATATATTATACATGTATTATTTACGATCGTATTGTAAACCAGTTTTATAATATGCTTCTACTAATAATATTATTCATCATCATTCAACAGTTTATCATATTGTAGCATTACACATTGGATACAATCTATATATAATTAATCACTAAATACACACTATAAAATTTACTTACACAAAATATACGTCATAGTCGACACTTTTTGACTCCGCACAAATTGTTGTTCATTATTAAAACAGTTCGATAGTTACCATCAACACGAGCGATATCAAATATACAATTATTAACATATATTATACAGTAAAGTATTATTACTTTAAAGTATATTAATAATTTTTCAAAATTTGTAAGCCATACGCGTATTTTGAATTTATTTTTGATTGATAAACATCTCTTGTACAAGTGCTCAAACCTAGCTAAAGAAAACTTAACCGCAAGGGAAATCCTTCGCTGCAATGGTGTACATACAAATTATTTTCACTATGGGCCAATTTTGGCAATTTATCACTAGTCAAGCATAGCACGACTAACATAGCCATAACTATACATAAATAATACAAATAACAATTGCGCAATTTAATTTTATAGTTATTATGCTAATTTAATTTTACAATTATTATGTTAAATTAATTTTTAAATTATTTTTTAAAAAATATTAACAATTTCATTTATATATATATTTTAATGTTATCTTACTGTGAATTTAACATTCAAAGTCATCAAATTAAGTCCTGACATTCATTTCCTTGTTGATTTGTTGATTCCTCAAAAACGATTTTACTCGACCGACTAAATTAATTATGGTGAAAAACTGTAATCAGTGTAGGTATACATGAAATGATCTAATTGAACCTGCAATTTCAGTATGGGCTCTGGCCTAGAGGGCCTTCCCACTATATACGCAACTGCTTCCCTGGATAACTAAAATCGTAATAAATTTCTCCGACCACGTTACAATATTATCGTAATAAAATACGAACTTTGGTGATAATTATAAACTCAAACAATATATTATTTCGTTGTAAGTATGTATTTGTTTAGTCTACGATGACCATATGTATAGAAAAAACTGAACAAATAATATTGGTTTGATTCTAAATAATTATTTAAATTTTTTAAAATAATTTTATACGAAATTTCCCTGTTAGATAATGTGAGTTTTTGGATCGTTTGGATTCATAATTACACTGTTCAATACATCAATACAATATGCCTCATATTATGATCATTACACTTTACACATAATTATTTATTTGAACTCGAGGCCAGAGTTTGGGACTTTTTGCATTTGAATATTCATTAATTATAACTGTAGAATATTCAAAGTAAAATATATATTTGTTTTGAGACATAATAAACTTAAATACGTGAACTACAATTTCATGTATAGGTTTTATCTTTTATATACGTATACTAATCTGGAGATAACGGGATTAAAACGAGACTATTTTTTATAAACGGACAAGAAACGTTTGCCGTAACAAGAGGGCATAACGCTTGAAAACGAGACATATTATGGTAATTTGTCACCCTAGGGTGTATCCACTTTCAACACTACACCTAAAGCACAATTTACTCTCGTTGCTTAAATACCATCAACCTTAAAATTCAATCATAACTACTGAACCCTGTTTAATGTTTATATTTTATATTACTTTAAGTAATATATTTTGATCCTAAATGTTTGCTTAAAAATATTCAACATCATAAATAGATTAGGTACGCCTATATAGGGAAACTTGAAACAATTATAAATATTATAATATTCTATTATTCGTCGCCTGTCGAAAACACTAGAACAAACCGGTGATATTTTGTCCATCACATATTTGAAGGATCTAAATTATTTAAAAAACTATATTATACCTGAATCGATAGTTTTCTTCCGTCCTATGAGCGACGTCTTAAATATATTTTAATCGGACCTCTAATACGATACGTTAGTATAGGTATGGATAACTGTGTAACGAGACGATCCGAATCTGCGAACACGGTTATATCGAAACCGCATATGAGTATGAAGCAGAACAGGTATGCAAAAAACCACCATGTGACGTTACAAATAGTGCCTGCAGCAATGACTAGATCATGTATGGGAAGAGCCCATAATTAAGGGGGGGTTGTGGTTTTTGTTTACAAAGTAAAATCTCGTTTTTTTTTAGTAGAGGTAGTCACGAAACAATTATAATCATTAAGACCTATTTTAGATTTTGAGCGGAGTGATGAATGTATTGACTTTACAATGATGGGTTTTTATTTGTGTCTTGAGACATGTTTATATTAGAAAAAATGCTTTGTTTTCTATTTCAGCACCTTTTTTGCTAGGCGAATGAATATAGTTGGTACTTTGGGATGTAAAAAGTAAAAAATTTAAAAAACTTTTTGAATAATTGGGAAAAACAAAAACAAAATTAGAGTAAAACGGGAATTTTTATGCAAAATTAGTTTTCGACAGACGGCTTTCTTATTTTATCAAATTTAAAAAAAGGAATAATTGTATTTGAATATTTATTATATGTTCAACAAATATTTATATTAGCATTTTCTATATATGGTATAATTTTAAAAATATTTTGACTCTTTTTATGTTATTTATAGGCAAGCGAAGTTATCGATTTTTTTCATTAATAAATTTGTCCGTAAAAAATGTTTGCATCGTCAAAAAACTTGAAAATGTAATACGAAATTCTTCATAAGTTGTTATTGCAGGAATAAAAAAAAAATAGGGCTAGTAGGGTATCGCTCTGCTGTACAGTAGGTGCCAAACTGCCAAGTGGGTCATTATAATAAACAATTTATTAATTTGAATTCAATGATGTATCATTGTAGACGGACTACGATTCTGAACGGAGATGGTGTATCAACCTAGAATATATAATATTTTATTAATATACAAAATAATTTGCAAATGTTTATGGTTTTAACGAATTTTGTCAACATTTGAACTTTAAATGAGTATAAAAATCATACTAATGTAGGTATGGATCTTTAATATTTTTAAATAGCTAGAATAATAACTTATTTATATTTGTATAACATTTTAATCTTTTTAACTGAATGCATATTTTTTTATCGACATTTATAGAAAAAATAATTTAAAAAAATCGAAGAGACTATCTAACATTATGGTAACCTTAGTTACCAAACCTCCCAATAGTACCAACTAAATTGTATATGCTACCAGAAACCTCTATCGAAGTTGAAGATCAGAGCATTTTTTCTACTATAAAAAGTGTCAACTAATAAGTGTGTGCCACGATCATGCGGGTGAGATGTGAAACTTCTTACGTAAGTTATCAAGAAACAAAAAGAAAAATTTCAATTTTTAGAAAAACATAATATTAGTACTATAATTTCAATTTGTTCTTACAATGCTCTAGATGTGCAAAAATAAGCGAAGGTATTTTAAAAAAAATTCCAACTAGGTACTGAGATAGCCAAATATTTTTAATTTGAGGACTCTGTGGTGGATTTAGAAGACGTATTCCACTATCCTGTACAACTCTTCTATACTTCAAAATCCACCGGAGGTTGGAATCATTCCACCAACAATCTCTGTCTGAAAATTAAAACTCAAATAATGATTTGGATAAACTCATACCTCCAAAACTTAGTAACTCTCAGCATATAAACTTATTTTGCAAAACTGTATAGATTGTTTATTTAAAAAAAAAAAAAAAAAAATTATTATTTTAAAAGCCACTATAGTATAAATTAAAGTCAATAAAAAAAAATACAAATATCGAATTAGTATAGTTCATCAATACATACAAATATATAATAAAGCCAGCTTCCAAAATAAAAGTGATTTCCATTTTCAAAACAATTTGTTAATTTATTATATTTATACAGCAGCCAATCCATGAGTTAAACAGATATTCATTACTATTTCGACTCTTTTTTAATTTACCGCTTAGAAACCTTTAATTGTTTGAAATTGAAACTATGTATAGGTTCCCTTTACAAATATTTTATTCTGTTTAAATTAAATGAATCTTGTCTATAAACCATTTTTATTTATACTGATATTAAATATGTATTTTAATTCTTTCATGTCTTGGAAAATAAATTTATTACATGAGCATCAATACTTTATAATATAATATGGTAGCTGGTTTGCTTTTGACGTAGCGGCGACTGTCAACAATGTCACGGTTGAGGTTTAACGGTGATAGCCGAGAGTTCATTTTCATAGAAAAATTTGACTTTAATAATATGAACTTGTATTATGAGAATAGTAAATGATTCGATTTAATACTTAATTAGAATAAAGTTTGGACTTTGCAGGAAGACGAAAGTAGTTAGAGGAGTATCACAGTGGATGCGTTCACCAAGGTGGACATGATGCACTGGTCCAAAAATTTATAATTGAACATTGCACTATTCAACCACTTTTTATGGGTGTCTGCGTGGTTGAAGTTGACAACTTCAAAAACCCTCGTGTGTACTAGTATAAGCAATTTAATTGCAAAATATCTATGCAATTTTGGGTAATGGATGGAGATGGGCCTAACTTTACGGACGTACAATTAACACCGACTCTGTTGTTATACACTTATATCGACTTCAGACTTGTTCTATAACTAATTCAGTATCATCTTTATGTTGTAACTTTGGAGGAAAACTTAAGTTTATCATTAAAAAATAATATTTTTATAAATTTAACTTGAATTGTTTTAAATACTGTATACCTAACGCGGCTCTACTATGTATTTATCTAAACAATTCATATGTAAAAATGTATATAGTATAGCATTACAGGAGGTTGATTACTTTCACTGGATAAAAATATACTGATTATCCCAGAAGTGACCCTAGATGTTACATAAAGTAAAGAATTCAAAGCTTTGTAATACTAAAATTGAAACCTTAAAAAACTAAAAATTTTTTGATTTTCAGTATCATTCTTATATTCTTATATTAGTCTGGATGAAAAAATCCAATAATTTGTATAAATAATTGATCACGTGTCATAAGTAACTGTCGAAAGTAACACTAAATAGTAAATAAAACATTTAAAAAAAATTAAAAAAAAATTACAGACAGGCAAACATTCCATGACATTATTAATATTAATAAATCATTAAAATATGTCTTCGTAACGCATGGAAGTATAAATAATATTAAGAAACTTTTCAGTTATGAGTTTAGGAAACTCAGTTTTCGTTTGTTTTCTCAACAATCCAATCAATGAATGAAGGTACCCTAGTGTACACGCCTGGGTAACCTGGTTGGCCACATATTGTTAATCCGTAAGACACTATACCCATCAAAAAGTATTGTTTTCCTTTTGGCATCATTAATGGACCTCCCGAATCACCCTGAAATCAATGAAAAATGTAAAAATTAGAAATGTCTGTATTTCTAATTCCCATATTATGACATTTAATGAGACAATTACCCGACATGAGTCTTTTCCTCCCTCTGGATATCCAGCACATAAAACTCTGTCATCAATTACAGCTTTTTGTTTTGAATATGCTTGTTTACATTCCGCAATTCTCGACATTGGAACTTGAACTTCCATCAAAGTAGTGGTGGGTGGAAAGCCTTAATAATTAAAATAGTTATTTTATACATTTTACTAATTTTTTAGCAACTGAAATGTATTGGCATTTGGTGGTGACCATTACATCGATCTTAAAAATATCAAATCCTCATAATGAAATCAATTTTATTATATTTTAACAATATTCCGATCAAAATAAAATAAACTGTAGATACCTATACGCCTAATAAGTACTTAATAGCATAGAACAATAAAGAAGCGAAACTTGATCAGCTGATTGGGGTCTTGGTTACCTATGATCTGAAGTCTGAACCTATGAAAAACATAAAAATGGTTCCACGCGCCAACATGATGTTAGACCCATGGTTACCAATATTATGAAAACGGTTCCAAGGCTATGGCGGGATACGCTACGCGGGGTCGGCTTGTTTACCATTCCCTATTTCACGTACGTCACGCCCCCCTGGAAACCGTATTCTAGGCCACAATAACCCGATTCGGCCAATTCACGGAGTTTCGTACCCCTGTTAATAGCACGTTCTAAAAACAGAATCTTTACGTGTTCATACGTCTATAAATGTTATGCCACAACTAATTTTTTTCGTCCATTTTTAAAAACGAATGACAAAGCAACTGGTATAAAAAAAGTTTAATTAAAATTTTGGATTGAATAAGGTATATTTATAAATATAAATGCATAAAGTTTTCGATAAAATATTATAGGTAGTTTTTTCTCCAGCCTTTAACTTATGAGATATTCTTAGTAATTAATACTTACTGGGAGGTTCACTGGGGTTAGGTTGAGTAGTACCCCAACCGGCAACAAATGGCAAACTTCTCGACATATCTGCGTTTCTCATAGCTGGAGTGATTGGCAAACAAATGGGTTGTATAAATACTAAACAAAATATAAATATATATTATATATATATATTACACACCAAAATTTTATAAAAATACAAATTTTATAGTTTCTTATTACAGCCACGTTTTAAACATTTATCTCATATCGTGTACTGGACTTGGAAAATTAAGTGTTAATAGACTTCCGTACAGTGATATAACGCACTTTAGGTACAGATTAATGAACAGCGATATTATTTAAAAACTCACCGTTATAAGTAACACTATTTCTTAACTTCAACAGTGCTATGTCACTGGTAAGTTCTTGTGGTTGGTATTTCGCGTGTATGATGATACGATCAACCGGGACATCTACGGGACTTGCACCGTCGTCGACCGTAGGATTTAAATCCAACTCACCTAATCGTACAGTAGTCCTGAGAAATTAAAACATTATTCGTACCATTAGCATGCGTATAATTTAATACAACGATTTCGTATAAAGACTTCATTGATTTGCTTACAGTTTTACAGGGACATTGTACACGCAGTGTGCAGCTGTCAGCACGTGTGTAGATGATATCAATGTGCCGCCGCAAAGCCACTGTAGAGCGCGATTGTTTCGATTTGAACCCTGATAGCCGAGGGCTGCCATCCAAGGCCAGGCGCCTAAATAACAATAGAATATTATAGTAAATACAACACGATTCGGTGGACGGGCGACGATATATTGTTTTAACCGTCGACGATAATAAACTGAATGTAATCAATTATGATATGAGTGTAATAATAATATTACATAAAATAACGTGATAACAGTTGCAAGCAACTTGTATTTTAATCGAAAAATTCGTTTTTAATTTATAATTGTTTTTAAGTTCTAACCTAGTTCCGCTGGCGTCCCTCCGACGATTCGACTGCGGGTGACGTTGGTTATTCCGCACTTAGATTGCGATGGTAATTTCGCGCCTCCGTTGTACGTTGTCCCAATATTGTTTGTTGGGTTTGACATTGTTACTGGTGCTACCGGTGCTGCTGGTTCTACCGGTGCTACCGGTGCTTTTGGTACTGTTGATTCTTCATTATTTTCCAAAGCACAACACACTTTTGTTCTCTTGTAATCTTCTCCTTCAAATCCACAAAAGGATTTCTTAAGGAAAACTAAAACGGACGGCACTTGTCTTTGATTTTCTAATAGATTTATCAACTTTGGGCAACGCTTGATATCGATACAAACACCATTTTCATAATTTGGAGTTTTACATTCTGTTGATGAAAATAAAAGCAAATATTGGTGTTATTATTGTGACGGTTAATTGTTCCCACTGCTGGCGATGACCTGAAGGTAAATTAATCATACTATTTACTACTTAGGTACGCCGAATAAAATATCTTTGTAAGAGTATCAACGAATTGTAACGATTTGTTAACTATCAACAAATACTATAGTTTGTATATTAAAAAAATCTGCCGTTTATCAGTTTTTCTGAACATAGGTATCTTACAAGTATTATAATATAAAAGTACTGTTGGTTTGAACACGTTACACGTGAGTGTACGTGTGACAAGGATCTTTGCCCTTCACACCCCTAACCCTTCCTAAATTTTTAATACTACATAGCAGCTTAGTTATACTTTTTTAGCTTTATTATATTTAAAATATAATGTACTTAACTATGAAATATGTAAGTGAATATGGATTTATATTTTATATTCACTTTGTTTTTTCTTTGTTACCATTCCTACTTGGTATTAATTTTTGTATCGTGTGTTGGCCACAAACACAATATAAACAAACGTACACAAACAAGTTATTCATATGTATTATTATAGTAAATAATAGATATGCTGGCTCAATAGTATGCTGCCTAGTTATTAATTGTCTTATTAATGTTATTACCGTTTTAATTTTGTCCAAAATGCATTTGTATAATATAATACATCAGTTTTTACTTTTGTTATTAATATTTATATTTTTTCAATTATTATTGTAATTTGTATTTTCTAAAATTTTCTTTTCGTTCCTAAAGTATAAGTTCTTTTTATTTTCAACATAAAACAATTGCACTTTTTAGATTTATAGACGCACGCACTTCAACAATGATAGCAATATTATTAATGAAGGATTATATCTCTCAGGTTACAGATCTGAAGAATGAAATATTTTTATGCACCTACAATGTTTCAACACCCAACCAAGCTTTATAGAAAAATTATTAAGTCCAAGTGACGATGAGGAATTATTTTTATAAAAGTCTTGGTCGGCGCATAAGTAAGCTAAAACTATAGATGCCTAAACCAAGTAAGATGATTAAACCTATTATGTATTTTGTATAATTGATTTATTTAATACTGTCGTTCCCTCACCATTTCATCTACACATTAAATACACCCACTATTGCCGGCCGGCGTCACACACACGAAATAAACACTTTGTTCCAGGACCGTAAAAAAAAATTTAAGAATGAGTTTCACGGCATTTAAAACAGGATGATTAAAGAGGTTCAATAGGAATAGTGAGTGGCAGGAGACTTAGAAATAGGACTTTGGTAATCTCTAAATACCTAATAATAAATAAATAATAATATATATAATAAAAATATGATAGTTAATATAGTAATCATAATATAGTTATAGTTATAATATTAGGACAGTGTTGAATTTTAAATAAGGATCGGGAGGATATCATCATAATAATTTAAAACTACTATATCTTTACTACTTTTGGAATTATAATAATGCTATGTGACAAATATAAATCCCTCGGCCTAGCCAGCTCGCCTTTACAAAGGCTGAAACACACTAAAATTCAACGCTATAGTAAGCTGAAAATGTGCGAATGCCGTGTTCGACAAAATTTGAAATTGAAACTTATTCAACGTTAAATTTTGTTTTATCTATATATAAATAACGAAAAATGTTATACAAGAGTAGTGCAGTTTTCGGTGTACCGATCTATGTAAATTATTATATTATTGTAGTCGACTGGCGTTCGCGTGTTCTCGCTTGCGATGTGGATTAGGCCTACAGGGGATACCACAATAAAAAAAACGCGCCATTTGTAATACCTCATGCTTTTAAACAACATGTCAACATGGACGATGTGATAATATCACATTATATTATAATGTCGTTTAACAAGCATAATATAGGTGGTGTGGAAACTTACACGACGCTGCAGTCATCCTATACATTGAGTACATTAAAGTAATAGTAAAGATAATACAAATAATAAGATAAAAAAACCTGTATAACATATAAGACCGTGGTAGAGATCAAAGAAATTTATTTTTGGAGATATACAGATCACAGGTGGTTTAAGGTGGAATCGAGTAAAATCAACAAACCTACACTTCCTAACATATTTATTAATTAATGGCTTAATATAGAATGTCCACGATTTATTAATCAAATGGTTTTGACTTTGAATCCATCCGGTTTCGATTTAATTATTAGTTATTATATTTGATTTAATGTAAGTATATGAAATTGGGATCAAATAGACTTTTCACTGACTTCTCGTTGACTTTTTTTTAACAATACCTACATATGATTATACATAATATTTCAACAATTAACCTGGTCAGAAGTATTTTAGTATATTTAACTATTTAAGTAATTAGTAAAAAGTTGTATATAATATTTTTTTATATACACGAGAGCATGTAATTGTGTAGCCGATATTGAAGTTCATATTATATTAAAAATAATACAAAAATATTAGGTACTACCTATGTTAAAATTCTAAAAATAGTAAATGAAGCTTTGATTTTTCGGTAGATGATGGACGATTGAACATTTATTGATGCCAATGTGAACGTTTGAAATCAAAGTGGGAAGTGGGGAGAACCCCTTCTTACAGAGCCGGACAATAGATTAAGGTTAGGAAATTATCGTGATGCATTGACCGGTTTCCTGTTTGATTGCTAATATATTGGCACTCACGACTCACTAAATACAATTTTTTATACTTTGTTTCTACTTTTACGATACTGACAATAGGTAATAAGTATCTGATCAATTTGTACTCACGAACATTTTATTCGTTCTCAAATTAATGAACAAAATATATAAAAAATAAAGTATATAACTAGATATAAGTGTATCTTTGTCTTAGTGTATCTCAGTTCATGGGCAAATCGGCATCAACTTACCTTGCTTTATGAACTAATTTGACTGATGGATAATTTGTCGGAGGCGGATTAGATATAGGTTGGTAACTTGTTTTATTTTCGAACATGGTTAAAACTACTTTCTAAACTTTCCTAATATATCTAAGAACAATTTGAAATTTTCATCAAAATCGGTTGAGTAGTTTTTGAGTATATAATCTACAAACGTACAAGCTATTCAACATAAATACAATACTCATATTTATTTTAAGATGTAATTTCTTGATTTAATGCATGCATTTACCTCATCTACCCGAGTAACCAATGACAACCATTTATATATATATATAAAAAATACTAATTTCTACCGTTACTATATAATAATATGTAACCAATGGCGACCATTATTAAATAAAAAAATAATTTTCGATTTCCATCGTGAATCTCAAAATCCTTTTAAAACACTTCTAAAGCTTTAAGCAATTCTAATTTTATCCTTTCTTAGTGCACCCCTACATGACAGTACAATGGTACCGTGAAAATATCAAGTCCCTATAGCTATTATAATATAAGTTCTACATCGATCAGTCAGTCGGGACAGGTTCGATTATATTGGATACATATACTACCATGTATCACGAATATTGTACTTATATAATAAACTACATACCATTTTCACAGATTATATAAAACTACAATAAACTGTATTTTAAACTTTTATATAGTCTTTGTCATTGTACAGAATTGATTTATATTAATATATTATTTAAAATGACTCACCATTACTGGACTGAGATGTTGCCATTCCAAGCACGCATGTTAAAATAATAAAACATTTTTCTTTTCTCATGTTTAAACTGAAAACGAAAAACAATAAATGTATTACTAAAGTCTTATGGTATTATAAACATAAATATTCTTACTCTTCAATCTTCCTTGTATTCAAACAAACATTATTTATCTATACGGTTAGATTAGGTTAGGAATTATATTATAGTCTATCAAAAGCTACTTTACAACTCAAACTATTTGTATTTATTTTACAATAATTGGTGGTCTTAACTCTTAGATAGGTAATAAAAGTCTTTCACTAACTACATTTATAATTTTTCCAGTAGCGCTGCTACAGTTTAATGTTGTGCTATAATTTATTTTATCAGCACTTAGCACACCGAATTTATCGTTTATTATGTATTTAGTATACAAATTTTGTTTCTTTAAAAAAAATAATAGTAATTGACTCAATATTGTTCTAAATGTCATTAATTAAGTGATATTTATGTAAGTAAGTATCTAGTAGAAAAATCAGAAATATAAAAACATATTCAAATTCAATAATAATAATAATTTATTCATCTGGATAAAACTGTCAGAAACCCAATTTGTAATGACAAATGATATACTTAAATTATCTATTATGATTTAAGAGAATTACAATAAAATGCCCTCCATATTATAGTCAAAACCTATTCGTACAACAATTACTGTTATAATAGTAAATTGCAATAATTGCATGTACCAATCAACGTGTATTATGCATAATACACTGGTTTAGTATTGAGAAATTTGCTAAAATTGAGAAAATCGTTACACTTTCTTACTGACCCCATTAATACTAATACAGCTAAATACAATAGATTATAGACGATGTAAAAATATTAATAGGTGTAATGAATAATTTTACGGCGTAAATAATAGGCAAATAATGTACACTAACAGTGTTTGTTGATGTTGAATGTGAACGATGCTGAATCTTATCAATGTAAATGCTTAAACTTTTTTGTTTTATGTTAATTTTGTGATAATATTGAGTATAGAAATATGTTTTGATAATAATTGCTAACTACACGGTATTAATTTATGATTTACCATGGATAAATATAAAAAGAAAAATATATTAAAAATACAGCAGATTTAGATATTCAAAATTAACCGTATGATTGTATGATTAAACTCGTAATATATTTTCATATTACAAACCAGTTTTATAGCTACCGATTCGTCCTTCAATCGTGATTTTCATGAAATATTTTCACTATTCAAACTAATAAGTTATTTGTAAACACAACGTGATTATTATCTATACCATAATGAAGTTGTTTGAACAACGAACTTGAATTCAGTTATGCAGTTAACTAGTTGAGATTATTACATGTATATTTATAATAGTGCAAATTAAATTTACCAACTCTTGAATAGCTGTATAAAGGGATGTTCAGTTTTCGATTTTCATGCATTTCGTCGATGTGTTCGTTAAAATATTTATTTCCGATTGAGAATATTATTGTGCGCAACGCAATAAAGTCTAAGCGTTATTCTAAATACGAGTTATGTCGGGTAGGATATTATATTAATTATTACTCCGTGTTGGTACTTACTGGTTCAATATTTCTGGTATACGATCGGTATAAGTGTTATTCCTCGTAGGCGGAGACGACGGTGATAATTATTGTACTATGTATATGATATTATTATTATTATCTGAACGACACTATCCGAAATACTACACACACGAACAAAAATAAAAATCTGAATATCGCGTGTACACGAATCGTCGGCTTTTCCGATAGATTTACGACGTTTTCCCTGTACAATATTATTGTACTAATAATAATATTGTATTGTGTTGAGCAGCGTACTATAGTGTTAAACGTGTAATATAATATTATTATACCTACCGATATCGGCGGTACCGCGGCAAACTGTGCAACTGCCATCGTTACAGTGTTTATATATGCTGCGAATTATTATTATTATTATTATTATTACTGAACAACCGTCGGGTTTAACCGGTATGGAAAACACCGGTTGATATGTGACGTCACAAGTCGTACCTACGTATAATTATTACTGTACGGCCAATGGCAGATTCGCGTAGGTAGGTACTTATATTATAATACTGCAGAATTAATATGCGCGAGCACGGGTTTACCGATGCGCCTGGAGGGGTGAAGGTATTTTGTTTTCTTCTGCCGAGAGGAATTTACGGATATTTTTTTCGGTTTTTGTTATACGGCGGTGACACGCGAGGAGAGGGCACATTACAACGACGATCGCTTGGGCATATTAATAACTGCTGCAGGCCAACGTCAATTCCAGGAAAATAACTCCGCGATATCCGCCCTCTACAAATATTATGCTCCCAAAATAAAACATTCGACCGATCTACTGTGTTGTATTAAAACTATATTATGTACCTGCGATCGACGTCCATCGCAATATTAATAATTATAAATTTATAATATTCTTATTTTTTTTTTTTTTATTGTGACATCGAAGACTGCTGCGGAGCTTATAGCATTACATCGACACAAAATGTATACGATATTCTAGTATAATAATATTGTATAGCCTGTTGTAGGTACGATTTGTTCTTACAAATTGTTCATATCTGTGTTACCTCAACAATAGGGTGGTCTGTTCGTTATTAAAAATAACACTATAAATATCAGAATATTATATTATATATTGTTTATACGACTAAGACTTCGAAAAATCAGTGAAATGACGTGTACCGCTAACCACTTCAAGGTTTATCTTTGTTGAAATAATTACACAAGTATAATATAATGAAATCAAACCAGAAAAATTAGGTACTAGGTAAATATAGTTAGTCGGCAATCTGCATTAAATTATAAATTTTATAATTTAAATACTAATAACTAAATATCTACAGTAGTTAATTTTGTAAATATCTATTGAAAGATTGTGAAAATAATTTAATATTATGTTACATAGGTATTATATCAATATGGAACACGATTAAGTGGCGATTTACTTAATTATTGTAATAATTTACCATGGCAGAACTTAAATATCTAACATGATAACTAGAGCTTAGGTCTCGGAAATTTACAACTTAAAATATTAAATAATGCCCTCAAAAACATTTTAATTCCATAAAAATACCGAGACTTTTTTATGTTGAAGGATTTTATGAGCATTATTTAGATTTGTAAAAATTTACAATTTTAACATCGTAAAATGCAATATAAAAATAGGTAACTAGTCATTATGAATTGAATATATTAGAAATTAATTTTTAGTCTGGAAACTATTTAAATTTTCCAGCCCCCCCCAACCAAAAAAAAATTCATTCATTAACTTCTGAGCACTAATATTGGAGCACTAATGATAATATAATACCGCTTTTGTTAATTTTAGCTATTAAAAACCACCATAAGTCATAGATTAGGTTAGATAACCTAAAAGTTACTCTAATAATCAAATAATTTCAACACTAAAGTGCTTACTATAATGTTATATTCTATGTGCTATTTATCGTTTGATGTATAGATTTAAAATTAAGATTACAAATGTTCGTATTGAGACAGTTTGCAAGCGTAAAATAATAATACGAGTACCTATATCTATACTATAGTGTATAGTTTAAAAGAAAATTATTGTTGGTGGGTGCGAGCAGCGGTTCGTGAGGTTCACATAGGGTGGTGAGCAAATAGATTTATAAGACACGTGCAATGTAGACAAGTAAAAAAATAAATAATTTTGTTATAGGTAGGTACATACCGATTACATATTCTATACCCAAAACTAATGTATTTATCTACCTACTTACATTTAATTTTTTAAGCTCTTTACGTTTTAATTATACATTATTAATATTTTATTAATTATTTTATTCTGTTTTTATACCATAATATTATTGATCGTAGTATGAGAGCACGGCGTGGCGGCAGTCAATGTCCAATATATCGTGGTGGCGCGTTACCGTTTTGACAATCGATGTGACAGGACGCCTCAATAAAAATATAGTTCCAGGTGCACACATTAATTATTTTTGTGCACTAAAAAACCATGTTTTATTTGTCAACGTATCGATGCATGTAGCTAATATTTACACGAAAAATGTGTGTTCCGCGAATTATTCAATCGTCAATAGAATTCATCACTCATCAACGCGAAAAACTTCAAAAACTTTTTTGCTTTTTTATCAAACAATTTTCATATTACAGACCATATTACTGTGTTTAATAACCAATAATTATCATTTAGGTAACGTATCAATCGAAACATTCTTTTTCGCTGCTTTACGAGTAGATAACGTGCTCCGGTTGTGGATTTTGGATGATATTATCGTAACACTTGTTAAACCCTATATATATATATGTATATTTATACACTAAGCACACATTGTATGATTGACCAATACAAATATACACATTCAACACTTTTTGACCCGTACACATTATTACTTATTATTTAAAATGACACAAGGCAGTTAGTTCGACAATAACAATCAACAGGAGCGAACTCACCTGTACACTTATTAAAAGCCATCTTCATATTTAGTAAGGTATTATTTTAAATATGATAATATTATCACAGATCTATAAACCAAACGTGTCTTATTATTGATAAAATACCTCATGCACAGTGCTCTAACCCACAGCTACGGAAAACGTATCCATAAGGAATAGAAAACCTTCTCTGGACAACTAATATCGTACCAAGGTTCCTCCCCGACCACGTTACATTATGTTACCCGAATTACTGCCGTTTCGTCTGAAAATAAAATACAAAGATAGGTAAAACTAGGAGAACATATTAATATTAGGTCAAAAACCGCTGAGGTCACCGGTCTATGCGGGTGATTTCCCGGTAGAAATTATAATAGTAAAAACCAAAACCACATTAGCAAATAGCAATATGCGATGCTTATATAATCTACTGAAATTACACACACACAGACACCTACCTATTCATTATAATAATTTATGATATTAATCAGTACCGTAAAGCGAATGTCCTAGAGTAGTTTTTTGAGATGAAAAAACCACGGTCGTCGAGTCCTACAGATCTTCTTGTACCTACTGCTGCAGTTATCCGTCACCGGTAGTGTTCACAGCGTACTTTAGATAAGCACGGTCCTAAGTCCAGAAGCGCCGAAAGTCTGTTTCACTTAATAAATATAATATATGATGTTTTGGGCGTGGTAAGATCGTGTCGTCCTCCGATAGTTATATTAACTTAAACCCATAATAATCAGAGTAAATTGATAGTTATGTAATATAAAATGTATATTATGTTGGAAAATATCGATCTTCATTATAGTATAAAAACATACGAAACACCTTGTGAATACCTTACGGCTTCTACCGTGTATAAACACAATATATACTCTATGGTATAAGGTATAACCACTCCTATTTGCATCCTTCAAAAATCCACTATATACCTATGTCACCTTCGTGCGAGAATCGATTTCGTCCATACGATTATCGTATAATATGCTTGTTAGACGGCGATAGCCAATCATAATTCGATATAAATAAAAACGAAAAGCTGATAGTTAGTCTGGCTAAAACTAAAACACGGCTCGACCGATTTGGCTCAATTTTTTTTGTGTTGGGTTCGTAATTATTGTCAGGACAAGGTTTGAATTAAAAACGATTTTAGGAAAATTCACCGGAAAAATAGGAAATCTGGATGGCAAAATTACAACAGTGACGTCATCTGTCCAGTAAAAAATAAACTAAAAAAGAATATATTTTTGTTTATTGTAAGGTAGCAAATGGTTATAATTTAATATGGTAATTTTAGGCAAAGCTGGGCAGTAACTAGTTAAAAAGTTAAAAATTAAGTTTATAGTTACTTTTTTTGATAACTTCTAACTAAACTAGTTAAAAAAAAAATAGAATGTAGAAAATAACTAAGTGACTAAGTTATTTCTTTTTATTAATAATTGTAACTTAACTTGGTTATTTTGTTAAAATTAAAGTTATTTGTAAAAAGTTATTTACAAAAATTATCTTATTATGGTTTATGAACTGTATATTATTTGCATTGATATTTCTGAGAACAGCCAGAATGAATTAAGTAATTTTGTCATTTTGAACACTTCTATTAGTTTTAATAGTTTGATTGCTACTTTTAATAAACTGATGAAATTAGGACTGTAAAAATATTTTTAAAGTAACATTTTAATATTTTATACTTTAATGTGAACTGTAAATATTTTCCTTTTTTATATCAATGTTTTAAACATTTTCCTTCAAATTCAAAAATGAAACATTTAAAACTGAAAATAATTATTAATTTCACATATTTGCTTTATAGCAGAACTAGCAGCAGTAGATTAATTTATATTTTCTGAGTAGAATATGATTAAATAGGTACTATATTATACTATATTCTATTCTATATTTCTATTGTATTTTAATGGAAACAAATGGAAAAAAAATCATATTTCAAGATTCAACTACTATTTAATTGTTTTTAATAAATAAATACTAATATTTAAATTATACTGCAAATATATAATTTTGATCTGTATGCAAGGTACAGCTATAACAATAATCTAAAACAGTTGTATAATTTATAAAACAATATAGTCCGTGCATTTATTATTAATTTGTTTTACTTTATACTAAAATTAGTTATTTTCCTACAATGAGATGAAAAAAACGTTTATGAGTAAGTTCAAGGTATTTAAAAAAAAAAGTAACTCAACTCAGTTATTATTTTCATGAAAATGTGTAACTTAACTTAGTTGCTCGAATTCAGTAACTTTTTAAAACTAACTTTAACTTAGCTTAGTTATTTTTTATTTTAGGATAACTTAACCTTAACTAGTTAAGAAAATTGGTTAACTTGCCCAGCTTTGATTTTAGGCCTGTATTATATTTGGTGAAAACCGTATATCTTATTATAAATATGGTATTCCTAATGTCAATTTTTCGACCGTTGTCCCGGGAACCTACCCATGCACATCATATATTATAAACAACATGTTAATAAAACATTAGTTATTACGTACGCACCTAGCGTGGTCTAAAATATATTGCTCGCATGATTACAAACAAGGCTGAGCATTAGCGAGTTAAAAAGTTTAAGTTAAGTTAAAAATGTAATTTAATTTTAATTTTTTAACTTGACCAGTTACTTTTGGCTTTTCATTAACTTAACTGTTAACTTACTAAATTTCTTTCTTAGTTAACGTGAAATTAACGAGTTAATTTTTATTTTTTATTGTTTTAATGTTTATTTGTTCCGTATCACTGTTCCGGCGAGGAAACAATTTTGAGTGGACTGTATTTTTTGTATTTTTGATATGTTCAATGCAGAATAAACATTATAATTTATAACGAGACACTGCGACGATTGACAGCTAATATAATATTTTATATTGAGAACGGTTCGTAATATATTATTATGTGTAAGAAGGTCTAAACTGCGCAAGTCTGTAGAACGCACTGAAACGATTTCGTGCTCCGCACTCGTATTTATAAGCTCGGTCTCGCCCGCCGCGCGGTCGCTGCAGGAGTCGCCCGCGATCGTCTGCGATTGGTTATTGCGCGTGGCCGCACGGCGGCGACAACGCTGGTTGCACGCGGCGTCGACTGCTGCTGCTGCTGCTCTTGAACGTCCACGTCCACTGCGTTCCGTCGTCACGGATCCGTGAATAGCGCGCCGCAGCCGGCGTGCAGACCGGCACCGCGGCGCGGCGCGCACGAGCCGCCGTACTCGATGCGGCCGGTCTCGTGTTCTGTGACGGACCGGAGGGCGCCCGCCAGTCTGGCGGCAGCCCAGTCAGAAACAGAACACGGCACCGACGGCCGGGCGTGTCGGCTGCGAGTGAGCCGGTCACTCATTTATTCATTACCGCTGAACACGCGGCTCATCAAGAAGATTCGTTTCAGCGACATTGTAATGTCGAACATTATTGCGACCGGCGTCCATTGTGACCGAGACGGTCTGATCCGCGCTCGACATAATACATAGATCCGGCCGATACAGTCGGCGGGAGGTCGGTGCAATCCTGTATAGGCACCTGTACGCTTCCCGACGTCAAACGTGCTTGGCGCAGCGTTTTATTCGCGACGATCAGAGTGCTCACGATAGTGCCGACCGACTGTTGTCCGGATCACATCATATTATCACGCAAACAAATAATTGGCTGACGGCCCTTTGCGATCACACACGTATAGAATATTAAACAATGGCACTTTGAGAAAATATTATGATGACATCATAGGAAAATACTTCGCGTGGCGCGAACACTCACTTCCAGATAATATTCTTAGAATTTATAACGAATTGAACAATAACAGAAATTGAGTAATCGATCAGTTTGTATTAAGCTATTAGAGTCATCCATTTCATTATACCTAAACGAGGTTTCAAAATTTCGTCGGTGAAAAAATAACGACGTTTTTTAGTATTTACCAATGGTGTGATGTATATTATCGCTAAAAATTGTCTAACTATTTCGTGCTCGAGAGTTATGAGTGTAATTGAGAGTATAGCTATGACCATCGTCAAATCGATTATTAGCTTTCCGTTAAAATATGACGAACGATCGATAATAATTTCAAACTCCTCGGTGGGTACCTACCTATACATAATAATTAAAAATATGGTCTTCTCTATAGCTATTATTTCGTTAAATTTTAATTAAAAATCAACGAAATAAAATATGCTATAAACTTACAACGTATATAATTATAAGTTTGTATACATCATATTTTTTCGGGTCGATGATGAGTTAACTACGATATACATTCTTATATGCTGTTAAAAAATACGATCCGAAGATTTTAAATATATACATATACTATTTATGTTGGTTGTTGGTGCGCATATAACCTAAATATTAGAATATAATATTTTAGATATTTAAATATTTAAAATATCTAAACATATGGTGTAAAAATCATTGACTTCCAAATCTCAATTGATTTGCTTTAAAATGTTAATTAATGTCTACCTCGTAGATATTGATATGACACTATATTATGTTTATCAGTTTAAAGATTCGACGAGACGTTGGCATTGCGCTTCAATAAAATATCGAGTGACTATATTGGAAAGAAAATATAAACAATGATGGTAAAACTTCACTAAACAAGCAAACGCAACAAGGTGTTTTAATATTATGCGCTTTACCAGTAAACGGAAAACCTCGAGCCGAAACATATTATTATGAACCATAATATATTAATCTGTATAATATAACTGACTGATAAGGTGCAGTATTATAAAGTACTGTTCGTTCCTATATGTGTTGTACATATTAAACTAATATTATATATTTTATCTGAATTAATTTTATTAGTTAACTAACCTACCAATTATACAATAACAAATTATAATAATATTAATTCAACTTACAGGCTATAATAAACAATAACAATATAAAATATACAGAGTGACAAACGGTCTGCGCTCAGAATCGTTTTTCTTATATAATTGAATTCAAGTTGAATACAATCCATTATACATTGACCCACTTGTAACCTACTGTACAGCAGAGCGACATCTACTTACTCGCTTTTTTTACTAAAAAATTCAACTTCATGACGGATATTAGCTACCTATTTTTATTCAAACTGAAACATGTACAATATAGTTTGATAAAATTCGCACTGAATTGGAATGTTTTTGAAAATAACGATCGTTAAATTTTGTATAATATGTACACATTGTATACGCGTACATACTCGTAAATATATTGATATTTACATGTAGGTAGTTGTATATAATTTGTATTATGCTAATTATCTCGATCGTGACGGAACGTTTAAAACCAGAAGTCGATAGAGTGTAAAAAAAACCACTTACCAATAATACACGGGGGATTTGCCTGGGTTTTATTCGTTCAAAATATTGTGTTGCACTACTCTTACCTAAATATTATACCAGAGACCTAACCTATACCATAATATATGCCGTGTAATATTTCATAATTATTACTGGTTTATCTGATACATATCATTTTAATGAATAAAGATCTGTCAGTAGGTACTGTCTTTGTTGCAGTTGAATAGATTATTTTGCAGTCATCGCGTAATATTGTGCAGAAATTTGTCCGTAAACATACTTACATGCGTCATTAAAAATACTCAGCTAAGCACGGTATACGTGTATAATATTTGTCTTTTTGTCTTTTGTATTACTAAGCATAGTGAATAGCCAGGGCCGGATTGGGTATAGTCTTCGAGAAATATTTTTCTACCAGCCATTATTGGTCAAATTTTAATATTAATAAATTATAATGACCTTATCACATTTTTTGTTGTCAGTATACTATTATTATGTAGCTGTCGTAAAAATCGTAAGGCGGCATTGCAGACATTTTATCCTACGCCAGTCCAAATATTGTAGGCGGCCCTTCTAGATTTTCTCAAATGCTAGATTGGCCTATCTTCCCTTTTATAATCCATATATGTATTAATATTGTAAAAAGAATTTTTACTTTGGTCTAGAAAATTGAAGATTTCTCTACGAATTATGACATTGATGACTCTGAACCAGCTTGCCGTTATCATTATATATGTTCTACATCAACATTCACAGTAAAACAGACTTCGAATAAAAAATATTAACTACACAAACATAATTCGAACTAGGAAATAGATTTTAAACGTCTGACATAAAATCCTAAAGGAATATTATATTTCTTTCAATGTAAGTATGTAACTTAATATGTAACTTAGATTTGAAAGGGGGCGTGTCTGCCACAAAAAAAAAATGAAATTTCAACCTGTACCTATATTGTTTGATTAATTATGTTATGTTACGTACAAATTGCCAATTGGTAAGGTAAATTCAAAGGTATTTTTGAGTATTAACGCAACTTACTAAGTATCGGTTCTTTTACTGGGAGATGGTAAACTGCGGCAAAATTAACCTTTTTCTAAAAGTCGATATGTTAACTGCGCCAAATAAAAATTTTACATTATACAACCTGTGACAAAATCGATAAGATACGTTTAACAAACTGCGGACATTTATTTTATATACCTACCTACTATATGTCTATATATACTATACAATATACATACCGATACGATATCATAATATAATATACATTTATCGTTTAATTAGGTATAAATGTATAATGTGTTATCACATTACTATACGCTGGTTTCATAACCACCTGTTTTTGATTCATATTTAAATTTAATATTGTTTGATACTATTATGCATAATTGTTTGCCATTCTGGCTAAAAATTGTTGTCAATTCTATGTTGAATATTAAACTTCTTAAACTACTTCTTTCTATACCGACATCTAACTGCGCACTAGTAAGTAGGTACTAATAGTGGTACTATCATAAGTAAATAAAAACCGATATTTCGTATGTTGCGTTATAACTTAAAAATACATTTGAATTTACCTTACTAATTTGTATGCAACATAACATAATTAATCAAGCGATATACGATATACGTACATAATAACACATTTATGATTTAGGTACCTATATAATTTATTTATGACATCGTCATCGTATGATATGTATATCATATTATGTTAATTTTTTTTTGCCGCAGTGTACATACCTTCGACTTTTAGAAAAAGGGTCATTTTGCCGCAGTTTATCGTCTCCCTTTTCGCTGATGCTGCAATTGTTATATAGACCGCATCAGACGTAGTGCGTCCAATATCGACCAGTTTCTCGCCAATGTTCCAATCGTCTTATCATGTCACCCGGTCACTGGTAACATAAGCTGGTACACCGTCAGTAACTGTTGTCATTAATTCTACATTGGATCTTGGTAAATCGGTCAATCTATCAACTACACTTAAACACGAAAGAACTGTGAGTCGTATTTGCTTATGAAATCATTCCTCCCTAAATACTGCATTCCCTATTAAATTATTATGTCTGTAAACATTCCTCGGAATATAAAATAAAATATGCTAAATAGCATTGAAAATATTGTGTAAGACAAATTAATTGCATAAAATATGTTGTACAAAAATGTATAAATAAAAAATGAATAGTACCAGAAAATCTTAGCATTTGCGTGTTCGTTAAAAACCCCCTGAAATCACGGGAAGATTATGGGAGTGGAGAGACATTTTGATCTTCCTAGACCAATGAATATTTTTAATGGAAGTTAATTTAAATATTCTGTAATAATCTAGATGTGTATATATAGGAATATAAGGTACCTTGTACATTATAATTTTGATATTGTAATACATTATAATTATTTTCTTACTGCTAATATTTCTAACCTGAAGGAAGCATTACTTCCTAGTAATATAATATTATACAGCACCTATATTAATTTATTGGAAAATCAGTTGCACTAGTGCATTACTTACCTAACCTAAATAGGTTTTTATTATTATTAAAGTTCTAAAATAGTCATTTTATAGATTAACTTATTGATAATATACCTATTACCTATTTGACAAAATTAATTTTTTAAAAGGTTGAGTATAATGAGAATAAAATAAGATATGCATATTGTAAGATTTAATGGTTTTCAGACTTTCTAGTAGATTTAGAAAAGCAGGTGAGCTGTCGAAATTCAATACTGTACACACTACTCGTCGAAAATTGTTATAATATTTCACATTTTGAATATAAATTCTACGTAAGTACTCAAAAATAGTAAATTTCACAGTATATTTTAAACTAACAGAACCAAACAAAAATTAAATTAAAAACGATGAAAAATTAACTTATCATAAATACATCTAAGCACCTAAATTATGCACCATTAGAATTTAAAAATGTAATAATATTATGTAAACAGAAGTAACATTCACCAGAAAAATCAATATTTTTATTTGTATTAGTTTTATTATGTAAGTACTTTTAAATATCGCTGAGCTGACTAATTATAATTTAAATCAAATATATTTAAACTTCTTCTCAGATAAAATATCGTCCGATATAAGACTGCCATTCCGTTAAAATTTAGTTTGAACGATCTTCACTCTTGAGTTTCATATTTATAGTAATTCATAATATGGATAATTTAAACAACTATAAAAACAAATATAAAATTGTATAATTTGTTGGAATTGTAGAAGTTATGAATATTGTTCTCATTCATTCAAAATTTAACAAAATTTCAAGTTATTTTTTTTTATATTATCGACTATCAATAAGTTACTCAATGAAATGGGTACTTTTGGATTTTGAAAATAATAATTGTTAAGCATTTTCCGACATTTTTTTTTTGTTTATCATTTGTCATTGACCAAATAATTGTATTGAAAAAAAAAACAGCAGTAAAATATTTACACTACATTTTGAATTAGGTCTACTTACTTTAAAATTAATAACCATACTTTTTGAATATTTACATATAATAAATATTTTAACTTGATTTTTTTAAAAATATACACTTAGGTCTTAGTTCTATTCCTATTAGCACTATTTTCGAAAGTTAAATTCGTTTCATGAGTGTAAACGAGTTCAAAAACAAAATGTTTTTAATATGATAAAATATACACTCACATAGTGGTAGATAGGCAACCTAATCAACATAAATTTTAGGTATCTACCGATGGAACGTATAACAATTGAATAGGTCCTACCATAATATTATATAGGTAACGATATTTATTTAATTTACTAATAACATAAACAAATGTGGACATTTATTTTCCTATTTCAGTTTATTACTTACTTAAAAAGAGTTTCTATTGTGCTTAGTACTAAATTTAAATAATTTTTTTTTCAATAAAATATCGATAATTTCAATTACATACTTGAGTATTATCTACATGTATTGAATTTATTATATAGAACTCACTAACTCATATAAACTTAATATATAATATGCTAATACTTTCATTGAATTATCTAAAATATATTTTATGACCTCATCAAACTACATTTGTTTTTGATCTGAGATTTAAGAAGACTTTTACGAAATGTTTCCGCCTATTTCATCGTGATAATATTATAACGATTTATATCTTATACAAAGGAAAGAATATTAAAGTCTTATTAAAGAAAGAAAGCAGGCATGATCAATATAATATGATTGCATTGAAAATCTTGAAATATATTTATCAATAATATAAATATATTAAAATAATATTCTTGAATGTTATAAACTTAGTTTGGCAAAAATAATTGTATATTATTTATTTGAACATTTTGATTCGCCTATAAACTATCATCTAACACATTATAATTTTCACATTACATTATGCAATAATTTAGTATACAATGCTAATATAATTTAATAGGCATATTTGCATGTAAATATATAATAATATTTATGCCTATTATATACATGTACATAATTAATATTATATTTTTCTAATAATATGAAAGACAATAATAATACTTTTGAAATTATTAAACATAATAATGATTATGAGTAACAAAAAAATAATGAAAATAAATATTTAACTAGATATTTAAATATAAAAAGGAATGTAAGTTTATGACTAATGTGCCTGCAGGACAACGGAAATGGTCTAATTTGGCTTAAGAACGTTATCCATAAACTGTCCCATTATGTTGCCTGGCGGATTATAATTTGCGACGATCACAATTCTTCCAGACTTGCCTTTCACCATCGCTATACCCATGGAATGTGAGCCTTTCCACACGAGTTGAGTGAATTGTCCTGCAATCAAAACGGATCGTGTACCCAAATTATACTGTACACCATCTATGGTCCATATACTATAGAAGAAATCGTTAGCGTTTACAGAAAACTTTATTGACGTATGAAACACTTCCGACGCGATGTTATACAATATAATATATTTCGTATAACATTTTCCACCAAAACGAAAACTCAAATTTTTAGATTTCAGTTACCTCCAACGCCAAGAAACTGGTTCAACAAAGGAAATATTGTGTTAATAATTTTTTTAATATGTGTACACATGTGGCGTATTATACACGTCACAAATATTAAGATATTCTGGAACAAGTATTCGTTGTTTTTAGAAAATGAATAGCTTTTTGTATTTTTATTAAGAAAAGTACTAGGAATTTTTTACTTTTGACCACCTAAAATACCAACTAGACTCGCTTGTGCGATACCAGAAATTGGTTGTACCTTCATGTTGAATGACGTATAGGTACGTCCGTGTATAACATCTAGTAATGGTAATAGATACTAAGATACGTGTTATACTAAAATCAGTGGCAGATCCAGGGGGGCGGAATTTAAAAATATATTACCGTAGTTTCCCTTTGTTTTACACTGTGTTTGGCCAATTTTTGTACTTTATGTGCTTTTGCCCCCCCTCCTAAAAAAAAATTAAGCCCCGGATCCTCCACTTACTAAAATGTTATTTATAACATCGCATAGTAGTTGTTAGTTTTTACGATGATATTAAGATGTTGGAAACACTTTACATTTTTGTTAATGAAACATAAATATGACGTTATAAAATGTAGACTTTAGTGGTCCGCGTCGATGTTGATTTAACACAAAAGCAACAACTAATACGATGTTATAAACAATATTTTAGTATAACACGTATCTAAATATCTCACTATTATGTAGATTTGAAACTTATCTTAAATGTTTCTGTAACATAATATTGCAAAGTGGGTTGTCGCGTGTCACGCCATGTGCATGTGCGTGCGGCGAAATTACGCGTTATAATATTATGCAAACACGCTCACTAAAGTTTACCTATGATCATTTATTACGCGAAAATCACGTGGCTCGGACACGTACTATTCATATTGCTTAATAAGACTCCTTAAAAACGAACAGTTTACAAAACAATAAGGTCGATTTTGGCCGATAAGCGAAACATCCGGTCTCTGCAGGATCTATAAATGTATTATGTCGTGTATACTTTATGTCATATACTCTATACCATCAGAACAATTTACGGAATTTTTTTTTTTTTTCTATTTTCGATCGATGCAATTATTTGTGTAAACTGTAAAACTTTTTAGAAGCTCTACGTCAAAATAAAGTAATATTCAATACACAATAGTTTTTATACTTTCGGAATATCGAAAAATATGTGTGACATTCCTGTACCTATGTTGATAAGTAGAATGTACCTACTCATCATTCATAAAACAGTAAAAAAAAATGGCACAACGTGAACTGTGCAGGTATAGGTATATAAGTGGTGTTTTACGCAGACCTGCGATCGACGACATTCTGTAGACTTTCTAATCATTTTCATAATAATATATAATAATATACTCAGAAAACTTTTAATGAACCATCTCGTACGTTTGATCGCGTGCTGTGATCGTTACCTGATTTTATAATTCTCGGTTCTCTCGAGTAATCGTAATCTTTTCCCGCTTTGTACCAGTTACATATCGCGTCTCTGGCCGTCACCTGGTTCGACGACCAAATGCTGAACAAGTTCTCGCCAAAAGGATTATCTGGCTGATGGACGAATTTGTCATCTTTGGCTAATGTTTTTGCCCAGGTCAGCGCGTTACGGCACAGCTGACAAACAAAATTAAAGAAATAAATACAATTTCTAGACCATTAATAGATAATAAAACTTTGATGAATACACCGCCGTACATAGTATAAGGCGCGTATCTACACATATACTTCCATCGATCAATTATTATAAAGTACAAATTATCGTTTTGATTGATCAAATTACTACTGTTGTTAACAATAATATTAATAATAACAGTTGACGACGAGGAAATAAAAATCGTGCATGAATTAAAGGTCTATTATTTTAGAAATGAACTCGTGAAAATATCTGTATAATATTTTAGCATTACGCAATACATCGTATGTTATTGAAATAGATGTATATATATATTTATTATTACTCACCATTTTGTTCAAAGTCAGTGGCCCGGAACCATGTTTCAGCCGGTAGTCATTATGTAGCTTTAAACTGTCTTTATACAACTGTTCGTCCGTGTACGAGAGCTGTACAAGATGAGGACTGAGCGGCGCGTCTTTAAAACCACTAAAACCAAACGTGTCGCATAACATTATTATACATTATTATACAGTATAATATATATTTTCATTGTGTCTTCGGCGAGTATAAAAAAAAATAAAACAATAGATTGGTTTTACCCGACAGGTGGAACGTTTTCTCTAAACTGGCCGAGAAAATTTCCGGCGGGATCGTAACAGGCGACCACGAATATTTGTCCGGAACGGTTGGACGCTACGCCGACTCCCATTTCTTTGCTGGTCGCCCAAACCACCTGTGAAAAATGACCTGCGGACGCGACGGACAACGATTACAATTATTTCCAGACATTATTGAAATCTGCAGCACGCGCGGAAATGGCGTCCAACCGATTAATAATATCGGCAGTGCATAATATTATTATTGTAATATGTGTGACAAGAAATGCAACGACGTGCACGGTCAGTATTAATATAATATTATACACATATCGTATATTATACGATTGCAGAGCACGCGATTACATTACGATATTATCGTGTGACGTGTCCAGAGTACATTATACACCGCGACGGACAGACAACGACGCTATATAAAGATAATAATAATAATAATATATAATATGGATCCTGGATGGGTGAACACCGCGATCAATATATAATATTATTTTTGAGCGTACACCGTCGAAACTGGTCTCGCAATACCATAATATAATATAATATTTAATGCGTATATGATGCGTATTTTATACACGCGTGTGCGTGATTCTCCAGCAAAGATCGTTTTCGTGTAGAACTGCGAGATAGGTACAATGTTATATCGACTCGCTATTAAGAAATAGGTATACGCATTTTTATGGTTCCCACGCGAAAGTATATTTGCGCGAGCGAATGCGTCTCGACGATCATAATTCATAATATTATATCGGCCACACAATATTAGGTCTATTTTTTTTTTCATAATATAGTAGGAGTAATCGCTGTGTAGGGTCAAACAGTTAAAAATAAAATAGTAAAAAAAGTGCTAAAAATGAGAATTGCGATAAACACTACAAGAATAATAAATCGAACAATATACAGTATATAAAAGAAAATTGACGAATAAAAGTTTAAATATTTATCATAATTATTACTAAATCACCACGATAAATAACATAATATTATAATATAGAAACTAAATTGTCTGGTGACATGGATATATATATCACTTTTATTAAATAGCGATAAAATAAATTCTCATTTGTGGCGCGGTTGTTGGGTTAGGTCTCAAAATGTGTTCTGAAGTTAAGCATCAGCCGGTGTCACTAGTTCCCGGATGGGTGACCAGCCGGGTTCTAGTGCCAAATCCTCCCCACATACACACACATGTTCTAACCCAGCGTTTCCAAACCTTTTTAACGTTGCGACCACCAAAATAGGTAAAAAATAAAATCAGCTGCCTCTCATGATCCTCCCCCCCCCCATTATAATAAAAAACTTTTGAATATAAAACAATCTCAAATGTCACATTAATTTATACTTTTTACTTTATTATTCATATTTTATAGTGTATTAATTATACTATAAACTAACTTTTTAATTTTTATCATTCTGGTTATGTATTAATTTTTTATTTGCAATTAAAAGGTTTTTTTCTCTATCAGCATTTAATTATTTCTGACCGATGCGACTGCCAAGTTGAGAAACCAATTGTACCCTTCCCAACTTCTAAAAAATAACCACTCAATGGCCTGTTTCTATGGTTTATTATGTAAAAAAAAAATGAATTTGTAGTCTTATTAATATTATTATTAATATTATTTCTATGAGAAATGACAAATTGGATCGAATAGCTCCGTATCTTTTAAAGAATTAAAATGATAATCACGATCTTCCCATCACACTAACCTTATTTGAATTATTATTTAGAGTTCTTCACAAATTATATAAAACAATCGAACCACACAAAAATCCAATTATTTTTAATTTAACGTCCATGATAGAGGGGGGCCATACATTTCGAGTGAGACATTCCAAAGGTTTCGAACGACGATATAGTATGTGTATAAGTGAACCGGGCAACTTCCGTTGCCAAGCAACACGAGAGAATAATAAACACGATATTTTTATTATAGTAGGTATGTAGGACGAAGTAACCAACAGGGACATTACAATTTGAAGGCTGGTCGGTGTCAATTTCCAGGGTTCGGATTAACAGTTATTGAGAACAATAATATTTTGCCTTTAGATTACTGTGCTTTAGATGTCGATTAACAATAAAAAAAAAGTCGTGAAGTCCATGATGTTGAAGAAGTTTTGTACGTGAGAATGGTAGATGTGAAATGTGAATATATTGATTTACAATTGATTTTTTTTTAATCTGCATGCCATCGACTAATTATGTTTAACTATATAGGTAGGTATATTTTACAATAATTATTCGGACAGTATTTTATTTTTGATAATAAAATACCGTTTAAAAATGTATTTTATACTTCCTTACCTATAACATTTACTACGAAAAATACACCCCAATTTTTCAAAATAAACAAGATTTATTACAAATATTATTTAAATTTTAAACTTACTACTAAGTTATAATAGTGACTGTAGTCTGTGAGTGATTAAAAGTATTTGTTTTGTAACTATTATAACATGCAATTTAGATGAGTATCTCATTGCGAGTTTAAAAACTACACAAGAAAAAAATTGATACTTTATTATATATTCTACATTGTACCTAGGTACATTATAAAACTATCCGTCCATCATCTAGCTGGTACCTACATATTATATCTAATAGCTTTTAGCACGTTTTAATAGTTTAAAGTGTTTATTTGCCATTCTATACGAAATTAAAAAAACGTAAAATAATAAATACGCTCATAGTATAAAAATAAAGTGTTAATATTACTAGCATACAACCACGGCATTATGTAGGTTCCTACATCGTAACACACCTTTCATTGGAAATGAAATCATTGAGCATCTACATTCTATAATGAGTTTCAAATTATATTTTGCATTGTCGCTTGTATTATATCAAATAATAAACCTACCTATAACCTATATTATGTAGTGTATATCTGAAGAACATAACAGAAACACACGATAACGGAGCCGCGTAAGTATTATCTAATACACAATATCCATCCAATACCCGCTGGCTGGAGTATAAAGTATTATTATTACGACGTAAGCGTACCTACGCGTGTGTAAGCATTAGAAAAAAATCCATTGGCCGTAAGTACAGTTGTAATACCATCTCGCTATATGATATAATGAATACTGCACTTAATTGGTCAGTAGCATAACCTGTAGCACTAGATCATTCGCTGAGTGATTTCGACAAATCTCAAACGAGTATAATAAGCATCGACAAAGCCCTACTTAGAAATTTTGGGGCCCACGGATCTAATTTTTTGGTGGGGCCTATAAACTTAAATTATAAATTTGGATTTTTTTGCCATTTTGTTTTTTATATTCGATTTATATTTTACGATTATAAACCATAAGTATATACCATAAGTCTATAAGTAATTTTATTATTTAATGTTGATTAATATAAATAAATCGTATATGACTCTATTAATATATGGGGGCCCTAATTATGTCGGGGCTTCAGCCTCCTAGCCCCTCTCACATTAATGATCTGCACATCGATGCAGAATATTGATCAATAATCAACCCACGGATTCGTTGATCGGACGAGCTACCATGTCATATACAATACCGAATAAGTCTGCGGACTGTATCAGTAATGGGAAAGTTCGGCGACATTAGATATATAATATATATGTATATACATATATAGGTATACATTAATAAAAGGCAATGTCTGTGTGTGTGTGTAAGCGATCCACAGCCCAAGTCCATCGCACTCTCAGTCTATCACTGAAATTTGGTACGTATAAGTAATTCTATACTCGAGGATGTGTACCAGTTTTTTTTAACTTAATAAGAGGGGTTGACACAGAGATTTAATAGCTTTACAAAAAATGAATATTTTTTTGTTCGTTTAAAGTTGCCATTGGTTACATAAAATAAAATAGTTATTGTTGGTATATTATACATAACAAATTATAGACCTGTATTATATATGTTTTGTCAAAACCATCCAAATGGCCAATCACTGTATTTAAAACAAGTGTAAATCCTCTCACATTATTTAATTACTTACGGACAACGCCGAGCAGGATCAGCTATAGTTTTGTAGTAGAAAATATGTGCACATGACACGGGATATATAGCATACGTATTTTATAACGGTTATAATAACTAACCAGACTGTGCGAATTACCTGATTTCAGGGTAGTGGGTTCGCGGCCAAAAGGGTGAAATTTGATTTCCTCGTACCAGCTGTCCACCGGTTCCCTTCCTTCGATCCTGTGGTTGGGCAGCGACGTCCAAGAGCAAAACAGGTTCTCACCATACGAAGACGATGGTCTGTGCTCCAGGAGACCTTTGCCGCTTAAATAATTCGCCCATTCTTCTGCATATTTACAAAGCTGCGTGCAAACAGATTTTCAAAGTTATATTATATATTGATCACTGTGACGGGGAAGACAACAATATAAGTGGAACACAATATGTATGTGTACTAAGTGCGCTTATTATAATTTATAAATCATATTTTCAGAGGTTTGTATATTACTGTAAAAAACTGTTGTGATTCAATTAAAACTAAATGATTCTTAAGCAAAACCAATATTTAAATAGACAATAGACATACATAACAAATTTTGTTTATTTTTGTTATATTATAATACCAACATCGATTTGCCAACTACTGAACTACCAAAAACATGAAGTAAGATCCCACGGATTTGTGTATGACAAATTGTAAATCATTAATTCCAATTGAATACAAAACAAAATGATATTATTATAACTTACAATAGCTTGTTTTTTTTTAATGAATTAACTATTGTTCTATAGGTATCAAAATAACTTTTGTTACTTTTGTAACCTTTACAAACAAACAAAGTTTATGTTTGATAAACATAACGGTTACACAATATGTGCATGCAATCAAATTATTACGAAAATAATATGAAAACATATAGTGGTATATAATACAATTCAGTCGCCATTCAAACACAAACTTAAAGAACGCAATTCAAAGATTAATTTAATGCCGAGACAGAATAGTATGAATAAAATATTAAATATAAAAACGTATTTTATACTAGAGACTTGTAAAGTAATGCAAATTAGTTGAGCTAGTAAATGCAAATTTTGATTTTCCATTCACTCGTAGCATTAAAACGAATATCTACGTTTTTATTTTTTTTTACACAGGTAGGTACGTCAATCATGTTTTAATAATAATGCACGTGATAATAAAAAAATAAAGTAACAAGAGAAACAAGGAATATTTACATTAAATATTTTTTTTAACATTTTGTCTGCTGACCACGAAGTGAAAGCACAGTTGTCACGTTTTATTATTATGTGGTTTTGTTTCCCCCTACTATAGAGGTAGTTTGTACTTAACTTCGGAAACCCCATATCTACGACGACGGCCGTTTTAATGGCCTTCGTTGTACAAGACGAGTGGATGCATTGTTGTCGTGTCAACGAGTAATCTATCCAAAATATTTCTATTACGAAGTTCAACATCAACATTACGATGTGGAAAGAAGAAAAACGAATTATTTTAGCGGTAGGTATGGCAGAAATAATTCGGCAAAGAAAGTATAATAATAGATTTCTTTCAGTTTCGAAATTGCACATGATAAAATAACATACTTAAATAATATAATAACATATTTGCGTAGGTGTCTACTGAAATGTTTACACAATTTATATATTGTACTCAATACAGTAGTCCATAATATTATATTCGTGTATATTTGAATGGATACTCACTTTTTTACTCAGGATCATAGGAGGAACCGTGTGTTTTTTTCTGTATTGATTGTGTGCATCCAAACATTCTTGTATAAATGTCTTGTTGTCTATAATAATTTTTTTCTGCGATTTTATAGCTGTACATCTCTAAAACAGATTACATGCACGTTTTATTTTATAATATCAAACACACACATATAAACATATTGTAATAACATTTCCTAAGTTAATAAGTTATAGTACCTATATATATGTGTCATTGCTATTATATCAGAAAGTTTCAAAAAAATGGTTACCTATGTATAATGTATAATATACACAATACAAATTATATTTTAATAATATACAATTTAACTATTGGTATACCTATAGGTACGTGTATATTTAATAAATAAATTGTTAAAATTGTGTATTTAATAGTTGAATAAATAATTTTAATGAAAAAAAAGTTTTAAAATATATAGGCACAATTACAATTTTTAGACATATTATGTTTGTTATCATTTTACGCTGTAGTCTGTTGTAGTACATGACCGACATAAACAACAATACAATACCTATACATAAAACGTTAGCCAATGTCTACAATAAAATATAAACTATGATCTAATGCGATACCGGTTTTCTATAACATTAAATTAAAGATATTAGTAGATCGTTAAAACTGATAAAATTGCGATTAGCTTGTGTTTTTATTGTCTCTGGTGATTTTTTTTCTTATGGTCGTACTTGTAAGATGTCTATCAATTACAACAATCATCTTTTTATGTATCAAAACACAATAGGTTCCAATTACAATGCATATATAGGTGCACAATTCTGCATTCAACACGCAAAGTTTTCCAGTGGCGTGATTAAGGACACACATGTAATAAATAAGTTTTTATTTCATTCAATCAAAAAATGACATAAATGTCCTTCTTAGTTTTCGCATTTTAAATTATATTTTGCGCAGGAAAAGCATTCTTGCAGCTGGTTACCTACCAACTATTATAAGCGATGATTTCGATAAGACTAGATTCTATAACTTAAGAAGATAGACACCTTTTATTTTAATTAAAAATTGACTAAAATAATCACAAAGACGCTTTTACCCATTTTTAGCTTTTTACTGACATTTTCTCAAGCATTACATTTTATATTATATTTTTAAGTCAAACATAAATCCTGCAGCAACCATTTTTCTATCTCTCACTATACTCTAATCTAACCTACTTAAGTTAGTGGGTATATCATATCATACTTATTTGATAATAAATTTAAAAACGACAAACCATATTATTATGTTACACTATATTATTAATGCACAAATGCAAGCTTGGTGATTATGCGTCCTTGCTGATTTTCAACAACATGATCGCTTGTGCAGATCTGTCGGATTTATATGACAAGGTTTCTATATATTATGTATCTCAACACTGATACGTGATCACAAGGTAGTTGCACGCGCATATATGAAACATGCACAAACGTCACTTGTGTGATACTTTCAGTATATCAATCAGAATTAACACATCCTATTACAGTCATTCCTAATACATATTATAAGATCACTTCATTGAGCTGTAGGCCTGTAGAATAACTATACGAATACGAAAATGACAGTATTTTCAACACGTTCGTCAATAAATTTTCATGACAAGACTTACATTTCCGCTTTCAATTTGTAAAATCGCATCAGGACTTTATTGTCCTGTTTATATTTTATATCATAAGACACTATAAACTCCGTACCTATAATTCATAAGTGAGCATACAGTCAGTTCAACTATTGAAATGATCGTTTTTTATATTTATATATATTTTTTAATTAGGTATTTGAACATAATATTATGTCTATACCTATCATATTATATTAATTGTAAATCAACTTTTATTTTAAGTAGGTAACGTATTACGTTAACATATTCTATAATAGATATTAACTTCGAAATTCACGGCCGATATTTTTATTATAACATTTTACGCGATAAAAACAATAACCAAAGAAATTTTAGATATTTCACAAAAAACCAAAACGATGCTTACATTGTGAATATTAATAATTATCAAACACGCTTACTTGTTTGTATGACGTTTTTAATTCTGGTGACGAAGTTGACGGCGACAACGATGAAAGGAAGTCGTCAGATCCATCTACGAAAACAAACAAATCGTATATTATTCAAAGATAAATTTCAAACGATGTAAATATTGTAATTTTCGGATGTTCACATATTAAGAATTAGATTCACAGCAGTAATAAAAAAAAAAAAACATCGCGACAAATTGGTTTGAACATAGGTAAGTGGGAATTATTTCTGGAACGAAATTGGGATATCAACCGTTGCGTGAAGATTAGATAAACAATTGTTAGAAGTTTTTCAATGTCATTGCCACGAATGTCACGGAAAATAGCATTTTTATGGCCTACGCCAATTTGTTTGAAGATTAATGCATTAGCAATACAATTTCACATATACACGCATTATTACATTTGAATTCGAATGTGAAAAATTATGTTACTTTTTAAGGAATATACCATTAACCATTTAAATACTGTTCATACAAATCAGATTAAATTCTTTATAGTAGCTTATACACACCCAATTTGCTATCGATTGTTTCTTCTATGTTTTTCGTTTCAGAAGTCACTTTCCTTTCTGTTTTGTTACCCCGAAACGTCTGCACGGTTTCTTTGGTCAGGGTTTCAAATTTGGGTTTCTATGAGAAAAAAAAAACAAAAAAATATAATATTTATCAGTTATTACGTAATATTACTAATTTTAATTTTAACTTGAAGTTACACAAAAAATAAGATTGTAGTGATTAGACAATAATCAATTTATATCTTTTGAAATATTCCTTGCACAGCTACTACATATTATTGTATATTGAATGTCAATAGTAATTTTAAATTTCGATTAACCCATCCGGTTACACGAGATTAAAAAATAAAATCTAACGACTGAATCCGCCGTCGGCTGGTGGCCAGTAATTCGATTGATACAGATGAGTTATTTAGTTTTATAATATAATATTTAATAACGCACCTGTCCCAATTTTGAAGGGGCGACAAATATCCTCCGTTCCGTTTTTCTGGTCATGACTACTCGACTATGACCTTGATTGAAGTCATGCCCATGGGTGGAGTCCTGGAAAGATGTTAAGTCGATGGAACTACTTGCATATCTTTGTCTCGGTAAACAACGTAATCTAAAAAAAAAAATTGTTTCTCAATTTTAATTAAGCAAATTACAAAAGCATATTTGATATCGGCTACGTTTGATGTCACTGTCACAACGTCCTTCTCATGAGTCAAAACTCTTAATACCTTAGTTAACTTACATTAAACTTACATTTAACATATCATCATCAGAAAAGAATTAACAATCAAATACTTAGATTAAAATTATTTCATAAATAGTATTTTAAAAAATGAGAAGGATTTGAAATCCGCATAAATCGTATACTCAATAATAAAGTCAAGAAATTTGTTTTGTAAGACAAAACCTTAAAACCTCTAGGTAATAATCCAATAACTTTCATCTAATGAGTACCTATATTATTTAGGGACTACATTTTTTTTTTAACGGAACTACGATTACATAATATTATCAAACAAATTATTATTTCTAATATATACAATTTGTAGTACCTATACCAACGTTATAAATTATATTATTTTGTACAAAGTATATTTTTAATTTTAGAATATTTATAACTTATAATCTGTAACATATGTGTACAATAAGCAAATTGTTTGACAATTTACATATATTTATATTTTTTTTTATAAGAATAATGTATAAAGGAGGGAGGCTATCTAGTGACACAAAATTAAATACTTCTATAAAAACCTATAGCACGCAATACTCGATATTTGTCCAGTACAAGGAAAATATGAATATGAATATGTGTTTGTTCGTAAGTAACCATGACAACGAAAACCTTACGAAAAATTGGTCAGAAACAAAAAACGTGTATCCAGCCCAAAAACATATTTATGTTAAATAATATAAAATATATTATTCCTGTGTTATGCAACAAAATTAATACAAATTTGTACATTATGTAGTCATATTCTATAATGATTTTTTTTCAATTAATGTACGGAGTAATATGACGTCCAATAGTTCAATAAAAATGTATTTAATATAAAATTTTAACTAGACTTGACTTCACGCGCTTATAAACGCTACCGAGTTCTGGAGGAAAATCTAAAATGCATGATATAATCACTCGACACATGATGTTTATCTACATCCTACACTTAAAAACACTACTTGGTACTGTGGTTTAAATTAGTTTTTATGTATATAGTTCTAACGTTTTCATAAATGTGTTCTTAAAACACTATTTTAAATATTGAATATGCCAATGAAGAATAAAAAATGTTATTATAATAGGTGAAATCGTAAAAATATATTCTCAATGTGACATTTAAATATTTAATAATATTGTGATTAGATATTTAGGTCACGTTTTATGTTATGCTTACATATTACATTTCAGTAAAAATACATTTGAATTTATATTTTTAATTAACTTTACACAACAAAAACATATTTTTTAATCAATAAAACTAGCATCTTATAGGATATTATATAATTTTCTCAGGTAGATCAGTATTATTTATCCACCTGGACAAAGGTATAGTCGTATAGATTATAATATAGATATTTAACAGCTAATGCCATGACATATAAATTTAAAATATCCTTATTAGATAATACGTCGCTGTTACACATAACTTCTAATATTTATATTGTAATTATTAACACGCAGTGTTGTAATAATAACTGCTATAAAATACAAATTTAATATATATACAGTTATTTTGAATTTTCCCGATTGTGTACGTACCTAACTAGAATTAACATATTTGTAACAAACCTATTTTAGTGTACAATTAGTGGACGAACAATTGCAAGAGTTTTGGACTATAAACATTTTTATTTATTTATTAGTTTATGAAATGTGTGTTTAAATTGTATAATTAAAAGCATATTATATACCACACACACTAACTTCGTACTAAATAATCATATACCATGATATTTTCATTAAAATTATGTTTGTTAAGAATATTAAAATGACTATTTAATTATAATTTTTATATTTTGCATTAACATTATACATGTAACGAAACAAAAAACCGAGAGAAATTATGATTTGGAACAAAAAAAATTACTAACTATGTTCATGGGATGAACGATAAAAATAACTGGGTACAACAGTTACGACTTCTAAAGATATTGTAGTCATTTACACCGTCGAACAATTAATAACAAACGATTCAAAGCAAACATAATTTTATTACAAACTACTAATACAGTGAAACGTGCTCATGTTTACCATCATGGAAATGGAATCCTCCTGCAGGGTAATGAGTTAAGAATATTCTGTTCCGGTTTTATGATTCGTAAATTATTAATATAGATATAACTGTATAGTGTATAAGTACTGTAATACTAAGATTTCTATTTATTATCCTCTTCATCTCATGTTATTTATATTTTATACTTATATGTTTGAATTTAAAAATATTATTTGAAAGATAAGTAGCAGAATGTATTAGTAGATTATTGACATAATTATTAAACTTATTTAATAAAATAACAGTTAGAAAATATTAATATTAATAGTTATGACTGTAGTTAAGTGTTAACAGCTAGTTATCGCTAATAAAATATACAAATAATTATTACACATAAGATCGATTGAATTTTCAGAGGAAATTAATTTTATGGTAACATTTGAAATTCTATCATAAAAACTAAAAAGTATTATTTAACACTTATTGGGAACAATTTTATTAGTAATACATTTGGTTGTTAATTATTAGTTATATAAAATCGTGAACATTTTTAAATGTTCGAAAAAATGAATTTATCAAGAATTCCGTAATCGGTAGATAATTAGGTACATCAATTATTAATAATACTACTTAAAATCTCTGACTTAATAATATAAATTTTAAGAAACAATTATTATTGTTAGACAAAACAAATCACATTGGTAATAAAATTAAAATTTTAATAAAAACGCGATCTATATATTATCATAACTCATAGTTATAGTCTACTATAAATGTCTAATAAAAATGGTATGCACATTTTAAGGCGCTTAAGCAGGAAAACGTAAACGTTAATACATTTCAATAAAAAAGGTACAATCATAAAAATTTAATTATTCAAAGCAATGAATATATATATATAATATATATTATATATTATATATATTATATAATATATAGTAAATATACCTGCTATAGCTCTTAATAATATGAAATTATATAAATAGGTCTACACCCTACATAATATACTGTACGAATAATGTTCTAAAATTTGTATGTACATGATATTTACGATTGTATGATGTACTGATTATAAGAAATTTTAAGTATATTCACGTGTTTTTAGTAGGTAACTATATGGTTATCGAGTTAGACCCGGCAACGAGTAAAATTCTATATTATATTATATTTTTTAATCACGATGTGTTTGTTATGATATTTTAATCGAACATAAGTAGACGATCGAACACACCCATAAAAAAGCACTTATAAATGATAGAAAACAGCAATGAATTAGATACTAACCTGTCGACGGCGTCGAGTCTAGACGGCGGTTCTTTAATCACCATATTATTATATTAATATAGCATAATATTTTGATTAATTAAAAAACAATACAAAACGCACGTCGCATGGTAAAATAATTGAATTTACCTAATGTTACCATTATACTATAGTGTCCAGTACACCACTATATTACTACTAGTTTAGGTACTACTATTTTACTATTACTGGTTAGTATAAAATACAACTATGCCAACAATTACACCGTCGAAATTTTATATTGTTATGATTGCAGTTATAATTATTATTGTTATTATATTTTGTTACTGTTATAACCACAAACACGAATGTGAGTTCGGTAAATATCGAAACGCTTACGCGGTATATATATAGGTAAGTAGGTACCTATATAATATAATAATATCGTTCGCGCCGAATTCGAACGGAGTTTCGTCACCGCACGGGCAACGTACCGCTCTGATGTGTTGTAGTAGGCACACGCAGACACCGCGCGAACCGCATTTCAGCGAGTGATTACTGCACAATGAGCAGAGTCTTACTGCCTACCTGTACCATCGGCAACAGGTACCTACACGACTGCGTATAGTTGTTCCGAATCGTCGCGCACCTGTGCGCATGCTCTTTACCAAGACTTTTAATGTTTTTTGTTAGTATTTTTTTTATTTTTTATTATTGTTAAATTTTACTTTTCATACAATGTATAACCTAGTAAAATAATATAACATGATTAATTAATGAACGTATAATGTTTTCGTGTGCGATATTTTTTACTGCCGCCACTAATAATATTACCATGCTACCTACTACTACTACAACTACTAATAATAATAATTAACGAATTATAAAATGTTACTTTGAATTATGAACACAGATAATGTATTATGTAGGTAGAATTTTTTTTACTTTTAATTGAAAAGGTTGTATATTTTTCCCAAAGTCGCATATCCTATCCATTTTGAACATCTAGTCAAATAAACAACAGATTTAAAACAACTATTCGTCCGACTACATTACACATTAGTTATTTAGTTACGGGTTCGAAATAAAATTCAATATTACCTATACAGTTGTTATAGGTAGTAGGTACCTAATTATCTTATTATCTCAACAGTTATCAGTTATTAGTTAAACATGATTTTAGATCAAGATTTAATGTAATATTGTCAAATTAATTTCCCGCGCGATGAGCTGTCAAAAATCATATTGTTGATTTTTTTTGGATGAAAAATTGTAACCAATATAGAAACAAAAAATGTAAAACAGTACCTACCCACAAATAATCGAGTATGAAAAAATATGCAACGTAAACAATAACATAGGAAATAATTATATAATATTGCGATAGAGTGTATTATTACACTAATTTGTATATTATAGGTATAACTAAATGTCAATTAAAAGTTTAAAACATAATAATTTGCAAATTATTTGTAATAGTTAGATTTGTTTTTTTCTGTGCACGCTCACAATAGGATGTAATCATAACATAATTAGTGGTCTTCGAATACTGTTTCCGTCGATATCCCATTATTCAAGCGTTCTTTTCGCAATTACAATGTGCAAAAATTTGTCAAACATTTATTATGTTTTGTTATTGCTGTGCTGAATATAACATATTAAAATTAAGTGTATTTATATAGTTTATACAAGTACACACCTATGTTATACCCAATTACAATTTATGATCATTGTGACTTATGAATACATTTTTTTTTCAAAATGTTCTCTCAAGGAAATTACGCATTAATCACCTAAACAAAGAAAATATAAGAACGATAAATAGTATGATACAATTTTAAACTGTAATATGTAATATTGAACATGTTTAAAACAATCATCACTAAGTTATTAACGATGTGAATGGCACTTACTTAGTGATACTTTTTTTGATAATGAATAATAACACTTAGGTACGCACATAATATGGCATAATATATTATAATACAAAATAAATAGCTATAGTGTGTAAGCACTTGTGGTTGTATTTGGAGTTACATTTTAATGGTACCAATATGAACTAAACGCAAATAATTAAGTTTATGTTTTTGTACAATAGCATAACTGTCATTTCAAAAAATATAAAAATCAAAAAACAATAAACTTTTAATAATTAATTAATATATTTTTTTTTACATTGTTTTTTTTCTATGTAGGTATTTCCTCCACACATTTTCAAAACTGTAGACATTTTTTTTTTTTTAATAAATCAAAGAACGTATACACCTAAATACTTTTAATAAATTTTAGGTCAACATGTAAGACATAATATTACGAAATTAAATCAAACGTTCAATCAATTATTATAAATAAACTTGTAATAATACAATAACGCTTGGGATACTATTTGAATACGCTGTAAACAACATATCATTAGCTGATTATACTATGTTGATAAATATTAAATAGGTCATCAAATCAGTTTTAAAGCTGTAATTATTAAAAATTATTATAAAATCGATAATTTCATTACTAGGGAAACAATTTAACTTTATATTAACGTCCGAAAAAATTATAAATAAAACATGTGAAACTGAAAATTGTTGTCAATACAAATAATTCAAAGAAAATTTGATGTATATATATTTTTGATGATTACTTAATGTAGGTACTTTTTCATACATAGATCGTATTTGTTCATTTTTAAAATACAATTTATTTATTTAGACATTAATTTAGGTATTTCGTGATGTACAATCATCTGGAATTATTATTATTATTGTGCAACAGTCTTATCTTTGTTTTCAGTAAAATAGTTCACACGGCACAAAACGTCAAGCATACCTATTAAAAACATCCATGAATATAATATACTAAAAGACGTATAGGTACTATAATATATTATAATTGTAATATAAATATCTCACGACTAAATGGTCGTGGTAAATATCAAACATACGTAATAAATTTTAGCGCCAAATATTGTTTTTAATAGAAACCCAAGTTGATCGAATTCGATTTTCCAGTAGATGTATATTAGTATATTATCACCAATTTAAAAACAGACAATATTTGAATTGCCACAAAAAATACACGAATATTTTTTGTTACTAAAAATTCAATATTTTACAATAGGTACGCCCATAATACACATTAGATATTTGAACAATTCAGTGGTACGAGTCGTATCACGTGTAGAACACGGGCCATTGAAAATCTAAATTCTAGCTGAACCATATTATTATTATATTATAGTTTGTTTCGTAGCGCAAAAAAAATACGAAGAAAATATAATATCAGTGACGGGTATCAATTATATTTTCCTGAATAGAAGCCAATTATTAGACACCCATACGATTTGTCACAAGTGTCGTGTATACATATAATAAATATATTATAAATATGTTATTTTTCCGTTTTCACTTTTCTAGTCCTTTCAAAGTGCGTATTTCCTACTGCAGCCCAACGACATGAATGTCCTATGACCAACCATTATTATAACGTTACGAAACCGTCAATATCAGTAATGAACATATTAAGTACATTACGCGTTGGCCGTTGTTATAGGTATAAGTATTATAAATTATAATAATATATTGTTATATCCGAAACTCTTCAATCCAACAATAAGATGGTATAAACACTATAAATGCTTAATATCTATTTTTTGAAAACAAGTTGTAACCGTTTGTTTTATTTTACATTATATATCACAACAAGCCGGTAGGTAACCGTGACCGAAACCTAAGAATTATTTTTGAAAACGTTCAAAAAGACTAAACTAAAAATTCTTGATGAAATGGTTTTATTTTTGACGAATAGAATACATTTTTTGATTATAAATAATAATTGAATTCCCTAAAAAAAACTTTAAAATATGCCTTAGAAATTGGTTAAATCTGCTAAAAAAACATGAATAAAAAGAGTAAAAATTAATTTAATTAATTAATGGGTTAATATAATAAAATATCATCTTTATTACTTCACAAAGTACATTATATATTGCTTATTTTGGAATAAAACAAAGATGTAGTAAAATAACAAATGAAAAAAATTCAAACTCTTAAAGGCTATGCGCCGTTCGATGCAATTACTATGATAAACAAGAATAATATTTTAAAAAACCATTCTTGTAAAACGCCGAATATACGTCGGGTTTCAGACTTAGATTAGGTGTATTATATTATTCGTTCTCGTATATAACTATATTATTATCGTATATACTGCTACTATTTCATACTCGTGAAACCGCCTATATGGCTATATGTTAATTACACACATATATATATTATATAATTGTATCGGGAGATCGTAGGGTAACGGCTATATATACTCGTCATGTAGCGCTGCACATAAATTGAACACAATTGACTACAATTAATATGTGGGACGATGCGATGATATATTATATTTCTCGGACCTTCCCCGGAACACGGACATTGATGAAGACTGTGTGGAAAAAAATACGAAATTAGGAAGAACAAAAAAACCACATGGACCCGAGTTACGAATTATTGTGTTGTAGATGGGTATACCGTTTTATTTCTCTCGCCTGTCGCGGTCGGGTAAACGTTGATGATCACGGGAGCGTTGGAACAATTTTTCTCTACCGACGGTCACTACAATATTATATTATTTATGCTGTACCTACACGTACGCAACGACTCCACTTGGACCGTAATGATCGTTATACTCCATTATTATAATGAAAACTGGCATGAAGGTGATGACCGCCGACGCCGTCGATCCGGATATATACATACATATATATAATATACTATACGTACCTATATAAGTATATATATATATATATATATATATATATAATATAATATGTATATATTATAATGGCACTGCACCGTAACGGTATATTATATTGCAGCGAACCGCTCTGTATAGTCACTATAATACTAAAAAGTGTATAATATACTGTATATACGATGATAAATAAAACACAAAGCGACGGTGGTCTGCACTCGGCAATGTACTATGTAAGCTGCCACAATCGATTATTGTAAAACTATATCTATACCGCCATAATATTGTAATATATATATATATATATATACAGTTTATTCCGTCCAAATGTACGGCGACAATACGACTTCGTAATAATAACATTATACTTGTGCTGTCTGTGTAGCAGAAATGACAATCATCTGTTGCCGTTTCGTATATATTATTTGTATAGGTCAACGCACGCGTTTTATAGAAAATCATTACACAAATATTGCGCCTGACAATTGTATACTATTACCATAAAGTATAAATCTTTGAATTAGAATTACTTTAGTCGTTTTAATTTTGAAAAATTGGATGTATGCCACCTATACGTATACCTATACAAACTACACCGACCAGAAGTCGTTGTGTTTAAAACGAGTCCATTCGGTTTTTTAGTATAAGTTTATTAATTTAAGTATCTCAATAAAACCCTAAGTAATAAACAACTTTACTATGTTATTTAATAGCTGTAAGGAAACTATAATGATAGGTAATTAAATAACACAATATCTTTACAAATTACTTAGTACGTATCCTACTATATTTATTAGTTTTGTAATAATTTTATGTTACCTACAAATAAAGGTACTCGATAATTATCAAATTGTAAATACATATGAAACGCCATACAATAAAATAAAATTCTTCTGAAAAAGAAACTACTTAAAAAAATGTTTTTTAAACAATAAAAATATGTTAAAATGCAGTATGAAAATTAACGTTTAACGTTTTTTGTTTACCGAAACGCAGTTTCAATCGATAGACTATCGATTATTTTGCTTGATTCATATATTATGCAATATGCGTCCATATTTGACAAAATTGTTATATTTGAAAACATAAAGCAATGAGAAATTACTTTCTGCCAAATAATAAAAGACGTATTATCATAGAAATTAGAACATGAAAACTAATATAATTTTAATGTGCAAAACATTTAAAAGTTTATGTAATAATATTGAATTATTGACGATACATAGAAGGAAATTAATATTAAATTATATTCATAATATTTTATATACATCAACTAAAACACTTAACTTGAAATATATAAGTTGGTATAAGTACTTGTTAGTTTTTGGTTTTAAAAATTCAACTAGGTACCTACTATACCCAGTAAAATTGTAAATATACTTACAGTTCTCATTATTTTCTTATACAAAACTTGAATAATTCGCGAAGACAGTTTTAAAGAATGCATGTGTTCTATCGACGTGTTCTAGCAAAAGACTAAACAAATTTAACAAATTATACGTACAAATTTACACTTCAAAGTACCACTGTATTAATTATTTTATCCTTCGTTTCAAATTGTACGACTGATCATTCCGGTGACATTGTTAACTACACGTTTCCTCTTTTTAACAAGTTCATAAATTTTAATTTGTAGGCCTAAATGTAGATAGCTTACTTTACACTATCTATACATCAAATTTTTCAGCAAAAAAGGTGATTTAGATTTCTTCTAAATAATATTATTAACAAATAAAATACAATTATTGAACATTTTTCTTTTTAAAAACGATCAAATTTCATAAGTATACCTATATAATTTTTAGTAGGTTAACATTATAATTCTTAATATAAATTCATTAGAAAAAAATATTATTACAATACGTGCCGGTACCTAATGGAAACAGTTTTCAAAAATAATTGTGCATCATTCTGCAGTGCAGAAACTAAGTAAAAAATAATTAATGACGTGTTAGATAAACATAAATTCTGTAAACCAGCTGACCCACTATCCATTCAATATCCACAATACTTATTTCCATCATCCGAAGACATTCCACACAACTTTTTGTTTGAGATATTTAAATAAACGATTTGTAAAACATGTTTAAATTTATAGTGAATAAATATATTTTTTTGATCCAGACGTTCGCTCAGTACTACTGTACAATTTATAAACAGAAATTTTATCGACTAATATACATACAAGTTGATCATAACAAATTTAACAGCTTAATGACAGTGGCGTCGATTCTGTTTTTGAGAGAGGGAGACAACATTTTTGACCGGCCCATAATAAAACTGAAACAAAACCGCTCGCTAACAATTACATTACATTACATTACAATTGCATTTGTATCTCAGTACAAATAGCTTTCTTACATAATTTTATACTTAATAGTTACTATCACGGTTATCTGAGATAACCGTAGTTAGTGGTTACTTGTTACTATCATAGGCATAAATACCCCTTTTTTTAAGAGATAACAATGACTAAATAATTAATACATAATATTTTGTAGAGGGATACCTAATTACCTAAATATATTACCTATTAGTTACTATATGAAGGCCCAAAACTAGCCCGTAGCCGGCCCGCTAATGATAAGGGGGGCAAACATGGACTGTCAGCCTATATTATAAGGTAGGTACTAAGTATATTTACTAATATAAACATTCAGTGAAAATGTCATGTATTTATAAATTTATAAAATGTTCAACTTTTATAGCTAAGGATTGAAAATTTAAAACAAGGCTCCACGTAAATAGGTTATGTATAAATTACTTTATTCACAATAATATCATCAAATATGTACTTAGTAATATTATAGGCTGACCGTCTTCGCTCAGAATCGTTTTTCTTATACAATGATATTATATTATTGAATTCAAATTTAACACCATCCATTACAGTGACCCACTTGTAACCTACTGTACAGCAGAGCGACACCCACTTGCCCACCTTTTGTTTAGTTGTAATTCATAAATTAATAACCGTATCTACTATAAATATTCCTTGTATGTTTTTTTAGAATTTTCAATACAAAGTATAATTATCAAAATATTTTGACTCTTTTTGAATTATTTACAAACATTTGACATTTTCGTTTTTTTTTTCTATACTCAACATTAATCAATTAATGGTTATTAATTTAAACTATCGTAATAAAAAAATACAATCATCAAGTATATATTTTTTTTTTTTGTTAATAAATCAATACATTAGATAAGAATAACAACAAATAAAATTGTGTACCTAACACATTTTTGTACAGTATTTCGTCGTATATGAAAATGGTTAAATTGCTATTGGTTTTGATATAATTTAAGAAACGATTCAGAATACATAATTGTGCATTTAGAATATTTAATATTTTTGTAAAATTATTAATGTAGAAACACAAACAAGAAATTTATAACTAAAATGTTTACCTAACATCATGAATGTACATTTCTTCATAACTTCGACGTTTTTCGGTTTTTGTGCACGAAACGTCGAAACTATATTATAGTTTTGTCAACGTGATAATTATAAAACATGCAATCAAAACATTTAATTTACTTATAGCATGCAATAAAATCCCAAACTAAATATTTAACATATTATTTTTTTAACTTAATAATACAAAAGGTACCTAGGTTGCGGCTTACACTACTAAATCCCATACTATACTATTGATTTTTATTTTTTTAAGTTTCAACTACCCACAGCTTTATATAATTATTAATGTTATTGTTATACCTACCTATTATACATTTTATAATGAGTCATTTTACAGTGAGGATTAGGCCCATGCCCCCTTCCCACAAAATTGATTTTTGTATACAAATAGGTAGGCACACTTACTTAATTTAATGAGACACAAATTGTATGAATGTGTTCTAAAGGCAGAGAGGTCTGATGAAAAGTTGTGGGGCTCTGTCGCTCTAATACACAGTTTAGTTAAAATTCCAACTAATAATACATGTATTTTTATTTCTGAATTCTGTTACATACATTATGAAAAATAAATTAAAAATATTGTTCAATAAGCACAATAATTGATAAAGTGATATTTATCTATGTATATAATAGGATTGTATGTACAAATAGAACAAAAATAACTTTTATTTGAGGTCAGAAGAAATTTCATTATGAATTAGTTAAAATGTACAACTATAACCTTATTATATAATTATATACGCATTTTTCACTAGGTACTAAATCATTAAATGTAATATTATGGAATAAAAAAAATCCTTTAATTTATATACATAGATATATTTAATGGCTTAAAAATTACTGAATATTCACTTCAATGAAGAATTTTTTCATTAAAAAAATCAGCCCTTGTCCCTCGATGAACGATTTAAGCCACCACTAATTTTTAATAACAAAACATTGAACACCAACACGTTAAACTTTGTATAGAATACTGAATAAGTAATAATGAGATTTAATTTCGCCAAGCATATTTTTAATGCGTCTAAACCCCCAAAGTTGGTATTTTAAATAAATTGTACAGTACACTATTATTTTAATGACAATTTGCACAATTTTATACGATATATATAATATAATATAATGTATCATGACGTGTGATGTATGTACAGAAAATATAGAACATACATAAATTTATACATGTTAACGCATTGATGGTGCAGAATAGTATATATTATAAAATATATAAAATATATAAAATTATATATATAATATATAAAATTACCTATGGTAAGCTTGTGTGTATACATTTTTAGAACTATATATAACTAGTAAACCGTCAGATAATACATAATATTTAATATATGAATATATATTTTAAGAGTGTTTTTAATATCTCATATTATATTTCAAGCAGTACAAGAAAAATATTAAATGTTAGTTTTAAAATTATGAAGTGATGTGTTTTTATTATTCCGAGTAGGTAAATATTTAGTAGGTATATAGAAATATAGGAACGTAATAAAGTGTAATTAATTTAGTTTTGTAATAAATGGATAATACAATTGATACTTAGATAGCAATACTTTAAATCATTTGTTAGGAAATAATCATTAATGTTTAAAAGTAATAAATAAAAGCTGTACATGCACTTCAATTACTAATAATTATTAATGATTATTTAATAAAAAATAATATAATATAATCAGTGCTGAACTACTGTCCTTGTTGAAAATGCACGCTTAGTTGCCATAATATTGGTGCTCCACAATATTTTATAATTTTTTTGTGGTTTTTCAACTTGAAATATATAAACTATTGTGGAACTTGAAGTAAGTACTCGTGTTAATGATAATTGTTAACTATCTATGGTTGTATTATTTACAAATCTATATATATATATATAACTATACAATTATATGTTTAATGTTTATATACCTTCACCTATACATTCGGTAGCTACATTTAAAAATACTTATGTTTATATTTTAATTTATTTCTTAAAGATAAACCTACTTGAAGTTAAAATAATGGTGAATATACATAAAGCTTTGAATGGATTTTAAGGAAACATTTATTTATAATTAATATTATAGATAACCACTAACCACGAGTTTTACCATTCCCCATTCCACGATAACATAAAATTCAAGTACCTAATAAATCTGCGTACAAACTACTTTCGTCACTACTTTTTTTTTATTAAAAATGGTTAAATTTCAAATTTACATTAAAAATAATGATGTGGTAACCAGCACACAGCATAAAATATTAAGAAAAAATAACATATTTATTGTCTATAATCATAATAACAATACAATTTACAGTACGACTATCCAAAACTATTATTATTATTATTATTCGCAGGTATAAAGGTATCTACATAACGTGTACCAATTGCACGCGGATTGTTAACTTATATTTTATTACATCATAGGAAACAGCAAGTAAGTACATAGGTCGTGTCGTCGAGTTATTATATTTGTTTGTTGGACTGTACTCAGTGTACTCGACTAAATAATTATTGTTTGTCTATTTTACGTACACAACAATAATAATTACTGTTGTGTATTATAATAATAATTGTATAGCCGTAGTATGAAACGTTTTAAAAAAAATGGAAGGTGAATGGTGATAAATTATCACCATTATGTATTATGTATTATAATATATTATACTCCGATGTATAGTTTCCAAGTGAAGGTTTTTATAATATATATATAATATTTACTGTGATTTATTTTTATTGAACTGCATGATGAGTTTTATTTAAAACAATTAACTATTTGGTTCACCTAGTCTAAATATAGATATAGGTACATCAGACAATATAATATCAATAGAATACTATACAAGATATTTCATTAGATTGGCGGAAATCGGGGTGAAGGGGCTTGAGGGGATTAGCCCTCCCAAAGTCTATCAATCCCCTCCTTTTTAGTTTTGTAGCATCGAAGCCCTCCCCCCCTTACATTTATGTTAATCATGTCAGCCCCCCCACTGAAAATGTAATGGATTTCTAGATAGGTGTTGTACTGTTGTTTGTGGGATACTTCGGAGCTATTCGAAAGCTACTCAAAAAAAATTGAATTAATATTAGAGTATTGTAATTGAGAGAGAATTGTATTGACCCACTATCAAACTTGAAGGTAAAATTTTCTATTTTTGTAAGTCAGATTTTCGAGATATTTCAATTGCTATATTTTAAAACTGACGTACAAAAACAGAAAATGTTGTTACCTTAATGTTACAATCCACGCAAATAATACAACTAACGAAGCTAAACGTGAACTAATGAACATACATTTTGCTGTTACGCACCTGTAAGACGGAGACGAAAAATGCGGGTGTGGCATCCTAATGATAGTTTTTACTTTTTATCATTGCACGTCTCATCATGGAAATAAAGCATTTTTTTATTTTTTTTTTTTTAGTTCGATAAATAAAATGTTAATCTCCTTTTAATTTTGTTGCAGTTAGAATTAATATCCAACGCTTATAGTTATTATATTATGCTTATTATTAACCATAATTCAAAAAAAAAAGTTGTATGTATTAATATAGTATTTATAATCAATGGTATTACCTACTGACTATTGCAAAATGGACATATTATTTAATATTTATGATAAAGTGGACAAAAATCTTTAAAACATTGTAAGGATGTGGCCATTAGTATTTATTTTTACATTTAAATTCAAACTTTATAAAAAAAAATTAAAGTCCTTCCTAAAATTCAAATAAATCATTGGCTATGATTTTTCAAAAAAGGTTCACACCTTAAGTGTTCATGTGGCGAGCATGATTTTAAATGGCAGCGGTATTAAAGCTACTCTATAAATCTATAAATCTACTCTATAAATCGTCATGTATTTAGTGATTTGACTGTTTTGTCATACTGAAAATATGTTTGAAATATTGTTTTCGATTTTTAGTAAAGATCAAGTAGATTATCAAGTGACGTAGTCGGTTTATTAGTAAACTAGCACCATAATCACCACGAACGGACTACTAATTTGTTTATATATTTTTTTAAATGTCACACGATCGTACTCATTAGACAATTAATAGTCAATATTCTGCATTATTATGATTTAAATTTATCCTATATAGTTCATATATCATAATATTAAATCCATATAAATATTTAATTATATTAAATTAATTAGTTTTCAAAGCTTATTTAATCAATAAAATATATGTGACTCAGGTTTAGTGATAAACATTTGATAATATTGATCGTCATTACTAAAATAATTATATATATATTATAATGAGTTATATGAATGATACAATACAATAATATAAAATGACATTTTAAAAATATTATATAGTTTAAATATACTCATGAATCACGATCAATACATTTTTATTTATGCGTTACGACACTGTAAAATATAACAGCTCATAATTATATACATAGGTACACATTTTACTAAAAAGTGTATGGTATTATTTATATTTATGTATAAGCTTTTAAAAGTTAACATTATTATTTTTATTTAAATTTATTAAATTAAATCAAGGTAATATTTAACAAAGATAATAAATATTATTACTTACTACTACAAAATAAGATGTGTTTAGAAAATGGACGAGTCAAATAAACTCAATAATTTCTCTGCCTGACTGTTAGTAGTTCTGAATTAAGAAAATTTAACTGTAGATGCCATTATGACATGCAATAATAACAAAAAAAAAAAATGATTACAATTATAACTATTCTTAAATAAAATCGATTTGAGTATTGGCTGAATCGAATAATAATAATTAGGAACCATATTAATATCAGTATTATATTTTTAACTTAGAATGTAATATACTATGCATAAAACGTATTTATAATAAATACAATTAATAATAGAAATTCAAGAAAATAAAATATGTATGGTTTTTATGTGATAATTTTATTATATTTTATATATAAATATATCATTTTATTTATGGATAGGTATTATAAATTATATCAATACAGTATGTTTATTTAGATGAAAAAACAGCAAGAAGATTATATTAATAGCTTTTTGTTTACAAAACAAATTTGTTAACATTTAACAATATCCTCCTTATAAATTTATATATGAAAAATATAGACATAATATTATCATCTGTAATTTTTTAGATCAAAAGTCTCATTATTAGGTAATATGATATATCGTCATGCTTTGTGTCTAGAGTTAAGATGTTGATGACCTAAAAAACACACAAGTTCCATAAAAAAAAATGCTAAAATGCATTAAAAACTCCAAAAATGACCAAAAAATTCTACTTGAATAAAAAAAAAAAATGTAATTTAAAAATATTAGAGACATGGATGTGATAATGAGTATCAGAGTAATTTAAAATATAAATTGTAATATTAACAGAAAAATAGAATACATTTAAATTTTAAGAATTGTATAAAATTATTAAAATACTATACGAATTTCTTTAAAATCTAAAATTTGAGAAAAATGCTCCCACATTGTACAAAAACTAAAAAAATGACCTATTATATGAAGAAATGACGTAAAAATGTGAAAAAATAATATTCAAAAAATCAAAAAATGCATTTATAACTAAAAATGCAAAATAAAATAAATATACGTATATTGAATCAAGAAAGCATGAAAAAATACTGATAGTTGAATAATATTTCTTGAGTCTTGAGTTTATACAAAAAAATACAGAAACATAACAATTTTGAGCATGAAAAAATACTGATAGTTGAATAATATTTCTTGAGTCTTGAGTTTAGACAAAAAAATACAGAAACATAAAAATTTTGACTTTTTTGATTACATTACCATATGAATAAATGACATTAAATTACAACGATTTCTATTCAAAGAAATCTAAATAAATTACTTTTTTTTCTAATTTTCTAATTCTATATAATAATTTTATAATTAAAAATTAAATACTATTTAAACTATTTTTTACTATTTATGAGAAAATATTCTGTTGTTCTTGAATTACATTTCCCAGTCTCTTGGATGAGAAACGTGGAAGACGTGCGGTATTCGAATTTCAAACTCTTGTATTAAATTTTTGCGGTAAATTATTTTCCGAGAGTATTGTTATACTCACATAATATTATTAATAACGACCTAAAACACATGCCTACAGTTTTGAACTTTTGTATTTTGTTTATGAATGAGCAGATTTAAGATTTTCTTCTAGTGATTTTGACATGTCTCAAGATATTATTACGCCTTGTAAAATAATACATTTAAAAAAGTTACACAGTCTGTGTCATACCGTGTCTATAGTGCCTATAATATAAAAATAATTTCCAGTTAACTTAAATGGATTCGCACACCACAAAAACGATGAACAAAGTCGGTGCCAGCGTTTCGTCTGACAGGCACTATAGAAACTGCAGTTTTCCAAAACTGTGTCCAAAATCCAGAAGGAAATTTATGGGCGGCTGCGGCGTCGTCGACGATCGCCGGAACAGCCTGCCCGTTGCGGCGAGGACGGAAGAAACGTCGTCGGCTGACGTAACCACGAACGGGGCGGAGAACGCGGCCGTGGCGCGCCGAGATTTGGCCGTGCGTCAAGACGCCGATGGTCGCCGCGAGTGGTGAGTTTACGGCCGTCGATTGCCAGTCCACTGCGGCATGAGTGCGCTTGGAGGAACGCGCAGCCAATCCTCAGTGGACCGTATCGGATCGGGATCAGTGAAAGGCTACGAGTAGCTGTTTGTCTGTATTGTCAAAGGCTAATACGACGACAAGTGGGAATAAAATATGCAGTTCGTCCCGACACCGGATCGGTTATGCGGTTCGTCAAAGTGTAAAGCTGTCCCGTCTGCCTGGACGCACCAAGCTATTCCGCGGCGCGCGGCGAAGATCACGAACATTGAACGCCATACGTTATGCTATTACGGCAGCGCTTGTCCGACAATAATATAAATCAAGTAAATGATTTTCTCCGTAATTATATTATTACTAAGTAAAATGTACGGGATTTCGCACATATAGTAATAGTACCACTTTATGGTGTCAACGTTTTCAAGGTCGCGACGGCGATACATTTTTACGATATCGCGTAGCTTATTTGGAGTGGTGTCTGCCGCCGAGTACGCGCAAAAATAATTCACCGTTTTTCCGCTAGTAGCAGCACACGATGGCGAGATTATGAATGTTATAAAATACTATCAACTTTGATAAACGTTATTTAAATTACTTTGTGTAAAATTAGCCCAATTAACCTAACTAGAAATATCCTATGACTCTGTTTTAGTACTAACAGACTATAATATTTTACGATACTACGATATCATTATAATGATAAATCAACCGACGTTACACCGTATACAATACCTAACTTAGAAGCAACAATAAGACCAAATGTATTTTTAGCTCTCATATTTCCTCCTTATGAATCTGTGTGGACATTTTCCCTAATTCCTACTTCATCTACTAAGTTGGTATACCTATATTCAGATGGTATGTTATAAATATAAATTAACATCAATAGGTATTTATTTATTATATAGTACCTACCTATCTATCCAGTATGGCAGTATGATTCACTAGCATGCACGTGGCACACTCGGACACTCTCACCCCATAGTTTCCTTTAATAATGTATTTATTCAAAATTTAAATTCTGATTAATTATTGGACCTTTCAAGTGTACTCAGATTTTCAATTATTTAGATCAATAAGCACAAAATAAGCTTATTAATTTACGCTAAAAAAGGTTGGTTCTCGTTTGAAAAAAAAATAGTTGGTATCGATATCACGCAGGACACTCTTTAATTGGTACAACAAATCTAACCATTTGCCAAATTTTGGAGAAACAGTCTTGCATCAAATCGTTCTCGGCCAATCTAATAATGCCTCATCGGAGAAGACATTTTTCGTGGCTTGGGTATTGTCCAATGTAATATTATGTTGTGGTGTGATGAGCGGCTAGCCCCCCCCCCCCCCCGATCTGCGCATATGATACTCAGTATAATATTATAATATAATTTATGCAACATAATTCGCACTTACGACGGTTCCGGTGCGTCGGCGGTGCCGGTACGGCTGGTGGACGGTGCTGAGCGCGTCGTCGTCTGCCTGGACAACATCATCGTGGTCGGGGAACGGTTGCAGCAGTGGACGTGATCGTTTCTACATCGGACTCACGTGTTGTTCGGGCGACGAGGAGATGAAAACGTTCCGACTTCCTTCCGGCGATATTGTACGGGGACCACGCGCTTCGATTTTCCACGTTTTTCCGGGCGAAAAGCACGACTGCACAACGCGACGTGAACGGCGACCGCAGCGACCGGCGGACGGGCATACTCTGCCGAGTGCCGGCACAACGCGCGGAGTGACGCGACGCCGCCGACCCTTATCGCGACGGCGCAGCACGACCGGCGGTAGCGTTGCGCGTCGTTGCTATGGCGATCCGAAAACCTCTCGAAGAACGCGCCGGAAAATCTCATTTGGTTCGAGTGATTGGGGTGGTTGTGTTGATTTTCAAAAGCCCCCGAGTTCCTGCGGCGGACTGCGGGCGGCGAAAGGAGTTCGAAAACTGGAGACTGGATCGTTTTTCCTAATATTTCTACATTTTTTTCTTAAACATCGACCGTTTTCGTAACCGTTTGGCCTTCCCTAGTAACATTAAAAATTAAAAACCGTCGAACAATATTATCGAACGTAGGTAATAATAAAATCGGTTTCCCAAATATAATGTCATAATAATATTCCCGCGGTCCGTTCGCTGTTGTCATTGCCGGTCGCATTGCCGACGGATAAAAATATTCCCACGTCCCGGGTTTATCGCCGTAAATACAGACGGGCGATCGTTATGTATTGCAGTGTTAATAGCGTCTTTTTTTTTTTTTTTTATCTAAGATCTAAAGTATACGAGGACGAGAAAAAGGAAAAACTCTGATCAGTATTTATTTTTAAAATTACCTAACGCGCGTTCGATAGTTATTAGTTACCTACCTATTTAAAATGTTTTAGAAAATTTCGTAGCGAGCGTTTAAATCGGTTTTTTTTTTAGGCAAACGATGCGATATAATATATCGGTCGCGGTTTTCCCGCGCACGACGTCCATAATATATTGTAGTGCAGCTGCACTCGTTTCAATAGCAGAGACGTCTATTACACCGAGTCGATCGTGGGATTGACGTCACTGGCAAGTGAATATTATACACGTCACGTATGGTGTTATTAGATTATTATGTTTGGTAATCGGTTATCTCCGTTATCTGAGCATACGAAATATTATATTGCACCATAGCTGCAGCACGTGTCAATGTGTCACAGGTATAACCGGGTAGCCAGGTATACGGTTTTCGTGAAAACCTGCCTCGCACGAAAACTACCGTTACGACCCACGGGACACGTCGAAATATAATATACAAATTAATATATTGTAACATAAATTGTATGTTTGTGTGCATTTCTATGTTTTCTCGAAAAGAGCGATTTTGTGCGTTCAATGTTCATGCACGAGGAAATAGGATGCTCACGCAAATTATTATATAATAATATAAAATAATATTTGGAGGCACCGAATTGATTCAAAATATTAAACACAATCCAAAACGACATCCCCACCACACGTTTATATACGGAACCACTCGAGCGATTTTTACGCTAGTAACAGTGGTGTAACTGAAGCTCGACCTCGTGGCTGGGGGGACGGGGGTAGGGGATGGTGATTAAAATGTCTATAGTACAACTTTACCCATGACATATAGCTGGTTATAGAGGGTTCTCCCTCCACACCACACATTAATCAACTTATTTATATTTTTTGTTAATATAGTACCTATAATCATATTTAATGGTAGATAGGGTAATTCGATACATTTTATTACAATATTGTACCTAACCGATGATGGCAACAGTATCGGTAACAGTAAAAACTTGAGTTAAAAAATCAATATATACTTTATTGACGCGTTTGAATTGGTTTTTAAAGTTCGTATCGGACAATGTGATAAATCGCTACCTAACTGCTAATGACAAAACGTATATCATATATATCTGCGCATCATACCCTGCGAATGGATACATAGCGATGGCGGTCATACACATTAACACTTAACATTCGCGTTTCGTTGATTATTTTAAAAACAACAATGTAACTGACACGGTGACACCAATAGTCGATAAGGCCATTATAGGCAATACAAGTATACTCACACATACAATAAACGCACCGTACCGATATCGATATAATAATAATACATACCGTATTATAGTAACCAAAATCGGCAATTGTGCGATATCGTTTTATCGCCAACAATAGAATCATCGTCAAGTAAAGTTTTCGACAATCGGAGAGTGTGTACGATGTATTATTTAATTGTGTATTATGCGAATAAGTTCGACCCGATGTCATACCGCCCAGACAGACGATTTAACCTAAACCAACCTAACCCAGTAAACGCCGTCTACTAACCTGCAGAAGCAGCTGTACTAAATACAAAGCATATAGACACTATATATCACGTATAGCTAGTACAAATACACGCGAAAACCCGTTTGTCCAATTTATTATTCTCGTGGTCGTCGTTTTGTAGGTATATACCGGATGATCCATTTGACGTAAGACATTCGATATTTCAAAAGTTACTATCTAACGTTTTTGAAAATATTTTTTCACATAATTTTAAAGCGTCAAACAAATTTGTTCTAAAAATATATTTTTTTTCCATTTTTTTATTGTTTTCATTTTTAAATGACAACACCCATTTTTATTTCATTATTCCAAAATGGAATATTTTTTTTTGACTACTTAAGTATATATATATATATATATACTTTTTATTTAATTTCACATTATTATTGGATAAGGGTTAAAAAAAAAACATGGATTTCTTGAATAAGATGCCACCCATTCGTGACACTTGGCTTGGTGTTAAACTTAAGTATATAAAAATCAAACTTTGGACGAGTAGTTGATGATTTATAATTATTTAAAGCTTTAATGAGCTGACTGGTGTGGTACGGGAGTACTCCACAAAATATCGGCACACTACAACTCCGATTATCATAACTTTAAATACTTATAAGTTATAAGTAATAAATACTAATAAATTACTTGTCCAAACTTTGATTTTAATAGGTCAAAATAATCCAAATCATATCATGCTTTGGCATATTATCATGAAATTAAAAATGTGTTCTCATTAAAAAAGTGTAAAAAAATATTAACCATAAAAATAGTGAAAATTTTAACTTTTATTCAAAAATGTTGTTTTGGAACGACTTACAAAACGAAGGACAATAAATTATAAGAACATAAAAACAATAAGACATTGCGGGTATTTTCCGAAATAATGAGTGTCTGAAGGATCACCCTGTGCCTATATTATACGAGAAATTCTCACAAATACGAATCACTAAATGGCATATAATAATAATAATAATATTATATACGTTCTAATCGAATTTCGAACGACCGGTACGATTACGGGTCATCATTACAACGGTCCTATAGATGAGCTGCGTGCGGTTTCGAGTCTTATCGAAAATACAATCGCATCGACCGCAACCGGTCGGACTTTTTTTTTCTCGTAAAACAGCGTTTGTTTAAAAAACGCACAATTAATTTATACATTATACCATTATTTTATAATTGCGTACATCGAATAACATCGACAATAACTTTGAGCAGATACAAAACGTATTATTATAGAATGTATAGAGCCGTACAATCAATAACCGCATTGCCACTACGGTCGCCGATAACTAAGAAAAAACGACTTGCGATACCTTTAACCGTGCGTACCTGTTTTGGTCAGCGTAATAATGCAGGTATAATTATTTCGATTTCGCCGCTTAACAATCGACGTTATGACAGGTAAAATGTTTGACAAAGTTTTCTAATATTAAAAAAATACCACCCAAAAAAAATAGTTGATTACCCTGTACTTACCAAAATTTAATTCGAATAAATTCTCGCTGATATTATTATTATTATATTGTACGGCGCGATTGTTCAGCTCGTTCAACACACTGTTATACTCAAATAGTCAAACTAAGCATTTTTCCGAATCACGATTTCTTGAACTTGTAAGTATACTATGATAAAGTCTTCCGACGATTTTTGAAATATTTTTTAGGACACTGTAACCGATGTGCATCTTACCTTGACGCAACGCCTTCGGCGGGAATCGAACGGCAAACGCGGCTTCGGCGGATGAAGAGGACGGCGACGACCGCGTTTTTTTCATCGTTCCTAACCAGTAACCGACGACGCGGAAATTATCGCGGTTACCATCTCGCGAGAACGTGAATCGTATGGACCGTGGTCACGTCGACGACCGCGGTATAAATTCGGAGACCACATGCAGTGTACATTGTACATTACCCGGTTTATTCGCGAGCGGATAACCGTGGTATAATTTCCGCCGTCGGTCGGCCTGACAAAAACGCGGTCGTCGTAGGCATTTTTTCCGCGTCCGTCGTGCCGATCGATTCTCAATCAAACCGTTGCGCGTTTTTCTGAGAACGCCGCTGGCCCGAGAGGTTCGCAAGAAGTGCGTATTAATATAACAGTAATGGCGTCTGATACACATCTTTCGTGACGAGGACGGGCTAGGTGTGTGGTTCGCGGGGTTTTCATACTGCACAGAATAATATAATAACCGTACACGTGTGACATATAAATATAGGTGGAGACTTAGAAGGGTGTAGCCCTCCCCGGGACATCTCAAGCCCTCCTTAAGATATCTTACTATAAGGATATATTTACGTTTATACTTTATAGTCTATGCTCAAATACTCAATATAGATAAAAGTATATAATGCTATGGGTTGCATATTAGCAATCGCTAATCATATTTATTAATGAATCGATTGACGTGGATTAGTGATTGCTTAAACATATATGATTGGTCGATTGAATTTTAGAGAACCATTAAATGAATATTTTTTTACGCAACTCGGTATTGATGCATTTAATTACATTATTCGATTATTAAAGTTAAAGTAATTTTTGTAAAAATGTATCATGTCACTCATTTGATACAGGTATTGTTAATGTATAGACCTAAAAAAAATATTTTCTTTTGTACATCCCAAGACCCCATTGAATTCTACGATATTATAGAGTATTACAGTGACAACTGACAATTAATGACAATCGCATTATATTTTGTACATTTTATTCAACGTGTTTTTTGTGAATTGTTCATTTAACTTTTAGAGTCTAATTTGAAAATGTAGCGCGAGCCAGATAAAAAAGGTACGCGGGCCGCCAGTTGCCCATCCCTGTTTTAGACTGTTGTCTGTTATTGATTATTATGTTTAGAATTATTATAATGTTAAGGACTGTACAAATTCAGTCACTGATGGAAGATGATACTCAAATAAATCAATCAATGAATACTTACTCTCAACAGGTATCAACTAAAATGTTATTATTTTCACATATTAAACAATTAATTTAGTAAATTAGGTACCTATCAAATTGGCTTTGATATAACGGCGTATGTGTATAACTGTTATATTATATAATATATTAATTTGTGATTGTTTTGAGTTGTATCATATTCGAAACCTTTAGGGCTCAATATTTTGAGAACTCCATTTACGCCTATATAGCCATACTGACAATTTCAAACTTTGCGTCGTCGTTGCCAACGGGTGTCGGTTACTATAATACACGATTAAAGATAAGATAATCATATCTTTAATCGTGGTATAATATATGTATACATTAGATTAGGCTAATACAGTAATACCTATATAAACTTTAAAAATACGGTACTCCATATATATAGGCGGAAGTCGAGGGGTGCTTGGAGGGGCTTAACATTGATGTTCAAAATGTAAGCCCCTCCTAAAATTTTAATGGATTTCCGCCTATGATGCCATAATATAAGTACTAAACTTCGGTTTCAAGCAATGCAGCGCATGTTACCGTAATTATTGTTCATTTGTGAATTCTTTATATTAGTTTCCGTGTTTCAGGCGTTTCAGCCATCGTTTGAAAACGATTTGGTGATTTCAGAAACTCGTGAGCCCGGAGCCACATCTCGTACTGCACTCCATGATATAAAAACAAGGTATGATCGTGAATTTTTGACGGTCAGATCCTTCGGTAAGCACGTGACGTGGCGTAGTGTATGGTTAGGTTAAGCAAGTGACGAACTGCGCAGACTCGGACCAAATCTGGACTTTTGCGATCATATACCATGTTGTTTATATCATGCTGCACTCCATGAACACTGAACAGCAGTCTTAACTCTTGAGTATAGTTCTAGATTTATAGAGTTGAAAACGAATTATAAAAATCACCGTTACTATATTATTTGATATAATATAAATAGACCAACATATATAAAGGAAACAAAACTGAAGTACCTAGTCGCCATCGACGAATATTGGGGATGCAACGCCCAATATTCGTGCCAATATTATGTCTAACTTGCGAGGGCCACTAAAGTACTTTTGAAATTCTCAAAATATTTTGATTTCGGCATTGCGTACGCTGTAAGTAATATATTACAGGGCAGACCCAACACGAAACGTGACAATGCGGTGTTGCAAAGTGCTTTAAAATGTATTCGGAAGCGATGCATTATAATTTATAATAGTTCAGTTTCCAAACGCGTGCTGACGTGCCGCTCGGTCCCTGCAGGCCGCGGTTTGTTCGGTATACTCGTCCAGGATTTTGCTTGTTATTCCACCGAATTCGCCCAAAGGACTTTCCTCCCCCCATAAACAGCTACGCTTTATTAACAATATAATATATATATATATACACATCTATACCATTCAACCCTCTGTCGAAAATGCGCGCGCCCGCACGGATTCCAACGTGGGGGAGTCGTTTATAAACTTCGCGAACGCGGGCAAATTCGCACGTCTAAAACAATATACGTATATAAATTTCAATACCAATAACCGTGCGTATATTATAATATTATTCTGTTTCACGGTTCCACTATAGACAGCTGTTCTTCATTTTATAGAATAGGATATAGTAGGGTGGCCAGATTTAATTTTTAGAAATCCGTGACACCAAAATTCATAAAAAATAGGTTAATATCTAGTAAGTATATACTATATAATTACATAGGTAGCTGTATATAACTTTTAGGTATAAATAATATTCAAACTAATCAATTAGATAGGCTATCTTTATTTTATGAACACTTAAAATTCAAATAAAAACAATAATACAATTTCCAGCCGTTAAGATAAGTATACTAATCTAGGTATATTTTACTGATTTATTATTTTTCTTTATTTTTGTCGTCCAAAGAGACCTTATATTTTTCAGTGCTGTGTACTTTCTTCAGTAGTGTAGAATTTTTTATTATTTCATTGTAAAATTCAATGCAACTCAATCCATATGTTTTTGTTATCAGACAACATTCTATTATTTTAGTATCCATTTGATTTCGAACGTCAGTCCAAGTAGTTGTCATTAAAGAAAATACTCGCTCTATTGACGCGTTTGACCCCGGTAAACAAAATGCAAACTCTACAACCATTGCCAGATTTGATACATTTACATCTTTTTCTTTAAATATATTAAATATAGTAATATATTAAAATCGATAACCGAGTAAGTAAAAGAATACCAATTTAAAAACGGTTTTAATTTCCGGGACATAACTATGCAAAAGTCCAAAACCGGTACAAATCGGTGTCCCGAGAACTTTGTCCGGGACGCCGGGACATGGGTTCCTAAACCGGTAACGTCCCGGGAAATCCGGGACGAATGGCCACCCTAGGATATAGACAACACTAAACACATTCACGTCCGAGATTCGTTTAAAAATACGCGTTATTATTCACCTCCAAACTGCAAACGCTAATGTTTACTGCTGAATATAAATAGAAAAAGTCATCATATAATAACGATGGCATTTTTATGGGATATTATTATGCCTATGACAAAATGATAATTGTCTGGTCTATTATTGTACAGGTACATTTAATAATCCAACAAAGTATATAAATAAAATTGCGAAAGAACCGTAGAGCACACGTATTATCGAATTGTTCTATGGTGTTCTATGGTAGTGCCCGTATAAAAATATCCGTTATTGGGCTAATTTAAAAATGGTTAAATTTGATTTTTTTTTATTCGTCTGATTTTAGTACGGTTAGGTCAGGTTAGGATTTTGTATTAATCGATTATATTAATCCACCATAAGCGGAATACGACAAACTTGGTATAACTTTGATACTTTAGAGTTAAACCATACACTTACGTACAAACAGCATGGGGTCCGCGATCTACAGATTAACGGAAAAGTTAAGATAAATTTTGAACACCATCATGCACCGAATATTAAATAACGAATTCAACAAAGTTTGAGTCGTATATAGAGTTGGTTTGGTACATTTAACGGGCAACGAAGTGCACGGGATCAGCTAGTAATAATATAATATAATTATTATTATGTTGTTGTATTAGTTTAAAACAAAAATTAAAATGTCCAGATGAAAAGCTAAAACCTACTTATACTTATGTTTCATCAAGATAAATATTAAAATGTCTGATATAGTAAATATCAAGTATATGCACATTTTTTTTTGTCATCTTAGATCAACATCACAGGTCATAATGTAATACAATATCATTATGTTATTACGTAAACGTGCACGCAGGTACGTATTTACTATTTACGTCATATTATTGTTATTATAGGCTGTATATATAGTATATATATTATACGAATGTGCATTCGGTTCGTCAACGCCGTAGGTCCGTTAATTCGTCCGAGTAAAAGGTAGTGTACGCGCGAAGAGAAATTTATATATTATATTAGGTATTATTGGAGCGTGTTATGTACAGATAGGTAGGTCCGGTATACCTATACATACCCGTCTTACGTTTCCCACGACACGTTCTTCACTCCGACAATCGTGTGCGAAACTGCAAAAGTCGTACTACTCGTATACCATAATATTATATAGTATATAACATATTATTATTGTATTATATACATATTATACGTCATACGTGTCTTCGATAATCGATATTAACATATCATGATGTACCGATATCAACAGGATGTATGCAATATAATATAATACGTAGTCGCTGGTTTTATGCATCTATGCGATATTAATATCTTATACCCATTGTGGGAGGGTCGAGATGAGAGATGCCCGGATGGGGCCATGGAGCCGAAGTCCCCTCCAAGTAGATACTATTTCAAAGGGTCTTTTTCGATTACGTATATTAGTTAATTTTTAAAATGGTATTCCTTGTATTTTATATAATATGATATATATAGTTATAGTTCAGGTGTAGTAACACTACAGTAGGTATAAGTTATATTGTTATTTTTTTTTAATAGGTACACACGCCTTACAGGCTACAGAACTAGGTACAGAAGTATTTTATAAATTATAAGTTTATGATAATATGATTCACCATGTATTAATTAAAACCTACACTAATACGGGTATTTATTTTATATAATATTTTATTGGACTTACTCGTTTACCCGTTTATAAGTACCTCTATTGGTGGAATGGCGCATGTCTAGGCCCGAGCCTTCCGCCCGACCAGCTTTCAGCCAAGATCCACAGCTACTACATCTACACAATATATTATATCTAAAGGTACCTATCTAGCTATTAATAGCTAGTATAATTATGTAGGTATATTTATTCCCTATTTTTAAAACTACTAAACTCTCCTGATGGTAACCTCTACCGGGTCAACATTATGTTTACCTGAAGGAAATATGTAAACTCTCCCGAGTTGTTTTAAATGTTAACGCTACACTATGAACCGGCTATTTCCCTAGATCTCTAGTACTGATCAATTTATATTAATTATTAATGCCCTAACAGAATTCAAACTGAAGTGTACATACAAATTCAAAGTTACAATAAACAAAATAAAATGAGTAAAACAAACCTTAAGAGGATGTCATACCCGCATGTGTTGTCTGCGTCTTACAAAATATGTACAACATAGCAAAAACTGTTTTGCGCGGAACAACTTTTATCTTTCTGTGTTGGTAGTAATGGCTTCAAAATTTTTGAACAAATAGGGTGAAAAATTATCTATGCAACAGCGTGCTAATATTTTAGATAACACAAATACAATAAAAGTTATTTGCTTCTAAACATTTTGTATTTTTGTTTTTTTTTTTTAATTTGCTTATAAAAAACGATTGGATAGTGCTGTTAAAAAAGCACATTGTTGCACATATAAAGTTCTTTTTTACGTGTTGTGAAAATTTGATAGTTCTACAACAAATATGGTGTGGGAAAAGTTGTCCCGCGCAAAAGTTTTTTCTATGTTGTACATTCGTAAGACGGAGACAACACATGCGGGTGTGACATTCTCTTAAGTTGTTTGAAATCTGTATGTTCGTATTTTGTATACTATCATAAAAATTAAATTTAAATGTTTATAGTATTATACTATAGCTCACAGCAGCTAAAGGCATTGATTTTTATTATCATACAATTTACTTTTTTTAAATGAAATTTAGTCGTACACTAGAACTGAAGTAGATCCGGGAGAGTTTACATGCTTCTATCAGGTAGTATTGGAGTAGACCTTGGGGGCCGGGAGATTTTACCATCGGAAAAGTTTAAAGTTCATTAAAATCGGTAGAGACGGTAGAGTTTACAATCGCCCTGTTTTACTGCCGTAATATTTGACCGATATAAGAATGATTATAAAGAACGATTATAATATATTATAATTAACTTTCGACCGCACGTTTTGAGAATTATGAAATCGTCGTCGGATGACCAGTTGTATTCTCATTTCTCATGATATTATATCTTTATATCTTGTGCTGTATATTGCATATTATGTATATACTAGCTGATCCCGTGCACTTCGTTGCCCGTTAAATGTATCAACTCTATATGACTCAAATTTTGTTCAATTCGTTATTTAATATTCGGTATATGGTGTTCAAAATTTATCTTAACTTTTCCGTTGCCCGGAATAAAAATTCTGATTCGCAGCAGTACATTATCAGGTAGGCAATCTACCTGCGGTAGATCGCGGACCTCGCCGTGCTATTTATACGTAAGTGTATGATTTAACTCTAAAGTGTCAAAGTTATATCAAGTTTGTCGTCTTTACTTAATTCCACCTACGATGGATTAATATAATCAATTTACTCAAAATCCTATCCTAACCTAACCGTACTAAAATCCGATGAATAAAAAAAAAACAAATTAAACCCTTTGTAAATTAACCTATCTTCTTCCCAGAGGTCTAATCTACCTACAAACATTAATTTATATATATATATATCTAACTATATAAATACAGAGACTATAACTATACAGACTAAGCTCTAGAACTACTTATCAGATCTTCTTGTATATTATATAGCTGTCCCACCCGGCGTTGCCCGGGCAAAAATTACCTCAGGTGAAATAGTTGGCAATAGCCAATATAACTTATGTGCATAAGTTCAAGAACTGAAAAATGCATTAATTGTATATATATCATAGCTGATCCGTTCATTGCGTTGCTCGTTAAAATATGTACCAACTCTATAGGATTCAAACTTTATTCAATTTTTTTATTTAAAATTCGGTGTATGATGTTCAAAACTTAAAAATTTTCATCGATCATCTTGTATATATTACCCGAGAGACACTACGCTTGTATGTATTGTATGCGTGAGACACGTAGTATGTTTTCAGGTAAGTAATCCACCTGCGGTGGATTGCAGACTCCTTGAAGTGCGTACCGTACGTAATTACGAATGTTTCATCAACACGTTGATATTACGATGTGTATGTGTCGAAAAATTAGTCTGGGAATACCGTTTTTACTAAGCTACATAGCAACAGGTCTAAAATTATATTCATTATTCAATCATGACCAATAGCAACCTTACAATAAACGAAAATATAATATTATTTAGTTTCTATTCTTACTGGACAGATGGCACTTACATCCAAATTTTCTACTTTTCCGGTGGATTTTCTTAATTATCTTACTCGAGAGTTAAGAACCTTCTCCTGACAATGTTGCGAACACACGAAAAAAAGAATTAGCCAAATCGGTGGCAGCCGTTTACGTGTGATGGAGCGTCCAAGGCAAATTTATATATTATAGAGATAGATAAGTGGATAGATATAGTAATATATAGATAAAAAAATTTTTGATAAAATACACACACAAAAAAAAGGTCAGAGTCCAGGTAGATGGAAACCCTTGGGCCGCCGTGCCGTACCGTATTTCCCGTTATCGGTCGACTGCTATTGTTATTGTTATATGAATATAGATATACAAATTACACGTAAAAATTTATTTTTGCCAATTTCAACCCTTTTAAATGAGAATTTCGAAAAATCCTTTCTTAGTGCGCCTATACATAGTAATAAGTACATATCCTGAAAATTTCAAATAAATCCGTACGGTAGTTTTGGCTGTACGTTGATTATTGGTAAAGTATACTTTCTCTTATATATAGAGATAATGATTATTCATACAATGCTCGTGTATTATTTGTTTAGGGTTTCTTGACTCGGTGCACATAGGACGTATTAATATGACAATATACCAATATACCACGCAGAGTCCTTTTCGGTAATTATTTTACGATTTGCCGATCGCGTACCTTGACGTTAGTACAAAATACCTATAATACAACCTAAATATAACCATTTATTATAAACATTAGTACATATTTATAATTAATGATATAACCTATCTATGTTCTCCGTCGGTTCAAACCGAGGGTGTATTGATATAATATATATATATTGTATCAATACACCTTGGTTCAAACAAACTCTAAACAAAATTATATACGAGCGATGATAATATATTATATTGTTTACAGAAGAGTAGTGATCGTGGAGATAGCAGATAGCATATAATATGGTGCTTATAATTTATAAACTATTAGTAAATAAGCAACTTTTTTTTAGGTACTCGGTATACTATTCAACTTACACTACACAACGGCCGTTGGAATACTATAATAATAATATAGTAGCATTGCAGTAGCTTAATAATATTATATATAATGAATACATAATATTACACTATACGTTATAGACCAGGTATTACAGGTTCCTATTATGATATAGGACATAGGTACTGTAAACTTAACCACACTTTTTTTTATTTTTCAATGTGACTGTCTCTTGGTTATAATTGATTTTAGAATCAGAGCGAACCGTTAAATATGATACTGTATTGGTTTTGCAATGATTTGAATGTTATTATTTTGTGCCTGTCATCTTTGGCTTTTGGAACAGTGAAAATCTTCAACTTTGCGAGAGGTTTCTGTCGTTTCTGATATAAAATTGTATTTATATAGTTGTTACTTTGTAAGGTCAAAAGAAAAAATGTTAGGTTATTTACAAAATAATCGAGAAAAACAACAACAAATTATAAGCAAGACGAGAATATTTACGCAAAACCAGTTGTTGACAATATCGATGTTGTTTTTTTGCCGTAATTCAAAAACGAATAACCGTCGGTTAATTCTTTTGTACAAGGTGTGCCGATACCCAAAACACTTTGTTTTCATAAAACTGAAATTTGCCAATAAAATAAAATATGGACCATAGTGGTGATTATAAACTATATATTATAAACACATCTTTGAATCGACATGGTATTTCTCGTGTATTATTAAGAAGGATAAATATGATGATACCTGCGTGTAAAACGTACTAAGCTCCTATTGGTGGACAAGAAATATTTCTAGTGCATTGATGTATGCGAACGATGTTTGAATATTCGCAATGTATATATGTCGTTTTGTTGACTTTGCACATCGATGACGTACAAATACAGATTGTAACGTATCCGTGCACCCGACACTGAAACAACTGAACAGTGTTATTACTTATTATACATTATTATATTGTATATTATATATATATACTCGTAATATTATAAATGAATACCTACTGTAACGCCAAACAACCACCAAGGTTTTTTTTTTATTGTGCAAACACGCCTACGTATTATTACGATACCCGCGTGCGTGATATATAATAGTTTGTCTTCTACAGCTGTATAGGTATCATCATTGATATAATAATATGTAATAAAATATTAAGAGCCATATATTATAACAGCTATATGGACCGCTGTTGTATCGCATATAGTCACAGTGTTCGGATTAGATAAGTATTTTTTTATCTATATAAAAAAAAAGATACAATTATTTTTTTTATCTAGATAAAAAAAAAAGATACAATTATTTTTTAAATGGTTTCAAATTTAGGTATATTTTAGTTGGACACTAGGAACATAATAATAATAATGATGTAAATAAAAATAATTACATTACTTATAAACTTTGTTTCAGGATCTGTATAAATATTTTAAAATGCGTTTGTACAATTTCGCGATTTGTATCAATAAAAAATGTATCTAGATGAATTTATTTAGATTAGTAAAAAAATTATCTAAGATGATCGTTTAGATAACTTGTGACTATTTATCTAGATAAGATAAAAGATGAACGAATAATTATCTAGATAAGTCCGAACACTGCATATAGACAACCGTGAGTGCTCCGTTGAAATGTATATAATAATATGACGCATCATAATATACCCAGGTATAGGTTAGGTACCTAATATATTTTATGTTATTGCAAAGAATAGTGTACTAATCACTGTTATAGTGTACACAATGCATGTAGGTGGGTATTACTATACAACCAACAGGCATTAGGGCCCAGTGGCGTCATATATTTTAGACTAGGTGCGCTATACGTTTGCATAATGCAATAATAATAATATGATACTGTTGCGGTGGAAGACGTAACGAGATAAGAAAAAAATAAATCGTATCTTACAAAAGTGCCGAAATCCCAGATAGGCATGTACCTGCAGACTGCAAGTGTACCTATATATTATCTGATTACGATTGAGCATCAGAATTTTTTCGGTTATAACTAACTATAATATTATATTGTTGGTATGTACTTACACATTTATTAATACAATACAATGTATAAATTTGTAATTGATTTATTTATTTTTCGATCGATATAGTAAATTTGGCCCATTGTCACGTCGGCTATATGCAATTCAGCCAAATGGAGTCGGCACTTTATAGTATTCGGCTTAGTGGGATTCGAAATTATGTAGGCACCACACTACCACACCCTAAAAACACAACATTTATTACAAATCCAATTTACCAACATCAGTGTTTAAAGTTTAAAACAGTTATATTGCTCGTTTACCGTGAGTGATGAGTGTCAATATAAATATTGATAAATTCCTTTTTTTATTATTATATGGACAGTTGATCATCTTTACTTTTCTGTATAGAATACTATCAATATAAAGGCCCGCCAGTTTTATTAGCCTACTTAGTACTTACCCAATTACTAATGTACTTTTTAAATTAAAATAAAGTATCATATGGATATAACAAAACATACATGGATGCATGTATAAAAAGTGGGTAAGTGGATGTCGCTCTGCTGTACAGTAGGTTGCAAGTAGGTCCCTGTAATGGATGGTGTTAAATTTGAAATCAATGATATAATATCATTGTATAAGAAAAAAGATTCTGAGCGAAAACCGTCAGTCAGCCTATGATATTACTAAGTATAATAAATTTGATGATATTATTGTGAATAAAGTAATTTATATATAACCTATATACGTGGAGCCTTGTTTTAAATTTTCAATCCTTAGCTATAAAAGTTGAACATTTTATAAATTTTTAACTGCAAAATAATTATTAAATTTTAAATTTGATAAATTTTGTCAAAATTTGAACTTTAAATGCTTATAAAAAAAAATTGTGCCTATGTATTTTTAATATTTTTTAACTGCTATTGTAACAATATATCAGGAACCCTGCATTAAATTTTCACACTTTTTTACCCAACAAATGAAATTGTATTGATATTTATAGAAAAAAAAACTAAAAAATTGAAATCTGTCAATGTTCGTAAGCAGCTCAAAATAAATGAAAATAATTTTTTAAATTTTATCGTGTATAAAAAAAGCTAATATAAATATTCAGTGAAATTTTCAAGTATTTAGTCATTCGTTTTTTAATTAGAACAAAATAAGAAAATCGTTACAAGAGAAATCGAGGGAATATCAAATGTTGTAAAAATATAAATTTCAAACGCTCATAAAAATTTAATTTGACTTTCTTGTAGATATTTTTTTTTTGATCTTGTATTACATTTTCAAACCTTAGTTTTAAAAAGAAAAATTTTTATGAATTCTCAACTCAAAATAATTTACTAATTTTCGTGATTTTTCCGTATTTTGTCAAGATTTGAACTTTAAATGCTTACAAATAAAAACTGTGACTAAGGATTTTTAATATTTTTCAAATATCATTGTAACAATATAATAGGAGCCTTGTATTCAATTTTAAAACTTTTTTACCCAACAAATAAAGTTTTATTGAAAACCCATAGAAAAAAACACTAATAAAATTGGAAAACTATAAATGTTCCTAAACATTTCAAAACAAATCAAGATATTTTGAAAATTTTATCGTGTATAGAAAATGCAAATATAAGCAATCAGTGAAAATTGCCGTTTTTACTTAATTTTTCTGTTTTCCACGTCGCTTTTGAAAACTACTGGGAAATTTCTACTTTTGACCCTTTCAAAGTGCCAACTAGATTCACTTTTCTATCAGAAAAGTTACTGTTGAAGAAAATCCAAGCATTTTTACTGTCCCAAAAGGTGATGACATACACAAAAATAAAAAAATAAAAAAACACACATCATTACAAAATCAATACATTCATCGCTTCGCTCAGAATCTAAAAATCATTCTGTACCTATATTAAACATTTTTTTATTAGTTCTACATATTATATTATATGTTTTATTCATATTATTAGGTGATTTAAATTTGTATAAGAATAAGATTATAATTATTAATTTATGACTTTTTTTAAGAATATTTATTTTAGGTAAGTCAGTTTGTAAATTCGTTCTCAATCGTATTCTTTTTTGGAATTTTTTTAGGTCAGCGGTAAGTTCTTTGTTAATTTTAAGTGTTCTCAATCGTTCGGCCCAAAACATATAACGTTCTCAATCGTTCTATAGCTATTATGTGATATTATTAAAGTTGTAATTTATTAAGACGGCGCTTTGGGTAGGCAATTTAGTGGCATTCTTGAGTTATAGCCTATATTATTATAAGCAAGTATGTTTTGCCTTTTGGACAATAAGGTCTAGAACTGGTCACAGTTATTTGCGTAAACCTGAATACTTTTACCAACCTATTATAGTCGTACATTTTGTCATATAATATAATATACTTCCACTAACATTATGCAACATATAAACCATATTGTATATATGTAGCAATGCAAATCAATATTATAATATATTATTATTTAATTATTTAAATAGGTCTAAAACATCTAACAGTAACTTAAACAAAACAAATTATTACACTAATTGATACACATAGTATAATAATTAAGCTAAGGTTATATTTTGTTGTGCATATTAGATTTTATTAGAAACTTAATTAAATTATGAATAGCATTGGAGCCGTTCTATGAATTTCATATAATTGTGTAGAGCATAGAACTTCTTTGCGATCTGTGTAGTGATGGCAGCATTGAGTGAGAAACGTTATAATTCATTATGTGTTATAGTATAATATTATTATATATTTTAGCATGTAAGTCCTTAATACATTGGTAGGTTCCAATAAGCAAAAAATGCCGAGGTGACTAAATTGGTTTGTATTTAATGCCCTCGCAGTGTGTTCGAAGAGTCCTAGTGCTGTCATAGAGTTCGCTAGGAGTGTGCATGATGGTTGTACGAGGAGAAGGTAAATGGTTATCTTACGGTCATTGATTCTAAGATGATATGTTAGTTTGAACATAATAAAAATATTTCTGACCATAAATTGTATTTAAATTTTTCATTTTCATTCAAACGTTTGATGTCCGACCTTTAAATACTGAACTGTGCCAGAGTATAGTGTATACATATCATAAAGCTGATGAGGTATTAAAGGTAACAGACGTATAGACGTAAGCTATAGTAGTTTGTTCCTCACCTCAAGACTTAAGTAAACATTGCTGGCCAAATTTAAGACGTTATAGATTTTAGCGCTTATACGCTATTTATATTGTACCTAAAGTTACTAATAACAACCTCTTTGTACTGTCGTCTTGACGTTTAATCTAAAATAAATAAATAAATACAATTGTTACAATTATTTATATAAGCAAAATATAGCTATTAAGGTACCTATATTATTTAATAATAGGTTTACAAAAACATAAATATGTATTCGCTAGGGTTCAGATTTAAATGCCATAAAAATTTTCTTTATAATATAGATATGTTTTTGGGCTGGATACAACTATTTTTTGTAACTGATATTGCAAAACGCTTTGTAAACAGTTATTGTCATAGAAACCCAAACTAACAATAAAAACAAGCATAAAAAATAAAATTATGATAAGAATCTATCTATGATTTCTCAATCTTCCTTACAGAGAAAAAAATATCTAGTAGCAACAACTTTTTGTTTTTAAATTGTAATACACATAATCAATTTAATACATATATTTTAATGATTGATGGAACTTCAATAATTCTATTGTTAAAATTGAAACTGACTTATCAGCAATGGGAGTGAAAGGTCACTGAAGTATCCAGCTTGAAATGGACAACTATGCTTCCTGACACATATTCATTAGGATATTGAAGTTGGTCAAGAAGCAACAATTGATAATTATGTAAGAACCACTAGACAAATTAATATTAAGTGGTAATATTGTCTATACTTAAAATGTTGAAGATGATTTTGTGTAGACAACTGACAAAATATAATACTTTCACACAATAACTATACTAAGAATAAAAATATGTTGTTTTTTATTTATTTATATGAATTTAAATAGTATTTTATATTAATATAGAATACATTTCAATTATTCATACACATTGAGCACTTGAATCACCCTGTGGTAGGAAAAAATTGATTCACCTAATTTACACTAATTCTTTTTGATTAATGTAAAAATATAACCATTTAACAATTTATTATTTAACTGTTTTAACTCTGTATTTTGTCATGTATTAGTTTTGGCGGTAAAGGATATAAATGAATACAATTTATTATTGTGTATAATATATGAATATATATAGAATGTATTTGATATTAAATAATATCGTGACACGTACAAATCAATAGAAGCAATATAGAAAACAATGTACTTTAAAAATTATGTTTTGACACACATTAAACTAATATTATAACATTTAATGTTTTGCTTTTCAGTCTTCACATAAAAAAAAAATAAAAATAATAATAGTTGTATTAAAATAATAATTAAAAAAAAAATATAATATGTATATATTTATAAAAATCATTGGACATAAATTATTAATTCATTTTGTATTAAAATGCTCAATATAATAAGGGCAAATTATAAATTATAGAACACTTATATATAATATATGTAATACTCACATACACACACACTTCTAGTATATATTATCAAATTTTTAAAGATACAAAATAGTTCATTACATTTATTACTAACATGTTACAAATCTACTATAGTAAATACAGTATATTTAAAATTATACATGGAAAGGATGATATTGTGGTAACATACAATTTTAAGATCATTTCATGTTGACATTGGGAAAACTCATGGCACTGATAAAATTTTTTTTTAAATTGTTAATAGTTTTTACCGCCTATTCCAGTGGTATATTGAACAATTGTTGTTTGCGATGTTATAAAAATATATTTTGGATTTGTTGATAACTTTATTAAAATATTACATTTTTTATGTATAATAATGAACACGAGTCAGTCACTATTCAATTCTTTGAGCATCAGCCATATAAAAGAATATAAAATAAAACAACAAAAGGTAAAGAAAATTAGGAGTCTTTGTAACTACTTTATAGTAATGTCATACAAATACTAGGTAACGATAATAATAATAATAATAATAGTAATAATAACTATAACTATAACAGATAGATAACTTAGGAATAAGACAAATGACACTAAATAAATTTAAGTTGAAAGAAAAAATAAATATATATATAAATACAAATTAACAAGTAGTTTACAATTTACAGTTTTGAATTGGTTATGATGTTCTATATATTTAATTTGTATTTATCAAGAAAGCATTATCATAAGAACGGAAATATATTACGCCAACTGAAAAAAACCAACAAGGAAAACAATTAAAACACTTAAAATAAAAATACTTAATATTGTATACTATTATTATTATAACAATATTTGATCATGATAAATATTTATAAACTCCATAAACAATAAACAATTTGTCAAGTTTAAATAAACAATTTATATTTTTTATTCAGAAAATTTGCTTGCTTGAATAAAATTTAAAAAGTTGAAGAAACGTAAAAAATAAAATTACTGAGATATTCTTAATTTTTAAATGAAGAAAAATTTTAGATAGATATACATAATGAATTTTATCAGTAGCAGCTAATCACCAAAAATATTTAATAAAAAGAAAACTATTCATGAAGAACACAAATTAATATAATGGACAATAAAATTATATATAAAAAAAAAAAACTATCAGATAGGTACTGAATTGCAAACAATCCATAATACAATTATATATTATATTTTAGCATACAGAGATTACTGATTAGTGATTAAACTACCAGCATGGCGGGGTCGGCACAATTCCGCTGTGCCCCAAGATCAACTATATGTACTGTATACAATTATCAGCACAAATTACACGGCGGTGCAGGGTATAAACCAATTATGCAATAACACTATTTTTTAGTGTTCTTATCGTCTTAGTACGTAATAATGCACATTACACAACAAATATTATTTTATCATTAATGTTATGATAATGGGGTAAAATATTTGTGCCCCACTTATTGTGAACCATATGATCACTGTGTTTTATAGAGATTATCAACGTTTATATAGTTAGATACTCACTCATATGCCTCAAGTGAAATATTAGGTTACATAATATTGTATTGATAATCACACTCCAATGTTTTTATGTACTCCTTGTAGTTCACGTAACACTTGTTGTTGATGCTCATGTTCAGCCTAAATTAAACATTAAAACACATATTATTATCAATTTAACTAGAAAACTAGAAAAATAAATAGAGTAATAATAATAATAATAATAATAATATTATATTATAACAAACCTTTAAGTGAGAAAAATCTGTAGCTAGAAAATGAGTGTTGGCATTTGAAGAAAGTGAATTTAACTCGGTTTGGATTTCTTTCAGCTGACCTTGTTGTTGGTCCATTTTTGTCTTAAGTGTGTTCTGCTTTTTCTCAAGCAATGCACTTTCTAAACTCCTGTTATGTTGTAGGACATGAATTAGCTAAAACATAAATTAAAGTTATGGTTTAGAGTCAAGTTGACTGGGTACATACACTAATATTTAATAATATTAAATAAAACATACCGGATCTTGAATGATATCTATTGGATTTACATCATCATAAATACCTGTAATCAAATATTTGACATTTTTAATATTACATAATATTTTTTCAAATTAAATATTATAGTACCAGTAACATATGAATTATAACTATCTGGTCCCATGAATAAAGAGTTATCATCGCTAATTGTTTTCTGAAACACCAACACGCAATATAATTATGCAACATTTCAACAAAATTATAATATAGTTGTACAGTTTAAAATTTATATTATCAGTAAAACCTATCATAGTACTAAAATAAATTGTATTTTTTTAACAATAATGGTTAAAAACTTAAGTCGGTTGAACTGTTTTAAAAATATATGATGGATTGGGGAGATTAATTTAATTTAATTATATTCTGTAAGTATTTATTAAATTATTAAATAAAATAATGTTATTTAATACTTTAAGTTCAGTTTGAACCAAATCGAATAATTGGCAAGGTATACAAAATGTATGTATAACTACATATACGTTTTGTGTCAATTTTTATGGAAGTTTATGTACCTTTACATTTATTTTTAAATTGTAAAGATAAATTTTTTTTATAATATAGCATATCAGTTAAACAAATTATTATTCAAATTAATTTTGCAACGGTTTTTAATCCAAATAAATTCAATTAAATAAAATAGTATTTTATACATAGACCTTATACTTATAGATGGAGCACGGGCTTAGTTCCAGCAGACCCATAGTATGAGAGCACTATTCTACTATTACTCAATTACTACACACATGTGCAATAGAATTTCAGGTTGGGCAATCGGTTACTGTGTTTTGAAAATATTATATAATAATGGATTGGTATGTCAGTAAGATTTACATTTATTTTTGTTTTTATTCTTGACAGTTTGCAACGAGCATAGTGCGTATAAATTATAAATCGTAATTTGCAATATTCTTATTTCTTGACTCTTGTCATCACGGACAATTCACTGTTGATACTTGTTTTACATTTTTATTTACTGGCTACCGATCTGTGCTAATAACTTATTTGTTACAACAAATAATTATTACTATTTTAATAATGGTTATAAAGTGTGTTGTTTGTGACGTTCAATTTAAACCAAACACTGAAAAGAAATTTCACTCGTAAGTAATATTTAGAATTTAGAAGTTAGCTAAATAAATGATAACAATAATAATAATATACTGTATAAATGCGAATAAACATATTTTGTCGTCAGAAATGAGAACACTGCTATGCCGCCGGTAGCTGTGACCGCTCCACCCGACCCCGCCGACCTATGATGCTCCGTCTATGAGTATAAGTTCTATGATTTTATGATGGCGTGAAAACATACAGGAATGCATCAAAGTTCACTGGACTTCAAATTTACATAATATTATAGCTAATAATTAGTAATCTAAATATCCTATAATAATAATAAATATAGCGTACAGTGTACTTAAATTACAAATTAAATAAAAAATAATTATACATAGGTATTAGCTTAAATACATATTTTATAAATTTATGATAAATCCCACATTATTAATTATATACCACAATTGAATATTTTTAGCATTAGCTCAAAAAATGTTTCAATTAGTTAATTAATAAAATAATAGTAATACATATTTAGGGGTACCAACATAATAAAAAAATTAAAGCTCGATAATAAAACATAAATAATACTGAATAGCTATTTTTTATTTTTATTTTCAGGGGAGTAAGGTTGGGGTTGGATCATTGGAAACAATAAATTGATGGAAAACGCTAGTTAGTCAGATATTAAATCATTCATAACTACATGATATATTTTGAAATTATTCTCAATTTTCTTCAATTCAATTTTCATGATTAAATGTGTGGAATGGGGTTACATTTTCAATGTATACTGCTATTACTAAAGACTTATTTTGCTTCAGATATATCCATACATAATAATAATTTCTTTATCAAAATATTTTAATTTGATCAACTTAATTATTTAATGAAATAATAATCTGATAGTTTTAAAATTTTAAATTGACCAAAAATATAAAATAGGTTTTATTTAGATGTTAAGTTTATATCAGAACTAAATGGTTATAAATTATACATACATACTTTTTATTAACATAATAAAGTACGAAATAGCAATACCAAATTTAAATTATTTGAGAAAATCTTACCGTGAAATGATCAATATCCGTCACATCAGCAATTAAAGGATCTGAGGAAAACAAGAAATATATATTTCAACTTATGACACTTATTAGTACATGGATAAAAAAACATATTTTAAGGATGATATATTGTACATGTATAATGTAACTATCAATTATTTTTAAATAAATCATTACCGATATCATTGTGTTCATCAATGCTGTGTGAAATTAGTTTGATCGGAGTAGCTTGAAAGTTAGAAAAATTGTCATCACATCCTAAAGTGCTTAGCTGATTGTCAGATAGTGAATCTGTTTGGTTGCTGTAATTACTACAGGCAGGTGATTCAACTTGTGTTTCTAACACAATTTTTGCTTTTTTTGGTAAGTTATCTGTTGGTTGTGAATCATTTTGTCTTTTAGGTATGACAAATATGCCACCCCTACGCTCTAAATAAGCTCGATCTTTCTCTGTAGTTTTATCATAAGTTGGATGATTGTAAACTAGTACAGGTTGTCGAGAAATTGGTGGGGCAACTCGGAGTACAGATGGTCGATCCTGAGTTACTGGCTTAACAACATTGGGCTGAGGGGATAGAGATGATCGTTTATAAATTTTTGGTGCATTAGATGCTACTGAAACTGGAGGTATTGACTTGGACAATAGTGCAACCCTCATATACTCCTCATTATCTGGCAAAGGTCCAGGATTCTGTGCAGTAACTTTAAAATTGTCCATTGCCGGTTCAGGAATATTTATAATCATTTGTTCGACCACCTTGTCCAGTGTTTTAAGATCTTCAGTAACATCTTCCAATGTCACAGTAGATTCTTTTTCCATCTGTAATAACGATAAATAAGCATTTTGACTTACGATATAACAATAATAGTACACTTACAAATTGATTATTAGTTATTGCAGCAATTCCAGGTTCAGATGCAGCGACTATTAATGGTGTAAAACGTTTTTTCATTTCAATTATTTCTCTTTTTCCTTCTTCTGGGGACACCAAAGTATTAACACAAATGAATGATTCAATTGTATCCTCAATTGGATTCAGTTGCAAGAAACCATGTGTTCGCATATACACAAATTCTCCATTTTTTGACAACAATCTATAGCAACTACTGCCAAAACTTTGACCCTTAAAATACACTAAACAAGCATACAATTATTACAAACATTCTGTACATAATAAAATATGTATATACACTATACAGTAAGATATTGATAAACCGGCACTGCGTCAGTTTGGACCCTCAGTAATTCAGCATATTTTTTGTTTAAATAATTCTATGGAAATAATTGAATCTTCTGATAATAATGTTGGAATTTCAATAAAAATTATAAACTTGAGGTGATAAATTTTTCTACCCGTATAAATTGGATCTCTTCATGATAAAGTACTAATCGCTAATACTTTACATAATATCTATGGGTACATACATTGATTCAGTTCATATTTTTATGTCTATCTATACGTGTTTTCTTGAACAAATTTGTATTATTATTAATAATTAAATAAATATAATATATGTAACTACATACATAAATGTAACTTAATAAAAATATAATAGAAATAAATACATTTTCTGTTTAAATATCTATTTTTTTTTTTGACAATACGGCAATACTATGATCGTATATGTGTTGGATTATCAATACCTTAAACTGTATATAAATATGTTAGTAAAAATATATACTTTGTCTTAGAGCAATCATCACCCAACGTACATCATCTTTATGCATGTATTTGAATGCCAGTTGTCCAGATACTTCTTGAGGCATGAATCCAGATACAATCGAAATTCTATAAATATATTTCATACAGTTTTATAATTAGTATTATTTTAAAAATGCATTAAAAAATAACATGTATACTTTGCCCCATATAAGAGCAACCCGAGGTGGATACAGATTTTTGTCCGGTTTAGTCAGACCACACTCATCAATAAATCGGTTTGTCGATTTTTATTTCTAACGATCAGTCACGGCCAAAAAATTACTTTACCATATACATCTTCACAAACAAACGGCACACATTAGCCCACTCTATGTCACTCACTGCCTTGCACAGAAGTCTGTGGCCTGGGGTTACTCTTTTATGAGACAGAATGTATAAAAATATAAAATTCTTGTTACGTTGGAGAACATACAAAAAAGAATTACAAAATCACTGCAGGTAGGATAGGTTATTAATTGTATATAATAAAATGCCTTACAATGTTTATTTCAATCTAAAATTATAATTTCTAATTAATAAGAAATTAAATATATGCTTACCTATGATCAACATATATTATACGGCCATCAATTTGATGTCTAGTTATGTATTCTTCACGTGTTGCTTCTAACATTGATACTTCAGTCACACGTCGTTCATTGAATGGCCTGACAACTGCATTTAAAACTATATCATTTTCAGTGACTTCAGAATCTATAAGAAAATAAAATGTTCAATTAATTAAATGTAATCTTTTTTAAAAATAAAACAGCAATAATATATATTATACTTTTTGAATCGGATTTTTGAACCATTAACGTTCCCATTACATGTACCAGCTCCACCTCTGGTTGTTCATCACGAGAAACCACTTTTTTGACTAACCGTAAATAAAATGTTCGACGTTGTATTTTAAAATTTCCATCACTATTCAGTAAAGGGTCATTAGTATCGGCTAAAACACAAAAATTAATAAGAATTAATACATACCAAAAGAAATATTGCCTTTATGCCCCTTTTATAGACACTAGGACATTCATTTCATTTCAACACTTAACCACTAACCACGTAATACACCAATTTCTCCATCCAAATCAAAATTGCACAGACTAAATTCTTCTCGACACTCAATAAATAATAATTCAAATTCAAAACTCAAACCCAAACCGACCAAACATTAAATTACAAATAAACTGAAAAATTGTACACAATCATAAATAACAACAACTAAAGTTTTACAACCATATTGATATTTACATGCACTGATTGTATGGTACCAACAATACCAATAGATACTCTTTGAGAAACTATCGAGAACATATCTGGTACATCAAAAAACGACCTCTACAAAGTACTCACTCTTGATTTTCATTCAGTTGAAAAAATATATAATAGAAAAAACAACCGACATTGTTGTAACACCAATATACATTTTTCATTTCACTCATACATACATTTGTCGCTTGGCTCAGAGTCTAATAAGTTATAACTTATAACTATAGACATAATATAATATTATGTATATTATGCTCATTATAAATATTAAACGGGTTTTCGACGATATCGGAAATAACCAAAAATTAGTCGCAGACAAATCCATGCGCGATACTTATAATTAAAGAGAAATACTCAATGCTACATACTATATATTATAATGCGATAGTATTATTACACATAAATACATTATGCTGATCGAATTAACAAAACAAACAAACATTAACAAATTACATATTCAAACACTATACATACTAAGCAATTTAGAAAATGAACAATAGACTCACTGATGCCGCTGTTTGATGTTTCGTCTTGATACTTGAGGTTTTTTCTTAGCTCATCGTGATCTTTGGGATGGGCAAAATTAAAAAGTGATTGGCCCATGAGATCGATCTACAATTAAAATGTAATGTTAATATATTTTAATTTTTTGATAATAAGTACACATACATAACATACATTTCAAATATGGTAATATGTATGTCATTTTTCGGTCAAATATAAATACGATTTTCCGATTTAAATGAACCGTAATTTTCATAGAAATACATTCAAAATTCAAATACTCCATGTGGAGCTACACGCACAAATTTGCCACATTCAAAGCTATCATCAGAACTTCAATAGTCAGTCCTTAGTTTTCAATACCCACATGTTGCATTATACGGAAAACTAGCAACAGTGAAAATACCACTATAATTTATTTAACTAATAATTATATTTATTTTACGCGTGAAATAATACATAACATTATGACATTGTCTGTTCCTTGAAATATATAAAAATCGCTTATACATTGGTATAATATAATAATTTTATCAATGGTTTGAATTCTTTAAATTTTCTCTAATTACACGGTGTTTATCGTAACAAGTTTAAGATTAAATTTATTTTCTGCACAATAACAGTTATGATTTCCTACATTCATTTTTTCATAAATATCAAGGAATAAATTGCAAATTGCAGGAGAATACAATAAATAATAACCATACATACAAATTAATATAACACATTCTTGACTGTAATGTTTTATCTTCAACGAAGGAAATATTTTAGTTCCGATACCGTTGAATTAACATAATATATATAATATCTTAGTATATTAAAATGAACACTGAAACTAGTTTAGCTGGTTTATATATTTCAATAGATTTAAAATATAAAAGAACGTATTGTTGTATTGTAATATACAAAAAGATTGAATAAGTAGTTTTTTTAATTTTTTTTTTTTTTTGATGGGGGAGTTTTCTTGCGGAGGGACGAGGATTAAATTAATGTGATCAGGTATTCTTTCGTTGAATTTTATTTATCACTTACTAACAAATAAGCATAGTGTTAACTGTTAAGATGTGTTTGTAGTTTAAACAAGACGTGGTTTGATTGTTTTCATTTATGGATTCTACTACGTAAGTATGAGGTGACGTTGATTGTTTAGAGGACAGAAGTATTATATATTGGAAAGTAAGGAAGATAAGATAACTCCTAACGAGACGTCCGAGTTTATTGGGTAAATAGGAAACATTTCAACACCAAACTCTGTGATAAAAGAGCTATCGTCTAAAAAGGATTAAAATTAGGCCGGGAAAGCAGCTATGATCAAAAACCTGCTATATGTTAAGCATGTAGAGAACTTTTGAAATATAATAGGAAAATAACTTGGATTTTCAACTACGTGTATTGATTAAGTGACAAAGATACGGTTGGCATGCGGATATTGTTCCAAAACTATAGTGAATATGCGCAGAAAAAACGGCTTTATTTGTTTTAAATAGAGCAATATAATTTATAATATTATAATACAAACCTATAATAATTAGGTATAGTAATTTTTACCGGATGATGAAATTGGTAAATATTTTGACTAAATCCAGACGGGAGCCGAGAGCTGGGGATTTTTTAGTTTAGTATTATTGTTCAGTACGAGTTCGGTTACTATTCGTATTTTACTATTTTAAATATCTCTATCAGCAGAAGTGCATTTCACAATATAATAGAAAGCGTAGGACGTATTACACATAAATACATACTATATAAAAAGGAAATATTATTTTAAAATTACGAAAGATTATTTTTAAATTGCTATTATAGTATTATGCAAGATTTAAAATGAGATTTGATTTAAAAGTATTAAGATAAAATAAAAATATTTGGGAATATTTGTTCAGTTATAAAAGTGCACTTAGGCTTAATATATATCGATGCATGGATAAATTGATTTTTTAAAATAAATAAAAATGTATATTTAATATTTATTGAACAGAAACCTAAACATTTAGATTTTTTTATATATACAACGAAATTTGAAAATGCACGATAATGCGATATAATATAAGTGAAAAATGTTCAACTTTTGTACAATTTGTATAACAAATGAGCCAACTATAGTCGTTATCAATTAAAATCTAAAAATAAACAAAACCGTACAACGATATTAAAAAGAACTGTATTTTTGTATTGAAAATTCAAAGTACGAAAAGCAAATAAGAAATAATGGTTGGTCGACCTTGATATAATGTGCATACGTGACTTTGCAAGTAATATTGCATAACTGCAGCAGTGGTATAAACATTATAATGAGTTCGGGTGCATTTCAACTCAAAAACCCTTCCGTACTAATATAATTATTTACGAATTAATGTTATAAATTATAATATCACACAATGATGGGCTTTGTGATAAATTTGTAATTAAATGCTCGTGGTTGAATGCAATTTCCAAGGATAATATGTATTATATTATATATGTAAAAATAATAATAAGGTTAAAACTTAAAACGGATGCAGCCCATGTATACAAATGTGTTTATCGTTCGGTCAACGATAATAATAATATTATAAGAACGGTGTCCTTGGCTGGTGCATAATATGATGGTTGCGCGGGTAGAGATGGTGGGGGGATAGATGTGGGTGAGAGGGGAAATCAATAGTATGCATTGCTTCCACGATAAAAAATCAAGGTAAGAGAAAATATTTTGATTAAAATACAAAATATTATATTCTACCGTAGAACGATTAAACAACAATGACACGCAGCGCTGGTGCAAAAATATAATTGTGAGTTAGAATATATCCGGCGAATTATCGAGGTGGGTTTTAAGTGGACTGAAAATAATGACTACCAAATAAAAAAACGGTCGTGTGACCAATGGGAACCAATGAGAGATCGATAATGATAATAATAATTATATTATAATATTATTATTATTATACTATTAAGTGATATTATTTATGTAAACTTTCGCAATGACGGCAGACACAATGGACAGTTAGAACGCACTTTAGTTTCGCGTGCGATTAAATACGTGAGAGCGACGGGCAAAATAAAAATAAACCTCGACCAATGCGACTTCGTACTGCGCAAAAGGCGGTAATACTCGGACTAATATGTCATAAGTAGGGATTAGATGGGGGGGGGGGGGTGAAGGGATAAAACGATTGCCTATCTAATTCCGAACGCGGCGCAACATCTAACAAAACAACAACGACACGGATGATAAAAAACGCATCACTACAACAACAATAATATTATTAATATGTATGCACTATGCGTTTTCCGACAAATAAAGTAGGAGCGATCTGTAGAAACTACAGTGGGAAACGACATCCATTGTACGTCATTTCTATCGGATAATTAAATAATTAATACATTTCAATATAACAACATAATACCTATACCAATACTTATAAAATATGGTAGTCTTAAGACTGTAACGAGCTATAATAATTTTTTGTTGATTATATAAACCTCGATGAGAAGAAGTGGATAAGGCACTGTTATACAGCCGATATACGTTAGTATATAATATTACTATATTGTTTTCTAGTTTTCTAACATTTGTTATACGTTGCAGTAAGAGCATAATAAATATAGTGCAATATAATAGCACATTATCACATCTGTAATAATGACACTATTCACATTTTCAAATACACATTAAAAGTGGCGGAATTCCTTAGGAGCTGCAATACAATTAAGTAAATTTCGAATACATATATATTATATAAATATCTACACACAAGGTCAGCGTAATAATTTAATTACATATTAATTATGAACATCGTAAATAATATGATTGTGTAAATAAAATGTAAACAACAATAAATAATGATCTGCCACTTTTAGTGTAATAAGTAAAGCTTGAGCATTAAGCATTCAAAATCATTTTCACATAAATACACGGTATAATATTACGTCCCGAAAAATTAAATAAATACCGTATTCGATTACGTAAATAAATAGGCATACAACGGTAATATAAATGCAATGCAGAAACGATAATATAGGTACAGTTTATTATTTTAAAATGTAAATAATTAGATATATTCTGTATAGAATCACTTTATTTTTACCGACTCTGGACTCTTACTAGTGTTTCAAGTAAACAAAAAAAAAAAAAAACACTCAAGGTAAAACGAATACCAATTGTGAATTGATGCAACTTAATAAGCGTATTATTGATTTTTAATGTATTATATTAGTATTAGATGTATTAACTTGAACATCACAAATATTTATAGAGCCATAGAGGGCAACTTGATTTCCAACCTAAACCGCTGTTCATTAACATAAATTAATATAATGATGAAGCGTGAATCAATGTCTTAACTTTTAAGTTAATTTATATAATTGCATTTCAATTGATTGAAATTATTTAAAGGACTGAGACATCTATTTAGATAGTTTCATCGCACTTTTTACGAGATGATTTTTCAATTGAATTTAAATAAAAAACGTTTGTTTATATTATTATAGATACAATGTACATCTATAATAAATAAAATGGATATTATGTTAGTTGAATACTAATTAACTATAATAGAATTACTATTTAAAACGAAGCCTTAATTTATGGTGAACTTACGAAAAAAAAAAACTTACCTGTGAATAGCCTAATATATTCTCCACGGAGTGTGAAACAAATACTATTTTACCACCCGATGTGACCATGAGGTATATATCGTTCTCCTGTGAACAAAAAATAAACCATATATATTAAATAATAATAATAACATCAGCTATGAGGGAAATTGAATAAGTATTATATAACCGTACATATATACGTTATATTATAACGTATATATGTAGTTCAAGTGTTCAACATGTGTTGTAAAACAATATTCGAAGCAATTTTAGTGATTAGTAATAGATATAGATTACTAATAAGTAATGACCAGAAAGAAGTATTGCCATGCTGTTTTTTTTGTCTTAGCGTTTTTTCGTTGGTTTATAATTTCGTACATGAAACATTTTTAGAAAAAACTGCCAATGCCGTGTAAATTGTAATAATATAAAAACTTTGCACTATTTGAATAAGCATGCGTACATACAGTATATAATTATAACATCTGGGCTAGGTATATTATAGGACTTTCTTCTCGGCATAATATAAAATAACATTATGTTAGGTTTTTAGAAAACGAACTTTTGGCACAGCATGCCGCATAATGAACACCATTAAATAATAAATGCACATTAACTATAACAGCATCGAAGATGATCATATGAAGTATATTTTTCTCTTTCGACAGGTTTATTTATACAGATTATTATAGCAAGTATAGGTTATAAGTAGAGACCTGATTTATATGCACTTAAAATATGCTAAAATATGATGCAAGAATCAAAATGGCAAAATATGCTCCTATATGCACAACACAATTCAATATATTCTGCAGTATATGCATTTAAAATATTTACAAGAAAACAATGTATACAAGAAAAAAGTTACCTAAATAGAGTATTTAATATGAATAATATCTTAAGTAGAGTGTTTTGTCAAATTATCTTTGTAATACAATATACCTATACAAACTTTTAAGTAGGTAAATCACATTTATATTTATTAGAAAATGTTTAGAATTTTAATTATATACCTATTATGTATTTATTTTATTATTTTTATTATATTTAGTTCAGTGGATTCAAACAAAGATCACAAACCATGGTAGCAACTTCGAGTAGCATAGTTTTAATAAATACAGTGTTGAAAATAATATAAAACTACGTATATAAACAAAAAAAATATATTAATATATTTCAATTATCAAAAAGATTTCCGAGATTATTTAAAACTAATTGTTGATCAACATATTAACCCTCGTTTTTATATTAACGAGGGCCAAGGAAAGAATTAAGTTATTACTTTATTAAAAGTGTTTAAAATATACAAATTTTATTATTTTTCTTGAATATGAAAATATACCTTTAACCCCTCAAATATGCATCAATATGCAAAATAAAATGTAGTCTATGAAATCAGTTATACATACACTCAGTATGAATATGAAAATACATGCAATTCCGATCTCTAGTTATAAGTAATAAGTAACAACTATTATCTATTAAACCAGATATGACTCAGACAACAACTTAAATAATTATATTCCTAAATCCTTAAAATTATATATAATTTATCTGCAGAAATAAATGAAAGTAATTCAATTTAAATTTACAATACGTTAATTACCAAAATATCAAAATAATATAACTTATTTTTTCTATTTGTAATCTGAAACAAGTATTCAATGGGTTTTGTGTGTTCTGTTTTCAGTTTTTGACAGCTACGTTGATGTCTATAATAAACCGATATTTTCTATAGAGCGAGTGAGCGACTTGATAATTATAACGAATAAAGATTTAAAAAAAAAATCAAGATAGATACTCTGATAATTAATAACTATATTAGATATCTAGATATAGAATTGTATTAAAAATAATATACATACGTCCAACAGAAGATCAGCCACATTAACCTCGTTTATGTAAACTGGCAATTTCTCACGATTTTTTTTTAGTCCTAATAATACTGGAAAATAATAAATTGCATTAAATAATATAAATAAGTAAAGAACCATGTGATTTTGATTATATTTTTAGTTGAAAGAATATACTTACATCGCTTCAACCGGAGAAATGCAGCACTGAGTCTAAGAACACTCGTTTTTTCTACTTTTTTAGAAGAATTTGATATTAGTGGTACAAGTTCTGTAAGGTCTGTGATAAATTTATTCAATTTTTGTCGTCGGTTTTTTTCTGCCAAATTTCGACTCTCTCGACTGGAACTGAAAATTAAAGTACATTATTAATAGCTAATCTAAAATTGAATAATATAATATTTTATTTTCTTAAATTCTAGTTTGAAGGGAATTGGAAACGGTGATTTCCTGTTTTTGTCTAATACACACACAACGTAGAAGTTGAGACGTGTTATATTTACAAAGACATAATTTAGCGAAGCGAAAAGAATTCTGAAAAAGGAAGTGCATTTTTCGTTACCCAAGTCTATACTGAGATCGACATTTTGAATTTATTTCATTAATTCTAGAAGTTATATTTAAAAAATAAAAATTAAAAATTTGTCTTATTTCAACTTTTGAAGAAGTTAAAATCAAAAAGGTGGACAAGTGAGTAACGCACTGCTGTTCAGTAGGTGTCGACTTTCGAGTCGGTCACTATAATGGATGATGTGTTAAATCAAATACTATGTACGACAATACGAGACACTTACTACTGTATAACCTGGCGACCAGTCTTATCAATTCCCCCCGAGATTGCTATTAAATTGCCTAATTTTACTCCTTAAAATATGATATTTAATATAGCCATATAGGTATAAACTTATTTATTTTTAAGGGGTAAATTACGGCATAAAACTACAATCTCGGGGGGGGGGGGACTGATAAGAACTGGACTTCAGTTTTGACCATAGCTGTCCCGTATTGTCGTATTTGGTTAAATTTGAATTCAACGATATAAGTAATATTATAATTGCAGAATATACGAAAAACGATTCTGTGCGAAGACCGTCTGTCAGCCTATATTACAAGTACCTATATATTTTTATGATAATATTATTGATAGGCATTAAATAGTAATTTATTTTACTATTAATAATAGATTTTTTTGGTTACAGTATGAACTACTTATGAGAAACCTTTATTTAAATGTTCAATTTTTAGCTATAAATTAATTTACAAATTTTAATCATTTTGCCACGATCATTTTTAATATTTTTCAGGAGATTCCTTAAGCGCAAGGACCAAGGAACAATAACTATTTATGCATAGAAGTATTGAAATAATAGAAGTAGTTCACGCAGTGTGGTTTAAATATAGTGGCTATTTTTCATCAGATCTATCAGCTTTCAGTATACCATAAATCTATGTTAAATACAATAACATCGAATAATATTATTTTGTGCTACTATACACACAGAACATTTCTAAGTTTCCTGAATCCAAATGATGTGATAAAATAATAGATCTCCCAGAACTAGGAAACAATAGAACAACGAAGCTACCCCGGCTGCATAATATATGTTTCTAAATCGGTTAAGACTGAATAATGTACCTATACAAAGTACGACACATATTTACTGAATTTGGCAGTGAATAGCTTACATTGGCCTTGGAATGGGACTATGCTTGTGCCGTACGGCGCAGGAGAGGAGGGGATATGCAGTCCGTTTTTGGTTTATACGTAAAACGCAGTCGAGTTGATTTTTACGGTATTCTATTTTTTGCTGTTTATTATTATGTTAAAACGACATTGCACATTGCATCACTGCTCTCTCACTCGCACTCTAATGAACATGCACTAAGCCATACGCACTATAAACACCTCATCATCAATTGAAATGCACCGCAAGATATAATAAATGTGCACAATACAATATATACATTTGAATAATGTGAAGAAATGTTTGCGTGTTTTTTTCTTATTTTTACCGACAAATACCTATTTTACGATATACACACACACTACACGCACGTGTCAAGCGAAATGTATATACGATAACGTACTTCGTAGTTATTATTTCCGTATTAAAGACGAATCGGTTTTTCATATTAAGATTTTTTTTTTTTAAATAATGATGATTACAGCGTTTATGTTTTATATACATTTATAGAAGCTAGATTAACGATATTTTTTCATATTATACCAACAAGGCAAGAAATATAACAATCGGTTTAATTATAATGCCGTTAACGGGTCACGGGTGTATGTAGTTTAAGTTTTAAGTATTTTTGAACGGAGGGATTTAAAAAATATAATAGGGTCCCTTCATGTCTATGGCATAACTCACAAAACCTGCTTGTTTATAATATGATATATGCATTGTTTTTGATCGTTTTTAAAACAACGCGTAAAGATATTTCATAATATTATAAAAATCGAACAAGAAGTTTTGATTTTGTATACCGCTATACTATATCTACACGTCACACCATTACTTACTTAGGTTTTGGCAATGTGAAGAGTGAAGACATATGGTCAAATTCGGTTTAAATAGGCCATACAGTTTTTTTTATTTATGTCCTGTCAATTATAACAAGGGCTATCCTTATAAGTTTCAAAGTATGTAGGTTAATCAACCATATATAAATTGTAACCTATATTATGTCAATATGTCATCCAAGGTAGGAAATTGTAAGATAATAATTTTTTTTCTAAAACATTACAAAAATGACAGCTAAATAATATAACAGCGAACAATATCTCATTGTGGATATTAACTGATGAATAAAGATTTCTCCAGGAACAAAATGTTAGTGAGTTATAATTGTTGTAAATCAGAAATCTATACATGGATATACACGGGATTATAGGAAATTCTCTTCGAAAATATAGTTAAAAGCCAAACCGGTAGTAAGTTTCTTGTACCAATTTTAGCTATATATGATCAACAATACCTTACTAGTGTCGATCACATATACGGTTTTATTTTTTATTTTATTTTTTGCTCAAAGTAAAATATCTTAAACGTAAGAAAAAAACTGGAATTTATACTCGGCGCTGTTAACATTTTGAAGTCAACGTCATTGATATAAATTCTTTAACTGATATATTGTATGTACAGCGTATATATAAGTACATAATACGTTTAACTTAATAGCAAATTAAGGTTGAAATGTCAACTATACTAAGCTATGTTTAAAGTTACGATTGAAAAGAAAAATTGTAATTCTTAGATATATAGATAAGTATTACTAATTTCGTGTTTTATACTTGTATACCTACTTAATTTTAGTTTCTGAGCGAAGCGACGGATGTATTGATTTTATAATGATGTGTGTTTTTTTCATTTTTTTATTTTTGTGTCTGTCATCACCTTTTAGAACAGTAAAAATGCTTGGATTTTCTTCAACAGTAACTTTTCTGATAGGAAAGTGAATCTAGTTAGTACTTTGGGCGGTCAAAAGTAAAAATTTTCCAGTGGTTTTCAAAAGCGACGTGGAAAACAGAAAAATTAAGAAAAAACGGGAATTTTTACGCAAAATCTGTTTTTGGTTAGAATTTTGGTTTTTGGTGTAACTCTAAAACAAATGAACGAATATACAAGACATTTTCACTGGTTGTTTATATTTGCATTGAACTGTTTAGGAATATTTTCAGTTTCCAATTTTACTAGTATTTTTTTCTATGGATGTTAATAAAACTTCATTTGTTGGGTAAAAAGCTTGAAAATTGAATACAAGGCTCCTACTATATTGTGACTATGATATTTGAAAATAAAAATCTTTAGTCACAGTTTTTCTTTATAAGCATTTAAAGTTAAAATCTTGACAAAATACGGAAAAATCACGAAAATTAGCAATTTATTTTGAGTTGAGAATTCATAAAAATTTTTCTTTTTAAAACTAAGATTTGAAAATGTAATACAAGATTATCCATAATTTTATCTACTTTCATAAAAAAAAAATGTCTACAAGAAACTCAAATTACATTTTTATGAGCGTTTGAAATTCATATTTTTACATTTGATATTCACTTGATTTCTCATGTAACGATTTTCTTATTTTGTTGTTATTAAAAAACGTATGACTGTAGATACTTGAAAATTTGACTGAATGTTTATATTAGCACTTTCTATGCACGATACAATTTTGAAAATAATTTGACTCTTTTTGAGCTGTTTATGGACATTGTCAGTTTTCAATTTTTTTAGTTTTTTTCTGTAAATATCAATACAATTTCATTTGTTGGTTAAAAAGTGTGAAAATTTAATGCAGGGCTCCTGATATATTGTTACAATAGCAGTTAAAAAATATTAAAAATACATAGGCACAATTTTTTTTTATAAGCATTTAAAGTTTAAATTTTGACAAAATGTATCAAATTTTAAATATTATAATTATTTTGTAGTTAAAAATTTATAAAATGTTCAACTTTTATAGCTAAGGATTGAAAATTTAAAACAAGATTCCACGTAAATAGGTTATATATAAATTACTTTATTCACAATAATATCATCAAATATACTTAGCAATATCATAGACTGACTGACGGTTTTCGCTCAGAATCGTTTTTCTAATACAATGATATTATATCATTGAATTCAAATTTAATACCATCCATTACAGTGACCCACTTGTAACCTACTGTACAGCAGATTGACATCCACTTACCCACTTTTTTGTTATTATTTTCTTATGTAATTATGAGTAATACCTAAATTATTTTGTATTTAAGAGTAAGCTAAATTTTTATTAGATTTGCGTTTGAAATTTACAAATACAATTTTCAAATTATTACACTGATAAAAGTAATAAAAGTACCCAAATAAATTATTGAATCCGACTAAGTCAGTGTATATACTTATTTAAATTTTAAATGCATAACATAATTAAAACTATAGACTTTGGTATAATTAAAATCAAATGTTGATTATTTCAAAATAAATCAAATTGGTAGTTATTATTGTCATGGTTGGCTTAGGTTAAAAAATTATGTTTTAAAATAAAACCAAGTTTTATTTTATGTTTGTTCGGATTAAGGAAATTGGTTACAACCCGATAAAGCATTAAACACCTTTTTTACGACAAGATTGAGAACATTTGTCGGCGTATTGAAGACGTTAAACCTAAATTTTAAATAATTTGAGCATATCTTCTCATTATAAAATCTGTATCTATACATTATTGAGTTCACAAATTGATCGATTATCAAAACTATTATTAATAGGGTCGAAATCCTAATAATAGTATAATGATAATCGATCGACGAATTTTACAATTATTACTATTACTTCAATATAACTTATAAGTATATATTATTATTTATAACTCATCTTATATAAGTACAACTGACTTAAAACTTAAAAGGAAACATTTTTGTTTAAATACACAAAGGTTAAATAATAATAATATACTTTTACAATGACATTAACATCACTAACTAGTGCTTAAGAAAATTGTTATTTAATTAGGTATATTAGAGATTGTTAGCGCACTATTTGTTTTCTCTCTCTGACCCACGCGGAACATATAAGTTAACATATTATAATATAGCAAATTTTACGTCGAAAATAATGATTATAATCATATTAATTTCTAAAATTAGAGTGGAATGACCTCTTATAAAATTTAAATATATGAATATTATCCAGGACATCTCATTGACGTTTTATTATATTTTTATTTTAAACCGAGTTATGAGTATTTAAATTTGTTAATTTATTGTTTCTATATCTTAAAATACTCTTAACTCGCTTGAAAATTAAAGCATAATTAAAAGCTTGTGAGATTTCTTAGATAATAATCTTAACTTTAAATTTTTTAAGAGGTAATTTCACTCTTAATTTGAGAAATTAATATGATTATAATCATTATTGTGAACGTAAAATTGTATATGTTGCGCGTAGGTCACAGAGAGAAAACCATTACTGCGCTGACAATCCTCTTAAATATACATAGAATTATTTATTGAAAAAACGTATTAACAATAGGAGTATAAAAGGTTTTTTTTTTATTAAAGAAATAACCCTCGGCAACTTGGCGCCATTGAGATAAGATACATTTTTTTTTTACAAATAGGTGTTACAGTAAATATAAAGGATTATTAACAACAAATGTCTAGACTAGGTTATATGGGCATAATTATAAGGTTGTGTATTAAGCTGGTTAAATAAGTTTGTCCAATCCTGTCTTCTGGAGGAACACGAATATGTCAGGTGATGGCAAGACTAGTCCAAGTATTTCGTATAAATTGCTAGAAAGATGATTGCGGTTCTTTGTATAATAGTTTATACTTAACAATAATTGGCTATACTGCTTAGCCTATGTTATTAAAGGGTTTTTTTTTAAATTAAAAACCGGAATTTTGTGTATCATAAAACGGTTTAAATTTTTCTTAAAAACTAAATTCTAAAATCTTATAAATGTATTTATAAATTTTTAATTTCTTCATAATATTGGAAAAACTCATACATACTTCGGACAATATATTGCAATTGTAGTAAAAAAATTTGAAAACAATTAATGGGTTTGTTTTGTTTGTTCACCACTCCAATATGTAATAATATGTACGTAAAAAAGATTATGATCCATTAAAATAACTAATATTTTTTTATTTTTTTTTTGTCATATTTGTTTTATTTGTACAATCTGTATAAAAATATAATTACAATAAGCACAATGAAATAACTAATATAAAAACAAATAATATCCGATAATATTATAAACAACACACCTCAACAGTATTTTGTAGAGATACACGTCCTATATTTTATATCGTAAAGGAATAATGATTAATGGTTTTTTTTTTTCATTAGTTAACCTACGGCAACTTAGGACATTGGGTGGTTTTTTTAAATTGTGGGGGAAAGAACTGTAGGTATCTAAGCATTAATGTATAATGTATATTGTTTTTTTTATCAATGAAATTAAGAAATGAAAGAATATTTAAAACTGATGTGAGTACAGTGTCCACTATCCAACAGGCAACGATACAGAACTATGTAAGTATAAGGGTGGTATTGTTTTACACGTCTTGGGTTTGGTCATAATTCATAATACCTATTATTATAATCATCATTATCCAGCTGACCGCCGAATGATACTAGGTGTACGCTTTTATATGTATATTTATAATATGGCCATTGTATCAATGACTTTAATGATAATATCATTAGCCAATAGCCATCATTATAAACACGTTATTGGCTATATAGTGAGACTAAACAATTTGGTATGTACACATGATAGTATACGAGCATTGTTACAAATTAATTACACGTGCGTAAAAAAAGCAACGATTTAACAGACATCGTACCAACTAATTGATAACGACAACTATCTAACCTCCACATAAATAAATCATAATACCAATGTATTATCATTGATTACAAATACTAACATGTATTATGAATTATAATCAATAGTATTATACAAGCGTAATTTAAAATGAAACAAAAGTCGAACGAGAACCGCGAAATTGGGGATACTAGGCTTATAATGAGTGACGAGAGTTTTTCTATGGAATACATGTCTTACAGATAAAATCGATTCTCACTTTGGTTATTATTAGAAAAGCATAACATTTACCTATTCGTCAAACCTCGATAATATTATACTATTATGATGGTGTACAAGAGTATACAATGTAAGAGGGCGCGCGAGCGTGCATGTGGAATTTCTGTTCAACTATTTATTTAGTTAGTTTGCATAAAACATCAACGTATGTTTAAGAACTTCAAGTGCCATTGTTCACAATAATGGTTACTTGATTATAATCTGAATATTATATTTGTGTTGTTAGAATACACATATTAAACTTAACTCTTATCGAGTTGGTATCAAATGTTGTATTTTCCTCTAGTCACACAATACAAAATATAAAAGTCGGGAAGATCTAGCAGTTAAAATTATAGTTATTATAATTAATTAAAATTTCAAAAGATGTTTTTACAAAATTGAATCCAGTAAATGAAAATGAATATGCTTTTAAACGAAAAAAGATGAATTTTAGTGCAGAAAATCATTGGAGATGTAAACAAGTAGGTATAAGGAATGTCCACTCTACTAACGTTCTAAATTCCCGGTTTCTAAATGTATTTAAACAATAAATTATAATTCTAAAAAAAATTTTGAACAATTTGTTTTCAATATTATATATTTATTTAATATAAAAACTAAATTCAATTAAAATATGTCTTAATTTGTTAACAATTGACAGTAAATTTTCCTCATTTTTTCTTTAATTTAGTTTTCTTCTCTAATATTGGCTAATACAGTAATATTTATTAAATTATTAAACAAATTCAGTTTCATATTCCTAAAAAATCTTAAGACTACCGAGCAAAAAAACGGCGAGAAGAAATCGACAGTGCAATTATTTTCCTATTCAATTTTAAAACAAAGACATTTCTAAGTAATACAAAAAGTAAAATAATTTTTCATCTGTCTAATATTTATTATTTTTAAGAGGTACATAATTGTTAATCATTTATAGGTTTTTTTTTCATGTTTATTTGTTATGGAAAATGGCTACGGCCATTATTATTATGTAACAGTAATGCACGTCAGGTACTCAGGTCTGGTCTAGTTCTTTGTTTCCACCCGAATAAAAAAAAATAAACACACTAGACTAACATCTTAACAATTTTGAGAATGCTCTAGTTGCGGGTACTTTAATTTATATTTTTAACTGTGCGCTTCTGTTGGCCATTATATTGCAATATCTATAAATATTCTATGTACGCAAACTGTGAAATAAGGCAAACTAAACATTGAGATCGAATACAATTATAATCCTCACATAAAAAACACAATAGGATTTTGTTCAAAACAAAAAATCAATATTTCAGTCTACTATATACGTGGCAAATATTCCGAGTGGAGTCGTATGCATATTTTAACTTTTAAGCAAAGTAATCATGTGCTTACAGTGACAATTTTAGAGGGAATATATAGTTGCCCCCCTTCTTGGTTAATTTAATTTTTATTCGATCACGTAGTATTAATTTGTGCCAGACCGAATATTGAACGTATAAAAAAGATAAGATTGTTTAAGTAAATATTGATGATGAAGCGACGACAATATAGGGTGGTGGAGGGCAGTGTTCAGACAGCAGACTCTAAAAAAAACAATAAATCATTTGTCCAATTACAACAATGAAAACATTGAATAATTAATTTAATCGAAAATGTTTACTTGCATATACGCTTAAATAGTGTATAGTATATAAGTAAACATTTTCGATAACTACAACAAATGTAAAATCTGTTTGATTATTCATTTCATTAAATTTCATGAACATTTGACAGTTCGTAAGTACCTACGTTAATTTCGGGAAATATGAGTTTACGCTTTGTTGCAGATTAGTCTACATAAAAAATTCAATTATTTATGTATTTATACATTATGTTTTATATCACAAAATCCATAAAGATCTCCATTAAATTTGTCTTCAAAAGTTAATTTATGATGAACCAATATTAATATTCTGTTATATTAATTATTATAAAAAATACTTCACATGTGGACATACTACAGAGTATGATTTTTCAATACAAAATGAGCGTGATACAGTATGCACAAACACAAAGAAATCAATAAGTAATCATTTTTTCAGCCTCCGATTATTTGGAAAACAAGCTTATTTTAGAATATTAAAATTTAGTTGAAATTACTGAATGTATTACAATATTAATTAATAATGATATTTAATTCTTTATTAGTATTATTTGAATCGTATGCATAAAAATAATATACCGAATACACAAATTATGAACTTTTTATTTAAACATACGTGAAATATACCACGAATAAAATAAATAATACATAATTTAAAATAAATTACATTTTTTTAACATAATACATTTTTACCATCGACAGGTAGGTCAATTATTATTTTTCTGTCAGTGATTCTATTCAGCCGTTGCTCAAGAAATACGACAGAGGAACAGCGTGGATAAATTAACCAAGTACCCACCTATGCCAACATGATTTTTGACTTATTATCTTTGGCAACCAACATGTTATATTATATCGCTTTTTTATAATTGAACAATTCGAATTTCATCACCAAAAAAGTTTGTAAATAACATTGCTTAATGGTGAATACTTAATACTTACCCATCTAGGTATAATACTAGGCGGTTATAAGTCAATATTCTCTGAAGTACTCAGTGGTTTTTGTTATAAAAAATTAATAAAATAAACTACAATAGCGTATAGTATTAAAATACTACAAACTGTCAAAATATAAATTATCATTTTAATAATGTACTTTAAGAAAGTTTGAACGAGATAAACGTTTTCTAAGTAGATACACAATATATAGCTTGCACTTATGTCAAAATATGTTATTTAAGCATTTTGTGTGCCACGAAGAATTAAATAGTGAAATTTGGAAAATACTTTATAGGGCACTACAAAATTCTAAAGGCTATCATAAAAATAATACTTATTTTAAAAAACACCGGGTGCATTTCACTATATAAAAATGTATTATGATTTTAATGTAATAGGTGATATTTACAAACTCCCCCCTTCACGGCTACAAAAATAAATAAAAATCTAAAATGTTATTTTAACTATTATCTAGAATTATTATTATACCTGTATAACAACTTCATTCCGGTTGTATGTGTATAAAACGCATTTTGGACAATAATGAAATGTAGAATTGTGTACGTATGCATTTGATTTGATTGCATAATCACACATTGCAAATAGATTAAATTGATCAAGTGGGAGAAACACCGGGTGAGACAAAGTTAGATATAATCAATTTACATATGATGAAACCAACGTAAATATAAGTATATATAAATATTATATGTGCTATATGCATATATAATGATAGAAATGGAAACAATATTGAAAATACTTGGTAGAATTAGTGTAATAATATCAAGGTTAACGTGCAAACGAACATTGAAGGATTATTTCAATGCACTATATTTTGTTATAACGAGACTGCATTATAGGCACACACTCAAAATAATAATATAAAATATTATAATAGATGGTATATACCTATGCGATCATGAATACTATATTACTATCTATACCCTTATCTCTACAGTTGCGTCTATTTAACCTACAAGTTACACGAAACTAAGAGGGGGATTGCACATGTAAAAGAATCTTATATAATCCCTACTTTTATATTTCTGTAGATAAAAATTTAAATGACCCTGTATGTATATATTATAGTTACATATTATATACGTAGTTCAAAGACGTATATACAGATGTAGTAGTTAAATGTGCATGGTGATTAAAATGCATATACCTACATAATAATTGCAACGATATGGCGTCAGGTTGCATATTATTATGGATAAACCAGTTAGTCGAAAACATGATATCATTTAATTGCGTAAACGTAACTATATAGATGAATGATAATAATATAATAATAATAAACGATTTCAACTTTTGTTTGTGTACGCGCACTTGGGAAATCTCATCGGTTTTTAAAATTATACATACATACCTATATTACATATTTAGAATATTGAAGGTGATAAACTTATATGCACACAATTTAATAACATAAATGTGAACATTATGTTTGGTGATTGTAGGTATCAATTAATCAGTAGCGTTCTCAGGAATTTTTAAGGAGTGGGGATTGTAGATAAATTTTATAAAAAAATGTAGGGGGCTTACCGGCGCACAAAAAAACGGCCTAAGGGGGGAGGTAAACCACATGAACCCTCCCCCTTGGCTGTTTTTTACATCCCCTCGTGAGTATGACCATGTAATTAATGATAATAAAAGATTAGGTATATTTGTTGTTATATTGATTTCCTTAAAACTAAATTCCATAAAAAGTGAATAAAAATATAAAAATGAATGACCAATATAATAATAAGCGACAATAGGATTGCTGGTTATATTATAATTTACACGTAAACATGAGAATCTGTAAATTACATAAAATCAACATTTTATTAAATGACCTTTGCTATGAGTTGTGTATTTAATTGATTACGTTTTGAAGTACCTTTGCACTACTGCACAAAGAAAAAAATAATATCTTTCTGTATTATAATAAAATACTTTTATTATTATTATTATAAAATATCAATAAAAATGGATTTATATTTGTCAATGCACTATAAAAAAGTTTTATTTATCTAGTCTCATTTAAAAAAGACGAGCTAATTTTTCATCTCTGTAATTTCAGACTTCAAAAAAAAAGATTGTTAATTATACACTTGATGGTTACCTCTAAGTTGTACTAAAAAATGTAATACGTGTAGGTAGCGTATGTTTCATACAAACTATCGTAATAACATTTCGTAAGAATGAAATCAAAATGAACTTTGATCAGAAAAAATTTAAAAAACGAGATTTAGTTAAAGCATCATATTATTTAAATATTTATTTTTTTTAAATTCATTTATTTAATGAAAATGTATAATCTATACATTGTGTATAGTAAGTAAATTAAAGGAATAATGTAAGGCTGTGAATAAATAACAATGATTGGGCGTTTTACATTAGAAACGCCTGAACATGAGTGATTATATTATTAAATATTATTATGACTTCTTAATTAAAATTGATACAGATATCAATAATCTCGAGATATTGTATGTTGATCTTTTTTAACAAAGATAAAACTAAATATAGCATTCAATAAAAACTAGGGCAATCTTCTGTTATAGATACTATCATTGATTATAAATACAAGTATTTATAATCAATGATACTATATATGTAGGTATAAATATAAAATTCACGTTAATAAATATCAAAAACTATATTTTTATAAAAATAAATAACTTTAGTGTGATTTAAATTGTACCATATTATAAACATTTATTTACCTTAGTTCACTATAATAGAGTTACTTAAGTGTTTTTGTTCGTGAGTAGAAAATGGAATAATATTTTAAACCAAACTTAATTAAATTAAATACACAACAAAATTAATTTAACTATTAATAAAATAAACAATAGAAGATTTTTAAATTATTTACATAGTATGGTCCAGAATAATCAATGACATTTAGCTTGCCCTCTAAGTAAACTATTTGCAACGTAATAAATACTACAGATATTTTAGAAGTTAATTCAGTAAGATCGAGAATGGCTTATTGCGAGATGCGACGTCAAATGCAATTGGGATAAGTGCCATGAAATAACTGTACATTTGTTTGAAATAAAAGTAATGTTATATTCAAGAGAGTATTTTATGAAAATGTATCTCCCTATTTAAGATGTATTTTCATATTATAGCTATGGAAATTAAAAAAAATGTGGATATTAAATATGCAAGACAATTCTTTTACCTAAAGGTAAATGAAAGTTTACAAACAATTTCTCGAAAATAACTAACGATTTTTTTTTTTGTAACATTTTTAGTTATAACAAAACTATATTCATGAAAAAATACTTATAACGTTTTTATTTTTATAAATGGCAGCAAATGTATGCATATTTTTAATTTCGTATTTCAAAGCAGAATATTACTCTGAGAATTTTCATTTATTTAATCGAATTTAAACAAGTTGTTAATTAGTTATATCATAAAATGAACAAAAATTTTAAGACAATTTAAGTTTAGGTGAGCAACGTGGGTTGGATTTGCGCTTTAATATTGTACTTACTGTGATATTTATCTATTAAGATTCGAAGATATTTTTCCATCATTTTTCAATAAATTTTAATATTTGTTATAAATTCCTTAATAAGAAATATTAACTATAGATAATTTTTAATTAAATTTTTTTACGTATTAAATAGTAAAATTAATTGCAGTTTATAATTTTTTTTATTTAAGATTAAAAAATTTAATTGACCATGAGTGCCAACGATATTAACAATTAATGGCTTTATTGTTTAGAATTATATTAATAGGTAAAATTTTAAATTCATAGGATATATTGGATATATTCAATATTATCAGCAGCAATATAACCAAGTTAGTTAAATGGGTTGAATGGTTTTCTAGTGTACCTACCGAGAATTTGTATGCTATTTATTTGCTTCGGTATATTTTATCACCCCCCCCCCCCTTCAAAAAAAAAAAAAATGCCGATAATTCGATAGGTAAAGCAGAAATTAAAATAATAGAAATTGGTTTAACAATCATGTTGAACATGCCTATTAATACTTTCAAAACTATTTATCAGATATACAAATTTGAAGTTAGTTTTCTATAACGAAGGAAATAATATTAAAATATTACTGCAAGACGAGATTAATACAAATTTAGATTTGAGTAGAAATGATAACATATTCGTGTGGTTTGTAACAACATTAATTAATAAATAATATAAATTTCAAACATTTATACCTAAACAATGAAATTAAAATTTAAAAAATACAGTTGTTACACGTAATTTTGTCTTTGAATATTTACTAAGGTTAGTATTGAAATTTTAAACTATATTATACATACACCATGTTCTGTTATTCACCGATCCAAAAATAAGAAGTCAATAAAATATTATTTTCGAAATTTCAATAAATTAATGTTTCTTTTAAAGAGTGTAATAAAACTACCATTGTTAATCATAAAAATAATAACAATAAAATAAAAAAACTATAAATTTTACAAAAACCCGTGGATGACATAGATTTTTCTCAGAGTTCAGTCAGAACAAGTTTGTTTATTGGGTTAGGTATATTAGTATTATGCCCGGTATTATGTATATTAGTTATAAATTATAATACTATTATAGTACTATATGAGTTACGTATTTCATTTATTTTTATTTGTATATATTTGTGCGTTTAGTCAAATATTATATAACTTATTATGTTGCCGACTTGTTACTTGTATAGTGTTTGTATTTAATATAGTTTTTTGCATTTCTAATGCGCACTCCAACTCTAACGAAAACCGATTAAACCTCTATTGCAAAATAATAAGGACCAAGTTAAATTATTATTGAATTAATTTAATATTATAATTATACACATACCTACATATACATAGTAAATACTAAGTTCAACCACCGCAAAAATCTCCGATACGAAAATAAACAATCAAAATTTATGATGAGACAAATAAGAAATGAAGAATATTATTTTTAAAACAATTAATATTTAGATATAAATATTCGGTTAGGTTATTTCAAATTCGTCGAAAAATAGAAAAGTAATATAATATTGTACAAACTATTATAGATATTATATTACGTATCATGCTATATCTTTTTATTATAGTCATGCCAAGTCATTCTCGCATAATACATTTATTTTTAATTTGATTATAATTGGTTAACTTATTACAATTTAAATCTTGATATCATGGATGATTGATATCTTACAGTTAACACATTCATCGCCTAGCTGAAAACATTGAGGAAATACTTTATAAAGTAATCTAGATAATAATGTATACATTTCAAAAAAACAAAAGGAATTAATTGATTATTTTTATTCAAAACTATCATAAATATTTAACTACGTTAGTAAATTTAACCTGTAAATACTCATCACTATAAACTTTAATTTATTTTAGCTGAACCGACTACCTAGTACCTACCTAGTAGAAATGATTTAAAATATAATACAAATTGATAATATAAATTATATTTGAAAATACAAAAATGTTCTTACAACCACACATTAAAGGTCCTAACACAATAACAATTTAGATTAGTCAACTGAAACCACAGCATCTAAGAAAAAGTGAAGGAGTGTTACACCAAATATCTAGACAATATTTATAGGTAATTTTATAGCTAAAAACACAAAGAACTGTATTTTGTAGCTTTGTACTATACCGAAAATAAAATAAAAAATAACCAAATAACTCAAACGAACAGTTGAAGACCCATTTTTCGATTAACCACATAATAACCACAAAACTAATGATAAAATGAAAACGTTTAAATACCTTTTGTACAAGTTAGAATTGTACTTACACAAAATACTAAAATTTAAATTTCTTAAATTATTAGATAAATTAATAAGCTTACCATCAATACTTATTTCAACTATATAATGTAGGTTACTTTAACTATATTTTTTTTTAAACTAACCATTCTTAAACTAAATATTGATAGATTTTAATTAATCCAATATAATTAAAAAGTACTGATACAACTATAAAAAATATTTTTTTAACTTGAAAAAATAATAATAAATGATAACTTATTTGTTATTTCCATGCGCTGTATAATATTTTTAATTCTGTATTGAAGTAATTCAACGAATTATAAAACAACGAGTTTGAATTTGCTATTTTTATATAAATTGAATAAGATATTATACATAATATATTGAAAATAGTTTTGTATTTGACGCCGAAAACACGATAATTAAGTAAAATGACAGTTTTATATACCTACATTATATATAAGAAGTATGCATACAAACTAATTATAACTTAAAGAGAAACCGTTAATACATTGAATACAGGTACTAGTATATTGAAAGAAATAATTGTATAAAACTTGTTTCAAAGAAACATATTTTTAAAAATGTTGTTTCCAAATAAAAGCTTGTAATGTTATATTTTTATCGAAAAATTGTTTTGTTCCCTTTTAACGAGACAGCGCGTAGGATCTATTCATATTTTCCATGAATATTTTGTCCACATTATATTCAATTTCAATACAAGTTCTTCATTAGAAACAGAGTTTGGATTAAATATATATTAAAATGTATTCACAAAATTACCACACACATGAATAGATATATAAATATATAGTATATACATTACAATTTTCCAATATATAGAGATCATACTACTAGAGGTTAGGTTAAGCAAATTTTTAACGAATCTTATTGTGCACGTAGAAAATAAGATGTTCAACACAAGTTGGATATTTCGTTTGGTTGAACTATTTAGGTAAAATAATAAACTTCAAAACGTATAAGTTAGCAAATATTCTTGTTGGATTAATCATTATTGGCTCACAATGTTGTTAAAGATTACTTTTCGTTTACATAAAATATAAGAAATAATAAGATTCCAAACGAAAAAACATAAATGTACTTGTATTTAACTAATTAGTAAAAATACGATATATTTTTGTCCCTTATTTGTCGATTAAAAATGTTTGAAATTACTTACTATTTTTTTATAAAAGATTTTTCACGTTTACAAAACTTAAGTAGGTAGATATTAATGTATAAGAACAATAAATAAATAAAATAAAAGTAAATATACCTATATCATTTTTTTGTGTACAAACAACTTCACCAATTTATTATACTAAATATATTGTTCGAAATTAAATATTCAAATAAATTGTTTTAAGTGTCATCCTGCAGACATATTATAAATTGATTTAAATTATCACTTCAAGGGTTGTATACGGGTAGTTATAAAGAGTATTCAAAAAACAAAGAACCGTCCAGGTACTATTAAATTTAAAATAATATATCATAACAGCGAATATGATTTTGGACTAGTTTATATTTAATATTGCAAGATGATAATTTTATTCATACTATTTAAATAAATAGTTTACGGTTGTAAAAAAGTATTTTCAATCTTGTTAATGTACACACAAATGTTATGATGATCAATAAAATATTTCAATAAGGATAAAAATAAATAAAAGTTGTACTTAAGTTCTGTGCTGATTAAAATGTATAATGTTTGACGAATAGTTTTAGAATGAATTCCATATTATAGAAGAATGGCTAATTTTGTTTTTTATTTTCAAAACGCGTCTACGAATGCAACATTTATTTATTAAATAAGAAATATTTTAATTTAGTGGACATGCAAAAAGTTAAATTTAGTTCATAAATAATGTATACAATTATACACAACAATACCCTGATTTATTACTTCAATGACATTTTTTATAATATTATAATAAACACTTTTTTTTAAAATATTGCATAAATTGTACGAGCACTTTGAAAAGTGCAACATGAAAGTTAATTAGGTATTAGTTAACACAATGTCTGGTAGCATGTATTGCGCGGAAATCAATTTGCACATCCAATGACTTACCTATATATTAAAGAATAATTAATATAATACATCAACCAAAGAACATTTTTGAAAGTTGATCGAGCCTTTATTAATAAGTAACTAATGACTGAAAATGCCTAAAAACTTCTGAATGAAACGTGTACGATAAACATAAAACTGATGCGAATAATAAGTATATTTGTGAACTTCTGTGGTCTTTTTCGATCACACAAAATTATTACTATTAAACAATTAACTCGAAAATTAGTTGCAACAAATCGAATTAGATATAGAGATGTGATTAATTGGCACATTGCCAACATATTACAAAATATGCACTGAATACATTGTATGTAAATCAAACCACTTCTAACAAGACACAAGTCCAAAAAACCTCCCCGTCAGTAGAAACAAAAAAACTGTATTGTGTAATGTATTGTATTATTAATTATATTCAATCACTGAGCGTCGAATATTATATTATAAGCCAAAGAAGATCAAGGTGGTATCTCTCAATGTTGTGTTACGAAGACAGGCCGGCGTGTACGAGAATCTTGCGTACATTTACATTTAAATGACTAAGAAGGTGGCGGATGACAAATTTCGCAAAACTTAATATTATTTATTATTATTATTACTTGTTTCCGGTGGGCTTATCGGCGGTCTGCTGCAAGTCCAAGTATTTGAAGCGATCGGTGTAAGTATTATTGTTGTTGTTGTTGATGTTGTTGTATTTGATGTTGTTGTTGTTGTTGTTGTTGTTGCTGCTGCTGTTGTTATTGTAATAGTTGTTGTTGTTGTAGTTTTGGAAAGTTTGGGTCGGCGGCTGTGTGGGCAACGGCACTAGAGCATCGTTAAGGCCGACTGCCGGGGGATGGTTATTTCCGTATGTTGTAAAATTATAATATTGGTCGTGCGATTGCGGCTGAAAGTCGGTCGCCGACGGATGAGGGGGAACACCGTGACAGTCGTACGATAGCTGATTAGGCGAGTATCCGGGGCCATACGACAAGGGCGACATCGACGAAGAGGATGACATGGGCGACGACTGCGACGACGACGACATGGACCGGTAACCGTTGTCCAGCGGCGTGATCGGAGACGACGAAATCGCGGTGCACATGTTTGTGTGATCGAGGTGCTGCATCGGCGAGTCACGGAGTTGGTGGTACGACAGCTGCAGGTCTGTATGGTGGTGCTGCTGCTTCTGAATATGTGACGCGTATGGGAGACGATGACGGTCTACGACCGGCGCGAAACCGGTTACGCCGTGCGGCATAGGCGTGCAGCCCGCGTACATGAACGACGGTGCGATCGCGGAATCGTCGCAACAACCGCCCGGGAACATGACGCCGCCGTAAAAATCGTTCTTGTACCGATGCGCCAGTTTTTGGATCTTTCGAATTGTATATATTATAAATTACAATTATCCTTCGACAAGGACGAAACAAAAAAAAAAAACGAACCAAAACCGAAAACACAATATTATACGATGTCGATAATTACAATAATCTGAAGCGGTGAGAGACTCACGAACAAAACGGTCAGGACACGTCTAATAATAATAATAATAATAATAGTATCACCGGCGGTGGTTAACGGGAGAGCGCCGTAACGGCGGCGGCGGCGGCACGAGCGTCAAAAACCCTAACCGCACTCAACTCGGAATCGCGTGTACAGCACATGTTGCTTCCGTCTCGGCGACTACTTCTGGCGGCCGTGGCGAATCGCTCGACATTGACACATTGAAGGAAGGGAAAAAATCGCGGGCGGGCGGGCAGGCGGACCGCCTCCGCTGGTGGGTCGTCCCGCCGCGTATGTGCGCGCGGTCCAGTCCTGCAGTGCAGCCGGGCCTGCGCACGGTAACACCGCGGGCAGCGAGCATGCGCGCGCGCTCGCTCAGTCGGTCTCCCGCGGCGGCAACACTGCACCGACCGCTTGGCGGTGCTCTGGGTGCGCGTGACGCGGCGTTTTGTGCATCGCGCGCGGCGCGCCCGCAACAAGACGGGTCTGCCGTTGCACCGCCGCGCCGCCGACGGTAACTATGCAATTCTCATGACCCGAGGTCAGGGTCTGCGGCGACCCAGGAGTAGGATACACCGGTCGCGATACTGACCCATATCATATAAATAATAATATATACTATAGAATATTATGAATTAAAATATTATGGTTTTTGACTTGTTAAATATTATAATTTGTACGCGGTTTTGAGTGCTCATATTACTTAATTTAATTACGTTTCCGCGTCAACTCGATAAGACTTATCAAGCCGAATCAATATAATAAAGTATATGTTTTGAGACCGGGGAGGTTTCGATTTTGGACCCAGATGACCAATAACCTACACGGTTAAAGACACTTATTAATTTATTCGAAAATATTATTCCGGGGAAGGGGTACCCTACATATATTATTATATTATACATAGGTACATAATGCTGTTTTCAAAACATTTGTATTAATTTTAAGTTATTGCCTATTTTTACTCAGAAACTATTCACTGTTCTATACTTCTATGGTAGGTGGTATTTACTCGAAAGTTAATTACAATAATAAATGTATACAATAGGTATTTTAATAATTAAATATTAATAATATGCATACCAAATGCAATGTTTTCACCAAAAATTAAAACAAAACAACGTCATACATGCTTAAAGTAAAATAAATTTGTTTTAATATCAATATCAAAAAACATATTACATATTACGTTTATATATTTAATGATGTAATATAGACTGCTGGCTGACAGACCTTCACTCTGAGTTATTTTTTATATGCAGCCTTTATCATAGAATTATTTAACACACCCACTACAGCATTAGTGACTTACTCTTTTGCGAGGTTCACCTCCACACATACCGTACAACAAAAGCAGTTACTAATTCCCCTTATAGAATGGTTTTGACTGAAAATGTCAAAACGATAATTATATGATCAGTTTTATATCAGGAAATCATATTGATTTAAATCTTAATACCTATCTAATAATGTTCCATATTAATACATTTTTTTTTCATTGCGAAAATAATTATAATCTATGTGTTCAAATCTAAGGTTTTATATTTTAGACAACTGGACATAAAATTATATACTATTTCCTTACCTTGGTGGATTTGAGCATACAGTCCCTTCTGCACTATATCGGGATGAAGTAGACTTTTTATCATCTGTTCCTTGCTCTCGATCTTCTTCTTCGGCATCGCCGCAATCATCAACACGAGAAGAATTGCTATTGTCCTCCATGACTGCTATACCTAGAGAATATTCAATTAATAGTATAAGTCAAATTTTTGTATGTTAGGCCACAAAAATCTTATTTCGTAATAAACGATAAATTATTTAAATGTGATAAATTGATAAACAATACTATCAAGCAATAACTTCAAAAAATAATTTGTAAGTATAAAATAAATCTGTCGTTGAAAACGTATACAAAATTAATTCCTTAATATATTTTTACATAAAAACTCTACTAGTTACTACAAATATATACAATCAGAATACATATACATATAAACAAAGTTTGTATTGTGAGTCATTAATATTTATATTATGTTAAGTGTTGTATTGGTATATTTAATACGCGCTGAACCAAAAATGAATCATAAATAAAATATTTAAAACGACCTGATGCATTTTATATTTTTATTTTAAATGCGATTCGTATAATGGAATATAAAAATATACTTTTAAGATATTTTTTCAGACATTTTCATTTCATTATATACTATATAAGAAATAAGACAAAATACCTAATAATTAGTAATATTGTAGTCATGTACAATATTGTACTCATGTAATTCATACTCAAGTAAAAAAGTATGCAACTTCAAAAAGAACTGGAGATAATTAATCAACTCGACAAATTATACGCGGTTTATGGTTAGGATAATTACTAAGCACAGTGATAAATAAGTGTTTCTTTGTATTCTGTAGGCTATAGAGTAAAGACAGTAGAAACTGAAAATATTAATAAAATGAATTATTGATTATATTGATGAATAAGAATTGTCTATTCTTTATATTTTTGAAGTTAAAATTCACACAAACACGTTTATACTTACTCTGTGGTAAAAATGATTAAAAAAACTATCAGATCATGAAGACGATTTAAGTTGCAATTATTTAATGGTAAAAGAAGAAAATATAAAATTAGGTAAGATTTAATATTTTAAACAAGGATAAGTTTTTATCCCGGTTTTTATCATTTTCGATCATATGTTCAATTTATTCCACAAAGCATAATTTATAAATAAATGTATAAAGAAACAAATCATAATAATATTGATTGATAGAAGTAAGTATTTACTGATTGTTAATTGTTAAAATGTAAAGAAGAATTATCAATTTTGTATTTACTGCACGTGTGCATACACGATACTCAAATATTAATATTCTATAGCTACCTATTACACGACTGTCCTTCTAATTGGATTACTTACCTACAAACAATTTAGATAATATGTATATAATTAAATTGATTTAAAACACTGTATTACAGACAGTCAAACATAAGATTCCCAACTGATTTCTATTAAATATTTTCAGTTTTATACTGTCTTCACTCTACAGAATACAAAGAAACACTTATTCATCACTGTGCTTAGTAATTTTCCTATTAACTAGGCAGCTAAAAATGTATTGACCAGTGGCGTATTTGAGGATGGCAGTGAGGGCAAATTACCCCCCTCCCATGACTTGAAAAATCATTATTCGTTTTATATAGTTGTAAATTGTAATAAGTACATACTATATGTTAAGACAAAACGAATTTTTTTTATATTGTACATGTTTTCATATAATAATATGAAAACATATTAATATGTTATACACTCAGTTATACAAGATTTTATAGCTGACTGGAGTATCTAATAAATTTGTTTTTACGTCCTGGGGATGGGCGTTTACTTCGTAGTGGTCAGATCAGTAATCTTATCACATTAACAATCGCATACTCGCATAACGATTTACATTATCCCCAAGCCCGGATAAGGGGGGCAGGGAGGCAACGTATGTAAAGGGCCTATAGTCTTCTCGGCTTAAAATTACATTGAGTGATAATTTATACTTTTTATAGTGACAAGAATATATTATTTTTCTTGTTTGAACTAACAGGCGTTGAGGCACGTCACCATGTATTGGCCCCTGGGCCCCCCTGAAGGTCTTAATCCGGGATTGAATTTAACACAAAAATACGAAATTAAAGATATTATACATTTATACTATATAAATATTATTTTAATTTATAGCAAGTTGTCTATAACCAGAAATCTCCTTTGAAATTGAATATTTAGCATTATTTTTCTAGAAAAGGGTTATCGGACACAAAAGTGGTAAATTCGATAGGGTAGAATATAGGCTTGTGTATAATAATTAATAGTTTTAGTGTCGCCCTCTTCCATAAAACTAAATCAAATACGCCACTGATATTGACACTTATATAATATTATGTACAACGAAGAGGAAACATAATATTATTATTCGATTATACCTACCTACATACATTAGACTTAGTTTCATTAAATTGTGTTAGATTTTTGGATTTTATAGGATGGTGCATCATAATATAATGGCACTACGAAATTACACTTCAATTTGTTCGAACAAGTCCAGTTGGGTAAATAAAAGTGGAAAAAAAATACTTTAAAAACAACGTGGACAATATGATACTTAGGGGCATTTTGACCCATGGATCAAAGGCCGTAGCCATTTTCCTCCAAAAATAAGATGATGTTATATTTTAATTTATAGCTATCCTGTCCGTGAGATTCACTTGTGATTATGCGAGCAGTAAACTATCAGGTATGAGGTAGGCAATCTTAACTGTAAATCGGGAACCCCGCGTGGTACGTATGTGTGTGTATAATTTTACTATAAAGTATCAGAAAATGCAAAAAATTGGGCCACCGAAACCATGGTTCGAATTCTAAAATACACAGGCTTATAATTATTATTTATTATTATTAAAACCAATAGCAACAATTTATAAACAATAAAAGTAATCTCAAAATCTTTTATATGTATGATTTTTTATTGATGCTTCTATTGGCCGTAGCGTCATGTTATATAGCCTCAGGCTATACCTTCCTCTATAAATGGGCTATCTAACACAAAAATAATTTTTCAATTCAAACCAGTAGTTCTCGAGATTAGCGCGTTCGACCAAACAAACTCTTCAGCTTTATTATATTATAGTATAGATTAATAATAATTGTTATTTAATAATACTATTAATAATAATAATAATAATTTAATTTACACCAAAATACATAATCGATAGGCTCTCATTGTATATTATAAAAGTTTCTTAAAAATATTTATAAAAAAAGCCCGTATTCCAGCTCTCATATTTTGTAATTTAGATAAAACATTATTGGTTGTCAAGCGTGTATTACAGTCGTGCAATCGTAATAGTATAACAGTTAAAAGCGATTATTATCAAATCATTAAAACAAATCTTAACACATATTATGTTATATTATGTGAGTTGTAGAAAATGGAAAACAATTAGAGAATAAAATATGAAGAGATAAGATGAGATGATGGAGGCATTGCACCGCAATGAACCGAAATAGCTCGTAGCCAAGGAGAAGAATTAATAATATTGTACACCTTGGAGTCTTAGAAAATGAATAAATACAAGTAGGTAGGTAAGTAAGTGTAAAAATAAATACGTTAACATTGTGGGTACACAAATAATTAGATAGATATCGCGATATGAGGATATTTGAGGTAGGTGGCAGGTGCATGATAAAAGTAACGCGTCAAGTTAAACAACGACGGTTTTCCTAGTGGGGGACTGGTGCATCAAGTATACACTGCGCAATCTGAACGCACTATTGATCGGACCAATTCGGCGTCAGTGACGATAGCTGCTGACCTATTTAGACCGGTACACAGTCTACAATAGTGTTATATATGGACGATACTATGAGTAGAAACTAAACAAAACTTTAGAAGAATATACAAAAATGACAATGAATGTTAATATTATATAATATAAAGCTAAATAGGTATAATATAAATATGCAAAATACGGTTGTTTCAAGGAATGACATTAAAACTTCGAAGTACCTAAATATGATGAGATTATTTTAAATTAAGCAGCATTTTATCAAATATGAATTTTTAAAACATTTGTAACTAAAATCGGTGTTTTCTATATTTATATTTTCTTATCTAATGTAAACCACAAAAAATAATGAACTTGTAACTTGTAAATACTAAATGCTGTATAATTGTATAAACAAAAAATTGTTAAAATAATTAATTTAATAAAAAAAAAAACGGTGAAATACAAGTACGATTGCGCACTTAATACCCTTTTATCTGCAAAAAAGCAACGCTATTACGCTCCAAAAAATGTAAAGTTTGTTATGTACCGCAAATACAACACAATGTAAAACGATGTACCTATGAACGAAATTATTAATATTGTTGATTTGAACAAAAGTTGTTTCAATTGTTTTATACCAAATTTCTAAATAATATTTTGTATTTACAGGATTGGCAACATTATTAAATTGTTCACTTGGTTAAAAAATGTATAAGTACAAATTTTAATTACAATTAAGTTAAACAGATATACGACATACATATATATTAGTCTTGAAAATATACTGATAACTATTAACTTGATGAATAGAAGGAAAATCAGAAACCCCGACCTATCAGAAATCCGATAAAATTCAGTAATCGAGATACTATTTTATTAGCTGATATTGGATTAGTACGTTTTCGAATTTCCATTGCTTTTAGTGTGTTTTGTACGAAATACTAATTTAGTACTCACTGTTGTAAAATGTGCTGTGATATAATAAAATACTCGACAAAATATGTTGAAAAAACAATGGATGTATATCTATCTAAAAAACAATTGAGACATAAAAAGGTAAGCTATACATTTTAGTAGGTCATAAATAAAGGGAATATAAAGTAGGTACTTAAAAGCATGGTAGTATTCGATATTTCGATATCAGTGTACTAACAAAAATTGTCAATCGAATATTGAAGTATAATTGTCACTTAGAGAATATAAACATGAAATAATTTCGGAAAATATCGTTAAAAGAAAAATATTAAATTTCCTAAGCAAAATAAAAAAAAAGGTGAAAACGATTTATTTACGAGACCAAATAAAATAATTCGACAAGAACTCCGTAGCACTGAAATTGATAATATGCCGATATTAGACTATGAAGAAAATAGGTATGTATGATTTTCGTAAAATGATGTACACCGAATATACCTCGGAATATACCGAATATGTAGATATATAAGTAATATGTACTTTCAATATTATTAAATGTTAGTAAAAACAACTAATGAATTATCGATTTCTTTTTCAAGCCTAAGTATTAAAATCAATAATTTCATTAATTTTGACAATATAACAATTTTAATATGTTAGTAATCTTGACAAAATGTTGTCAAAAATTTAACTTCAAATGTTTAAAAAAAAAATGTGACTAGGAAGGTATTTTATTATTATTTTGCTGAAATACTAAAAATGTATTAAAACAAAGAATATTTTTAACATATAGATACTAATACCTCAAAAAGAACCAAAATATTATATAATTTTACCATGCTAGTAGAGTAAGTCCAGTATTTATGAGTATTAAGCAAAAATGTCCAGTATCTACAAATATTTATTTCTGAATAACAACAAACAAACAAAATCGATTTTGTCTTTGAAAACTTAAATAAAGGGGTAAAGGGTTATTAACAAAAAAACAGCTCTGAAGAAAATATGATATTTGGATCAAATATACACTATGGGATCCATTAGTTGTATTGTTTTTACTTTTTTTGCAACTTATAACAAAATATAAATACCTACTTAATATTACAGTGGGTAATCCGAGGAGTAATCTAATATACAATACTCATACTCAAAACAGATAACCAGTCTTTATGGATAAGTACATAAGCCATAAAAGTTAAACAAAATTAAAATCATTTAAAGGAATTTTTATAAATGTTGATAAACCAAAACAATTAATTTCGAAATTATTTTAACTACTTAGTCAATAACAATAATATTTAATACACATATTACAATAATATCTGCATTGTGTAAGGTATCTACATAGCGTAGCAGCCAGCGGGGCATGGGTGAAAAGGTTTCCAGTGATACCAATTCAACATGATAAAGGTATACTAAAAGTAACTTAATTAATAAAACCACATTAGCATTAGATACACATTTTCTGTTGATCAAAATGGTATGGAATATAAATCACCATCTATATAATAGTATAAATTGCAATTTGACTAGAAATTGTATTTTTTAAATGCAAAATAAAATAATATTATTTAAATGTATTAAGAAGTAAAATCATAGAAAAAACTAGATTTTTAAGTAAATTACTAGGTAGGTACCATACAAAATTAAGACTATCTCTAATACTATTAAATTATAAGATTGGCCTTGATTCATAAATAGAAAGATGATACCTACATTAAATGTTAATATAAAAAAATTCCAACAGAGTTAAAATGAACTATTAATATTATCATCAAGAAGATTGTAATTAGTAATAATTACTTGAATAATTACAATACCTACTATGGCTTATGTAGTATGTACCTAACTATATTATAACATAGGTAATAATTATTAATTTCACTAAATATAATTCTACATAATATTATTAGATATTTAAACAAATTTAAACCACTATCAATATAATATAATAATTACCCAGTTATATAATATTAAAATCGTTGATAAAAATATTGCTCAATAAAATTTGTCTACAGAACAACCGAAGATAGTTGACTTATTAACCTCAATGCTAATGTAAAATACATTTAGTACATAACAAAATTCAGGAAAAAAATAACTTGTAAAATATAAAATGCACTGTAAAAAATATGATAATATAAAAAATTAAACTATAAAAATGTTATGTTTGCACGATTAGGTACAGCTGATTACATTGTAGTACAATATTACCTACCTAACATAAATATTAATCAGTGTTATACCTATTTTATTTTTAAACTGGGTTAAAAAACCACTTAAAAAGTATTTACGTATCAATAAATTACTCCATAAATTATTTATAATATGTACAGCATAATATTAGCCAGCATATTAGCTATGTTCATATTTTATCCAAAACTTCATTTCATAAGCAATCACTACATTTTGTGTTACTTATAACTATAATTGTCCCTAGTCTATTTATGTGGAAAGTAAAAAATGAGCAGAAAAAAACACAAAACACACTATCTAGGTAGGTATATCAAACATTGGCATACATCTTTCATTGTGTCTGATCAAAGTACGCGTTAAGACCATTGTCAGGTAGGTAACCTAGTAAAAGTTTAAGAATTTATAATATGTTATTTCATTCTTAATAAAGAAAGGCACTAAGAAAAGTATGGAATTGCATACAGCATAATCTAGATCAGAATTTTATTGTTAACTGTTACGTTACACAACGAACGTCCTCACTATTTCGCCTGAGTTACAACCGTGGCCGTACAAAATAAAACACACTACTTGTAGGTAATAGTATATAATAGGTATACATACTTGTACAAATTGCTTTTCCGTCAGTCTTATAGGCGATGATGTTCAGTCTTGTAGTGCAGTCTTATCGTGCGGCTCATATGTGTGCCAATTTAACTATTTTGTTTCGCGGTGGTCATCCACAGTCGTGTTTACGATGCGTCTAAGAAACGTTTGTCGGACATCTGTCTGGAAGTTCTGCGACCGACCGATATGACTGATCGTTCCTCGACCGTACACTACATGTCATGGTAGCCACCTTAGAGGCAAACCTTAAACAATATTACATTAAACGCACCGAAATCACATACGAGGCCCGCACACGCCGAAATACCGAGCGTCATCCAAGCGAGACGCACTAGCACCGAGACGAAACAGCGAAGAAATAGGTCGAACTATATTGTTATTCGCAATAATCAAGTATCTAGTAAAACTTATAAGTAATAACTAAATAGTTAATTACTACTATTATTGTTATTATTTCAATTATTATTATACGATCACATACGAACGACAACAAACCCGACCCGACCCATCAGACGCCATGTTTGTTGTTGATGGTCCCATTATCACTGAGTCGATCATAGAAGAAAAAATCAAACGAAAAAAAACAAAAATCATGTATTATGCAATACAACTGCAGAATGGTATGTTCTAGAGACAGTGCAGCTTCTGACACTTTTAGCCGCAGCCGTCCTGTCTTCAAGGTTTCGCTTGGTATTATAAACAATTGTTCATTTATTGAAATTTTATCCCTATATTGTTCTGAAATATGAAACGAATAAATCGATTTTGTTCTTCAATTAATTGTTGTTGAGTTTTGATTGTATAAATCATCGATTATAATTTATAATATAGGTATATAAACACAAATTATGAGAAACCTTGCATTCAATTTTCAAGCTCTTAAGTACCTAGCTATTAAAATTGAGAGTTGTATTCATTTTTATTTATAATTTGTTCCCGTAATTTCGTGATTCTGACAAATGTTTTCAAACACTTTTGAATTTTAAAATAAAACCGTGACTATACCTATGCATTTTCAATATTTTTAACTGATGTAAAAGCAACTAATAAGGAATGTTGAATTTAATTTTTTGCATAGGTACCTACAAACAAATTTTTATCATCATAAATCAAAATTAAATTTCTAGAAATAGCAAAATTATTTTGAAAATTACATAATCATGTCTAAAAAATCAAAATATGAATTTTTAGTTAAGATGCCAAGTATCTAATGTTATTCATTTTTTAATTACCCATGTTCTATATACAACAAAATACCAAAATCTATTTTGTGGAAAACTGGTTTGTCCATAGCGTAAAAACCTATATTCCCGTTTTACCATATTTTTTGGGTTAGTCCTGTTGGTTTAAAAAACTACTAAAGAATTTTAATTTTGAGTTCCTTGGTTCTCTAAACACCAACTATATCCAATTTGCCACTAGAATCCAACCTCAATATTGAAGATAGAAGCATTTTACTGCTCCAAAAAGTGACATGAGCACATCCACACACATCATCGTGGACAAGTGCGATACCATATCAAGTAAGCAATCCACCTGCATTAAAAGTGCAACTCAGCAACCTTGGTAGACAATGCGTGAAAATTCGATTTGATGCATGCTTGTAGGTACCTCAGTACCTGATCTGCCCGAATAATCAATGGCAACCAATAATAAATAAATACTAATCAGTAATTTCTACTAATTATTTTTCCTATAACCAATAGCAATCATTTATATTCAAAAATGTCCATCGTAAATCTCAAAATCCCTGTTTGAGCACTTCCCCAGGACCAATTGTAAATCTATAAACCATCCAAAGACTCACTCAAGCACACACAAAAAATGTCATCAATATCGGTGCAGCCGTATATGAAAAGTTTGAATACTTACACACGGACAACAGAAATAATATATATTATAGTAAGATACCTATTCATATTTGATAACGTTTGTAAATTAGTGAAAATGGGAGTTCAGAAAAATGTAGTTCAATGTAGTCTGTATTACCTTATAGTTATTGAATCATATTCAACAATTAATATTATTAACTTATTCAATTACGAATTATTAATAAATGTATATTAAGTGTTTTTACCTATTGGCATGATATAGGTAATAATATTATATTTTGTGTTTTAGTGTGTAACGCTTAAAGTATTATTTGTTTGTGCGGTGATTGGATTAAATATAATATCTTTGTTTAAATAATTTTAATTATAATTATGTAAGTATTATATAATATGAATAATATTATAATATTACCTACATGAATATTTTGTTAGTTTTATACATTTTTTTTAATGGTATGTGCTAATTGTGTTGTGTTCCGGGGCACAATGAATATTTAATTCGGGATTATATCTATCTTATATTATTAATCTACTATTGGTATTATTGGTCATGAAATTAATTCAATAACATGTTTTTGTATTTCATAAATCGTGACTCTGGACTGATTGAATGTTTATGAATCAATATTTTTAGGTATTTTTTAGAATGAAGATAATTTAATCTGTATGTAATCGGTGTTTTTTATTACGAGTATTAAATCCAGCACGGGTAAATATAATTTATGTTTAAAAATCTAAAACTATCACATTTTAAAATGCAATTAAAAAAATGTACATATCAATAAAAGATAATAAAAATCCGCTGACAAAACATAGATAATGTTCACTTATTTGATATTTCTAACAAAAATACAGAACTGATTATTTTTTACCATAATACGATCATTCTTCAAGTCACTTTTATTCTGATGACGAAATACGGGAACGTGTTTTTACAGCTCGATGTAGAACTATATAAAATAATAACAACTAAACATTTTTTTGAGAATACTATACATCAGTGTAATAAATGTATATAAAATTATAAAATAATTAAATAGATATTTAAAAATTGTACAATGGATAATGCGAATAGTTATTCACTGTCTTAAGAATTATTGTTTTCTTTTACAGTATGGTCAACAGTGTTTAATAGTGATTACGAGTATTTGTTTATTAGATCCGATCTATTGAAAAAATTCTAGGTCCAAAATAGCCACTCGATGCAGTCGACCATAACAAAAATAGCATTCCAAAATTCCGATGAAACCATTATTGCAAAGTATGATTCATGCTTTAAATTATACTGCTCGTGTAATTATATCCGCAATAGACCACGGCAATAGTTTTAATTTAAAGAAACAATAATAATATAAATAACGCCGTTAAAATACACGCATAGGCAACACAACGTATGTTTATTTCAAAATCTACAACCGAATAATTTTCATTTAAAGTTTGGGAAATCTACCTTTCTTATGTTCTTTAAGACTGATTTAGATTTTCAAACAAAATAGTTACAACCAGATTGGTCATCTCATATTTCATATTAGGTAACTTTTTTTCGTTTCTTTATACGCCTTGTAGGAATTTTGCAGCTTATCTACCTAGTCTTTCCAACGATTCCTGTCTTTTGAGTCCTGTATTCTTGCTAATTCGTCAATTCTTATTAAATCGCTCGATCCATCCATCTCTGTCTCGATCTTCCTCATGGTCTCTTTCCAGCTGGCTTATTGGTTAATACATTATTTATGAGATCTTGTTTTGCTGTCCATGCATGCATTCGATTCGTTGGCAAATGAGAACATTTTGGATGTTTGGTCTGTTAAATATTTCTATAATAAATATCTGAATTTTTTCTCCGTTCAAATTCTCCGTTATCTGGGTTCTTGTAGGCTGTATATTCTTCTCAGAACCTTTCTTTCGCGAATCTCAGTAATTTTCTTCGTCGCTTTTCATCGTTGACCATGTTTTGCATCCGTATACGGTGATAGGGTGTAAGTATGTCGTGTAGAGTTTTACTTTGGGTACTTTTTAAAGTTATGTTAACTTAAATATTTTACTCATGGCAAAACCCCCCTCGATTTTCTAACGATATCATGAGAATTATTTCATTGTGCATTATTATTGTTAGCGTTTATATTTACACCCAGGCATTTAAAGTTATCTACTTATTCGAATGTATACTGACCTATATCAATTCTTTGTTTGTTGATTATCTGAGCAGGCATGACTAAAAACTTTGTTTTGTCTTCGTTAATTTGAGGTTCTATTTTTTGGTTGGCTTCTATTAGGTAACTATTATTGTTTTATTATTTATTTATAGGTACTTATCGGAGTATGATCAGAATTTAATTTATTTACGGTTGTAGCGCTTAAATTAGAATCTTTCGCTAGTATTTAAAAGCTGAAATAATTAATTATCAAAGTTCTTTTAGTTCTTGAAAATAATTAAAAGCTGCCCCAAATTAAAACACTATTTTATAGGTATTGTTGATCGATACTCTACAAAATTCAATTAGACGCAATACAACAATATTATGAGTTATGGCTTAAATACGTACTAACATTTAAAAGTATAAGACAATAACACGAATAATTATAATTCTATAATAATCTATTATCAATCTTTAGATGAAATAAACATACTTACGTTAGGTAATAATTTAAGCTTTGGTACCTAACAAATTAGTAACAATAAATACTAATTAATTAGGAGAGATACAAAGTATACTCAACAGTTCAATAATAATAAATTTCAACAGGCTTATCAAATTACCACCTACCGAATACAAACAAATTATTCAATGGTAAGTTGTTCAAAAAATTACTGCATTTGTTACCACGTCCGTTGACATATGGGAGTATGGAAATTTGAAAATTAACAAGAAACGGGTAAATCAAAATTAGACTTTACATTTATAATTATTTACGTAATATACATATAATAATATTCTAACATTTAAAAACGAACAAAAATAAAACCATGTCGATAAAAACCCTCAGTATTATCATGTTACACCTAGTTATAACTGTTTGATAAAAAAAATTCTGTACAAAGTTGTACATCGATTTAATTTTAAAATATTGGATATTTAATTTTATATTTTTGCTTTTATAATATATTACGAGGTTGATTTATTTGTTTTTGTTTCCTTTTAACGAGGGAGGAAATAGGTATACATTTGTTTTGATGGGTCTTATTACGTTGGAAAATACCAGGAATAAAAAATGTGGCAAACAAGTATAGCCGTATAGGCAACAAATATTACATGAGATCATGTAAAGCACGATAGTACCTAATATTATTATGTGCCGTGAATTTTTATATTATCTACTATAAAACAACTAGGTATAATTTTGACAAGTAATATTTTGTAAGTTATAGTATTATGATGACCGAGAATGTAATGAATTAAATAATAATAACCTAATATTAAAATTGTATAATAATAATATTATATACCCCTTCAGGTTTCAATAATCGATAGGCTTAGTATTAGTAATGAAAAATAACCGTTACCGCAGTGGCGTAGCCAGGGGGGTTTGGGTGTTTTAAGTTCAACCCCCCTACCCACTTGTCGTTCTGTGGGGAGCTAATAAATGTATTATTTATATATAAAAACTATAAAAAAACTTAGTTTAATTTAAAACTTAACACTCAACCATTTCATAATTCTGGATACGCCACTACCTTAGCGTATAATATAAATTTGGAGATGTAGTAAAAATAAGTATAAATATTCAACATTGTGACTACAATATAATATTTTTACTGCTATAATCGTAGCCCGTTTGCAGGCATCATTAATTAGTAAAAAAAACGTATTTAATTTAATAATATCAATTATAAGTAATTAAATTCTAAGGTTCACATTTGTGGATGGAATAATGCAAATAAACCTGGGTTTTATGTATGAATCCATATTGAATTTACATAATTTATAAGATTCAAACATATATGTAATGAGGAACAAGAAAATTTACATCGACACGCGAATATCTCTACTCCAAGGCTTCATCAAAACCCAATTCAAGAATTTCCACACCAATCTCAAAGCCTCTGAAGAGTGATGGAGCACGGTTCTACAACTTGAGAACCAAAACCAAAAACTGGTGTTTAAAACCACGACTATCACAAGACCTTCTTTTATCAGACGACAGTGAAAACGAAAAATATATTTAACCATAATTATAACCACAGGGCACAAATAGAAATTCATTATAACTATTAATGTAATATTGTAATTATTTATAATTAAACTGTAAAACCTGTTGAGAAAACGGTAAAACTGTTCAGTAAGCAATATTTCGACACATTTCTAATAAATAAATTATATGTAAATAATATATAGATACAAAACATATAAAAAAACTTAATCTTGACATATTTTACATTGATTTAATAATATTTCAATAAGATTTTAGATTCAGTAAGTCGCTTTGAAACTATTTAGTTTCTTGAGTTTCTCTAGTTCGGGAGTTTTTTCGACACTTTCCGAGTCAAGGACATCGTCTACCTATTTCGACTTTCGAGTCAGGCGTATCTGTTAGTTGTGATAAAGAGTGGCTTCTGTCTCTTTTTTTTGAAGCAGATGAACATAAATTAGTACTTACGTTTCGTAATTTTTGTTGATTGGTTTGATTCAGATTTAGAAACACGATTAGCATTCGAGGTGCTCTGAAATACACCAGTGCCTATAGATACTATTGCAAAAAGTGTTGGGTTTAATAGTTATTAATAGTTATTAGTATTTTTAGTTGATATTTCGATATGTAACGAATTCATGAAAATATTTTAATTAATATTGATTACGAGACAGTAACAGTTGGGTGTATACATATACATATATAAATTGAGTGTTTGGTTTGATGAGTTATTATAGCATAGTAATAAAATATATTGTACATATCCAAAAGTGCCCGGCCTATGGGTTTCGGAGATAATAGGATTGATATTAATTATATTACTACAACTTACAGGTATATGAATTATGTGCAATTATAATTATAAGGGGTGAGCATGATTGGTAAATTATCACCCTGTATATAGACTTAAATATAGACATAAAGTACTCGTGATATTGTGATGATGTGGTATGCCCGATGTATATGCATATGCAGTCTTTATTATACGAGAGATGATCGCGATAGATAATAGGTATAAATAGTATTGTGCTGCTTAGTAGTTATTTTTATTTTAATTTAGTGAAATTATTAAATTCGTAGTCGTTTGAAATTCCGTATATTTTTGGACTATTGAAACTCGATTTACCATGAAAAAGATAGATAATTAATTTATTCAAATTTAAAAGTAAGTATTCACAAAATAGCAGTCCCCGAACCGATTTAAGTTTTAGCTAGGGGTCCGTGGCTTCATACTAATTGGGAACCACTGGTCTAGTGATTATTAGACTGTACCACGGTGTACCGTGTACAATCGCCCTCTGCTAATAATTTAACCAGAGTTATAGAGTTTAACGCGAATACAGTGGAAAACGGTCGTTCGAATCGGCTAATAACCGTAAAATAAACCCATTATACTTGACAATTTTGCCAATCATCACCCTAGTACCTGTACGTGGGATTTGCATTGGAATGTGCCAATTAATACTGCCTACAGTAATTTCACAATAAAAGCTACCTAGTATATTATTGTCTTAAATATTTCAATCTATGTTGATATTGATTTCACAAATCACAATAAGTCTTATAAACACTCAATTGTATATAATATATTATATCATAAAAACTGGCACGTGATTTATCATACATTTACATAGGTATCATTTATTATAATATGTATAATTTAGGTACATTATAATATAAGATTGGATAAATACCTAATAACAATAGCTTATAAATTAATGTTATTCATAATGCATTAACTGAAAGTTGCCAGTATAGTTTGATCAATTTTTAAAATACATCATTTATTTTAACTGTTTTAAACAATTCATAGGGTAAGCTATAGGGCTTTGGGGTACTGCTATGATCGTACTACAGTATATATTGTGTCCGTATAGCCAATGGGAGCCCGCAGAAATGTAAACCGTGGGGGGGGGTATGTATGGTTTGTTTGTTTGATTTAGAAATATATGCATGCATATTATAATATTTCATTGGTTTTCAATACATGAAGTACTTGACCTTAGTAATAAATAATGATAATAATAAGACAATTTTATTTATTAAAAGTATCTATTCGTAGGTATTTGAATTTGAATTAAAGTAGAAACTGACAAGTGGTTTGTGTGTACAGTGGCGCACGCAGGAGGGGGGGGGGGGGTTAGGAGGTCATAACCCCCCCGAAATGTCTTCCTTCATTACGAGCGTCTAGAAATAACCCACGAACAAATTTCTCATCATGTCTTTATTTCTTATCAAATATATTATAACCAGAAATTCGTTACTTGTAATTGGTGACTATTTCCCCTTAAAATTGGAATTGCATTGCTACGTCTTGCTAGACGCTCGTTTTTTGTTACCGGGTACGCGCACCTACAATCACTACAACCGCGGTCTCAATTAAAGTGTGATAACTGATAAGGATAAGCAATCTGTGATAACGTGTTTTTAAATTATTGTTAATTGTTATTGGTTTTTGTTAGTCAATGGAAATCTATTAGACAATAACTCAGTCAATAAGTATTAAATTTATTTCATTTTTAAGTTTTTCACATTATGAGTGAAAAAAAGAAAAGGATTGCCCATGGTAATATTACGTCATTTTTTCACAAAAAGTGTAAAAAAAATTATGAACAACCCTCAACTTCAAATCTAATAACAGTAAGAATTTAGAAATACATTTTTTATTTAATTAATCACTAACTTCAAAAGTTTTCTAAAAATGTTTTAAATTAGTATTGGTGAATGGTGGTACTTATTTTATTATAAATTAAATGGCATTTTATAGGAGCTAAATGTTGATCACTCATTGCAACTATTGCAAGTTAGTCAGGACACTCAAGAGGTTGAGGTAAAAATATCTAATGATAGTCAGGATCAGCCCGATCAGGTAATCAATATCAATGTAATTATGTAAATATTATTGGACTATGTTAAATAATATAAGAACCATTAGATACAGTTAACATTAAAAGGTACATTTGAATTCTGTATTTAATGTATTTCCATATTTAAATTTGATAAAACTAGCCAATGACTTAATTATTTAAAATAATTAAATTTTATAATAATATTAAGATTAATTTAAATTCTAAAAAATACACAATTACAAAAAATAATGATATGTTAAGAATTTATTACATAGTCTATCATAATTTTTAAAAATAGAGACAATTGAATTTCATTGATTCATTTCAAACAAGAGATTGGCATTAAATTTATAAATTATATTTTTTTGCATACATTGTTCTATTATAAAGATTTGACTATTTTAATTTTGTATTCATTGACCTTTAAACTGTTAATAATAAATTAAAATGTTATAATTAGTATATAGACTATAAAATATATTGGATGTACAAATATAGTTCATACTATTTTGATACGTTTTATAATTTTTTAGCATAGGGCTATACAATGCCTCTATAGTGAATTATTAATAGAACAACTCCCCCCGCAAAAAAATCCTGTGTGTGTGTATAATTAATAATTTAAATAAAGCGGACAAGTGGAGGGTGGTTTGCTGTTCATTAGTTGTCAAGCATGTCGTTGTAATGGATATGTTATATTTGAATTCAATGATAAATCATTGGATACGAAAAACAATTCTGAGCGAACACGTTTTATCAGCCTATCATACTTGTATAAATAAGCAAATTTCATAAAAAATTAATAAAAATCGAAAATATCTCATAACGTAAGCGTAACTTTCCGGTGAACTTTTTCTTTTTGATAGAGGTAGTAAGACTTCTATTAAAATTTCTAAGTTACCTATTAAAAGAAAATGTTTTATGAATTTATAACTGAAAAATAATTTACAAAATTTGAAAAATGTTCTCATGGCTATAAATAGCTCAAAAAGAGACTAAATTGTTTGAACATTTTACGATATATGAAAAATGGTTGTTTAAATGTTTCATGAAAATTTTAAGAATCAAGGATTATTTGTTTTTGAATTACAACTATAGCGAAAATTGGTTAGTACTTAATTTACAGATGAAAATCCAATATCATATACATTTTAAATTCAAAATGAATATTACTTTCCTGTAAAAATGTCTAATGTTAGCTATGAAAGAAAATTTCTACGAACTTTTAGCTGAAAATTAGTTAGAACATTTTCGAAATGTTGATGAATTTTTTCAACATTTTAACTTTAAATGCATATAAAAATAATCGTACTTATGTATCTTTAATATTTTTGAACTTTTATAAATGAAACTTTTAAGCAATCTAGCATTAGATTTTCAAGCTTTTTTACTAAGCGGAAAAGTTTTTATCAAGAATATTTAAAAAAAAATACAAAATTTGAAGACTTTACCTAACTTTTCAAAAATTTTACCATTTACCATTTGCAAATGCTTATATAAATATTTGATGAAAATTGCATGGGTCTATTCTTGTTATTAATTAATGAGTCACACCAAAAAAATAAAATCGATTTTTTCCGAAAATTGGGTTTGCGTAAAAATACCACTTTTTTATTTTTCTTGACTCTTTTTAAAACTACTTTGAATTTTCAATTATGATCTATGAATCTTAAAAGTACCAACTGCATTCACTTGTCTATCAGAAAAGATACTGATCTTGAAAATCGGAGCATTTTTAGTAAGTATTCAAAATATTGCTGACCGGCAGAAAAAATAAAAATACACATAATCATTGTAAAATCGATAAATTCTTTCGCTTCAATCAGAATCTAATATAATATGTTTGTGAAGTTTTGTAAAAAAATACTGGTTGTCATCTTTACAATTACAGTAAAATAATTAAAATAAAACCTTAACAGTTACTTTACTTCCGTATAGGAAGGAACATATTTTATTTACCTTTGAATTACACATTACAAAATACTTAAATGAAATTGAAAAAAATACATCAAACAAAATTAATTAAGTAAATTTCATAATAATTTGAGTAGGTGAAACCAAGTAACTAAATAGGCGGGCGTATAATATTAAACGCGCATGCATCAATTACATCAATTACATCGTTACGATAAATTTGACCATCTATAATTCAATCACGTACAATGTAATAATATTGTAACATCGTAAAATGCAATGGAAAAAATAAATACGTAATTTATTGAAATATTCATTTACACCTATTGGCTATCGATGATTTTGAAATTTAACCAAAAAAATTTAAATTAATATCGTTAAAGTGTAAAAGGATGAGATAAATCATAAATTGTTCTGCATATTGTATTAGTATAACTTTCCATCCTCATGCACGCTGCAGCGTAGGTATTAATTTTTTTTTACAATCCATCTGTCCATGCGCATGTCATTTATCGTACTTTCTCTCTGAATTCCGCAAGCGTAATAAAAAATATATAATATTATATTATATTATTATATAGGTACAATAACTATAATAATTTGTGAAAGGTTACGGGGTGAAACATTTTTAAATGATGTGCGGTAACTTAAATATTCTCCACCACAAAAACTGTAATGTACACGTGATGTTCTCAATCATCGTATAGTAATTCCGGTATGAATTTGTAAAATGAAAATAGCTGGTAGATACAAAAAAATATTATTATAAAAAGGAGAGTTGATATGAAAATGAATTTAACATTAAAAATTAAAATACGTCAGTAATGAATTAACGACCTCGTTTGAGTAATAAATATAATAACATTTAGAATCAGTGATCATAGCCGCGTTTCTGAATATAATAAAAATCAATTTTAAACTAACATTTCATCACAAAAAAAATATGTAATAATGTATCCTTATGAAATATATAAAAAAAAAAGAGAGTTCAACCACAGAAACCAAATTGATCGAATTTGCGTTGCATCAGCAGGTCAATAAATTGCAAAAATATAATATTTTGTAAGTGTAATATACATAGACCTTATACCCAAAGACCGGTCCTGTGAATTCAAATTTAATCAGTGGCAGAACAGGCGCTGGTTACAGTTTTAACTAATATAGATAACAGTTAGCTTGGTAAATTTAACCCAGTCAATTTTACTGGTAAAAGTAAATTTATGTACATTATACAGAAGTTTAATCTTTTGTTAAAATCTAGTGACCTCTCATTTTCAACGTTTCTACAAGCGTAATAACTATAATTTGGGTACAACTCTATTTCGGTAGTCTCTTTTTTACATACAGAGGACAGACATACAGTCATAAGTACCTATACTGTACTTAGTTTTCTTGTACATTTTGAAAAGATAAACACTGTATCAAACATATGTGATCAAATATCATTAATATCGTTACTTGTTTACATGGTTTGAATTTTAGAATATTATATTTAATACCTACTTATATATTTTATAGTTATATACATTTATATCACAATTATATTTCATATATTTTATATTTACTTATTGATTTATTTAAAATATTGATTATACATAACTATAAATTAGTTCCAAAATCATAATAATTAGCAAATGGGTAGTCGTTTAAATGGCATAGGAACTATTTTTTGTTTATACTGAATAATGCTATTATGATGCCTATTAATTGTTATAACAATAAAATATAATATAGGTAAATTATTATAATATTATAAAAAATAAATAGTCGTTATTTAGTCATGTTTTCAAAATCATGATATTATAATTAAAATTATCAATACCTCCATAAATCCATAAATACTTCTCCATAAATCGAATTATTCAAAAAGGCTAATAAATATAAATATAATATTTTTAGAGCTAATATTTTTGCAAGTTTTGACCACAACGTCCATAACATAATACATAGTATATATACCTACGTAATATGTATAATATATGATAGTTGTAGACCGTCTTATTGGTTCCTATCGTGGAATGTAGGTAGTAATATATGATGCAAAAATAAAAAATTACTTCTGACCATATATTTTGCTTTTTGACGAATGCAAATATATTTCAGCTGTAGTTTATTGTATTTTTAGTTTTATCTACAATCATTTGTGTTCTAGATGATGTACATATTGTACCTAATATTTATAACGAGTCATGACAAATTTATTTATCTAATATACCATTGGCAGTTGATGATTGGTGTAGTCGTCTACGCCAATAAACGAATTAATGTGCAATCGACTCCAATTATACGAATAAATTATATAAGATTAAAAGATAAGATCTAGAACAATAATTGTACATATGTATACAGTGTAGAATAGCTAAAAGTGAAAGACGACCAGGTATATCAATTCACAATATTTAAATCAAATGCAACGATCAAAATCAGACAAAATATAAATTATTTTTTTATAATATATTAATACACACTTTTTATATATACTTTAAAGATCAATGATTTCAAAGTAAAATATCCAATTGATGAAGTATTCATATACCAGCGTTTATGGTAATACTATGCATAATAATGCATTGAAACTAAACTACAACGTTTTACAACAAAATTTGTTATAATTTTAGTTGGGTGACAGTAAGTGTTCAGGATACAACAATGTAATATATTGTGTGTAATTATTTATGTGTTTATAACTTGGATATTATGGTAAAATTTCAAAACGGGTCCAAAATATAATATAGTGTACCTACGTAATTATATATATTTTTCATATCGCGGTATCCGAGTTCACAATAATATTTAAAACATAAAAAGTCGATATAATATTTGGCGATCATGTTATAGAAAGCCAAGAAAATAAATGTCATCGACCTTTTTATTATGACCGGCTACTTCAGTACTATAATATTATTGTATATAATTTGCTTCCAATTGTGTTTAAATAGTTAATAACGCACATTAAGTAGTAACAGTTTCGTATGCATATTATGTAAAACGCACGGTGGTTTAAGCCATTTTTTTCGTTTGGAATGATATTTTATGACATTCATTATAGGGGTTGTCATGCGTGTCCTATCAATAATGTAACGATGCTACCTATATATTTTATGATTTATTGAAAAAAAGTATATAGGGCGCAAGAGCCTATAATAAAAGTGCAGTATCACGTTGAAAAAACCTGTTTAATAAATATAATAACCAAGGCGATGACTATATCGTTGAAATATGCGTATATTAGATATTAATAATAATAATTGCCCGACTGCCCGAGAGGGGTGAATGATAATGTTATTTTAAAGAGATTGATGTGTACCTACCGTATACGGTACACCACGAGGGTTAAACGTTATAATCTCACACATGCGTGTATATGTTACACACACACACACACACAGGTTGTCTTAGTGAATATCTAAGAGGGTTGTAACTTGTAGTATATTATACGATGATGATGATGTATGAGGTGCAAGTGTTAGTATATTATTTTATTATTGTATTATACTAACCTATTACAACATCGTGCCCCAGCGTATACACATATTGTACATGCGTATTGTGTGTGTACGTGCGTACGGGATGAAAAACAAATTCTGGGGTCGAGGGCTATTGAACTTGGCTATACTCGGTGTCTAATTACATATACTCGCAGTCACATGGCATTCCAGTCGATACCACCATATAGTATACCACGTGTTTCGAGCAGACCGACTTGAGGTTTTTTCTTGTGGATAAAAAAGTAATAGTATAACATTATAAGGTTAAACAATAAAAAAAAATAAAAACGACTATACATTTAATTTAATTATTTTAATGGTATACGGCGTTATACACGAGAAAAAAGTGTACACAATATGTGTGGAAACACACTTACGATCAGGTTTGTGCGTGTAGTTTACTGCACTCGAAAGGTTGAAATGTCATCTATAATTTGTGCATGAATTCACACAGGACTACCTATAGCTAGTACATATTATTATATACCTACCGATACTAAATTTGCACACATGTCAAAGTAGCTATAATATACTCTATAGGTCTGGACTCTAGGCTGTAGGTAAGTAGGTTCTCACTTACACAATCGCAATAATTGATTCACTCACAAGCATAGATACATTTTTTTTTCATTTTCTATAGATAGTTTATTCGACACAATAAAGTTCTAAAATTTACGATATATATAAACGATTTACCTTTGAAATTTAGTCACGGGTTTCAAAGTAATTTTCTGGAGACAAAAATAATTTATTTTAATTAGGCACAACTTATTAACATAATATTATCATATCTTTCAGCCACAATTGTACATACAACTTTTTTGCTAATACTATTATGATAATAACTAATAATTATCAATTATGAATAAACGATTTACCTAGTAATTTAGGTTGTATAGTGTACCTAATATTGTAAGGATAAGCGAAATCACAAAGCAAAAATAACTTCCCTAATCAACAAACAAAATGACCATACTTCGTATTATTTAGATTTTTATACCATTTATGAAGGAGTTTTCTGTGGTTACAGAATACAATCTTTTTTGTTCGAATGAGTAAAAGCCTATAATTTCCCTGTAATCTATTACTTAAGCAGATTATTTTTTTGAAATTATTAATGAATCACAATCAAATCAGAGTTATTCAAATGTTAATCATAGTCCTTAAAAATGGTTTTACAAAAATATAAAAAAAATTTAACATTGGATCTATTAATTATTATTATTATCGGAAAATGTTCATAAATTATAAAATGTTGATATATTAGTATATATTATTCAATTGATTATTATAGGTACTAAAATGTTTAAATCATCACAGCTAGAGCGCAGGCCCATCGTTAGATATTTTATTCCCTTAAGCAAACCTTATGCCGTTATTCTTTACCGATATTATTTAATTTTGCCGCCTTAAATTTCTTTAAAATTGTATGCCACCCTAAAGCAACACATAACTTGCTTGTGCCCTAGCAATGAGCCTGATAGCTTGGTGGCTGCCAGCTAGTATGTGTTTGAATTTTCGGAACACATTATCATGAACTTTTTATCCCCAATACACAAAGTCAAATAACTAAAAAACTGCCTAGGTACTCTTCTTAGGTCTTAACCTAGATATTTACAATATTTACGATAATAATATTATACTACGTAGTTTACATGCAAAGCTTAAACTGATTTATCTCAGTTCGAATTAGTTTACTTTCGGAGTTTAATGCATGTGAACGTTGTTAATTCAGTTTAATGAAAATCTGCATTACCTAAAATAGTTTAGTTATACTTGATTCACATTCGAAGTAACTACGGGAGTACTAAATGGCAAATACAAGTAAAAACTATTACAAGCTACAGCCTTATTAAAGGTTGAGATTCAAGTACTGCGATAAGGAATTGATAAGCATACATAATATATTACTGGTTTAAGGGAAGCGTTTTTCAACATTTATACGGTTTTAGTCGTGCATGTATATAGTATGCTAGTAAGTTGATTCGAATTAAATATTAATGCAAACGTGGTATAGATACATTAACATTTCAAAATAATCATCTGATCACCAGGTAAAAGTCGTATGTAAATATATATTATAATCATATTAAAATATAAAATGCCATCGTAATAATATATTTTATGTTGAGTGCCTTATGATAACATTATAAATAAATACACAATGAAGCCAGTCAACTAATTCTGAAGACAGTGATGCATATTTTAAAGCATTATGTATTTATGTCATCCTCTCAATTATTAGTACGCACCATGTACAATCCTTAAATGGTATAAAATTTGAGGTATTTGTAAATATGGCTCTTGAGTAAGTTTAAAAGTTCCAAAAATCAGAAAACCAATAAATTTGTTATTAAAGAAAAACATGGTGGTAACTCTATAATATACGCACACACATTTAAATTTAAATAGTATTAATTTGATCCAATTTGTAGCAGTTGTGCGTCATTTTGATGGAAAGGCATGACTAATTTATAACAATCATTAACAGACCCGTGATAGGTCTAGACAACTTCAACATCTCTCCCAACTCAATCGTCGACGTCTTACTATTGTTTTTAAATATTCCTTATAAAACCTTTTCTTAAATGTACTTAATAGTTTTAACATTTAAAAAATATAACACTATTTTTTTGTTGTGTAATTACATATAAATTCACGAGGGCAATATTTAGATTCCCAAAATCCTTTTATTTTTTTTTTTTACAGATCTTATGTTAAAATTATATAAAAATTATACAATTTTAATATTTTTAAAAGTTTTAAATAATATCGTTTTTATATTTTATTTATTATTTGACTTTCACATTCAACATTAAAAAATAATAATAAAAAAATCTTTACGTTTAAATGGATATTACATTTTTTTGAAACAATATCTCAACAAAATTATATTGTGTCAAAACCTCAAAAATATTTTTCTTGTTTGATATCCGCAATGAGCTAATTTACACCAAGATTACTGAAAAATCACAAAAATGATTTTGTGTGAATGCGTTTTATTTATATGTTGTGCACAATGGCGTCGGAGAAGGGGGGCAGAGGGGGCAATTGACTCGTCAGATATAATCTTATGGGGGCAAAAGTATACTTTTGCCCCCACCCCCCTACTAGGTATAGAATCGTAAATTACGTTTAATTTATACGATTACGTATTCAAAAGTGGTCTCATTTTCATGAATGTATGAATGTGCGTGATAATATTATTATTATTATCGATTTATTATTTATTATTATAACTTAATACATAATAAACATATTGAGTAATTTTTATTTATATATTGTTACTTAAGAGTATAACTTAAAGTATAAAGTAGATACATTTTTTTATATTTAATTAATTAATTTATAGTTTATTTATATATTGTTACTTTTGAATATGACTTCAGGTATAAAGTAAATATGTTTTATGTTTTGTTTCAATACAATATAAATGTATAAATATAATGTATTTATATTTATATTATACTATAATTATATCAATACGTTTATATAATTCTTATATTACAGTATACTACCTATGGTCTATATCAACATTAAAAGAATAAAATATGAAGAAAGTTATAAATCACAAATAAATATATAAAAGTTATCAGGTGTTGTATGTTTTGCCCCCCTCATGAAAAATAATTCCTACGCCACTGGCACTTGTGCATGCGGGTCTGAGAGAAAAAACAAATAGTGTACCTAGTGCATTTTTTATACTTTTTTTTTTTTTTGAACCGAAGACACCAACTAGTTTCCCTATTGCTTCCCCGACGCCGTTTTCGTTTATTAATACAAATACTTTTGTCTTGCAATATACGCTACCTATACCTTTGATATTGTACATTGTACATGTTATGCAATGGGCTTTTGGCTTTTGGTCTGGTTTGGTTTGCACCCTCGCCGGTTGCTTGATTCATATCTTCTTAGGACTATTTTGGATGGAAATGAAAAATAAACCTAAACCTCTATAATTCATCATGAATTATTTCCTTTAAAAAATGACAAAAAAAAGTACCAATTTCATATTATGCTCAAAAAGTCATGAAATTTTTTTCTTTCTTATAATTTTGTATTCTTCCCTCACAACTTCAGCAAATTTAATATTGCAAATATTTAATCAATACTGTCGTCTGTCGCAAATACTATCTGTAACCAATGGCCTTTACCGCAGACGTATTTTTTTTTCATTAACAAAAAAAAGTAAACAATATTGTAATTAAAATATATTATAATAATTACATATAATATCAATATGCGTTTATTATAATAATTCGTTTAATCAATGATAATTACAATTTTTACTTACCTACTATTCAATAGTAATAAACTGTATGTGTACCTATATGTATATAGTTAAAATATTTAAATTTACTTATCCATTACTCATTACTGAGTCATAGATTAACGATGAAGATCTTGATGAAAAATATTCAACAATTTAAATCATAACACAACGTCACAACACATACGTGCATATACGTTTACAATTTTACATTACCTAGCACATAAATTAAAAAGTCATAATAATACTATATTGGACTGGTCAGGCGAACACGGGAATGGAAATAATAATATGAAATTAGTCTAAAAAATTCTTAAATTTAGTCATACCTAAACCTAAATTATCTTTATCCTTCATCTCTAAGATATCAACATTGCGTTATAATTTTTTTTTTTATTTTAATGTATGTAATTATAATACTACAGTTGCATCCCAAAACCACAAACTTATGATTTATACCCCAAGAAGGTCGATAGACAAAAACCACACACTCTATATCGACTCAATATATAGCAAAACATCGCACACTATTTTTAATCTACAGACCAGATAATATATTCCAAATAACTTTTACCAAGTTTATCAAAGGGTTTGGTAGAAATATTACATTTTGTTTTGAATTATCGTGATATTTGTATTACCTCCCAGAATGGAAAAATCACTTATTTTTATAAACATGATAGGAAATCTAATGTAATTATTGTTAACTGACAATAATTTATTTAATATTTTTTTATTTAAATAAATATAAAAATAATAAATAATATATTTTGCATTTAAAAACAGATATGTACATTTTTAAGTTATTTTAAAATTGTTGGTTTTTGTTAACAACAACCTTAATGAAGTGTGTTGTTTAATCTATTAAATACGTTCGGCTTATGGATTAAATGGTATAGTACCAAAATTAGTGTAGCTAAACCTAGGTTTAATGTTTATCAACATTGTTTTGTATGTATCAAGTTACTAACCTTTCGGTTTTGCATAATTTTTTGCGCACAACTCAAAAAGTAATGATTTAGAAAAGTGTGTCTTAAGCGTTAAAAAAAAATTAAATGTTTTAAATCCTAGAAATATTGTAGCTGGGTGGGAGGGGGGCTTACAAATATCTCGGGTAAATCATACCCTCCTCACGGTATAACATTCCTGGGAATTCTTGCTCCCTATGGAGGTATAATTAATATATCCTAGGTTATTCTTACCGGAGCTAATAATTTTGACTCCCTCCCCTTGTAAAATTGTCTAGGTTAAAAATTTGACTGCGACACCATAAAATATGTATACAAATAACGTGATGGCCGTGTTTCCAATGTCTGGCTCATGGCAGACAAGGTAAAATCGGTTGCATCTTAGACATCGTCACTCCACTAGTTCCAGTCGAACATCGAAAGATAGTGGGAATGTGGTTACTAGTTTATGATGTATTCAAATAAAATAAAAGTGAAACTATGAAGCGTGAACAAAATGTTTGATAACGTAGTCAAATGATTTATAAACGTACGGTAAAAAATATGCAATATCGTACATAATTATGTTTTTACTTTTTTATTCTAATTTATTCTATTTTTATATTATTTTGTTTCCGCACAACAATCTATTACACAGTATGTGCAATTACTATTACTATAATATGAAAGTAGATAGGTACGTCATCATCACTCATTAAGTATAAACATAAATAATGGTTTTCCGGTCACTCCCGAAACGTTAGTTAACTTTTAAATTTTTTTTATTTATTATAAGATCATATTATGAATTATTATGAGTTACCTATATGAGAGATGAACAAAAGAGAGCGCTGTTGTAAGTTCGAAATTGTTACGGTGTACGGAACTATAATTTATCTCGAGCAATAAAAGTCTTTTGGTATATATTGTCGTTTTGGATAGCTATAATAGACCAGCCAGTCGGTTAATATATTATTGTGTTTATATTATACCATAAATCTACTTTTTACGGAACAATTTAATAAAAATAAAGGTTATGGTTTTTACTTGTCTTCTTGCTTTACTTATATTACCTATAATATACTTTAATGCATATAAGAATTTCTTGATGACATTTAACGTGTTTTGATTATAACAAGCTATAATGTTATTGCTTATTATGTACGAAAATAAACAATGCCGAAAATAACAGTTAGGTAACTTAAATGTAAGCATGTAAGAAACAAAACGGAATAAATTATCAGTATAGGTACTATACACGGAACTGATTTAAATTATGGGTAAATAATTAAAATGCAATTTTGTTTTTTTATGACAAAAATACATAGTTTAATATTTACTGATACTGAAAAATTCGACTTCTCCGCTAAAGCCGAGTATCCATCGCAAACGAGTAACGACAACAACACGGACAGGGGAAAAAAACTATTTCCATCAGGAAGTTCTACGAAGTATTGTTTGTGCGTTTGTACATTCTGAACGCTGCTTTGTTCTCCAACCGAAGAGAGTTTACAAATTTCTAGTGAGCGGCAGAAGTTCTCATGAAAGGTCGTCGCACAATTCTCGTATTTTGTCCGCGTATTGTACACTTTCGACATTAATTAGTTATTCATTCAAACCGATTCGATGTATAATATTTCGATTTGTCCGTTTCACATTATTATGGGTAAAATGCGGTACTCGATATATTTTGTTTTGTGTACACAATACGCGGTGTATAGGTACAGGTATACGTATAAAGTATAATGAGTTTATTATTAATATAACAATTAGTGACGGACAAAAGATCTGAAACGTGTGTGTATACGAATACAATGGCAAGGCGGCTACGATAAACCGCCGACGTGCGCTCGCCTCGCCATTCACCGTATTATGCCAATAAACATATATAAGCAAATAATATTATTGCGATAATTATGTTGTGGTCAATATAATGACTATTATAATACACATTTATTATTGTATTATATCATATGTTTTTATGTGTTATTTACATTGCGTTATTATAAAATAACAAAAATAATAACATCATATGGAATGCCCGCGACCGCGTTACAGCTCTGATGGGTTACCGCCGCGGACGAGACGGCCCTGGCCTGCAACAGTGTCACGGGCTGAAATTTACGCGGAGGTCGTAACACAAAATGGCTATTCATCATCATAATTAATAAAGAATCTGTACGGCATATTATAATATTAGCTATAATTAGAGACCGATCAAATCCCGTCTCGCGTCGAGTCACGGTCTCCAAAAAACGGCGGTCGTCTACGTGTGTCATTGGCCCTCTGCGGTTAATTATGACGAGAAAACGCCCTCAGCTAGGCGCCTTCTTGTGTGTAAATGTCTTAATCTCAATGGTCGAGGTCCGAAGTGCCCGTGACGGCTGCTGTGTAAACAGTATTAAACACGAACCAATATATACGGTATTACCGATGAATCGAGATACGGTATATTACGTGTGTGATAAACACTATAATCGTGACGCGATTTCGTATGTTAAACTCGAAAAAATATTGTTAAGAAGATTGTAAAACTTACGATGGCGAGATGATCGTCTGTAGTGCGTACGTTCACAGTACGGTTTATTTTTTCACCGCGGTAATTTCACAACGTTCGAGCGAGGATTTCCCCCTCGTAAGCGCCGATTTTACCGTAACACAAATCGCGGGGAGATTTCACACTCGTTGTCTACCCGTTTGCCGCCCGCGCAAAAATATTTACCGTATATAGCATTTCGCAGAGAGATTTCGCATTTTTTTTGTCCACGAATTCTCCCCTTACGCAAATATTTACCGTGTTTTAAAGTTACATGGAGTTTGCACCCTCAAAATCGGTTTTGCGCCTTGCTCAAAAATATCTACCACGTACACACCGATTTGTGTTCTTTACTTGAAATAATTATTTCAGTATTATAATAAGGTTTGGTGAAAAAAAAAATCGATGCGAACACGGTAAATATTTTTGAGTAAGTGGCAAAACCGATTTTGAGTGTTTTTTTTTTTTAAACTTTAAATTTCATCGATGAAATGCTTTTATTTCAATGAATAGGTTTGTGCGAGCCAAAGCACAAACGACGATGGTTCATATTTTCAATTTTTTCTTACAGTGATGTCTATTGAACAATTTACTGGAATGTATGTTATTTTTCTTTTAACCAAATACTTTTTTATGATATAGTTAACTTGGAATTGTTCTTGTTTACGAATAAATTATAAAACTCAATTTAAAACTCAAAAGTAATAAAATGCCTACCTATGCATTTTTAGTTGTTAAATGTTAGTAGGTACTTATCATATTATTTTAACTCCTATTATATATGACAAACTACAAACGTGTGCTGGTCATCTTAACCGATCCACCTTCATCCACAGCTAAATCTCCTGCTGTGTTTTTAACGGACACGTGTCCTCAAAAAAACATATTTTTTTTCTTGCTCAAAATAATAATAATAAAAAAATAAATAAACAAAAGAAACGATTACAATTTACGTATTTTTTCATGACATATTATTTTTCATTCTAGTTCAATTATAGAACAAATATTAATAAGTGTCTTGGCACGTGTTCTAAAATGTCATAAAACATATGTTTGATTATAATAATTTGCAGACCATATTTTTATAATATTTAATACAATTTTGTTTCAAAATTAAATGCTATATCAAGACTTGAGAGATTTATTTTCATATCAACAGACAACAGTGAACCGATTTTTTTTTAGTTTTGCATTGTTGAAAATCAACTATTGTTGAAGACACTATTTTATTGATACTTATTTTATCTTTTATTCGTGTCAATAGTTGTACTTACACATCGTTTTATTTAAACTTTTACAAAAAAATTATATAAAATCATACTCAAGTATTAACGAGTAAGATACATAAAATAAGAAAGCTAATGGATAATATACAAATAAGTAGTTAAACTTAGAGGAAAGAAGTCATTAATAAAACTATCAAAGATTAATTTTTTTTGAAAATATTTTAGAGTGAAGTATATTATTTAATTTGTCATTTGTATTGGTATAATGCATCAAGTAAATTATTATCACGAGATAATTTTTTTTTTGAGACGTATTAGATAAATATTGGGAATTTAAGGGGCTGCTAGATTTTTGACAAGTGGATAAGAGTGGGAGATTAGACGGTTGTAGACGAATTTGCGAAATATTTTGACTTATTCATGGACGGTTTTTAATTTGAGATCAGAATGAGTTGTATACTTACATGGTTAAAGTTGTACGGAGGGGTATTAATACATTTTCTTAGCACAATATTTTGGAAAGTTAGAATTATGTTGACGTTGGATTTTTCCATTGCTTTTTATTATACCTATAATATTTCAATATAATATTTTTGTTATTTATTTATTTTTATAACAAAAGTTTATATTATGGCTTATTATTTATTCACCCGAGTTATTTAAATCAATTAATATTGTTCTATTGATTACAATTTTGTGTCTACAATTTTATCAGTAGGTAGCGTAAATAGGGCACCGACCAAAAAAAAAGTCTTAACAAAACCCCTCAAAATATACTGATGATTTAGGTACTATATTATATTTATACGTATTTATTATCTATATTAGTGTAATAAGTAATAATACTAACAAGTTATTAAACTTTTCCTGTCCTTCTCCTATATATAACTGCTGTCAGATGTGATAAAGTTAATAGATGAACCTCTCCCTCTCCCTAAAAATGTTGTCTATTTGCACCGCTGGATTTTATGTAAGATGTCCATGTTATGAAAATATTAAGGTAAGAGTTTTACAACCTATGCATTTTATAAATTATCATAGCTAGGTTAGATTTGAAATAACGCTAAATTTAATATTGAACGATTTAAATGAACCGTTAACACGATGTATAATTGCTTGGCCCGTTTGGTAGATTTTAATGGTCGATCTCCATGTCTGGCAATACATAATGAGAAAACGTTTACATGTGACTGTAGTTGGGCATCGATTTTCAGTTTTTAATAGCTACTTAGGTACTATATTATTTAAGATGTACGGAAAAAATATTCAGTTCAATCAATACTCGATAATATTATAGTAAAGTAAGTTTGACTTTTTACGTTCAAATTTTAAATCATACTGCATTAGCATACTTGGCAACTTCAAACTTTCCTGTTATCAGTTATCAAATACTACTATAGGTAAAAAATATCGTATATTCAAAATTTGTAAGTCCTTTTTTTTTTTTTTTTTGATTCTTCATTTATTTATTTTTATACTCCAGTGTATCGACGGTTACGTTTTATCCATTTTAGTGAAAATTAAAGTTTTTAACAAAAAAAAAGAAAGAATTGTAAACATATTACAGACTATTGTAGGAACAATTGAAATTAATGGAATATTTATTAAATAAAATAATATGACTAAATTGTCGTGTTTAAATAAACCCATAACAAAATGGGTTTTGTTAAGGTATTTAAATTATTTTTTGAATATGACAGAAAACAGTACATTATTAAAAATATTTATAGGTATTTATACTTATAATAAAAGGTAGTTAAAATTGTATAAACTACCTATACAAATAATATATTATAGCAAACAGCTTATTCATTTTTTTTTCGTTTTTAATATGAATCACTTGAGTTATTTATTATTCGCGGATAATTTAAAAGATATATACATATTTTATACACAGGTATACCATACTATGTTATGTAAGTACTTACATAAAAGCCAAAAGGTTTATATTTATATTTGTACGAATTGTTATTATACCTAAATCAAAATAAATAAGGTATTAATTTGTTGAAAAATTTATTTATTTATTTTTTAACAAATAATTATTATTAAATACATACTATGAATATTATTATGTACTTGTTGGACATAATATATAACTATATCACATTCCTCGATGCCGTTTGCTATATGTTGGCTTATATAATGGCATTCGTGGAAAATGTATTATTTGATAAATATTTTCATTTGTACGAAAAAATAATAAACTTCTTATTATATCGAAAATTGATTTAAATGTCGGGTATTTTTTTATTAATAATTGAAAAGCGTACTTATACCGTTACTTGTACCTGTAATAAAACTGCTTATGTCAATATATAAAATATAAAACAAGCATGGCGTCTCCAGAACCGCTTATTGCATATTTTTATGGCATGCAAGTATGCAACTAAAATTTAAAATAATGTCTAGCTCTTTTGTAAATTGCAATTTAATACTGTAGTATTATATTATATACAATTTGTTTGCCTATATGTAAATATTAAATAATTTCTATATTCGTGCGTAAACTATTTACTTATATGTGCCTATACATTTTGAAAATAAATTAAATACCAACGTTAATTGTAAATATTTGAATTTGAATTTTCTGAATAAACCAAGATCGAATCGAATACCGCAGAAGGTGGGAGTGAAATACAATGTGACAAAGTTTTCTTATTTCATATTGTATTTAATACGATTGAGTCGAATTGTCGAAGTTCTGCAACCAATCCACTCGACTGATGTCTTCTTCAACTAAGAAAATATGAGCAGCGGACCATATTAACATCGATAATAGTACATCACGTGTGTGTGTTTATATTTATCATAATATATTATATTATATACACGTCCCTTCGCGTTTTACTTGCAACATTATTTTGCCGCCTCATTACAAAACGGCGTATGCTCCTCAGACTTCGACGATATCGAAATGCGAGAAGAAAGAGTCTGTAAAAACAAAAAAAAAAAAAAAAAAATAGAAAGAAAAAAAAAAACGATACGTGCACGTATATAATATAATATAATATTATTATATATTCATTTGTGGTCACCAAATGTACGCCGTCCCGTTTAATTGACATGTTGCGCGGTAGAGGAGGTATTATTATTAATTATTATGTACAGTATATAATATAATATAGTTGTATAGTAGTAAAAAACGAAAAGGGGGACGACCATCGATGGCGTACACATGTTAGTGTATATACGGTATGGTAGCACTTGGCTTTTTTTCCAACACAATATTAAAACTTTTTTTTCTACAGTCATTGTCGTCGTCTTCTGGTTATTCGCCGTAAACACACACACACACATGCGCAAGCGCATACTCATATATATATAATAATAATAAAAATAATTAATAACACAATAATATTCATCAACTATTATTATCCGATTGAAAGATGACAACGGAAAAAAAACCGAAAAATAAAGCGTAGAAAAAAAACAAACATGACGTCTAAAACGCGAGCTAAACACTCGGTAATGGCGACAGGGATCGAGGCGTTGTACAACACAAAGCCGGTGGACAGGGGGAGGCGGAGGAGGTGAAAATCACGTGTGCCGACTCGGTGATTAATATGCCAGAGGAATAAAAAAAGAAACGTCCCTTCGAACCTATGATGTGCTCTCCGAGGTGACAAGGAGCCAGTCTTGTACAGGACACGAGGACGAACGCGTTCATCGTACATCTAAAACCGATATCAAATAATACGCGATACCAACAACACGAAGATAATATTATACCGCGTTATCGTGCTGACGTATAATATCGGTATACCGCGGTAGTAATCGATCGACGTCGGTAATATTTAAATCAGGTGTTTTGTGGCGATTAAAAATAAACACTCGGGCAGTCAAAACTGTACGGCTCTGAAAACCTCCTCCTGTGCGGGTACATTTTTATATAATATATTTCATTCGTCGCGCAAATATCGAAAATACTGTCGAAAGATTCAAGATGAAGATCGAAAACGAAGCGGATCCTTATATGTGGTTTGCCGACTGTCTGGGACCTGAGCCACAGGACTGGATGAAAGACGTGGGGCTGGATTGGTTTGACGAGGAACTGTTGGGCCGACCCGAATCGCCCGCGCCGTCAGCACCAGTGCCTCGACCCGTGGCCGCGGAAAACAGCGGTGACCACCGGAGATACCGCGGTGGTTACCCGTCGTATACCATCGAGTCATCCGCATGGCTCATCCAACAACACCAACGGTCGGCCGACTCCGGCGACGACAACGACGAAGACGACTCGTTGCCACCGCCCGTTTTGCCACCCATGATACCCGGCACCAGGAGTTTCTCCGACCAACTGCACAGGATCCGGAAACCATACGCCCTAGGCTCACCTCCATCCACCTCAGCCTCTGGATTATTGGTGAGATGTTTTCAATATCGAATTAACATACAATTATTGTCTGTATATCCACACCACGATCGTTATCAAAATTATGTTTTCGCGTCTATGGAAAATACGATTTTCCCCTCCATATCGCACAATTCTATTTGAATTTAAAACGCATTTTTATGTAATCCGTTCATATTGTGTACCTACTTACCAATTTTAGGTTAACGAGGCGTATGTGTTTCGATCAACAAATAAAAATTAAACGGTGAATATCCCATTCATTCCAGAGTTCGATTTAAGGGACTAAAAATAATCATTTTTCGTTATGAGTTTAGTTTATTTTAAATGTTTCATCGTTACGTATTTACTTATGACATATTATATGTATGTACACATCTATGTATCCCTATGTAATCCCTTCCACTAGTAAGAATTACTTAAAATCGATTTAAACTTATACTCAAGTTTCCATAGTTTTTTTTATAAAACATTCATAATGATCAACATAAGCCAAATATAAATTATTGTTTATTAGTTATTGAATTTCCCAATTAGATTATTATGATTTATGATACTTCCATTATTTTTGATTTATTTTATTCGTATTGTAATAATAATTGATTAACTATTATTAATGTAAAATAAAGAATTGAATTTTTTAAAACCATAATTTAATAGTCTTATTTTCATAAGATTATATTTTATAAAAATATATTAATTATTAAAATAATTCTAAATCAACCATTCAACAGTATTTAAATATTAAAAGTTAAAAATAATGTATTAATCACTCAATTATTTATTTATTTTAATATAAAAGTATAAAATAAAAATATCATATTAGTATATTAATTTACATAATTTATTAGACTAGTAGATCAGTAGATGTCTTAGTCTAGTCAAGTGACATGAAAATATTAATGTCATATTCTTAAAAACAAATTGTAATACAATAATTAAAATTTTATATTGTCAGTAAAACACATAATAAACATAATAGTTGGTCAAAGATCATAATATAGGTACAACTAATTTAATTAATATTTTTTTTTTTCAAATGGTAGTGGGATACAATTTTATCCCCTGTTGAAATGATTGTCTGCTTTTGTTTTTTTATGTTACGTATATTGTTGTACTCAAATATTCCATCTTATATTCATAATTTTACCCTACACAAGTTATCATACTAAAAACAATGTAATATATATTTTTTATCACTTAAAATGATACACATAATACAATATTACAATGTATACATTATCCATGTTATCAAACAATTGTTTTTATTCTTGTAGGTATTGTTATTTTGTTGAAAAATAAATTTAAAAAAACAAACAGAGTGCACTTAAGTACGTGTAAAGAGTTTTAAACAAATGATATGCGCCAAAGCTTTAATTAGAGTTAAGCCAATACTTATCTACAGTGTTACAACTAGAAAATATTATTTATGTTGTGTGTGGGTCTGAGAGGGTTGAACAAAATAAATGAAAACCCTACCTTTGAAAGAGTTCACAAACTCATCTTGTACGATTCAAGCTAAATTCAATAATATATAGGTACTATAGTATTATCTCGTAATAATTATAGGAAAATTATGCACAAAGAATGTCGATAAGCGTGAACTTTTATAACTAATATCACTGGATGCGGGGCCTAAAATACATCTGATTTTAGGGGACATGCTTATTAATTTAACTGTTACCTTTAGGCTCTGACAGATTTTTATGGCAAAAATAAACCTGTAGGGGTTGTTATCCAAAATCCTCTCTCCCCCCCATATTTTATATAGCACTTACCTTACACATTAATATTTGACACACATTTGTCATTCAGGGGACACAGTATTTTAGCCTCTGACTGGTAGTAATCTTTAATATGTCAAGTAATGGTCGATAAAACGAAAGAATGTAGGTACAAACAAATATGAATAATACATGTGAATACGCCAGTGATTGGTTTCATTTTTTTCGTTCACAACAATACAATATTATTTCGTTCTAACACCGCTTTTTCGTTTTTTTGGTTTATGTGGAAATTGGAGTAAGTTATCTCAGCATACCTACGACTTTTGTTACTATTTTAACGATAACTCTTCGTTCACTTTATACGACAAGATTTCTACTTTTCAATATTAAACACCTGAGAGAGTCTAAAATCAAAAAAATTCACAGTAATTGAGAAGAGTTGCTACATGCTAATTATATCGAAATAAACGCACCAAAAAGCAAGACAATTTCTATTAATTATAAATCGTAATTTATATTAAGTATGAGATCATTAATTTTTGACTTTGACAAGTGAGTATTTGCTCAAATATTTTGTTACACACTTTACAGTGTAGGATAACTCGAAAACTAGCGTGCTAAAAAAATCGATTTTGATCCGAGCACGGTGTCGGTATCTATAATAGTTTAATTTCTGGTTATTTAATATATTTTACTTAACGCATACAACTAACTCTCTCCTACACCTGCGAACGGTTCGGTGTTTTTTGTCCTAATTGGATTTATTGATGCAAAACTATCTGCAAAAATCTGTACCGTTATACGTGAAACTTATAATAATTTCTATGTACGCGTAATGTTGGTCTCTTCGACATAGTTTATATATTTAAAACGTACCTATAGCGTACTCTTACGTATGAGTACTTAATGGTATTTTATTTGAAATCATTATAATATTTTTAATTAAATATATTAAATATTATCGTCGAACATATTTGAATTTATCTATGGTTGTAATTGTACAAAACAAATTATTAGACAATGAAAATGTATTTATTGGAAACGTATAGACTGTTTAAAACGAAATATTTCTCTTCTTATAATATAATAATGTATGTGATATTTTAGGAAGTCCAAGATTTTGATTCATTTGGACACACAATTATCGCCGACGAAGAAGTTTGTTTTGACATACCATTTTTAATGAATGACCAGGACGATAAATCGTTTCATCCTTCAGAAAATCAGGTTTGTGTATACATAAGTACTTACATATAAATATTAAAACGTATAATACTTATATATTATGTTTTAGTAATTAGAATACATATTTTGAATTTTTGTTATCATTATTTCTGAAAGAATAAGAAACATTATTTTTATAGCTGAGATTAAAAGAAAGATTTTATAAAGTAGTAGAGGGCTGCAGTCCTATAAACTCATGTTGTATCATTGTGTGTATCGGAATGTTGTCGTTGTTGCAAGGATGAAAAGGTGGATGTGTGGAGTTACTATAGGGATAATAAAACAAGAAATAAATTCATTAGGCGCAGTGCAGAAATGCTACGAATTGTGAATTAAATGAGAGAGAATTGATTTTAGATGGTTTGGTCAAGTTATGAGGAGGGGTGATACGGAGGCAATAATAGTGGCTATAGGAATATACGTTGAAGGAAAAAGGGGGAGAGGTAGCCGAAGAAGATATGGATCGACAGAATAGAGAATGACACGAAAAAAGATGGTGTAAGTAAAGGAGAGGGGGTCAGAGCCCAATGGAGGCATAGGACAAAGATGGCCGATCCCAAATGGTCGGGAACAAAGGGTGAAAAAAAAGAAGACGATAGTCACATAAATAATATATAATAATAGATTACCTATATAAGTAAATTAATTATGAAGTGTGTGTTTCAATTGCATCATACATATATAATTTAATATCTTATGCTACACATCTAGCCATCTCAGGGTGTGTATTGTTATAATATAATAATATTGTATTATGTACTTATTACTTATTTCATATTATAATTGTATTATCAAGGTGGTGATGGCCAAAGACGACTGTGATGCCATAATGTTTGATACATTTTTGGAGCCACTGTACCAAGGTAAGATTATATACATTTTTTCCTAATCAAATTTAATTTGTATTCTTAAAATCCAAAAAAAAACATTGGTAGGTAGGTACTATAAAATACTTTATACTTCCCATAAAACTCGTATTTTTTAATTGGTCTCAACATTAGATATTTTGGTTGAACATATTTTATAATTACGTGTTTTATTGCATTCATGTTTTTATTAATTATATTATATTTTAACTGCTGTACGTGCTACGTATTGGTCTATGTGTTATAAACTATAATTAATAATATCTATAACTTATCCACTAGGTATATTATAATATAAATTATAAATAATTTACATAATAACGGTTGACTGTTATCTATGCATTTTATTAGGTCGATATACACACAATTATATTTGTTTTATCAAAATCACAAAACACCAACTATTAAATTCTTAAAAAATTATGTGTTTTGAGTGAGTTCAGCTCTTTCCAAGTGACCTTTATATTCTGTGTAATATTTTAAATTTTCAAAAATGAGGATAATAATATTTATATGGTTGCATTGATATAATGATATAAATAATTTTTATAAGACAAACGAAACGTATTGACAACTAAATGTTCTAGTAAATATTGACAATTTAAAATTGTCTACAATAGGTATATCTATTTTAGTACCTACCGACAATATTTATTTTATTAGCAGTTTTTATTGATTCCAACATAATTATATTATTTTAATTTATATTTCACGGACGATACATTTGTTTGGGCATTCAAATTTCATTATTTGTAAAAACTGTTATTTTGTAATAAGCAATTCCACTTTGGATTATAAGTTACCATTTGAATAATAAAAGCCAAAACGGCATCTAAACAATGTCTCTGAAATATACAAAAAGGGCGAGCTTGGGTTATTTTAGGGAATAAATTGGGGGTGGTTTGGTAATATTGAGCCACAGTTTATCTACGTGATTTGTATACAATATTGTTAACATTTCGTTACTGGATTGTTGGGTCACAAATAAAATGTTTATTTTTTATTGGAAACTGGAAATTGGGATACATCTATGTAACTACTAATTATCGTTCAAGAGTATAAATAAATGATTACCCAATGGCCATTATGCCGTGAGCTGAATTAATAAAAATAAATAAACAAATAAATGATAATTATAGTAAGACTTGATGGCATTTGCTGCAGTTGAATTTATATACTTATATCCAGGATGTAAAGCCCATATTATAAAATGCGGAGATAACATTGCATCGTCATTCGTCATAAATATAATGGACCAATTACCAGGTTCGCCTTTAATATAAATGTAATATTTTAGACACATAGTATCCCTATCTAAAAAAAGTTCACAGTGACACAATAAACGTACGATTTATAGCAGTTTTGTTATTTATTCTCCTCAGAATATTATGGTACATAATATTATAGGATAATTTATAAATATTTCTTAACTAAATAATGTACGTTTAAAAAAAAAAAATCTATTCAAATGCAATATGATATAATTTAGTTTATTTAATGATCAATGGTGGCTCTACTAGAATGCCTTCTCCCCATCCACAACCCTCTCTCAGTGCGCAGGTATATTATAAACCGATATGAAAATCGTCAAAACTCTATACACAATGTTGGTAGTGTAAAATAATCGGTCCGAATGCAAACGCTATATTTTCGTAAATAGAAGAAAAAAAATTATCGATTTCCTTTCGGGGAGTGCAGCGTACGAGCGTGCAGAACCCTATTATATTACTTATAATACATGCGCAAACCCTGTGTGCAGTGCACACTGTACATAATATTATACAACGCTGCACGTACACACACAACTGGGAATATGAAAACCTAGACGTGGGATTCGTGACCCAAATAGTGTTCAGCGGTCGACAGTTACGGGGTAGTCGGACGGGATGGTCCCAGTGCAGGGTCCGGGGGGGGAGGGGTGGTAGGTTATGAGGTGGGGAGTCTTCATGGTGGGCAGCGAGGGGGGGGGCGATAAAAGCTATATAGGTTTACGTATTTTTATGCGCGTACTCCCTAGAAAACCCGGGCCAATTACACGATGAGGGGTGGGTGCATCAGCCGGGCTTGGGGTCTTCGACCCAGAGAGTGCTTTTCTGCGGTAAAGATTGTTATTTTATTTTTCTATCGTCGGTCGGGGGGGCGCCTGCGATTCGCTGTCGTCGCAGTGCTGCACCGCGTGCGCTACACTTCGGTACGCTATATATATCTAGAAACGCGGAGTATGCAATAACATGCACATAAACCAACCCCGTAACTACACTTTTCCATCCCGCACCCCTGCATTGCCATACATACACTTATAAACTCACCCCTAGCAACGTCCATCCGAAGCGTTTCTAAAAGTTGCTCTATATACGCGCCGCCACTCCCCCTTTCGACGAATAGCAAAATCGGTCCCTCGCAGCAAGCTCCATCATTGTCTTATTTCCATGTAAATGCGTACTGTACCACTACACATTCTTTGACCTCGAACGTCTTATTTAATAAATCGAGTTCGTTTTTTGTGGCAAAAAAAAGAAATTATATCTTAAAAATCTTTGAAATCTTTGAAATCATAGGAACCAATAATTATAGGCATCGGCCTATAGATATGGATCCGTAGTAGTATGTTATATTATAACGCGATCGGTGTTTACTGCAGTATATCGAAGAATATCGATCTAAATAAATCGACACGAGTTATTATCGTAGGTTTTAGTTACTATATAGTTAAACAGCTTTCCCGCAAAATTTAGAGTCTGTAGGCATAATATTTCGGCGTCTCAGCTGTCGAAATCAAAATACACGTCGATCTCTTTAACGATACTAAACCCGTGTACCTATATTATAACAATTTATAACAATATATCATTATTTTATTTATATAATATCGTTATTGTATATTTTGCGTATTGTATGACATACAACAGTCGGCTCATGTCGTATCGTTTTCTCGTTTCCGCAGGCAATCCCTGCGACGGAGTGTTGGCGTGCGAATGGGAAGGGTGCACGGTAAAAGTCGATGGGCCAGGTCAAGAACCGCTGGTGCGGCACATCGAGAAACTACACGTGGACACCGCTCCCCGGGGCGCCTGCGCACAGTACACGTGCCAGTGGCGAGGCTGCCCCAGGCGCGTGCGTCCGTTCAACGCCCGGTACAAGCTGCTCATACACATGCGAGTGCACTCGGGCGACAAGCCCAACAAATGCACGGTAAACGCCTCCTACAATGATGACAAAACAATTGTATTACAATATAAATTGCCCTAAACAATGTTCGTACATTGTCGGGGCGGGTAAATAACAGTGTGTAATGCGCGTTGCATTATTATTGCGCAGTCCGAATGCATCGTCGTCGTCGTCGCATTATACGTAATAATATTTACGAGCCCGTTTCTATATTATAACGCTGTGGGCGTCGTCTTCCACTAAAATGCACCAAATCGTTATCACTCTGAACGCGATTTTGTGCGATAGTCGATAAAAGTGGGAAACACACAAGTAATGTCACGGTGTGTAATGTTGTCGGTTAATTTTCAGTGCTTGTCCGGTGTTCGGACCCTAGGACAATTTTTTTTCGTACGAAAACAAACCGAAACTCGACCGTTTTTGTTCGTCTCGAGATGAACTTATTTCTCGCAAATTATAGGAACTATCGATTGGTCGATATTAGTTTACACTGTATAACGCTCGATCAATTGACCGTTATTATTGCGTACAGTATAGCTGCTGTCGGATAAATCAAATCATAAATTAAGGCCCAATTCCACATTTCCGACGAGCGGTAGAACCCGAATGTGCGGGGCAGTATAGAATAGCAGTAAAAGTGCAATATCGAATATTCATTTTTTTTTTTTTTATCGTTACAGCATCGACATCGTGGTTATTAGCTTACAGTATGATCATTTGACAAAAAACGATAAATTAAATTAAGTTGTACATTTCAATTTTATTTTAACAAGTGATAATTTTTTGTATGTCAGCGTAGGGTCCTATGGCTTCATATAGATTGTCTGGTATTTCGCGTTCTTTTCTGGCTTCCGTGAATATTTGGCAGTCGATGATGCTGTGTTTGATTGTAAAGGAAGTATTGCATATAGGTGGTTCGGTCTTTTCCATTATATTTTTTCCATATTTAATATTATAATGGTGGTTAGAATACAATATTATTAAATATCATTAATTTTTTCAACCACAGCGTTCTCGTGTTATTTCTATATTCCCCTATTCTGATTACAATGTCTGATATCGTATAAGTATAATATATCTGTCGATGTTAAAAACGACGCACCTTCATCGCTCGTCAAAATATCAGATCTGAAAATCTTACTTTCGATGATAGAGAAAAACATTTATAAGGCTGCTCAGGTCGGTTGACTGTAAAACATAATGACAGCGACAATATTAATTATAGTTATAGTATAGTAATTTTGCAAGAAGCGCCCTCCGAAATGTCGAGATCATAGCACAAAATCTACTCTTGTAACAATGTTTTCGGCGTGACGTTTAGCTATCGAAAAACTTTATTAATTTGTATAAACTCGTACGAAACAATATAACGTTATGTTCCAAGTTTTAATGCAATTTGAGAACAGCTGCAGTAGATTTGAAATTCCCGCCGCATCCCCATTGCCGGGTGCAATATTTTATCGATTTTCCCGCGGTCGCCAGAAAAGTATATATTACAACAACGTGGCTGATGTTGTTACACTATATTATTATTTTCAATATTATATAGTAACATGTATAAAGATAGAGTGTCTATGAATGAACGCGTCGTGTACTTCGCAATTGAAACGTGCCAGATTATAATATTTTACCCATATCGTCACAATAATAATAATAATAATTGTTATTGTGCTATAATGCGTCGCGGGAATAATATTGTAAAGCGACCAAATTACAACTCATTGTAGTAATAGTCCACCGTATTGGGGAAACAGATTCACAAAACGCGCTCTGGTGGAAACAATTTTTGCCTTCTGATTCGCGGGATATATAGATATAGTTTTTAAATTGGTTATTTTGCTTTCTATGATGAATGAATTTTGGTATCGAAACTTTATACGCTTTTATAGCCAACTGTATACGTTGGTAAGTACAATTTCTTCTACTAATATTATCGAATACATTCAAATACACTTCACTTAAAGCAAAATATATGCGAAATGTCGGGAGATTACATACAAATAATACAATCCCCCGACCCCACGTGGGGGGGAACCCGTCTAACCATCGGTACGATAAGCGTCGACAGCGCTCCCGGTGTTAATCTGTCTTCCAAATATGATGATGTTTCTACCCACCGTTTTTCGTACAAACGACACGTACTTAATATTTTACCTATTATTATCGTGCTGGTAATAATAATAATTACAGTAATAATGTAATATCTGATTGCTGTACAATATATACTGCGCCGGCGCAGTGTGACGCGTGTGTCGTGTTAAACATAATAATATGGGCGTACATCGATTGCACCGAAATTACCTTTTTTACTTGTGAGAAATCAATCGATTGCGCCGCTCGCCAAGTCAGCAGAACTTTTTTACACATCGATTCCGCCGGGCTGGACATTCGGTTTGTCGTCGTTAAACGCAGAAGAAGTGTACAAGTGAAAGCTTTATAAAGATTTTATGTCAATCATTTATTGCAGATGACGCGATGAGGTTAAAAAAATTCTGTGATTATCTATGTGATGATTACATCGATGAAACTTCAAAGTTCAATCCAAAAATATGTGCGTCTGTTAATTAAAAAAAAAATGCTGTATAATATATGATGCGTTGGTTATTGTTCAATAAACGGTCGGCGGAATCAACATGATATGAACGAAAATCCGGCGGAATCGATGTTAAAACGGCGACAAAACCCCAATAATATAGTACGCAGCGCCTCCCGAAGAGTGCTGCAAATATCGAGTGCACACGCACATGTAGACCGATTCTCTGAGTAATAATCTATAATGATAAATTGTTATCATTAATAATATGATACTGTATACGCGGCGAATAACGCGTAGTACAAAAACACGTAGATAAAAACATATTGTGTATATTATTATATTATCGTGTCGAATCCGCGACTGCTGTTTACGAACAGGCAGATAAAGCTATTATTTTTGTTTGTTTATCAATTTTTTTTTTTTTTTATCTTACGATTAGGCGTTTCCCTAGAGAAGAAAAATATCCAATGTTGCTTTTTTTTTTTTTTACATTACCGACACTCGCGATGTGTACAATATTATTCGCATGCATATCGACTGATATCCAACCCGGCCGCGATTACACAACAATGTGTGAATACTGTAATATAATAATATCAGTGGCTATCACCGTTGGTATGTCACCAGGTCATAACAGCTATTTTATTTGATCCAGCGCGTCATTGAAACGTCTTATTTAATCAATCAATCTAACGATTTGCAACGACGTAAATTCATCACTGCATAAACTGTCCCCAACAAATGAATAAATAAAAATGCAATTTATTATCGTTTTGTTTAGTTCATATTATCTGAAAATGCTTCTCTGCTGCCGTAGCAATAAAGTCTTATTGAAGTCTTAAAATGTGTGTACTGTATAATTTATAATGCGTAGGTATACATGTCTTATGGGTATATTTTAGTATATAATTTGCGCTTGATAATGATCATAAACGTTAAATAGGTATTATAATATATATATATAGCTAGTATGTCATCGATTGTGATCGGTTTTAGTTATACAATTTGCGCACATTGTTTATGACGATATTATTATTGCATTTACAAAGAATTTCGATTCGAGGAACTAATAAAAAATATTTTATGTTTTTACCAACAGTTTGCTGGTTGTCCAAAAGCATTCTCTCGACTAGAGAATTTAAAAATTCATCAGCGGTCGCACACCGGTGAAAAACCATATTCATGTCAATTTTTGGGTTGCTCAAAAGCGTTCAGTAACAGTTCGGATCGAGCGAAACACCAAAGAACACATTTCGAACAGGTAATTTATTACTATTAAATTTAAATGGTGATCATACCTTTATATGCAACTACAAAATGTTGGAAAACGCGATTGCATCATATTTTAAATAGGCATCTAAATTTAAGATAAGACATTTTTTTTATATATATATTTACGTAGTAAATGATTGTAATTTAATAATTGAGAGTTTGTGTGAAATAAATAATTTTTGACCTTATGAATGTTTAGAAAACATCATCAAATGCAATAAATTATGTTAACGAATGAAACTTATATCAACAGTTATACGAGAGGAATATAAAATATAAATTATATCGAAGTTATAAAACTTTCTCGAATGAAAGTCACGAACAATGAGAATAGTTCATTATTTTAAAGTCGTGATTTTTGTCGATTACTATTTTCTGTATCAATGTGAGCAAAATAATTGTATAACAACACCGAGTTATTGTATAACTATAAACTATATTCACTTCAGTGGAGATGAAATTCACCACCGTTTTTATTATCTTGTATAATAATATAATAACCATCACATCAGAATGTGACCTTTGTGCAGCTATATAATATTACGATGTTAAAAATATATATAATTTTACGGAAAATACAATTGTAAAACAAACACACGTGTAACAACTTTGAATACAGTTTGAAAATAGTTTTTGTGTTATTTTAATCGATTAAACTTTCACTAATATTATCAGCCATCAGTTAATCACAGACGATATAAGTCGTATATTAAAAAATGTGTAGGCATATTAATATATAATATCATACAATTATTTTTATAAAATTAAATAATACCATACCCAGTTAATATTAATTCGTAATTATACGGATTATTTTAATCATTAAAATAAACATAGAATCATATTATTCAATACAATAAAACATAAAAATAAAAATATAATAATGCATAATATTAATACATTATTATCATTTTATAGACACGTCTGCTAATAAATTGCATATATAGAATGCCGTCTTTAAATTCAAATACTATCTAAAACATGTGGTTGGTCGTGGTTAGAATAGTTGAGGCTAGGCGTTATTTTTAGCATCTGTTAAATTTATCATTTAACTCATCGTCATATTAGATAGATCTAATTATTAACATTTCCATATTTTGAACATACGAACCTTATCCAACATGTTAGGTGTTGTAATTTAATAATAACGGTATAATAATTTAATAATAATTATAGAAAAATTATTCAAATTTTTTCAAAATATCAAGTAAACGAAGAATCCTCACAACATATAATTTAATTTTCGAGAGCATATATGTAAATACACGTAAAAAATGCATGAAAAATTGAATCAAACACTTCCACTACCAACTCTTAAATTAGATTTCTAATAATATTGTATTATTTACAGAAACCATATGCCTGTACAGCAAGTGGATGTAACAAACGGTACACTGATCCGAGTTCACTTCGAAAACATGTAAAAAACCATTCGCCACAACCATCTACGGTGAGCTACATTTAATACTGAAATGACTAGTAATTTTGTACAGTGCGAAATGTTTTTGACGTTGTGGTTGTTCGTTGAAATTTTAATGAATTTTCGCTCAATAGCGTCGTTTGTGTTGACGAACATGATATACTAATCATTATTTGTTTTCGTTTTATTGTAGAAGCATTGGTCCAAAAATAATATTTTACCTAAACCTCATATTCAATCGGAATTGGCCAATACAACAAACACTCAGACAATACGTAAGTTTTTAAAATAATTTTAAATGCAAACCATATGGTCTTGGGAGATAAAGTTACAAGACAACTTTAATTTATCAGTGTACCACTTACAGGAGAAAAAACATTTTCAATATTGACTATTTTTTAGGAAACCGCTGCTAGCTGGACGTTTTTGAGGTTATGGTGTATTAGTATTGTAATTTCAAATTTATGAATAAAATAAAAAATTAATAATTAATAATAATAAATTAATAAAGAACAATAAAACATGTAACGTCCGTGTTACTTTTTAAATTGATGAACTTGAATGACAAAATTAATTATAATTAATTTTATTTTATCAATATTTAATATTTATTAATTAATCACTTCTACTTACAAAATATTATAAGTATTATATAGTTACCTCAAAAACGAATAACGAGCAGTACTCAACATAAAGTGGTCATAATTGAAATTGTTTGCATAATTTTGCAAATGCCGTATACTAGGTGGAGGGGGAGATGTCCTTCCTTATTTGCTAAGACTGTTTGCAACCAAAAAATCGCTTTCCAAATTAACGAAAATAATTTTTTCATTCTTATGTAATTTTTTTTTTAGGTTATTCCGATGAAAAACAGTTCAAAATCAAGTTAGAAAAGCCTCAATGGTAAAATGTGTGTCGTGAAACAACATACTTTTTAGGTTTATGAAGCCTGTGATTTTTAAAATTAAGCTCATGAGTCTATAATAATTTGTTGTGATTATAGAGGGTAAAAACTGTTTAAATAAGTTGTCTTAAGCAGATTAAATTTAGAGATACATTTTAAATTTCTGTTGTCTTGTAATATATAATCATATACAATCTCATTTATTATAATTTTTCTTTTTATGTTTAATTAATATGTATACATTAATTGTTTGATCAGTTTTCTTTAAATTTTACGTACGTTTTTTTATTTTTATTTATTATATTAAATTTGTTTTAGAAAATAATATTTTATACAAGAAAAATAATAATAAGTTAAATATTGTGAAAAATTAAAATCATATTGAAATAAAATACTTTATTATGTTCATATTCCGTGTACGATTTGATAATTATTGGCCATCACCATGAATATTTAAATTTTTTTTCATCGAGACAGAAATAATTAATATGACATTCGTATTTAATAAGTTTGTGATAATTAGAACAGGGCAGTCAAAACTATATTACATTAATAAGAAATAAACCGAAGAACCTCATTATTCTTTATTTACTCAATCTGATTGCAATGAGTAAATCCTAGTTTCCCACTGGAGACAAGTGAACACAAGGAGTACGAGGAATACGAGAAGAATAAAGGCTTTGAAAAGCACTAAAATGTCTAAAATTATAACAGTTTCATTTAAACATGCCAAAAATATATGTATTTTTTGAAAAATTTCAAACACGCGCAAGTTAAATAAGAGATTAGAGTCAATAATTATACTAAGTATACTATATAATAATTTTACTAATTAGATAACTTATAATTATAAGTTAGATATTTAAGTTTTTTGGAAAAGAAAATATAAAGTGGCATTTATTAATATTAATAGTCGTTTCATAGAATTATACCGATTTTAAATGTCATCCAAATCTTTTTGTTGGAGTCTTAGCCTTTAAAATGTTTCGATCATCAGCAAAAAGCAAAATATTAGAAGAATATAAAGCCAAAACAATAGTGTTGATAAATTAATTAATTAGAAGGTAAAACTTACTGAATAACAACTTTTGAAAGTATATATAAATTGTTTTGGCGTAAACGCGAAATTGGGTACCTGCTAGTGTTTTTTCTTTGATACAGATTAAATTGACCTCAAAAATGAAATTGCCATTTGTTGCTAATACATTTTCTTTGCTGACTAGGAAAAATTCAATACACTTTTGAATTCGAAGCTGAGCAATATAAATGCATTGATTTTACGATGATGTGTATATTTTTATTTATTTATTTTAGCTTCTGAAAATCTAAGCGGAGCGATGATTGTATTGATTTCGCAATGATGTGTGTGTGTGTGTGTGTGTGTTTTGTGTCTGTTTACACGATAAGTAGTCGAAACAATGATTTGAACTTCAACTACAGTATCTTTTCCGATGGTTATGTGAATCTAGCTGGTGTATTAGGCAAAGTTTCTCAAAAGTTTTTCATAGTGTATCCAAAAATATCTAATAATTTTATATTTTAACGATATCTATATCTATAACTAATTACACAGTATTTTAAATAGATATTTTAAGTTTGAATTTGCAGGAGATTTAAGGATATTAAAACGGGGAAAAACGATTTAAGTAATTTTTTTGTAATTAAAAAATATTATTCTAATATTGACCGGTCGACCTTCTTCATGCTCACGTTTTTCGTATTCAATGGTTTTATATTATTGAATTTAAATGTTTACACATCCATTACAGTGACCCACACGACAATATTATTGTACAGCAGATTGGTACCCACTTGCCCTCCTTTTTTTTTTTTATTATAAACGTAACATAGGTATTAGGAATTGTTTGTTGCGGAAACAGTTGTTATATTTTAAAACAAAGACATAATTACCTTAAATTATGTTTTTATTGTGCTGATAAATTTAATGTTGTTAGTATGACACTTAGTAGTGTCTGTTACTTTTAGAATGTACCTATTCTTAAGTGCACATTTTTTAAATATATTATTCATACACTCTTAATTACATAAGTTTTAAAAATGGATTTAATCGTGGCTACATTTATATAACAAAGGCAATTTAAATTTTTAATGAACTAAAAGTGTAAGATTACATAATATTAATTTACTAAATTTATCTTAAGATCATTTCCCAACTTCAACACACTCAATAGTTATAACATAGGTAGTAGTTATTTGGAATAGTTTATTAGTGTTCAAAATATAAATATTCAATTGGTAATGGATAGTTGTAATTAGTATTTGATCTGGATCCAAAACAGTGAGCTTGATATTATATTATAACTTATTAACAATATAATATGCTCACTGACTGTGGAGATTCCTAAACACTTAAATTAATGTGAATAATACATGCACAATAATCAAGCCGACCGTTGCAGAGTAATAGAACGGTTTATATTTTTAATTAATTAAACATCCATCCTCTTATTTTAGATTTAAAATGCGTTCACTTTGAAGTGTATTTTTTCCTGGTGAGTTTTTAGAAAATATATTGACTAATCACTACCTATGTATAAAAGTGCAAGAAATTAAAGAGTTATCTAATGTAAATAATTTGGTCACCAGCTATAATAACTTCGCAGTTGAGGCCTGAAACAACTATCATGGCATTGCATATTAAACGCATTAAGAAAAAGCAGTTGACTGGTGTTACGTACGCGATTTAAAATAATCGGTTAATCAAGTGAGTGTGTGTGTGTGTGTGTACCATACATAAATGTTTCCACCATGTTACATTAAGTTCGGTTGAGTTGCTTGAACTTGACAGTTGTTGGCGATTAAAGCGTCGTATATGGACCAGTGGAAAATTTGAGATTTGAAGCAGGGAAATGGTCTTTTGGCGCCGGAATAGCGCGGTAGGTACCTATATATATATAAAAACCCACGTCGGCAAGACTAGAAAGACCAATGGCAGGGACTGTGTGGCAATCTATTTTCCAGATCAGATCAATATGACGTATATATATATATATTATATAACAATATGAGCATACAAAGCTAATAGTATTTGAATTTGAGGGGAGGAACCGGAATGGCTCTTATTTTTATAATATTTATTTTGCGAGTATTCTTTCCACATTTTCTACATAGTACATAATATGTCATTATAATACACTCGCAAGTCTTTGGCAACGAACATTTTTAGTCCGTTATCGATGTTCTATTAACATAACTGATGCAATATTATATTATTATTACTATTATTATTCTTTGAAGTTCCTCATAAATGTGTAGTTCATTACACATATTTGGCAGAGTCAATGTATGTTGGAATGTCAGACGGTATAGGTAACTATTTTATTATTTATTTATCTAATTCGTTTTTAGGATAATGTTTTTAAAAAGTTTAACTATTTTGAGATTTGAGATTTCTCTAATTAAACAGTGCAAGTCAAACACAAAATTGATTTCTTATTTTCCACTTCCATATACCTATTAAAATTTTAAATTATGTTGTAATTATTTAAATAAGCAGGCGCCTAATGTTAATTTCGTGTCCGTTAAACGCCATCGTTATTCATATTTTAATTACTCTTGTCGAAAGTCCGTCTTGTGTGTACATCTAGTTATTATTAGTTCATCACACAATAATCTTGTCAATAATTCTGCGTGTCGCGGTGCAATGTCTGCGGACCGGGTCCAATCAAAAATCTATTCAAATTCCGGCGATAAACATTAAATAAAATGTCTATCTGTGCATAAATACATTGTACGCGAATAGAAATTATTTTGAAAATCGATTGTAATATTATTATAATAGGTACATATATGAATATTGCGTACACACGATGATAATATTATGAGTATATATAATTATAATTTACGAGGCGTGCGAGAGAGAGAGGATCGGACTTCGTGATTTGTATATTATTATTATTATATATTATATATATACCTACACGATGGTGTATAATAATGATTTAATTAACGCAAAGTGCAGCGAGATCGTGACGATGTGGTTCGAAGGGCGGCGCACAATGTGCCTGCATGGACAGTCATCGGAACTCGATTGATATAATATGCGGACGACGATCGTACAATATTATACGCGGTGCTAGTTAAAAATCTAAAATAGTGTATACATTGTATTATTGTTATTATAATATCGTAACATAATGTGAAATTAGTCGGCCAGCGCAAAATCCACTAACCGCTCCACGTCAATATCGGAACGAGTGAAACGTGCGGGGGGGGGGAGGTGGCTAGGGAGTGAGAACGACCATATCGGGCTGAAAGTTTATAGGAGCGTCACTTTTTCATTACGACATACCTGGGATTATAGTTTCATAAATATTGATATCATTATAATGTCATTAAACACTAATATTATGGTCATAGATTTTTTTGGAAAACGGACGACGCGTTTCGTACTTTCGTCGGACCGGAAATCGCGGAGCTCGCGGCAAACACGAACGGTTACCGCAAGTCGTTCCGTTGGAATTTCGTCACATTTCACACACCTCAGTGGCACTAGATAGTATTATGAATGTTCACATTCGCGGCGACCACAAACACATTTTTATCGATAAACCATCATCGGTATACGACGGAAGCTGCGAACAAGTCTGAAGAGTCTTCAGACCGAGTAACTATACCGCGTTTCCAGACCGGCCGACGACGGAAAAGTTCTCCGCTCGCGCACAGTTTACAATGTGGAAAATTGATTACAGGTGTAACACATACACGAATAGCCCACATGTTTATGTGAACGTCTTGTGTAATATTAATTGGTGAATGTAAGCAAACAGATTTGATCACGGACGATGCAAGTCAAGTTTTTTTACGATCTGTGTATACCGGCGGATGGCCAACGCGAAAACGTGGTTTTATAATAATTAGAAATGTGGATTTTATGCGACGAACAATTTTTTTGGTAATTCACTTAGATAATTATCGTAAAGAGTTAAGCAATAAAAGAGAATTGAGGAAATATGAATTGACTGTTAATTATACAAATACATCTTTTGTAGATTATCTTGGACCAATGTTTTTCAATTCTATGCCTTTTGAATTTAAAAAAAATAAATACTTTAGGATGAAAGGATTAATATTAAAGGCTTGGTATATAAATATTTATTTCTGGAGTTAAATAATGAGTTGCTGTAATTTTATTTTATATTCTAAGCTTTGTAAGTATTAATCTATGAGGTCTTATTCGTGTATCTTAGACTAATGTGTTTATTTTATATATTTCTCTCTTTATCGTGTACAATTTCTTAATAATATTTCTAAACTATATTTGTTTATTTAGCTACTTAGAACCTATACTCTGTATTTTGTAAATTTTGTAATTATAATAATTGTATCATAAATATAATAACTCTCTTTCTCCAACACAAGCTTTGCTTAAAGGAGAAAGAAAATCGAAAATGTTACTTTCTTTTTCAATAAAACCGTTTTTTTTTTTAATTTCACCAGTAAATTTATCAAATTTACGGTAAAATTGATGAATATTATACCAGAGATGTAAAATGTCCTGTTTTTACTGGCTCAACGAAACTTTTCAGAAACTTATCAAAAAAAAAATTGAAACTTTTCGTTTTGCTCTTTTGACTTTTAATTTGATTTGTATACCTGTTCCACAATTAAAATAATAGTGATTTATTAATTATTAGCTATTATTGATTTATTTATTAAAATACAATTAATATTTTAAATAATAGTATCCATCACTCTTTCGCAGGTAATGAAAAATTTCAAAACTTTTCATTTAAATAACCTTTAAAGCTTTTCAAATTTCATGATAAGTTTCACTTGTACCGAAACATTTGAAAGTTTTCAGCCTTGAAGTAACGTAAGGTGAACAAAATGTTGTATTTAATAATCACAATAATTCTTATCACTTATCGGTCGTTGTCATTTTATAAAAATCCGTTTTTGTATTATAATTCTTATATCTCGATCAAAAATACAAAAATACACAAATTAAGTGGTCATTTGAATGTTTATGAACAGTAAAAATAAGTGTAAACAGTAAATTTGTATTGTACATTTACTGTTAATTTACCTTACTGGTAAAAATTTTACACGGTAAATTTACGAGACTAACATCACTAATAATAATAATAAAATTATAATATATATTATACGGCTGATTGGCACGACGTATGCTGTATGGAAACGCATAGGTACTTTGTGTGTGATACGGCTACTGAACGGACAATTAATAATTCAATAAGTTGCAATATAATATTATGTTTAAACGCCGTTTCACGCCTATACTATTATAGTAACCAATTAACGGACTTAAGATGACGCTATCGCTGTCTCCGTCTTACATACGCATTATACATGGCAAATTGTACGTGCTGAATAATGCATTTAACTCTGTTATGATTAATATTGGGGCGAATTTACCTATATTATAACATTTGGAAGTGAGAATATTATCTAGTGAACCTCATACTGTTTTTTCCATTTTAATTTTAGAACAGGTTAAAATTGTAAATTGTTTGTGTATTTTAAAATACTCATAACTTGCTTTAAAATTAAAATATAAAAAACCCTGTGAGGTTCACTGTAATAATATTCTCACTTCTAAATTTGATAATAGCTGCGGTCAATATTCGTTCCAACATTATAATCATAACAGAGTTAAGTGGATTATTCAGAACGTCGTACAATAAATTATTGCTATGTTTTGCGTTTGTAAGACAGAGACAACGTCTGTGGGCGTAGCGCCCCCTTAACATACAATTATCACACAATAAGTATTAATACAAATAAGAAGACTGCATGTGTTATCTACTTGAGTGGGTTGTCTTCTTCATCTTACAATTAATCTAAAACAAATCAAATATCAGTTCAGCAGAAACAAGATTATAGGATTTCAAGTAGACTTGACGAAAAATTCCAATCTGTTTTTAGACATTTTTTTATCCTTTCATTTGTTTCAAATTGGTATGTTCGGCAGAGAAAACGTCTAAAATCCCACGTCGCGCTTGTGTCGGACAAACACAGAAAATCACGGTACCGAATCCCCTCGAGTCTGATAACAATAATATTAGGTATGTCAATTAACTCTAATGTCTAAGCCAAGGGCTAAGCTCTGCAGCTCAACTCAAATTTGATATACATGTCTTGCGTTTGTAAGCCCGGATACAATACACGCATGAATAGAGCGACCTAACCTAACCTTTTAAAACATCCAATTTAACATCGATCGTCAATAGAAAATTTGTCGTGCGTGCACTCATCTCCGAGATGTACTCGGTGGCTATCCTCGGGCCTTCTCGTCGCACACCGCCTTATCTAACTAAAATGGACGTCGTTTCAATGAAATGGTATTTACACCGAGACCGTTTTGTCAACCGGTCGAGAACGCGTGTGTAAATAATATTATAATAGTTTATTGTGTTCGTGTTTGGATAATGGGCCGTAATACTATTATATATAGGTACGTGTATTATGTTACGATCCGCCGTTTTTCTAACATATAATAATATCATGTTGCGTAACGAAAACTACCGTAACTCCGCTGCGCCATTCGACTTCACACGTTTTCCCGCATTGGTAATATTATTATTATTATTATTGTTGTTTTATTGTATTATTATCATCGTCGTAGCGGGGGAATTGATGCGGCGAAGAATGGGACCGGTGCCGAATTAGAACAATGCGCTGTCGCTAATCATCTGCTGCGGTGCTCGGGATTACGAGATCGAGGCACGGCGGAAGACGGAACCGTACAATATTATTATTTATTTTCGATATTATGTGTTGTAATGTCAGGAACGTAACATTAGTGATTACAGCTGTAATAATAATAATAATAATAATAATAATCGCGGGGGTGGGCAGATATTGTAGGACGAAAAATACAGGAAATATATACTGCAGGTATCTTTGCAGTCGCAGTTCAAAATTAATTGTTCGAGCGAATTGTGTCGTGCGCCAATCATGTGCCGCAAAAATGCATCGGACGTCTACTCTGAATTTTAATGGTGCAATATTGTAATTACTAATAATATTATATAATATGCTTTGTCGCTGTACTGCGCTGTAGCGGTATTTTTCCTTCGTGGAACTTCCACGATAAAGCGTACGCCGAAACTTCATATTAATAATATTATTGTCGGGGAAAACATGATTTCCAAAAACATTTCGAGCATAAAACAGTATATTGTGATTTTATTGAAGACCGTGTTATAATAATAATATGTGTATACTCATGTGTAATATTATGTGTATTAGATGTACCCATAATATTATATAGGTGACTGTGGCTGAACTACCTTTCCTCCTGTACACCTATAGCCACCTAGGCACCGTACATCATATTTTAAAATATTGCCTATCGACAGTGTTACCAAATTAATCAAACAGCGTTACCTATCAGAAGTGACCACTATATAATAATGTATAATAAAACATATACTTTTTGAACTCAAAAACGCATAAACAATATATACATGGGTCGCCCACTGCAGGAGTTGCAGCACACACGTAAATTAACTATTTCACATGATTCAGTGTACCTAGGTAACGGTATATAATGTCAGGGAGTATAAAAAAAAAATGTGATATACTCAAATATTATAATATACTAAGGATATCAATTCAAAAACCCTTTCTGAGAATATTTTTCCGTAAATATCTTGGTAGATATACATTATCAATTATTATGTTCGTTTCCAAATGTTTAAGTGCGATAGAAACGTATTATACGCATTGGTCTGCAAGTAATAAACGTATACAGAGGTATGTAATTTTGATCAAAGTTTCCGAAAGAAAAACGTCCGTTCTATTCATTCGAAAAACTAAAAAGTACATTACAATGGTTTAATAGCATCTATTCATAGTCGCGTTTAAACGAAAAAGTTTACATTACATAAGTGCAACGCCCGTTTCCGACCGGAAGAAAGAGAGAGGATCTCAGCACACGCAGATGCAGGTATTATATTATAGGTATACCGTATACCGTATTCTTCGCGATATTCCTATATATAGAATAGTTAAATCTTTGCATTACACGATTATTAGGCAATATTATAATTACACGTTGGACCGGCCACCGTCGGCTCTAAAATATTTATAGATACGTCATAACAACAACACCAAAAATACGATATTATAATATTATACTGTCCGCCTATGGTACCCATATGCTATAAATTATATTATATCGATGGACGGGAAGGAAGCATAGTCTGCAGGGTCACAATATAATATGTTATAACGATGTTATTGTGTCTATAATTTGGGAATAAAATACACGTCGACAATAATATTATAAACGATGTACAGTATAATTATTTTAATTACCTGTGCGGGAGTCGTCGTAGTCTGTTAGATATTCATCATCCATTCCCTTTGTATCCAGAGAGCGCACGTGACACGTCCCAAGACACACAATATTATGGATCCGTAACGAAGTTTAAAAAGTGAACACGTATATAATATGACATAATAATCTAGGTCACGCGAGTAAAAACGATTAATTTTAGATCATCCAGTCGCCCTAAGTTTTAGTTTTTACTTAACATGCTTTTTCACCCGTGGTGTATTATATATATAGTGACTATACATAGTAATTGTTTGACTTGTCGGTTCACGGTGACTATAATATTTGTTGGGGAAGCTATGGATAAACGAGCGAAAAGTTTCCTAATGAATTTTACTGGGATGATGCGCATTTCGAATGAGGAATAGTAATTAACGGTGAAATCAAAATTAAAACAAAAGTAAGAAAATTAAAATAATTTCGTGTTTAACGCTATTACGTCCAAGATCATCACGCTTATATATTGTTATCGTCATGATGTCGGTTTTCACTTTTAAGTTTTATTTAAATTTTGAATCCAAAACAAATCGGTCGGATTGCAAGTTTCATAAAGACCGGGAATGTCTGAGAATATTTTAGAGCGCATAAATTAGAACATTTTAAAATCATTAAGTCGATGTAAATAATATGTATGGGTACACGTACCGTCCATCGCAGCTTTCGTGATTGTGATTAATTTCACTTTTATTTCGTATAAATCACCGTATATGGTAATATAAACTACAATATTTATCACGTCGAGCTGCTGATATTTCATAAGTATTTACTATCTGAGTGATGTACTGATATTAATATGAACATGATTATAGGTGATTAACATTAATAACTGTTGGTTTTATTCTATTTCCACGATGGGCACATAAATTAAGTGTATATTAATCTGCAAGAGGCACTATGGGCAATAGATGTTATTATTCGTTTTTTTAATACTTACCTATTATCAATTTTTTTTCAATTAGTGCAATAGAAAAACATTATCTTACGGTTGTTCTGTGTTGGCTGTATACAAAACGTCTTATTAAGATATTCTTGTCGGATAATGTTTATTCGCAATTAATTATAGACTAAAATAGTTAAATGATGGGTTTAATTATCAATAGGAAGAAATCCACGCTAAAAGTTTTTTGTTTTAATGAACACGAAAGGTGAATGTAGATGTGTACCTACTGCTACTACAGCTGTATAATAGACTTCTTAAGAAATGTTAAATTTGACAAATACTTATACGTTGTTTACGCTCCAAAAATTTTCCAGATAAACTATTAAGAAATATTTCAGGACAGATTAATAATAAACGATTTGTTCTGATTATAAAAATTACAAGTCTTTGAACGACCTCCAAGACGGAATCGGAATGGTATATTATATTAGGTATACTATATTTAAGTATACCTATATAAATATATGTACCTACCTATACCGTATATACGGCGATGGATTAAAACATTTTGAAATAAATTGGTAATTATGTATATAAAAAAAAGCCATAAAATATCATGTCCGATACTGATTGGTCGTAATATGTGTCCAATTCGGAAAATAATAAATTGCAAAAACGTATTATAGATGTATAATCGAAATAGCCATATTGTGTACGAATATGATGGAAAAACATCGATGGGATAACACTGCAGCGAGCGAACCGACAAGGTATGCAAAAAATGCATAATAACAATAACATTACGACGCACACCTACCATAAATCGTTATATATTTACCGTCCAACCCGTCTAGAGTTAGATATAAATTAAGATTATGCGGTCATAATTTATTGTGTTTAAGTCACAACATTCTAAGGAACCACGCCGTGATGGTGTCATGACGTAAAGAAAAAATTGCAAATATAATTGACCGATTATGATATCCGCCGTAGAAGTAATCTCTTTTTTTTTCACGTCTGTATGTTTGATCGCAATAATATTGTTGTACATTAAATAAATTCTATGTCGTTGTACAACGAACACATTTATACAATTACACACATTGCAGCAGTATACGATTCGGTACAATTATTCAAAATAAAATAGTACGCGCATGATACCGCGGTATAATAATCATGACGTGCAATTATTATAATCGTGGCGGACCCGAAAATCCGTACACTCCAGACTTGCTCTGGAAATATTATTCGAATCACACGTTATACCATATAGTTACTTATATAATATACTTACTATATATATATTACTTATCATAGAGTTTAAATCACGCGTGTCTTTTAAACGGTTTTAATAAGAAACATCTGTCCGCCGTTCGTATGCGCATAATATTCGTATCATATTTTAATGTATTGTCGTGCGGCGAGCGTTGCCGCGACGTTATATTATATTATTTTATATTGTAGTTTTAGTTTTTTTGTTCAAACAATAATATTTTACTTGTATATGTATATGTAGAACGTATGATATTATTATATAAAACGATATCACAACATATATTAATATCGCCTAATTGGCCGAAACGAAATGCATGCGCGAGACTACAGAAAATATATAATATTATAATTTATTATTATTACGTTCATATGCTCGGCCGTTAAACCACGATTTTTTTTTTTTTATCATAAGGATCGCCACCAAGATTGTCATTATAGTCGACACCGTGATTTTGTTTAAGACTGTTTAAATCAGAAGTCGCGATGAAATCAAAATTATCACAATTATCCTGAAAAGATCCTTGCACCGTACCGATATAATGTATACTGCACGTGTGTAATTTTACATAATTATAAGTATAGGTTTAGGTCCAATTTATCTGAAAACCCATTATTAATTTATTTCACCGTCCGTGAAGCGTATTTATACAATTTTAATAAATTAATTTCATAAATAGCGAAATGAAGATTGTATTTTAAATTTCTTTATTTAATCTTTGACCCGGCAGATATGCATAATACTATACATAATATAAATACCAAACTGTTATATCAAATACTACAGATTATTAAATACGCACTTAAAACCATTGCGAAACGCAATCAATGTATGAGACAACTCATTTTTTTATAATTTTCTGTTTATATTACGTTTAAACTGCTGAAATCTAAATAAAAATTAATACTAATACATAAAGTGTTGCACACATTCTATTAAAAGATAATCATCATGTTTCGAATACGCTTGCGTTGGTTAAAATCTGGTAATGAGAAATCTCAACTTGTCTTCGTTTAATTTGTTTGGCAATAATGATATGGAACGGTACATATAGTACATACTATATTATTAAATTTAGAATGTAGTATAATTTTTCCCCAGGCTATTTTCGCCATTTTCGATATAGTAGGACATTTCCCGCCCCTCCCCCAATACTTAAAAAAAAATATTTTTTTTGCTGTGTAATGTATCAATTTGTCTTAATACCAACGTCTAATAAAATATAACAGAATACATTTACAAATATTTCCATAAATATAATTTATTATAGATATATATTTTAATTTCGATTGACCATTGTCTATTTGAACAGTAAAAAATATTATTATTATAATGATAAGAAAAATAATAAACTATATTTAAAACAAGTATTATAATAATCAGAATATTTTACGAAAACACATTCCAATTATTATAGTAGGTAGAGCAGTGTTAGGTACTATTGTCATCTAAAGAATTGTTAAGGAAAATGTCTTACTACACCGAAAATATTCGGGTGGTGAGGAAATGTCTGAAGGGAAATTGTACATTTACCATTATTTTATAAGCGAGTATGCGACATGAGTTAATAATTAAAAAAATTCAATCATGGAACCAATTATAATTTCCAAACTGCGCATTTCCATTGTAAAATTCTGATTATTATTTACGTCTTGTTTTCAATTAAACTACTTAACTGTTACATACTTATATCCGATTAATGTTCAATTTAAGTTCATTTGTAAGCAATGTTAGAATAATAAATTGTCAAAATCAAAACAGCGTAATACGTCATATATTATGTTACTAACTTGGCATAAGGCTCGTTTAATGTCGTTCGAATGTTAGACAGCGGGAGCCAATTTAAAAATAGATTTCTTTTAAAAAATAAATACAACAAAACCTTGATCAAAAATATATGCATTTTGAAAAACTAAAATGGTCAACGCATGTTTTAAATGGAAAAATTAACAAAAAAAGGACATTAGCCAATCTCTAACTAAACCACATTATACTATATATTACGTGTTTTTATTTAAGTATTTGATTTAAGTAGGTACATCAACGTTATATTATATTGTATTATAATATTATTAGGTATGTAATGGTTACACAATAACCCATTATTTTCTTATTAGACAATAATATATACAATTTAATTATAGGTACATACTAAATGTTTGACATTATCTAGATACATTTGTTGTATATTTTATCTTATCCAGATAATAAAAACAGTTCAAAATTAAACACTGCTTGTTCTTAAATTTACTGTACATAAGGTATAAGGTATATAGTTATTATTTATTTGTTGATATAATGATCTAATGATCTAATGCTGTATATGTCTATAAAAGTACTTACCTACAATTGTCATGAATATAAGGGATGAACTTATTATATTATATATTTAAATATAAAAATATTTAAGTGCTTCGAATTTTATTTATATAATATATAAAATATGAATAACGAGTATATTCCTAAATAATATTATGCGAAATAATTTAATAGTTTAATAATTTAATTGACTTTAAAATTTAAATAGTATATATTTTTACTTTTTAACATATTATTACAATTTATATTATAAGGTACCTACCTATATGTGCTATATGTGTTATGTTATATAATATTGAAAAATCATACAAAATATAACGCGCATTTGCTTAAAATTAGTTGTTTCATAAAAAATATATGACATTGGAACTTCATGTTCCCTACACTTCGAATTTCAATAAAGTTTAATATTTTCAGTTAATTAGTTTTAAACCATGATTTTTAACATAAAATTATAATTTATAATTTATAATAAATCAATCGAATACGTTAGTTGACTTAGGTATATAAGTATAATATAACGTTCAAATAAATAATTTAATATTGTAAAATTAATTGTTTGTCAATGGTCAATAATTATAATGTTGCCGTCTATACATTTTTTTGGCGATTCTGATAATTTGGCCAAGGACTATATGTTTTTATGTCAGACAAATTTTTTTTTATTGCTTTCACAATAAAAACATCGTACATTATCAATTATTGTAATATCGTATTAAAGTAATAAATAGTAATCATTTATTGTCGAATTATTTCCAGAGAATGTCAATTCGAATTTACATTCAAACATAAACATAATGATTGTAAAAATCTCACGTTAAATCTTATAATTTTGACAAAACGAAATACCTTCGAGGTTTATTATACATTATATGTTCCCCTCAATGTTTTTCCACCTATACAATATGTGTGAGGTATGACTTACCTGATGAAATATAATCTCTGTAAAAAAAAAAAAAACATTGTGCTGATTTTTTTTATGGTTTTTAACGCTATTTTTCCATCCAGCTAATGGACGTGTGTAAATATAAAAAATACAATTATTTATAATATACTATGTATTATACGAGTATATAAGACTAGATTCAGCGATACCACGGCAAACATCTATTATAGTCCATACGAATATATATTTTACACTTTTATACGACACAACCAAACCAGTAATGTGCACATTTTATTTTACTATTGATGTTTTCGTAGACGGATTACATTTTTTCGCGCCTACAGGCAAAAGTTCGATTATAACTCTCCTTGACGTACCTACCTAAATATTATTATATAAACTTCGATTTTTGTTCTTTAGCACTCACAATTTTGACGCCCTGGGCAAGTTCTCTATAAATAACAAAATCAGTAGTGACCTAAACGATACGTGCTACTTGCTATTTTCTCTCCGGCATGGAAAAACGTTGAATCGTAGATAATATGTTTTAAAATTATGATTAAAAAAAATGTATCAATGCGGTTGCTATATGCGGTAGCGTAATTATATTATGTATCTGTTGCTAAGTGAAACATTACGAAAAATATAATTTGTATGCAGATTTTACAGGATCCTTTTTTTTAAAACATAAATAATATATGTTTTTAGGCTGGATACAACTTTTTTTTTCTTTCCGTAACCAATTTCACGTAACCGATTTTTTTTTACCATAGAAACGCAAATCAAAAACAAAAACACACCTATGATTCCTCAATTTTTCTTGTTGAGGAAAAATGTTGGGTAATATACTACTTAAATGACTAGAAACGAAAAAACAGTTTTACATTATTTTGGTATGGAAATGTTATTATATTATTCATCGATCACTATGATCCAACCCATATAAATACTGCAACTCAAACGTTATAACGTTATAACAAATAATCCATCACAGTTACAAAAAAAAATGTATTCAGCCCAAAAACATATTATATTTTATATAGTTTCTAATTAAATTAAAAAAACGTTTTCATACTATTGTGTTATGTTAGGGGTCTCTTGTTTAAGTTATGTAGCCATGTAGGCGTCAGTATCATAACGATATTAGTACCTAGTTCTACCATCGTGTGTTGAGTGTCAGTCAAGCTTTTACCTTTTAAGCGAACCACAATTATTAATAACGTTCAATAATAATAAATTAATAATATAACTTTACCAGAACTCTTCTATACACGGAGTGATTTTAAACAGAGAGCACTTATTTTTAGTGTACAGCGAATCTATGAAGCAATGGAAAAAAAAACCATCTGCAATAATTCGAATGAATTTGACCTTTAAGAATATAATCTACATAAACTAAAAAAATAAAAAATTGTAAGATACGATAAAAAATTAAATATTTTTCTAAGATTTATCAAATTACATACATTCACGAATAACACGTGTTGTTCAGACTTAAAAGAACCGCCTTGTATGATAATATGCTGATATAATATTATAATGCACCTCTACGTAGGCGCATGTACGGGTCACACAAAATCGTTGGATCATGGTATCTATGGGTTACATTTTCATCTAAACTAGTCCATTAGTGAATAGATTTCACGCGTCTGGGCGTTCAGACTGCAATATAGTAATAATTGCCGACAGGTATTTGCAGCCTACATAACGGATAATATTATATTGATAATAAAATAATATTCGATGTGTTCGCATCCATTTCGAACACTATCGTTACACACACAACACACACACACACACACACACACACACACAACACGTTCACGTCCTATACCGACGACGAGTATTTATAGTTACCATTTGATCATCGAGCGACTCACGCGCGCGTATACATCATCATCTGTGCGTTAACCTAACCACGTTTACGGACTGTGGAAAACGATCCGGGCAACTTTCAAAATATAAACTCTTCGGTTGCATAACTAAATAATGACATGGATCTATCTATCCATCTGTCTTTCACCCCGGATGTGTCGTCGCCCGCGTATGCGATAAAAATATTATGCTGTATATAGATAAAACAAATCGAAAATAATAATAATATTATGTATACCTAATGTTAATGATAGTAATATATATGCGCAGTTTCGTTATACGCAGTGAGTTCCTAGTGAGCTTATAATACCTATATAATGCGGTCCGCGATCACGTCTAGTAGTTACATATAGGTTAATAGGTATGTTATGTACCGTTTTTGTTGAATTCAAAAAAAGTAAAACCGAACCATATACGTTTCCGATGTCATTTAATTGTCACTTGTCATTTTATAAGAAACGCACTGTTGGAAAAAGTGCCTACGCAAACAAATTACGGATCACTAATATCGATATATTTTATTTTATTTATTTTAAACCTGAATTCAGCAGTGTATTATATCTTATCAATTTTGTGGGTATGACAATAACAATCATTAAAACAAAACAGTACCAATTCAAGACAGGGGAATCAGTTTAGAATCAAAATTACCAGCTGCATAAATGAGATCTCATACAGCTGAACATTTTATTGTGCCGCTAAATTCGTGTGCATATGCTTAGGGATTATGACATTCGAATAACTGTCAAAAACAACGACGGCAGTGATGTGAAAATCGATTGTTTTTTTTTTCTTTCTCTCCGATTTCGATTCGCGTCCGTTTGCATCTGTCGATTGTCGTTAGTGTCGTTCAAAATATACATCTGCTAGTATATAATATAATGTCGAGGTACACAACAAAGTATACGTTCAGTGCATAAGCTACTGTCCAGTCGCCAGTCGGTCTGATAGGCCTGAAAATCTATACACCAAAGCCTAGAATTTTAACATATTAATATAATATATATTTTTCACAAAATATATATTATAAGACATAAGAACTTTTTATTAGGACGTACCTATCATTGATTAAGAAAATTGCGGGCGTTCAATAAATAAATTCTTCCATATAATTCTGAATTCCTTGCGGTAACATTATTATTAAATATTTTGCGATGCATTATTACGTATTATATTATGCTAGCTGATCTCGCACGGCGTTGCCCGTTACTAATTAGATAATGCCAATGGATTTACCACGTCTTAAACTCCGTTAAATGTAAGCTACACGGATTTTTAACTTAGTAATTAGAGTGGTTTTAACCAAGTATAAAATACAGGTCTAAAATGTTATCCAATCATAGGAACTATTTTATTTTCTGTGAGAACCAAAAACCCTATGCTATAAACAAACAATTAATATTAATTTTTAGTGAGCCAACGAGTCATCTGTTTAGTACCAACATTTCACAACATCCTTTTTCTTAGTCCATCCTTGCAATATAGGTAGAAAGGTACCACGAAAATTTCAAAACCTCTATAATAGCTATCATAGTTTTGGCTGTACGTTGATTATGAATCCAGCCAGTTAGGACTTCTTCTTTTATATTATATACAGACATATGATATAATATTGTGCATATTATACCTACGTACTGTACGAGAATATAAGTCGGTATAAAAATTACTTTTATACGAATTTGTGGAGTCAACAGATGCGGATTGCCCCTCCCACCCGATACTACGTCGCGTCTAGACAAGCCATACAAACATTGTTTGACACAATGCATACACATTGTGTATACAACCTATATATTACAATATGTACCTATATACTTTGGTTTACTGGTGATGCGACCCGCCGCGTAAGAGGTGTGGCTCGCGGAGTTCCTGCAAAAAATGAACATTTCTAACGACTTGTCGATGTTGCCGCCGGCAACCGTTTGTGATTTAGTATAATTATTAATTATACAATAAACATGTCGGATGGCACAAAATACCGTCACTACCTGATTCGGTACTAAACGTCAATTTTAAACGATGTTGCTATCCGTCAAGTGTATATACGTCTTGTGAACTTGTATGGTACGCTAACTGCTCTTAGCATAGAGCAGGCCACAAACGACGTTTTTTCATTCGTATACGCGTGTCCTATATATAATAATACGTTTCCTGCATTTCGTACCGTTCATTGTGCAGGATGATTCACTGCAAACATGCTGGCATTCATTTTTTCTTTAATAATACAATGATAAATAAGACAGTAATTTTAGATTTTCCAATTTGAAAATATAATATTCAAAGACCTGCATATTTTTAAATACCAAGATTGTTTGTTGTACTACACTGAAGTTGTGTCCTGTGATGATACAAACTTTTGATTTTCAAACTAGAACGTGGGGTACCTCTTTACTATAATATTATTTAGTGGATATTTTTTTTTTTTGAATGTTGATGGAGGTATGTACCCTATACCTGATTCAAATACAATTTGAACGAGTAGTTTCTCAGTAATTAAAATGTTTATTATTACGGATAAAAGTCCTCGAAAATGGTTTTAAAAAAGTATAAAGTAGATGTAATATTGTATCTAGTATATATATATTATACTTGGATCATTTTTACGGTGACCATTGAATTGGCTCCCAATATTAGGTTAAGTACCTCATCGAACATTTAATTGGCTCCCCAGAAAAGGATCATTGAATTGGCTCCCAATATAATTTTCAACAAGTGTTCTCATATTTATTTCCACCTTACATTTGGGCAGAAAACGAAGTGTCTGTCGTACAACTAATTCATGTGATCTTTTCACTCTATTTTAATTCCCATTTAGTTCTCCGCACCCAAATATTTACAGTTTCTTGGATGTATTGTATGTATTCAAGCGGATACTGAAATAAATAAGAAGCTCCAATGTAGAAAGACAAAAAAAAAATTCAGAAAAAATACAATTATAGACAGTAATTAAATATGACAATGGTATAGTATCAAGATTTGAATATATAAAAATTCTTGCAACAATTAAGCCTACTAAATAATATTAAAACAGTGCAGGTCAGTGAATATTTGTATATTAAATTATAGTACATGTTTTTTTTTATGTATAGTTTAGTTTATTTTCGAACAATTTGATTGACTATTAAATGTATATTTGTATTTTTAATTAGTTATATGTATAGTTTAATTTATTTTCCAACATTTTTATAACCAATGATTTAAAATATATGTCGAGGGAGCCAACTCAATGCATAAATCTTGGAGCCAAATACATAAAAATATCATTACCTGTATTTGGGAGCCAATAATAGCTCCGATTTTACAATTATTTATGTAATAGACATATATAAATCACTAAAATTTACAAACGAATAATGCTCCCATGAGTATCTATGTATATCTTTAAAAGCCATTATCATTGGCATATTATCCCAACAGTATAACAAAGTTAAATATTTCAAAAACTGCTCCTTTGAATTTTCATTTTAATACTTTCACATTTTCAGAAAAATTATCCGTTAAATAATTTATGGCAGAAAAGTAGGTACTCATTTAAAAAACAGAAATTTTATCTTCACAGATGACTCCTTAAGTAATAAAAAATATTCAACAATTTGGAAACATAGTCTTTAAGTACCTAAATAAATTCCAAAAATTACTGAATAACTGAATTATTTCGTTTCGCGTTATTTTTCGTTCAATGAAATTCTATAAATTACGTTTTGCATAAATTTTGTTTAATTGTATAAAATATATTTTGTAAATCGTTATGTTTTTCGGTATTTAATTATTTATAATTATCGCTTTCCGTTATAATTATGTTTACAAATTTCATTCGTTTTTTTGTGAAAGTAACTTCATAATCATAACGTTATTATAACGTTTGAAAGCCCTGTAAATCGCTCTGTTGTTTTGTAAGTGTCGACTGTCGAATGCCCCTCGTTCGACATATCGATAACACCTACACTTTTGCAGAATTGAAGCCAATGCCTAGCTGTTTTCCGACTGATCGACGACCGTAAAAATGTTGTTGATTGCTTTGAAAATCGCTAACCCCCCTCTCGTAAAATATTCAAATTTCACTCGGGTTACAAACAGGTATAATGTTTAATTTTCACACATTCCAATCATAACATAAAACTTGTATTTACTATTTAATGAATATATTTCTTAAAATCTATACAATTCAAAAAACTTCTCGCCACCCACCGAGAATTGACTGACGACCCACAGTTTGAGAAGTTTTGCTGGAATCCAACGTATTTAGGGCGTCAAAAAATGTTGATGTGTGCAGGCACTATATAGGTATACCCCGCGCACGCGTTCATATTGGTAGATATATCTGCCGATAAATCGAAGGCATGCGTCGTATTACAATTATTGCGACGTGCATGTAATTATTCATAATAATATAACAATAATATTATAATAAATAGTAATGATATTTTACAGCCATACACGCACTTTTACCGTCATCGTATCAACCAACTCTGGAGAAAACGTAAGAAGTGGGAAGAAAAATAAAAAGCTATCCGATCGCCATCGGTTTCTTTTTACGATATTCGCTATGTTATTATTATAACACGACTACTCGCGGGCGTATTAGTTATACCGGCTGTATTATTGTATATTATTATTATTATTATTATCATACCTTCGAGCCCGTCATACGTAAGTCCGCGGAATCGTGATGCGCACAACCACCTAACCTAACCTAACCTCTCCGGCCGGACGGCGGCGTCCCTTCGGGCTATAAAAACTTACGTTTTACGGTTCAAATAATAATATTATTATAGCCATCGCATATTATTACATCATTACGCCGCCGTTACCGTATTATTATTATTATTATCGTCATCGTCGTAACGTGTCTCTTCCGTCCGGTCCGGCGTAACATGTAATAATATAATACGCGATGAAACCGATGATGTATACCGCGGTATACCACGGATTCACATCCGTATTGATACGCGGTTACGATGCGGCGGCGGCAGCGGCGGCGATGATCAAGACGATAGTAAATAATAATAATAATAATAATAATAATATTATAATCGTGATAGCATCCCGCAGCAGTAATAGTTGCATAATTTCGGGTGTTTTGGTGGAAAAAAAGTGAGCCGTGGTTGCTATGATAACATAATATTATTTTATTATGATATATTATAATACGCCTGTTATGCTGCAGTAAGTAATAGGTATGTTTTACCACCGAGTTACGGTTATACCTATTATAAAATAGTTACCACGGTACGCGGTGGCGAGGTGAAAGGACAAGCAGCTGCCATCTTCATTACTATGCGTACGCGTGTGCGCGCACGTATAATGCTGTATAGACAGTACGACGATATTAAAATAATAATATTATTATTATTATTATAATAATACAGTCCGGTCGACGATATTATGAGACGGCCGCGGGGACGAAGATTCAACGCGCGAAACGGCATTTTGTGTAGAGCATAATACTATTGTAGGTACCGGTTGCCTTCGAAATTACCCTTTTTATACCGATTCCATCCCCCCCGAAACTACCTAGTGTTGCCCACAACAAGTGTTGGGAATTATCTAGATAAAATTATTTCTTTAACTATCTTATCTAGATAAATGTAATGGTTATCTGTGGTAATTTATCTAGATAATAATATAATAATAAGAATATTTTTAAATACTGAAATGGCCAATAACTTACGTGAACCGAGTAGTGATTCCAAACTCCAATATTATTATTATAGTTAAAAAAAGAAATGTTTACTGAAATATTATCAGTCTTATTTTGTTATTTCATTTTTATTCAAGTTGTATTAAACATTAAAATTGTATATTATTTTAGTTGAGAAATGACATTAAGAATTTATTAATTAATAAATATTATCTAATTAGTAATTCATAATAAATTACATTATTTATAATATAATTTTAAAAAAATTATCTATTTTTTATCTAGATAAAAAAAAATATTTTATCTTATCTAGATAAATTTTGAATGAATTATCTGTTATCTTATTCAGATGCTTTTTTGGTTATCTTTTCCCAACACTGCGGCAACAACAGATTATTATTTACACGACCACAATAATAATACCAGGCGTAAAATAAGGGAGGTAATGTCGTGATGATGGACTATTATAGTATACCTATTACTTATTGCTATTGAATAATGAAAAAAAAATCGTCATATGACGAAAGAATAAATATAATATTTTCAATAATAATAATATAACTTGTAATTTGTATAATTAAAATTGTTATCGTATATCCAGCCCAAAAACAAAAATTCTTTTCGAATCACAAGCTGTTTTTTTTTTTTAAAAAATCGTAATGGTTGCCCTGGACTGATTGTAATATTATTATATACTTGCTAAGTATACAGTCTAATATCATACATACATTATATACGGTTTACTGAGTAGGTAAATATGTTATTGACAACTTGCCACGGTTTTTGCCTCCGTCGGCTGAGTTTTTTTCTTTCGCGCTTTCGGTTTTTTTTTTACACAGAACTTCATATTATTGTTATTATTATTATTATTTTGCCGTCATTGTAGTTTCGTTTTCTTCTCCATCGCCGGTCGGACACGTCCACCTCGTCGGCGTGCATATACCTGTTCGGTGTGAAATTTCCGCAACATTTGCACACAAGCATCGCCAAATAGCTTTCGCGCCACTAAATATAAACTTTTATATTATATATATATAATGTCGTTATATTGTAATATAAAGTATTATGTTTATTCGGTTTCGTCGATAATTCATTTCTTTTGGTCATTGCCAGAAAACGACATCCCAACACGTCTCATAAATAGGTGCATCATCGCAAACGGGTCGACGTACGTTATGTATTTTTAGCGCATAGTATATCGTCCGCTCGCGGTCTAATATATACGCAATACGCATAATATGTGATATTATGATGTATATGTATACAACGCAAACACACACATATATATAACGTATTGTCTATATAATAAACACACCACACACACACACACACATGCTTCGTATTCTGTGTAATTGTGAAGTTCGCGAATACGGTTTACGAAAACCGTCGACTTGGCGAAGAGAAAAAAAAATCTCAATACGATATACTTAACTTTGCTATTGTTTTTATCTCCCGCACAGTATATAGATCGTAATCGTGATGAATAAAATAGAAGATAATGAACGATATTTTTAATATTCAACAAGCGCAGACGTTTTGTTGTTTGTTTTTCTCATGCAGGACTGTGAGTTGCAAAGGTTATAAGACATTGCACAACACGCTACAATTTAAAAATAAAAAACCCAGTAATAAAATAATACGGTGTACGAAATATTTAAATATATGGTAAATTTTAGAATATTAATGGAGATTGTAAATGTTTTGATTTTTCAATACGTGAAATTGATTTAAAACCCAGTCATAATCTAAAGTTTTCAAACTGGCGGTACCTATACGCCAATTATTCTATAGAAAATAATTTGACAAATTATTACGAAATATTTCTTGCCGCAAATTGTACAATGTAGGTGGGACGTAGGTTACCATAAGATTGTATGTGTTATATGTGGTTATAAACCTTTTATTACATTACGTCATAAGAGATGTGTTGGTACTTGGTAAATCGTTAATCGATCACCACAACAACTATCTACACATAGGATTAAATGTGGTTTAATTTGTATTAAAAATTAAGTTAAGAGAACGTTTCTCTTATAAGTATAATGTTTGACTGCTTATAAATCTAGAAATTCATTAGTTTTAAGAAGTGATAATTTTCATGTAATATATATATTATAATACCTATTTATAATCAAATGTTTAATGTGCACAATAATATAAGTAAGTTTTATAAACTATAACATTATGTTATATAGGATATGGTTATAGGATCGATTCAATATTTTGAGAACAACTTTTATAAGTTTATTGGTATTATTTATAATGGAAAAAATATTAACTTAACCTGACAATGAAATTAATTGGTTCATAAGTTATTGCATATTATGGACACAAATTTAATTCGTTACGGATACGTAACTTAGTTAATAGTAACTTAACTTTAACTTTTTAATTCGTTAATGCCCAGCCTTGTCCATAGGTACCTACATAGTATTAATTATTTGATTTTTATACTTATTTGTATATAAAAAAAGTCCATTAAAATATTTAACTCTCAAGTATATCAAAAATATGAACTTAATTTGAACACGTGTGCGTGTTGGTTTGCGTATTATCATTAAATACCTATTAGGTAATTGTAGATCTACGTATGAAGATGAGAAATTAAAGCATAATAATTAACGTATAAATATTAATAATTATCAAAACGCGGATTCAAATAAATTAAAAAATGTTACGAGAGTGTTTAACATAATATTATAATATTATGGCAAATACAACAGGAGAATACAACGGGAGTTCAAAAGTTAATATTTTAATTTAAAAATTTAAATTTTCAAGTTTCATACTGATAGCATAGATCCGAATCAAATTATTATTCCATCACTATTATATGAAATAATTATAATCAATTATATTTTAAATTTTAATATTGATTCCAACAATTCTAAAAAATTAACTTGATAAAATGTCTAACGATATTGTGATGAGTACGAATTTTACGATACATATACACTATACAATTTGAATTTAAAATACCATTTTGTAGATTACTATAAATAAAATTGACAGTTCATTGTGATGAAATAAAATTCCGTTGTTTTCAATTTCCAAGTACACATAGTACATACACACAAATAATGGATATAGGTAGGTTGTAGGTACTATACTTTTATGTGAAGGTGATGTATCAATTGTGTATTGTAATAGGTAATATAGTAATCAACATTTCACAAAATATAAAACAAAAGATTTATTTTATATACTAGGTTGATACTTACTTGGATTAACAAAACAATTATTTTAATTTTGTTAAATAGTTTAAAAAAAATGAATTTGTTGAAAAATGTGTTGAATACATTTATTTTATTTTGATAGTCTCTAATATCCTCTATAAGCAAGGAATTCTTTTGATTTAGATCATCTGCAATTTCATGTGGTTTTTTTGCTGTACGAATATGTATTGGTTTTTTATTATTATATTATTTTAAATATTTTTGTCAGTTTCAATTCTTACTTTTAAAATTAAAATAAATAAATTGTACAATATATTATTGATACATTCGCTGATTTTTCTAAAAGCACAGAATAATATATGCATGTAACTGTATAAGGTATTCTTCAATATTGTTGAACAATTATAAATAATGGTTAAAACATAATATTTTATAGGTATTTTCGTGCGCAAAATACACAAAAGCACATAATACAAAATACTCACGGCATATTTTACTTCCGGGAATGTTTTCACATTGTTCGTGTTCCGACTTGGACGTTCATTGTTTAATTAGAGTTAAGTATTTACACTCTTCCTATTATTTTCAAATATAATAACAAAAAGAATATATTTTTGTGAGATTTCATTCGATTTAATAGCGATTCGTTGGTAAAAATACGTAAAACAGTCATGAAAAAAAGTACAGATTTATTAAGATTTATTAATCGTTGATGATAGTATGTTAACAAATATAGGTTGTGCTCAAAAATATTATGACTTAATAACAACCTAGCTTATAAAATATAATAATAGTTTAACAAAAAAATCAATAAGCAATGATTTTAAAATGCATAGCCATTACCCATTTAAAAAATCATTTGATAACATATTAATACGATTAAACACAATTATTGTAATTTACATTCAAATAAATCAGTTGGCGTATTAATATTTCTATATAAAACTCGTATGTAAATTTGACTAGGTAAAGTATGTAATATATAACTGCGTTTTTAATATAATTTATTCCTTCAAAAACATTAGGCATAGTCGTTTATCTAGCTTAAAAGTTAATATTTAATATTAAATCGTACTGTTTTAATAAAAAATAAAAGTACAAGATTCGATTTGAATTAACGATTTGAATTAATATTTTGATACACACAATAGGTACACACATAAATCTATAATTCTTAAATGATACGGATATCCAATGAGTTTTCTGGACTCTATAGGACCTTGGTGTTTTGTTTTTAATATATTTTATTTAAAATAAACTAGTAAGCAAATAATATGTATTTCACTATGCCTACGTCATATATATACTATGCATTATATGACCAAATACAATAGCATAGGTTAGCATAAAAAAAAAAAATAATAATTTACTCACTTCGAAGGTAATTCTACAAAAAAATAAATTAAGGAAATGGTTTTATCAAAATCACATTGACCTAAAATGAGTAAGATAATAACTGATAATCTTTCAATTTTCAATTGAATATTCCCACAAACGAAAAACAATTATATGTGTCCTCTATGATCAATAGTCTATAGTGTTCATAGATTCGGTTCGATCCTTGAATGACATCCAATTTGAACACTTAAAGTCTAGCAAAATACGAAATATATACCATTTAAATATAAAAACCTTATGCGTCGAGGTCTATAATTTATTTTATTTTCAAACATTTTCATTGTTACCAGCTTTTCTTTATTTTATCCAACAATATTAAATTCACTTGACATTTCTTGTATATTATTTAATGATGCGTTTAACTGTAGATTCTGAGAGGAACGATAAATTGATTTTACAATGACGTGTGTGATTTTTTTTTTTTTATTTCACCTTTAAGAGCAGTAAAAATGCATAGATTTTTAATTTTAACTCTGAAGTCTTCAAAATGAATTGCAATAGAATTCTCATTTTTTTTACTGAAAAAAAATCTTTGCCACACAATTTTTATAAGCGATTGAACTCATATTTTTACGAATTTGGATACTTCACAGTATATTAAGGATTTCTCCACAAATAATTTTTGTAATTTTGAAAATTAAAATTGTATTTTTCAAAAATGTTTAGTCATAGAAACTTGAAACATTTCCCTATCACTCATATTAACTCAAGTTCTCTGATTTTAATTTTACTTTTACTTTAACAATATAAATCACTAATAACTAATAAGTATTATAATAATATAAGATGTAAGTTTTCTAGTTTTACATTATGAAAATTAATTGTTTAAAATTCTTCAATGTTCTTTTTATTCTCAACATGTACGATCCAATAAAACATGTGCACTTTAAGTTTTGCGCGGAAATAATTTCGCTTTTGCTTTTAGAAATAATTTGTTATACTTTTATATTTATTTCTAAAAAAAAAAAATATTAATACATCGGAGTGTTTCTTAAACCATAGTTTTTCTCAAAGTCACTCGAAATAGAGACATTAAACTATTGAAGCTCATATTATTTTATACCCATGTTTTATTTTTACCAATATATTGACATTTTGATAACAAAATACTATCGGATCTGTGGTTCATCCATCACTCATCATTAACAAAAACTGTGAACTCGGAATCTTTAATTAGGTAGTTGATTTCCATATAATATACCTTAGGTACTATAAAACAAGACGTGTACTATATTGAGTACTAGTTCAAACAATATTAAATACAATTCACGTGTAATCAGTTAAAAACTAGGTTGAGAGGGCTCAAAAAGGGGAAAAAAGCAACATTATATTCTAAATTTAAACTTATATATTATATATAATCAACTATATTATGTGCTTAAATATAGTTAAATAACACGTTCATTTTGATAACGTTGACGATTCGAACACAGGACGACAATTATAATATGTAAGCGTATATTCCCTAATTAAAGTCTATGGTAAAAAATGTTTGCAATTTTTTAACAAGATTACTGTAGGTATAATTATTGGAGAAAATGTTGTCCATAACCACTATCCGCCCACCCCATAGCGTTATATTATTATTACATTATTTTCTAGCTACAGCGGTGGTGCCTATTCCTACCTTTACCTACACCGATTCGCCTTGTTATCGAACGACGCTGCAGCTGATCTACAACAATTATCCGGCACCGGGAGCCCCACCAGACAACTCGACTTGATGGTTGGCGACTTTCGCATATAAAACGCCGGACTCCAGTTGGGTTCACTCACATGTTCGCCGGTGATTTCGATAGCCACAAGTAGCCAATATATTAATATCTGTTGTACATTTCGGTGTAGACTTTATTGCCATACACGGGTGTATAGCAAATAATATCTGTTGAAACGTTCCTGCCCTCTGCCGAAAATAAAATACTATTGCATTCGACATGGGCTCTTTATCAATTGCAGTAAGTAAACAACACGATATCATAATATTATGACACTTTTTTTAAATTATAACACGGTGCGATATTTCAAAAAACCATTCAACAATATTGTTATTCTTTGATATTTTCTCTACAAATTTTCTATATTATTATTTTTCTCGGAATACGTCCAAAGAACATATTATATTTATAATTTATGCCCAGCGTTATTTACAATTTTCATTGCAATAAACTTAATTATTTTTCAACATTTAAAGCAATTTATAATGTACTAGAAATATTATTATTTTTAAATTTTTTATTTATAGTATTTTAAAGTATAATTTAAGTTTTATAATCATTAAATCGTATCGTTAAGTGTAGGTACCAGATGATATTGTTACTTGTAGTTATTCAATTATTTATGAAACCATATTTTGTCGTTGTTTTGTTGTAGTTATTCAACTAATTATGAAACCATATTTTGTCGTTGTTTTTTTTTGTTTATTACTTAATTTTTAATAAGCTACCTTTCTTTATATCAAAATAAGTAAATTTGCTTTAAATGTATCATCAATATTTTAATATAATAGGCTGCAAACAATATTAATTGATAAAATATATATTTTAATTCAATATTAATCTTGAAAAACACATCATAAATAATAATCACGTTTGTTGTCGATTATTAAACACACCATTTTAATTATACTTACTAATCTATTTTGAAATATAATATTAATTTTCTTATAATCCAGAAAAAACAATAAATACAACATTTTTAATTTTTCTTTTTGGAAATTTCTCAAATAATAAAATTGGTTCTTTTATGCAGTTTAAGAAAATACTATGAATTAAAATAAAATACAATCTATGCATTAGGATCAATATACAAATTTCAATACATACAGCTGACAAGCGTGGGTGTTCAAATTTTTAATTTATACAAGTTGTTTATTAAATAAATACTTTATGAGTTAAGAGTTAAAATTATCGTGATGTTTGAGTTGTATGTTATTTCTAATGAAACTTGCTAATTTTTATAGTGATCATTTAACTACCATATTTTAAATATTGCTAGTTATTCATAGCATAAAAATATTTATAAATTTATAAAATAAAATATATATGTATATAATATATGAATTAAATATAAAATGGAGTTTGTATTTATGTACTATACACCTATATTTTAGAATCTATTTGAAAACGTTACGACAAAACTAATGATCCGATTTCGACCTACTTTGGATTATATTTACAATAATCGTATTATCTAATCAATCATTGTCTGAGATTTCTTAACCACAACAGTGCCAAAATAAGTTAAACATTTACAATTTACAATAATTCTCGTTATTTTTAAATTTAAACTACAACGTGATAAATTATTTTATTGCTACTACTACAGCCCTACATAAATGCAAAGGATAAGTTAAATTAGTTGTCCCTACGTAGTTAATATAAGTTATAGAAACATAATATTTTTTCTTGGGTATAATATTATAATGTATGTAAGCTATAATATCAATTTAAAATGTCAATAATAAACTTTTTCTACGCACTTATACTCCCTTTTAAAAATAAGATTTTCTTAAACTGAACGACATGATCGATTCCAAGCAATAATTCGTCTCTTATATAAATATCCTTTATGTGATCTGACAAATGGAAATAATAATGGTTTTTTAAGAACTAAAATATATATATTTATTTGAATTAAAAAAATATTTGTTAAATCTTAGTATTTCTTACCAATTGCTAAAAATACTTAAATACAACTTATTAGTTATTTATGAAATATATTACTTTATTTTACTTTGTAATGAATCCAACACACACACAATTACTTATTATATAAGTAACTTGCGACATCCATTAGATTATTTAAACTAACAAAATTAAATTCAAAATGAGACTTTTGCTCCGATAAAAGTCTGAATATTTAAACAATAATATAATTAACTTGTTCTTGATTCGTCTCGCTTCGTTAAAATGTTAGAATAGTGACGATAACTCGTCATGCTTCAATGTTTACGGTAAGGATTTAGTCTCGCGGGAATTGGTTTTTGGTATAATATCACTTGGCTGGATATGTTGAGCGTGTGTCGTAGTTTTAAAGCCAAAAACAATTAACAATTGTCACATTCTATAAACGATTCAGAGCGAAACACAGTGTGTTATGGTTTTTGACAATAAAATTAGTAGGCAATTTAATCATTTTCGAAAGAATTTTTTCGTTGCCATAAAACAATATTTTCTGATACCTACTTGAAACATATTTTGTGGTAGACTTAAAAACCATCCAAACAAGCATTTTCTTGTAATAATTATATAAAGTTATTAAATTAATATAAATTAACTTTTTTTGTCCACTAAAAATACAACTTTTGTATCCATCCAACCAATTGAATGATTAATTTTACTTTTACAACGTAGCAATCAAATAAAAATCATCTCCGTGTACCTATGTCATGCGTATGGACATGATGCGTGTTCGGCGTTCAAAAAAATAGAAAATAGTATTATGTATATTGATAAATTCAATAATCGCATCTGGCAAATCATGACTAACATTCCAAGCATACATATATCATAATAATATCATTATCTTTGATCACGATAATATAATATGGTACTTCCTGACACACGTAATAATTACCTATCCACCCCCGCCAGGGAAAGTGATGATGTATCACGCATGGATCCGAGCTACCCGCGACTGATGGTCTCCCGTATTTTTTTTTTATACTTAATATTATTAATATTGTACAGAACTATCCGCCTACGGGTTATTCCAAATTATTAATAATAAAATTGTACATAAAATTATTATCATCAGAATAATCACTTTCACTCAGCAGCGACCTGCCCGAATGCTGGAAACCTTTCACCGGTCGCACGCGATGACCCGGCCGTAGTGACCGACGGGTGATAAAATATACTCTTCCTAAAAACTAGTTCTTCTTCTTGTACCGACGAAGTAGAAAAAAAATACGTTCTCACGCCTACGACATATGCATTGTCGTGCTATTATGTAACCGTCTTCTCGTGTTCAGCACACCGACTCATGTCTGCATGAACATGATATAATATAAACTATAATATAACTTTACAATGTTTACACGTATTTTTCAGGTTTTCTGCCTCCTGGCAATCGCCTGCACATTTGACACCACATGTGCAACATTCGGCAAAAAAGAACAGTGAGTATAATATAGTATATTTACCCTCAATACAATATGTATTGCATTATATAGGTACAGTTTTAAATTAGAATTGCTATGTCCGATTGCATAAACAATCACTAAACATTTTATGAGTTAATAGTGAGCTAAAATGGTCCCTTAAACATAATTTAGTGGTTCATGATTACATTTTAGGGAACTATTAAATAATTCAATTTTTTATGCAACCCGGCATTAGTTTATTATAATTATTCTAAATCATATACCTAAAAAAAATAATCTAACTACGACTGTTATGTGTTTTTAATTTAATTTACATTGAAATTTCCAATGGTATATGAATTTTATAATTCATATCTTCATTTCATAATTTAGATAAAATATTTGAAATACATTTTTTTTTATGTAACTTCAAAGTCCAATGTTAATTATAATATTCAAACCAAATTTGCAGTGTACACATTCGTGTTCATGTGCCAACCATCGTGAAGGAAGTCTACGTAAAAAAACCAGTTCACCATGATGATCATTATTCTGGTCATGGTAGTTCATCTGGTGGTTACGGGGGATCCTCCAGTAGTTATGGTAGTGGTGGAGATGATTCGTTTAGTGGTAAGAACATAATAAAATTATTGTGAACTTAAAAAATAATCTCGTTCTTCATATTTATTGACGCAATAAATTTATATAATTATTTCAGGTCATGGAACTTCTGGTATTTATGATTCTGGATCAAGTGGACATGGTAGTAGCTATGACGATAGTTCATCAAGTAGTTATAGTAGTGGACCGTCTTCGTCCGATGAATATAGTTCCAGCGATCATGGATCAGGTGGATATGGCGGATCATCTGGTGGTTACAGTGGTTCATCAGGATTCAGTGGATCTTCCGGTGGTTATGGTGGTTCATCAGGAGGATATGGTGGATCTTCCGGTGGTCATGGTGGTTCATCAGGAGGATATGGTGGTTCCTTAGGAGGATATAGTGGATCTTCCGGTGGCCATGATGACTTATCAGGAGGATTCGGAGGATCTTCCGGTGGATATGGTGGTTCTTCAGGAGGATATGGTGGATCTTCCGGCGGATATGGTGGTTCATCAGGAGGCTATGGTGGATCTTCCAGTGGTCATGATGGCTTATCAGGAGGATTCGGTGGATCTTCCGGTGGATATGGTGGTTCATCAGGAGGCTATGGTGGATCTTCCAGTGGTCATGGTGGCTTATCAGGAGGATTCGGTGGATCTTCCGGTGGATATGGTGGTTCATCAGGAGGATATGGTGGATCTTCCAGTGGTCATGGTGGCTTATCAGGAGGATTCGGTGGATCTTCCGGCGGATATGGCGGTTCTTCAGGAGGATATGGTGGATCTTTCGGCGGCCACGGTGGTTCGTCAGGAGGTTACAGTGGTGGTTCCTTAGGAAGCTATGGAAGCTCTTCAGGAAAATATGGTGGTTCATCGAGTGGAATTTTATTCAGTGGATATTCTGCAAGTAATCACAAAGGATCATCTGGTGGATACGGAGGAAGCTCTTTAGGAGGACACGGTGGAAGTTCTTCCGGAGGATATGGAGGAAGTTCATTTGGAGGACACGGAGGAAGTTCATCTGGAGGATATGGTGGAAGTTCATTTGGAGGACATGGAGGAAGCTCATCTGGAGGATATGGTGGAAGTTCAGGAGGTGGATATGGTGGTAGTTCATTAGGTGGACACGGTGGAAGTTCTTCTGGAGGATATGGAGGAAGTTCTTTGGAGGATATGGAGGAAGTTCATCTGGAGGATATGGAGGAAGTTCTTTGGAGGATATGGAGGAAGTTCTTCTGGAGGATATGGAGGAAGTTCTTTGGAGGATATGGAGGAAGTTCTTCTGGAGGATATGGAGGAAGTTCATCTGGAGGATATGGTGGAAGTTCAGGCGGTGGATATGGTGGTAGTTCATTAGGTGGACACGGTGGAAGTTCTTCTGGAGGATATGGAGGAAGTTCAGGAGGTGGATATGGAGGTAGTTCCTTTGGCGGAATCGGAGGAAGTTCGGGAGGTTTTGGAGGCTACTCGGGTGGTAGTGATCATGGTTCCAGCTCTGGTGGAGACACCTATTCAGCTCCAGGACAGGATAGCTATGGACCAGCAGGGGAGAGTTTTCCTTATACTAAAAAATAAGCCACTATAAAATTCCAAAACAAATACGTTAATGTTTAACACGAGTTTAATTTTTTTTTATTGTTACATACGTTATTGCTATTGATTTGTATCTAATGTGGAAACAATTGTGAAATGTTTCCATTTCCTAAGACTGACTTATCTGTTTTTATAAAAATAAACACATTTTATTAGAATGCGTTGTACTGTTATTTGTTATATTTATAGTATAAATGTATAATTTGTATAAAAATCAGTAACAATTAAATATTTCTTTTTGAATTAGTGGCCTTAACTCTGAGATCTATCAAGGAAAAAAATAATTAAAATAGTAAATAGTTGTTTATATTAACTATAGGTTTCATTAAAATTTTACCAACCAACCAGATGTGTTATAAACTGGTACATAGTAAATAAATTAAAAATAGTACTAATGCTGTTGACATATTTTACATATTATAGTTTCATGCTTTTTTATCTTCTGATATTCATAAAGTATTCAAATACCTAGTTATAAATAAGTACCTAGATTTATGTTATCAAGTTATGGCATTTGAGTATCTTTTTCATATTTAGTAAACAAAGCATCAACTACATTACTACAAAGGTGTTTAGCCTACATGAACTTATTAAATATAGGTATATTGTATACAGATAATACTATTTACATATATACAATAAAAATACTGGTTAGAATGTTAGACACAATTATAATATTAAAATGTATACAATTATTGTTCACTGTAATTTTTAACTTATTTATTTCCCGAAGAAATTATATTACCTTCTATAGTTGTTTTAGCTTTTGTTTATTCAAACATTATAAACAACAGTATAACATTGATCAGAAAAAATATTATAAACATTTTTAAACTTAAATTTACGAATATATCAAAATTATTTCGCTTATGGTACATTTTCCCATTTTAAACAGTTTTTATATAATCCGTTATAATGGTATATATTATATAAAGATAATATTATGACAGCTAATTAATTTGAATTACTATGTAACCTTTTTTTAGTTTAAAATGGTGATCAAGGTGCTTTATTAGGCACAAATAACCAATTTATTGATTATAATAATTATATGTTTTTATGTTTTGTTATTATATATTAGCATAGCAATATAATATATAGCTTATTTATATAGTAACTCTAGGTACTTTCATTTATCGATTTACCAAAATCAAATTGTGGTAATTTAAATGGTCTTTATGTTTGTCCTTCAACTATAGTGTAACGACTTATACTACTGGTTATATTTACCATTATTTCTGTGCATTTTTTGAATACCTATATGCATAATATTAGTATACTGAATGAATTAAATTCAAAAGCGAATATATTTTTAGAGGTGACTTGAAGTCTAGACTAGAGCAAGAGTATACTAATTTACTATTTATTTTAAATAATTTTAATTTTCTTCGATATTTTTTCTCTTAATATTACAATTGCCTAACTATTTTAACTAATTTAGAAAAATACATTTAGAAAATATATATTATTTTAAATTTTTTTCACAAGAGACTATGACACTTTCTTTAAATTTATATTGTATATATAATATATATATACTGCAGTATACACCTACATGTTGCCACAAGCAGTGTGGGTACAATTAATTCAAATGATATTCATTAACTGTATATTTAAACCGAAATTAATATTGTCACAATAAGTAAACATTAATTTTATGAATTGCGAACAGACATTTTTTAAATGTTTCATTAAGTAATAGATATAACTGATATAAGTATGTAAAACATTGTGATTTTAATTAAAATTCCTATTTATAGCCAATCAGTTTAAATTAAACATATCCATAATATTATTAAGAAACTAAAATGTATAATATCGTATTGTTGGAAATTATGACGAGAAATTCTTTAAATTTTACTTAGATATGGGTAGTTCATAAGTCATTACAATTTTTAATACTCCAAAGCTGCAAAAGAATTCTTTAGGAATTTAAATTTAATTTTAGTTAGTCGTGACCAATGAGTTATGGTATAAATACAACAGTTATTGCTGTATAAATATATGTAGTTATAAACCATTGTTATATTATATTGATCGTCCAAAATTTTTATTCGTGCTGTAAACTAAACGTTGATTGGAATCCTACAAAAGTGATCTGAATTAAAAACCATAGAATTTACGTCATTAACATTACAGTTTCCATAGAACTTAAGTCTATGGTAAGTAACTAAGAAGTGTTGACCAGTTTGGATAATAACTTATACATAATTTGTAATTCCCAATTATTATGCGAATCATCATTCTTTAATGAGGTTTGTGACAAAATATGTCTTACAGTTGATTAGATCCATTCAAGAAGCTCCTAAACATGTTTAACCAATCCAGTTAATTATTTAATATAATTACAAAATTAGAAATAGGCATAGTATGTAATTTTTTTTTTTAATTATCGATAATGAATCTATAATTTATTTTATTATAATGACTATATAGGTAATTTTTAGTTGTAAGTACTAACACTTGAAATTTTTATACAATATATTATAATATTCGACAATCATATTCTAAATAAATTTAAAAATCTTGTCTCACGTTATTGATCAATATGATAGTGTACCTAATATAGTCATTTTTACTGTATTATATTAAATGTATTATTTTTATCAATAAATTATAATTTTAAACAAAATTGTCAAAATCATTGTACAAATAATTGATTTTAGTATAATATTTGTTGTAGGGCAATTAATTTTATAAGTATTGTAAGCTAATAATTATTAGGTATTTGTTGATCGTGACGTACTTTTCAGAAAACTGCCTTTTTTCATACAATTAAAAGCAATTAATTTGATCCGCTTAAACTGTGAGGGTAAAAGTTCATATTTTAAAACATTTTTACTCATATGGATATTCTTGTTATTGTTAGTAAGAATACATTTGTTACTGAATTAATAACACTTGCTTGAACGATTAGTTTATTTAACTGTGAATAATTTATAGAGTTATTGTTAGATATTTTTTTATTAATATCCCTACTATAAATAGTATGATTATCATGTTTGAATATCTGCGATAGATACATTTATAGTTTATTTGAATCGAATTAATGACATTATAACTGTACTTCCTGAGTACGTTTCAATATTATTCATTGTATTAAAATATCATTTTTATGAATCGTTAAAAATTATCATAATTTTTCGATGAATACCTTATTATTACGTACGAGACTTATTTACTTATGCAGCTAGTATACATATAAACCCATCATATTTTAATAATGGTTTATTTTTTGATGAAATTACATCTACAAAAATTACTATCGAGAAATATTATATATTGTACGAGATTTGGTATGACTATATTATAAGTATAATAAGAATTTTAACATACTCATGCGTTGAATACGTTGCATGCGTTCTGTATTGAGATAAATAATGAAAAATAAGAAATAGGTGATAGCATAATAAAAAGTTTTATTAGTTGTTAATAATATTATGTTAACAATCAGCAAGCCTGGGCATAAACGCGTTAAAAAGTTAAAAGTTAAGTTAATTTTAACTTTTAACTTGACTTTTTAAAATTTAATTTTCATTAACTTAATTTTTAACTTAACTTATTTTAATTGATATAAACTTAATAAATAACGAGTTAATTTTAATCAGATTCAAGTTTAGTTAATTTATAAATAATTAAATTATAAATAAAATTATTATTGAAATCTGATCCATATTGTATATACATTTACTAGAATAGTAGAATAGGAAATAAAATTTAATAAAATTTAATTCTTGTTCCATTAATCAGAATTGTTTAATAAAAATAACTTAATTAATTATATATAGGTATACCACTTATACCTCGACATACGGGCATAGGTAGTGTAAAAATAACAATATTAAATAGTAAATATTAAATACTAATAACTAATAAGTAATAACAACGAATAAATATATATATATAAATATATTTAATTCGTGCTAATAATTAATACATAATATGATGTAATATGGGTAAAACTGTAAAAGCCAAAAGGTACAACGCATAAATCACAAATGTACAATTTCCAAGTTACAAGAATATAATATTATAAAATATTTTCGTCATAAAGACATAAATAACCAAATAAGTTATTAATTCTGTTATGGGTTATGCTCATATTATGTATTTATAATGTTTGTATTTATAAACATAAACTGTCATTTGTCATTAGAATCGTTAGATAAAAATATTAAATAATAAAATAGTTCTTGGTCGTTCATTTTGCGTTCGTCGTTCTTACAGCACGGACGACTTACCTAAGTATTTTTTTTTTTTTTATTTTTTTTTTTTTTATTTAAGAAAATTTACAATCTATATACAATTTATATAATAAGTAAATATGATGATATGAATATTACAGGACATGAAAATCTTGAGGGAAGGGAGTGTCCAATGACACTACTTCCAACCTAAGTATTAAATAATAAAAATTAAATATTGTGTATCAGTTTTCGTATAACCATGTGATTATCTGTGAAGTACGTTTATTATTTTTTTTGATTCAATATTTTAATTACTTAATTTTCGCAATTCCATCAATACCTACTGACTACTTACTAACCTTCAGTCTACACTATAATAGAAGATTTCTTAAACTCGTTGGTAAGTATTTCAATATTTGTGTTTTATTATTATTTTGTATATTATTAAGTTGATTTTAAATTTCTAATAATATATATGTATAGTATAAAGTAATAACGATCTAATATCATCTCATTAGATATTCAGAATAATTATAGTTACAATTGTTTAATTTATATTTTAATTTTCAGTTGAAATAATAAATTGTCATTTGTCAAATATCTAATGATGTGTGAACAACAATCCACCAGTGAAGTAGTGAATATAAGAACAGCCGATAATAAACCAAGATGGTCATATATTAGTCAATATTTTGAACAATTTTGTGATACATCTACCAAAAACTTGATTTTTAAGTGTCTTCTTTGTGGCCCTAAAGAGAAACGAATTTCCACATCAAATACTTCAAACTCATATTAAAGTATGTAAATTGTTATTTAAGACACATAATAGTGTAATAATATACCTACTATGTAGTAACCTCATGATAAAGCTTATAATATTTTTGATATGAAAAATACCTAATTCATAGTTAGTACAAAGAGCAGTGTTTGAATTAAGGGGAAACGAGTGAAGGAGTACCTCTAGTTTAAAAAAAATAGTTTCGAGTACCTACCGGTACTTATTATAATCTAGGTAGATAAGCAGTTTTTTTTTTACACTGCATCCCCCCATTGAACTTTTTTCCAATTCAAGTAGTGAACATAAGTAAGTAACAAATTAGTTGAGTATAAATAAATGATAGAAGCCTGAGATGATATTATATTACCACATTTTAGGTTTAAACATATTTTAACTATTGTTATACCTAGTCAATAAAAATAAAATTAGAACAATTTTTTGTGAGAAATAAATTTAAAAAATAATGTTGATGAAAATATGTAATAACTGTTTCTGTAGGTACCTTTGGTTTACTGGAATATTAAATTAAAATCACAGAACTCATAAGAATACTGAATGAATATTCCTGTTAAACTAAAACATACATACTACATAGATAATATTTCATAATTATGTTTTTTTTAATGAATTTATCTGGTTTTCAGATTATGCATTCAAAAGAATTAAACAATTTTAATGATTGTGCAAAAAAAAAGATCATCGACGACAAACATTGTTGAATCTAATAAACAATTAAAGCTGTGTGAAGTGGGTAAAATACCAGTTAGAAAACTAAGTGATGGTGAATTTAACGATGCCAATTTAAAACTGATAATTGATACAGTATCTCCATTTTCCTTAATCGAGCACCCTGCTTTTATAACATACTGCAAATTAACTTCAAACAAGATTCCTGTTTCAAGACGAGTATTTGTTCGTAGGATCGAAACTTTGTATGGTAAAATGATTGAAGAAATTATAACTGATTTTGAAAAGATCAAGTATGTATGCTTAACTTGTGATTTTTGGAGTATATTTCATAGGTAAATATTGAAAATATTGTAGTATATTATTACTTATTTTAGTTTTTAAAAGTAGTCGTAATTATTAAAGTTTATATTATTACTAAATTAAATTTTACTTGTAGTTTTCACTTATAATTGATTTATAACATAATTTTTAATTTTTCATATTTATAATTTTAAGCACGGATAGATGAAATTGTTTTAATTTCATTAGTATTAGTAATAAGTAATAACTAATAAATAAGAATAATATAATAGTATAGTGTGTAGGTAATATATATACCCATATTAGTTGTGAATTTTTTTATTTTAACATAATATAATATTTAATCTAATTTATTAAGACTTAGTATTACAAATTACAATACTTAATAGCATATTAATTGTTATTTTAATTTAGGTATATTATTTATAACTTCAGTTTTTATTTTGTTATTATAGATCATATATTGGTTTCACTGTCCATTGGCTCAATCCTGAAACACTTGAAAGTTATTCTAAAGGTCTTGCTTGTAGGCGTATTTTTGGACGACATACATTTGATAACTTGGCAGAATGTATAGATAAAGTAATTAATGAGTTTAAGCTTAAAAACAAAGTCACTTTAATAGTTACAGATAATGCTGCTAATTTTGTTAAAGCTTTTAGGTAAGTAAATGTTTTTTTTTTTTTTTAAAGTCAATTTTCACTGCTTTGGTTTATTGTTTTTTTTATTAATTCATTTTTCAATTTTATTACTTTTAGAGTCTTTAATAGTGACTGTGAACAAGGTACAGAGGGTACAGTAGATGATGGAATTGATGTTCCTGACGTGAATGAGATTCCTATGAATGTCGAAGTAACAGGTTTATTAGAAACCCAGGACATTGAAAGTTCATTTTGTTTTTCATTGCCTCCATATCAAAGATGTGCAGCCCATACACTTAACTTGATTGCTACTGTTGATGCTAATGATGCTGAAAAAGATGCAGCATATAAAGCAATAAGTAAAAAAGTATTTTCAAAGTGTCAGGCTATATTCAATAAACAAAACCAGTCAGTATTAAGTTCTGAAAAAATTAAAGATCACCTTGGATGTTATATTATTACTCCTAATGCCACTAGGTAAATTAAATAATTATTTAATTTAATAAGTAGTAAATATCTTAATTAATGCATACATTTTTATTATTATATATTTAAATTGGTCATAATTATTGATAGTTTATATTTATAGTCTATCATGGTAAATAATATATCCTATGGGCTATGGTTAATAATAGTAATTTGTACATTAATTACTTATTATTCATTGTTTTAGGTATTATTTTTTCTACTCATGCAAATTTAAATTAAAACTGATTTTAACATTTTTCTATTTTCATTAACAACTATTGTAATTAATTTCAGGTGGAATTCCTTTTATGATGCTATGAAATGTATAATGACCAATATTGATAAGATAAATATACTTTGCATTGACTTACAGTTGCCATCTATATCATCACCTCATGAAGTTTCATTTTTAAAGGAATTTTTGTGATGTATGTTAATTTTTTTTTAAAGTTATTATGTATGAATCCAAATTTTCTAAGTTTTAAAATTGTTATACATTTCTTATCAAATAGGTGATGAAACCAATAGCTAAGGCTTTGGATTTATTACAAGGTGTGAAGTTTGTTTCACTTGGATATTTGCTGCCAACAATTGGTGCTATTCACAAAGCATTAAATTATATTGACGGAGTAAATTTGTGTAAACCTTTGGTTATTGCGCTAAAAAAAGGACTAAATAAAAGGTATTAAATATATTATATATTATTTAAGTACTTGTAGGCTGTTACTAATTCATACTTATAAATTATTCAGACTAATCATTGAAATTCTAAACAAAGTCTTTTAAAATCATTATAGGTAATATTTGTAACTGGATTCTATAAACTTAACTTAACTCAGTTAAAAATTATCATTATCTTGCCCAGGCTTGACAATCAATAATAGTTAATCACCTAGCTGTAAACTTGTGTTAACTAAAACTAAACGCGAATGATAATTGTGTTGCCTATAAAAAATCTCCTTACAAACCTAATAGAATTTTAATGATATAAACTATAATTTATATTAAGGGTAGATGATTTTAGTTCCACATGGAACTAGTATTAATCAAATTATGTAACCAGTTAATTGTAAATTCAATAATAATTTTAACTAATAAGTAATAATTTATTATGATATGATTATTTGAGTATCAAACGTTATGTATACGTTGTACGTCACAAAATATGAAGTGCACATCAAAGGTTTCTAAAAAAGATATATATAATAGTAAATCAAGCTTAATAGAAAAGTAATATTAATGTTTATTAATATATATCTGTTAGTAGTCACAACTATTAACCTAATTATAATTTTTCAATGTGAATTTTATAATACATTTTTATTATTGTAAGCAACTAGGTATTTAAATTTAAAATACTTATGTTTGTTATTTGTAATTACAACATTTTATTGACAAATGATGGTAAAACTTTATTTTTTATTTACTAGACATTCTCGTGTATTTTTTATCCTATATATGGTCAGGTTATAAATTCATTATTATAATCTACACTTTAGAGCAGCGGTTGGGAACCTTTTTATATCCGCGTACCACTTACACATTTTGAAAATTGTTCACGTACCACTAGACTTAATAACCTTTTTTTTCAACAATATCAAGTTATATAAATATTTTAATTAACAAATAAAATTACATTATTTTCCATAATATAAAGTCTATTTTATTTTATTAATTTAAAGCTTAAACTAATTTAATCACATAAAAATTTAGTTCAAAAAAAGTAACATATTACATGTAACAATATTTCAAGTTATTTCATTAATAATTATAATAAGTATGAATGAATAATTTAATAATTTAATGAGACGGTTTATGTTGTATTTAACGAATATTGGGCTCCATATTGATAACTTTAAGTCTTTAAGTTGTCTTTTACATTCATTTTGTTTCTATAAGTACTTATTTTCACGTATAATAGGTTGGAAAATGTTTTTTTTTATTTTTCTCACACAGTTATTTGGATGCAAAAGGCATTAAAAATTGAAGTGCTTTTGTGGACAACGTCGAGTATTCTTTTTTCACTTCCAGCCAAAAATGTGATATATTGATAGTTTTGAAATCGCTCTGTAGGGCAGAGTTATGGGTGAAATCACTGATCAATGAATGATTCTTTTGCAAAAATAGATTCTGGAATGTTCTTAATATAATCCTCTTCAAACGGGTTTATGATCCATTTCATTTCTAAGTTATTCTTAGAAAAATATTTAGAAATGTTGGATTTTAGCGCTTGTAGCTGTACCAAAATATCTGGAGTTACATTTGAATTTGACCGAGTTCCATTTTCTACCCAAATTTTAGTTAGTGTCTCGAATGCTGAAATATGTCTTTTTGATACTTGTGAAACAAAAAAACCCAACTTCCTGATGAATGCACTAATTTTATATTTTTTTATTTATGTATTTTTATTTTTAAAATCTTTCTTTTGCTAATCAAAAAATGTTTTTGCGTACCACTTCCAAGCTTTCCACGTACCACAGGTTGGGAACGGATGCTTTAGAGAATAACTGGTTTAAATAATGTACAACCGTTATAAAATATAAACCGAAGTTCAAAATAATAATATACAACATAATATAAGATAATAGATGGTTAGGTACTTAGTGTGTTTTAATATATAATATTGATATACCTAATTATTCAGTGTATATTATATTATAATATAATATAAATAGGTACCTATTATATTACTTAGATTGTAATAAATCATATTGTCCCTGGTAGCAGTGTAAATTCAACACATCGTAATGCTTTGTTAGCTTATTGCCATGTATTATAAGGTATACGACAAACACTAAATATTTTCATAATTCACTAAACACCTAAATCCAAATACTAATTTTTAATTTGTCAACAGAAAATAATAAGGAAATTATAATCTATGCTGACGACGTTGCAATTCACGTACTGCAGACAAACTGTTAGGTACTGTAATGAAAGCTGTAACTTGTAAGTAATCCAAAACGTCCAAAACAATATTGATCAAATACGCGTAAACAGAAGCAAAAAATGGTTAGGTTCCCGCAAAGTTCACCAAAGTCACCTATTCAAATTCCGTTCACCCAAAATCTCTTTAATCATTAGACAAAATAACAGTGGACAATAAATAGTATTTTTATACAATATTATAATAGTATCTTTATCGTCGAACGTGCGAAATAGGTGTATCTTGACAATACGCTATACGCTGGACAGTAAACTGCAGATGATATACCCAAAACCCGAACATTTCCACTATATTACAACAAAAGTATCGATTACCCAACATATGTTATACCATAAATTGACCGACATTTTTATCGGATGCACTCTGTCCCGTTGTTCAAATAAATGCTACAACCCCATTCAGTTAGAATTCGCGGTGTTTATAGGTACGTGGAAACGGTCTCGAGAAGAAATTCAAGTATTCGGATCAATTAACTCTATACGATTATCTGACATGCCACCAGATTCGTGAGGAACGATAAGTTTCACATAACCTTCTAGTAACTACTAATTAATAATCAGAATCAAATTAAATTTTAAATTTGTATAATATTCCAACTTCTTTGAATAGGTATACTCAAAGAATGCTCTAACTGATAGCAGGCACTTGCGCTGCCTGCGCTTTTCGTGAGTACCTATAAGCATCACTGATAAAACGAACGGTAGATTCGGAAACCTTTGTAAATACTTCGATGAAGAAAATATATTTTATTAAATATCTCAGCGTAGGGATATAATTTATTTTGAGAAAACAAAAACCATTTACAATTTTAAAGTGCACGAATAAAAATGTTTAAACGTTTTCTTATTTGTTGACTGTAAACTTTTAAAACCAACACAAAAAAAGCATATTATTATGCAATAAGTTATTAATTTTATTTATTTCACTATTTTATACGTTATAATTATATATATTTTGCCATGCGTTGACGTATATTAATGAGCATTTGTACGTAAACGATTTTTTATATTAATTTATTCACATATTATAAACTCTATATAATCCTGAATATAATTTATTCAAACATTTAATCCTGCTACAATATTTTCTGAACTTTCTAAGTCCCTTTATACGACATGAAAGAGAATTCAATTAAATGTAAAACGTGTGGAAATTTATTTTCATGAAATAAATATTTTTTATTTTCTATAAATTAATTTCATTAAGATTGTAATAAAAATTAAATTTAACTGATAAAACTTTTTTCCATTCAACATAACCTACTAAAAATATGAATCTGAACAGTACAACAAGTACGATAACATTGTCAATCAGTATTGAATTTTTCCAATATTAACAATAAATTACTGGATAAAACTTTTTTTTTAATTTAAATGTTTTCAGTACAGGGGCTATAAAATAATTGCAATTGCTATACGAAAATACCATAACTTACTGTCGATAGGTGTTGGATCGACATTGGTCGGATTAAGACGCTTTCGTTAAATACTAATATTTATAATCAATTTATAAATGATTTGACTTACAAACGAATAACGGTAACTATTATAATAAGAGATTAAGAGTTTCTATAATCTATAGTATGAAATAATAGTAGAAATATAATTGTTTAACCATTTTTTTTTTACACGGCGTTATAAATAGGCAATAGAGGTACAAAACTGCAGTGCAGTAGTGGACAATTTAGTTATGTCACATTACTATATATTATAATACAATTCTGTAATCATACTAACAACTAATGATAGTACTCATTTTTTTTAATGTTTAATCACGTTTTAATTTGAAATTTTATAAAATCTAGGTTTTTAATGTTAGTTGTAAAATCCATAAATGCAATTATGTTAAGTTTGATTTGACCACGATTACGTTAACCTATGTACTCGTGATCAAGATAATTCCTAAAATAGCTAATTGATATCATATAATACTTAAATAATTCTAAAACACGAGTTGTATTTTAATGTAATATTTTCTTCCAAACAATTTTGTATAATTAAAACACCAACGTATACATCAATTTTTCAAAGTCAATAAATAAATGACCGCTGAATAAGTTTATTTAATGATAGAAACAGTTCAATTATTTTAACCCGAGAAAAATTTACAAACATACAGTGCTATATCGTTGTAACTCAGTTTTAGTGTACCTCAGTTTACTGCTATTGACGATGACTCCATTATGTGTTTCTGGCGTTAGCCTGAAATCTATGGTTTTTTAAAATAATCTATGTATTATTTTTATATTGTAAGCTTACTAACATGTCGTGGATTATAAGAGTATACAAAACAGACAATTAAGTATAAATGGTTATGATATTTATAGATCCTAATTAACTACGTTCGTCATCAAATTATTTGAAACTATTCGTTATGTAATTCCATTTTAAATAACTACGAATATTTATAATATTAATAAAATTATCAACAAGGAATAGCTGGTATATGTATAAATATATTATTATGTATTTAATATTTATACAACTATAAAATTAAAGTAGTGAAAAAATAAACGTAGTAATATATTAATTATACCTACGTTAAAGTTTATTTTAATTTATGAAAGGAAAAATGTTCAAGCATGTGTGCGTGTGTATGTCAGCAATCCACAGTCAAGTCTATCGTACTCATTTTTCCAAAATTTGGTAGGTACTCGTACATCAGTAATCCTATATCCAAGTATGTACACCTCGAAGTCGATATTTTTAAATTTTAAACTTTAAAAAGAGGCTCACGTAGGGATTTTTTGGATTACGGAAACTTAGTGGTCTGTATAGGGGTTTTCATTGGTTACATAGAATAAAATGGTAATTAGATTGGATATAATTAGAGACTTGTATTTTTATATTTGGTCAAAATAAGTTTAAATAACCCAAATAACTGTATTGAACATCTGTGCGTTAACGGAGTGCAATTAGAGGTAAAATACACGGGAATTTGATATGTCACAGGCAATGCCATACAGGATCAGCTAGTAAACGCTAAATATTAAAAAATTGTATCATACACAAATATATTGGAAAAATCGTATACAATATTTTTAGGATAGGCAACTAAACTTACATAAAACGTGGTACCATTGGTTATATATTTTATAATGAATGATGGTAGAACGGAGTTTAACGTAGGTACGATGTTCCATTTTTGAATAAAGACATAATTATATTAGTATATTATGGAAGTCATTTGTCTTATGTTAAGTATTCGTAGGTTATTATGCAACAGGTTTCTGACGATATACCAAGGTCCTGCAAGAGGCATTGGGAGTCGTGCGGAAACGTATACCTTGGAAGCTTGAATGGTTCTGATGTTTAACCATATACCTACCCCAAACGGCAATTTCATAAGATCATAAATATAACTGCATAGTACGATCATATATAAGACGTTCGGACATGGTCTTGGAGTAACGTGCCCATTTACATATTTTTTATGGATGTAAAATATTATTTTTATTCAATAAACTTAAAAACCTATACATATTTCTATCGGGCGAGGAAGACCACGGAAAGATGGAAGGACAGTGTCAAGGAACAATTAGGAGAAATTAGAGCAGACTGGGTAGAGATCGTTGAAAGGAAATAGTTTAGGCGGCCATGAGTCTAAGTGGCTCATAAAGCAAGTCCTTGACAGCAATGCTTTTTATTCGATTTATCGTTTATGTAACATTACAATTTTTATTTTTTGGTAAATATTAACTCCGTAGTTTTGATATAAAATACATTTAGTTCGTGAAACTTTTTATTGTATTTTATATTACTATACAGAATGACGTTTTGAAAATATATAGCTTAATTGTAGTTTATTGCCTATTAATACCACGAACGATAAACCTATTTACACTGTTGACTGTTCTACGGTATGTTGGTATTGACTCAAAAGTTAATAACATATTAACAACGTATTATATAATTTAATAATATAATGAATGCAATGTTTTATCCATAAATAAATTCGACCTACCATATTACTAAATACTAACATTAAAATAAATAGCTATTAGCAATATGAATATATTATGATAAAATAAACGTAGAAAGTTAGAAATAGGCTCACGTGTACCTTCTCCGCTCAGAATATTGTTTTTCGTATACCTATGCAATAATGTACCATTGTCCATTGAATTCAAATTTGAGACATAATATCCATTACAGTGACCTATTCAATTTCAGACGAGGCGGTACACTCATTCATCGCAGTCGACATCTATACTATGCAGCAGCGCGAGTTCCCCGATTTTTTTTTTAAAGTATGATCGATCTCTATTACCGCATTAAAGGTGTACATGTTTGCTGTGTATTTCTTATTATTCTATTTATCACATTATATTGAAATTTGGTATTTGTCTGACATCGCTATAGAGTATTTTAGCGTACAAGACAAATTTTTGAATTCACCGTGTTACGATTATAATATATTATTATATAACAATATAATATAATATCGTATTCATATTATATTCTATATTATAGAATATGATTAACGATTATTGTACAGTGGTTGGGTAAAAATAAAAATGAGTGGGTGTTCGAACCGCGGAGTTATAAAAATTACAAAATTGCTAATATCGGTCAGTGGCACGGCGCTCCTGACCGATACGGCATCGCTGGACACGGACCAGCAGTTATTGCATTGAAGTATCTACTTATAATGGACATTCAATAGGTAACGATTATAGTGTACTTATATCGGGGGCGGAGATCTATATGTTTCTAAGGTAAACGATCCGTTATAATATTATGTTGTTTTCACTGAGCAACCGCATACCTACATAATATTGGTCGATTAATGAACAAAGTCAAATTCGATTACGTGATACATTATCTCCTATCTGATGAGACCTAATTTATAAACGTATTATTAATAATTGTTATATAATACAACAACAATCGAGAAATATATTTAAATCAGCGAAAATCATTATGGCCGTATACATTTCACTGAAAATGTTATATTACAATAAAAATTGAAGTAAATGCCGTTGCAGGTTGCAAGCAAGTCATACTAAATATTATTATGTACATTTTGATTTTACAATATAAATCATTAAATTAGTTTTTTATTTTGTTAAAATGTAATAGTATTATGTATATTGTTGTTATAGTTTTGGAGGTATATTTTTTTGTGCATCAGCCTATTTATGTATAATAGTATATGATATATGTATATTGTATATATATTATATTTATATTATGGCCTTGACATACCTATCGAATTCTCAGCACTTATTTGGTTACAGTTATTATTCTTGAATTTATATTTATACATAAAAATTACTAGAAAGTATTGTTGAAAGTAAAAACCCTCCTATATGAAATTGAATAACATCTTTGTTTGCCTGATCGGTAATTATTATCTGTCGACAAATAATTTACAATTCTATAACACACTGTATATGTAGAGTGTAGACGATATAAAAAATAATAAATAAAATATAAATACATTTTAGAAATTGGCGTGATACCTAATTATTACTTTGACAACTTCAATAATCTTAATTGTAATATGATATATGATATTATATTATATCATTCATATAATGTCACATATATAACAACGTTTAGGGTGCATCTCGTAACGCACAATATATAACATAATATAATATATAGGTATTGGACATTATAGTGTGCTATATAATTATACTATGTACACTTATCTCGGAAATATCTTAAAATTAAAACAAATTATGTAACAATATAATTTGTAATACAATAGTTGAATGATATATATCATGATATATACTCAAACGGATTATGTACATTTATATCTCATATTATTATATTATGTATTTGACGTGACTGATATGTTAAACATAGGAACGTAAATAGAATGTCATATGAATAATAACACTGCTAATAATGATGATTTCGTAATAATATGATGACAGAAAACTCTATACTTACCTATATAATGTGTAATTTGTGATGAACATGTAATCCAAATGGTTATACACTTGACAGTAAATACTATTTAGTAGTCGGATGCATCATAAAAATATAAACTGAAAAAAAGTCACCAAAATACGTCGATCTGACTTCCTGAATTACACACGCCTATATGTATACTGTGTACTTTAAAGTATAAATAGTAAACTATTTAAGATAAAAATGTATCGTATAATATGCACTCGTCGTGTACATCCTACGACCTACACTGACCAGTGGCCTGCAGAGATATCATTCTACAAAGATAAGACATATAATGATATAATAGTAGAGCGCCGAGTTCCAGATTTAATTATTCATAAACCAATGAGACTTTGTCAAAAAAAAAAAATCATTGAGTTTGACACCTAGCTCGTTATCTCTTTGAAGACCTAAAAATGTAAGTGTAGAGATACTTCCTAAGAAGCACTAAGGACTGTATATTATTATTAATTATTATACAATTTTACAAAAGTATAACTAGGTAGGTATATATGGAGTTATTTTCTTGGCAAAATTATTTATTTGTGTTAACGATTTTTTTTTTTTTACTTAAGAATTTTAAATCTTTAACATTACACAGATGAAAATTAGGTTAATTTTTTTTTTGTTGTTATTATTACTATAGATTCGATTTTCGATTTCAATATCTTTTGTAGTACAAAAATAAACCTAGTCGGTAATTTTAAGAGTGAAAAAAAATCTCAGTTCTAATCTTAATAATTTGGAAGAAACATTAAGGAAAAACGGGAAATTGTACACAAAACCGGTTCTCGACAAATCTTATTTTGTTGTAATTCAACAATATTTTTGCGGGAATTTGAAACTGTTACAAAGGTACACAATGACGAAAAAAAGTAAAAAAACTCAAAATTAGTCACGATAAAACATTCGAAAAAATGTTCGTTCTCAAAAAATATTGTGTGGTATATAACAAATTATAATGATTAATGACTGTATAATATTCAACTGCCGAGTATTTTTGAATACATATTATAGGTTTAACGAGTAAATTATTAGTATACCTATATTATGATGATAAGTGAATCCGTTTAATACAATATTATTATGCGTTTATGCGAATGAAATATCGTAATATCACGACGTTATGCGTGTAGATATTATAATAATATATTAATTATCGATGAAGTATACGCGCAGTGTACAATACGCGTATAACAGTTTAATATATTATATACTATATACATATTATATAGTGCACAGATTATGTGGAAATTTCCCACGGAAAATCTGCCGGAATGTCTGCTAGTGAAAACCGCGTGGCGGGAAATGCCTTATAAAAGCGACTCGCGATCGCCACTACTGTTATTTTCATTCGCAAGTGTTCGCAATATCGTTCTGATGGTACTGCGTTAGTTTTCCGACGTGCATCGTCATACGATTGACATCAAATTGTAATAATAATATCGCAGTTTTACGCCATTCGCACAGACCTCGCCGCGGTGTACACCTACATAATACCGTTTATCGTAATATTTTATTCTTCTCCCGCATTTGTGCGCACGTTCGTCCGGAAATGGTCAACAAGAGTGTGAGTATTCGGGGTTTAATCGATTAATTATTTTGTTTTTAGTTAATAGAATAATCAAATATGTACATAATATTATAACGTCTGAGCGTTCAAAAGCCGTGTTTCGCGGTAGTCCTACAGATGGATACAACAATTTCACCAACTCGACGCGACCGAGCACTGGCTATTTATAATTTTTTTCGCAATTCATATCGGTGTCTATTATAGATAATAATATACGTTGGTAAGATGGGTGCTGTATCATGTCTGTACCTCAGGGCTGGATTTGACGGAGGGTTTTGACGGCACTTGCCCCGGGCAACAGATGTCTGGGAGCCATATGCCGGAATACTATAAAAAAAATGTAAAGCTTTTTGACCCTCGGGGCTTAAGAAATTTATAAAATAAAATATCAACTTCAAAAAATAAATACTGATTTGTATTTATAGTTGATATATCTAATTTGGGCTGCAGACATGGGAATATGGGTGGATGACATTAGGGCATCCAACGAAAACATAATATTTTAGTATATACGGGTAGATATAAACGTCGTGTGGTCAACAAGTGGTTATATGATTTATTTTAAAACAGCGCGGCGGTAGTGTCTGGAAAACTTGGGTTTGATAAGACGTGACATGGACTTCTGCTTCTAAAAGGTACCAGATTTTTGTTGACATAATTTTGACTGCACTATTTACAGTATATAAAAATTTGAAAGTATTAAATTAAATTAAACTGTAATTATAATTTATTATTCGTGTAACAGTGTGAAGGTTTCATTTCAAAATGTTATGAGATTAATATACCTAATTATGTTTACTCTTCAAATTATGAAGGTATAATAAAATTATTATAATATCGCTAACTTAAATTAATTTTTGAAATTTATGTTACACGAACAGTGGTATTTCAAACTTGAAATAAACAAGTTTTAGATAGATAGTTATAACGTGCAACCTTGTAAATTTTTAATTTTTTTACTTAACTACTTAGGTATTTGATATTTTTAATTTTTTTACTGCTAAGGGCCTCAAAAAAATATTTGCCCCGGGCATCCGAAAGTCTAAATCCGGCCCTAATGTATCTACCTATGTGATATAATGATGTGTATTCAAGATTCGATAGCGAAAACGGCTGTATTTTTTAAAACATTGTCAATACGTTAAGACTATTAATTGGTGTTCTCTCGGAAAATATCAAAATTTTAGACCATTGAATTAGTTCTTGAGAATTGAGATAATATTAGCGTTATAGATACATTTTAATGAACCCGTTTTTAATGAATTTCCCGACAAGAACAATCCACAATATTAAAAACGTATATTATTATTATTGAAATTTAGAGAAAATAACACTTGATATAAAATGCATAAACACGAGTTAAGCTATCATTATTGTTGAATGCGATATGCCTATATATCATATTAAATACATATTTAATAAGATGTATAAAAGCTATAACTATATTTAATTTGTATAATAGTGTTATTACTAATTGCTACAATATTAACAATATCTATATATTAAAAGTGCTTATTAAATTGGTCTTGCCAGAGTATTCTTAAATTGTCTTTATAGTATGCTGTAACGATGATACAGGTAATATAAACGTCTTTAATTTTATAAATATACATCTATCTAATGTTGAAAACAGAGCGAAACATAATTTAATTAATTAATAATTTTCGTTTATAGACGTTAATCGAACTACTCTCATAAAATACTGATTATAATAACAACCCATGTGGAACGTTAATGTTACCCCGATCAAATTTAATTACTCGTGATAAGTTTTCTCTATTTCAAAATCAATACTTCAAATTGTTTTGAATATCAAATTAAGTATTATAGACCATAATATCGTAAATTATAAATTATAATGGTAATGAACTTCATTTATTACAATATTGTGTTTCAGTCGATCGATAATTATAGTTTATTTGAAACTTTAGAATTTCTGGAGAACAAACAATATTCCATTGGATACTAATACAGTAATTAGTGATTAACTATTAACTTTTGACTAATAACAATATAAGTTTTGTGTTCCTTCCCTCCCGCCAAGAGACACAAATAACTATGTGACCATTATATTTTGGTGAAATGTCCATCAGGCATTTTATACTATCACTTATAGGTACCTATCACAGCAGAATTTTGAATAATTTTTGTTCGTCCTCACTGCACAACGTAGTTACAACTTACAACTATATACACTTAGTGATGTATACCTATACCTACATATACGTTACAGCGTGATCGATTGATGGACACAAATCATAAGTATTCTTATATGGCTTCTTAAAAAAAAAAAAAACATATAGGTAGGTCCTTAAGTAGATTACCGTCCAATTTTTACAATAACTTACATTTTCGAAACAATATTATATTATCACATACCTAAATAGTGGTCTGACCACTGAACTCCAATACGGCAGAGTTGTGGTTTTCCTTTCGTAATAGAAACGTGATTTTCAAAATAACGTGCAAGTGATTCAACGAGTAACGATAATTGCATTAATATATTAATATTGTATACTCTACTGTCCATACACAGGATTCACGAGTCCTGACGTCGTAACCAAACTCGTAGGTACCTGTAGACAACCTGTAGTCAAATTATTCGTACTGCGTATACAGAAAAAATAACTTTTTAACTTATGACGTGCAGAGTGTAATTAATATCATATTGTTGGTACCGAATAAAATATATAGTTATAACCTACACAAACCGCTCGCGTGGTATCGCTTTAAACATGTTTAACCAACCAAATAAAAAACCTATCAGACGTGCTTGTCGTCATTCGACGATAATATTTTGATTAGCTCGTCACTCGTTATTGGAATATTGTCAATAGCAATAATTTTAGTGGTGTTTTTCGTCCGATAAATTAATCACACACGAGCTCCGTTATTAGTCGTTTAAATTCTGTTGGGTTTTTCAAATTATTATTTCTAATGAATTCATATGAAAATTGTATCAGGTAATGATTCATTATAATTATAACTATAAAAGATTCTAATTTTTGGAGGAGAGAACGAACAATTTTGTCTAGACCCCTCTCCCCCCCTGAAAAAATAAATAATAAAATCCTGGCTACATGCCTGCATGGTTATATATTCATATAAGTATATATATAACGCTCTTCATGGACTAACGCGACACGCTCGGAGCATAAAATATTCATTTTCGATAGTTCACCTACCTATACTTGTAGTAAAGGTACAGTAAATGTACGTGAATAGAAAAAATATTAGATAATAATAGGTACGATTCAATAAAAAATTATTGATTCGCGATGTGTCGTTACATCTCGTTTGTGTTGTTGTGAAACGGATTACATTTTAATATTTTATTTATTTCTTTTTATATACCTACTTATATTATTATATATTATGTTTTATGAAATATATAAATTATTATACCAATCAAATATGTCGAAATTGCCGGTTATCTAACACTGCAGATTTCCTCCATCGAGATACCGGAATCGATTTTCCATATACCATGTACTATGTTTCCCATTATTTATTCTAAATCTAATTCATTTTATTACAACAGTATAGCACATAAACGCTATTAAATTATTTCCTATATACCGACACGAAACAAAACAGATTTCTCAATGGGTACAACGTAACGTTTTTTGAACGAAAACTGTAGCATCGTATTGACGAACGAATGGAAAATCGGTTCTATACAAATAATAAACATTTGACTTCGCTCATAGAAATATGATTTAAGTTACGTAATGCATTCACTGTAATCATATCTGTTTCAGGTTCTCGTCATAATTTCACTGCTCACAGTGCTATTTGTTTCCTTGACATCAGCGCATACGATACAGTAAGAAAATATAATTACATTTAATTACGATTTTAGTTTTAAAGAATAAAATGATATGTTACTTTTGGATTCTATGTTTACAAACTGTGAATACTATACACAACATCTTATTGTTGCATTTTCGAATTGTGTAAAAAAACAAATGAAGTTACCTATAGGTACGTTGTAGAATTTAATTTCACATAGGAATATGTGTGTGGACACTTTTAATATAATATATTATGTTATATTTTCAATTTTAAATGGTTATTATTTATTACTATTATGTTTGACTTCAAACAATTTTTGTTGAACATACCTTATATTATTATTATTATTATTATTATTATTATTAATATTTTCTCAAAAACTAATTAGGCGGGAATCTAATTACTCGATCACGTAAAACGACTTTCCACTCATTATGATGAAATTGAAAATAATTACAATACGGCAAAAATTAATTGTACGAATATAACGAACAGGCTGAAAAAATGATAATTTGTAGGTATACAGTTACAGTGAAAAAAAAAAAACCGTATGAGCATTCCGTACTTAGCGTTATATTGTACAAAAATTCGTTGATTGGTCACACGTTTGTCGTGTGTATTACGACATTGTTTTCTAATGGTGTATCCTCTACACGATGATTAATTTGATACGAAAATGTACGCTTGTGACAAAATATCATGTCTTACGTCAAATGGATCGTTCGCAAACCATTCACACGACACTTCACAAGACGTGTCGAAACATGTCCATTTAGCGAGATTTCCAAGAAAATTAGCCGCGTTGTTATTTACCGTATAATAGACTCGATCGGAGCACAATATATAATATGGTCGGAATCATATTATTTATTTTCGTCCAATTATTGCGGCATTGAATCAGATGTAAGCAGTATCGATATTCACGAAAAAGTCCGTCAAAATTATTATTCCTATTCGTACATTTTCTACAGCTGTACGATTTTAAATATTACCCATTGTGCTTATTTTCTTACCGTAAAAATAAATAATTTGCAATTTTTTATACAACATCATTGCCAGCTTGCAGACGATACGTCACGATGGTGTGCAAGTGTAGGTACAACACACAATATAGCTATATGTATATCTATGATGTTTAATTTTTACAAAAACATTCAAGTGACTAAAAATCACATAATATGGTATTATTAATAGTACAATTTTTATAAAGTATTATATAATTGAATTCTGTACGTCATATTATTTTGTATCGATCGAAGTGATAAAAATTTAACGCAATTGTATTTATTTATACGAAACAGAAATACAGAATATTTACTAAAATCGAACGAATTAAAAATATATAATATATACTGAGATATGACCCAACGAAATGTCACTTACCGTGATTAAAAATATTACGTATTGATCGAAACTTAAATCACCTGTATGTATTATACAATAACTGGGCGATTCACTGATCTCAGATTTATATTGACGTACCATAATATTATAAAAACTTTACTATCTCGTTGCAAAATAGTGAAAACATGCCCTGCAGTGATTCAATTAAACAGCAGTTATTTCACATTTGGTACAAATATGTTTGTTATCATCGAATATTTGAGTCAATATAATATTATAGTTGCAAAAACGAGAAATAAATCACATCATGTCACATAATCCGTTACATAAACAATCGTGTTAATTGTATTATTACATAGGTATTATGCATTTTATATAATTTTTTTGTCTCAAATAAAAATCTTTTAATGAAAATGGTACTCGAATATAACATTGTTAAAGTTATATTATATGCACATTATACCTATTATGAATTTTCCATCGCTAAATTCCTAAATTATCCACGAAATATACGTCTTTTCCGGTACAGGTGTTACTAGTTGAATAATTAAAATATTTTTATTTTTTAAGCCCATCGAGTGTAACTTATGCATGGCTTGTTATACAAAAATTAATTTAAAAAAAAAAATTTTAACATAAATTTCTTAATATACCTAGCGTCTTATCTATATATGAACTGACTATAGTTATATATTGCCGTATTGTATATATTATGTGGTATGAACTGTGCATTTTTGTTCTAACTTCTTTTACTTTTTTGGTATAATTGTTTAACATAATTTAAAAATAACCATATACACGAATTATATGTACATATATGCAAAAAAAATGTTCAATATTCTTTGATACAAAAATTATATGATTAAATAAATTAAAATAATAACATTAGTCAGTTTTAACTGTTAAACCATATACCTACTTATCAATAATTCAATTATATGATAATAATTATAAAACCTAAAAATGACCTATTCTTTTTTATCTTTTAAGTAATGAATATTATTTTTTTCAGAGACTTAGTTAGTGCAATAATTAGATATTTATAAGTTGAGTCCAGACTTGTATGCATTTTTATATATATTATTTTAAAGTATGCAGTTCGATGAGAGAACAAATTTTGGAGATTTTTTTTGTAGATAATGCATGGAAAAGTGTTCACGGCGCATATGCGATATGCATATCGTAATCGTACTATAGTAATAACGGAAAATTAGAAGAATTTTGCATATCTAAGAATATTTTATAGAAAAGTAATTTTTAAATTCTGAATAAAATAAAATCTTTTTAAATAATGTATGTTAAAATTATAATCTTTTAAAATATAAATCTATATACTCAGTGGATTTGTTTATGTATTTACTTTATGAAGAAAATCTTCTGTAACCTATATAAATATATTCTTTTTTTCATGATTGATAGGTAGGTACTTCAATTTTCAAATAATATTTCTGATCAAAAATTTAATTTATACCAAAAACCAATATTCAGCTTTTATTATTTGTCAAAGAAACGGTTTTCAGTATTTTTCATATTTAATACAATTTTAAAGAGCATATTAGGTACATACCTCTTTCAAGAATTTTTAATGAATAAATGAATATTCTTTTAAGCATTTGTAGTTCAAACAAATCCGGACTTTATTTAAAATAAATAAATCATTACTTTTTATTTTAATGCTGTATAATTCGTTTTATTATATTGTTTAATAATATTTATGAAGCTCTTAGCCCACCAGAGGTCAATTGCAAAAATATTCTATTGTTTCATATTTTAGTACCTTATAGGTATCAAATAGGTACTATGTAAAATTTAATTTAGATATATTCATTTTTGTATATAAAATATAAATTTTACGCAAAATACCATAATATGAAACATTAACACTTATTTTATGTCATTAATTTATTTGTTAACGCTATAACCTTAGGATTTGTTAATTTAAAATAGGTAATAATAATAATACTTATCAACTTTTTTGTTTGGTCGATAACTTGAAAATTGGAATTACGTAGAAATGTAGAATATCTAAATTAAATTGTTTCAAATGATGTATATTAATTGTATTTATTTATTCTCAATAAAATATTATTACATTTTGTTTACAGTGAAAAACATGTCATTCACGTTCCTCTTTTGGTACATTACGTCCATCATCATCATCGAAAAATTGTAAAACCGATCAGACACAAAAAAGTGAAAACCAGAAAATTTGTGCATCGATACCATAGTTACTGGTATTGATACCTATAACTAAACGAAACACAATGTACAATACACACTGAATGATATTATTAAACAAAACAAATTACCAAATATTTGACTAAATTCGTATATGATTGCATTTTGTCAATGATTGTTACTGATAAGTTAAGTAAGTATAGATATGCACGTAATACGTTTAGTATATAATATAATGCACAAAACAATATAGTAATATAATTTATATTGTATACATGCGTTTATAAACTAAGCACACATAATTTATATAATATTGTAAAATCATTGAATGATATGTCAAATCTAATAATGTGATTAACTTAATACATATAATATTTTGTTGTTATAGTATATACGTATGCCGTATAAGGTACCTATGTTTAAAATTATCCATTTTTTATTTTATTTTTTTATGAGTTCAAGTTACCAAATTTAAAAGGTGTTTAGTATAATAGGTAAATTCATTTTTGTTTAACTTTATGAGTATAAGAATGTGAACTGATTGATCAATTTCAAATATAATAAATTACAATGTTGTTTATTTGATACATCATTAGTACCTAATGTATATAGTTTCTATTCAATAATAATTATTTGGCCAAAATTGTTGTATCTTATCAATTCCCATTCCACAGTCCACCCGCAATTTTGACTAAACAGATGATAAAATGTTGTCATTTGTTACGCTAAATCAGATATCCAACTATATTAATTATAGAACGACCAATAACGATAATACATTTTATAAACTAAGACTTAAAAGCGTATCTAAGCAACTAAAGTTATGTTATTATTGTTTAAAATTACAAAACTTTAAGTTGTGTAATATTAATAATAACAACACTGCACGCAGCACGCATCAGTAAATTACATATCTATGTATGTAACGATGATCACAAAACAGAAGTTTCTGAAAAGTAAAATAACCCCTGACTAGTAATAAGTAATAACCTTCGAAATGTTGACCGTTTAAGTCATCTGTCATTGTAAAATGTGTTTACGCTTATAGGTACATAAAATGTAGAGAAAACCTATGAAATATGAATAATTTAAATATTCGTAAAAACTATGATTATTCTGTATATTATGTATATAGTTATAATTTATTATGCCTCTAGGTATACCTATGAAAAAGGCATATGAAACAATTGTGAAGCGTTTGACGGTTTGATTTAATAATGTTCGACTATCTTATCGTGGAAAAAAAATGTGTAATATTTTTCAAATAAATATAATACGACACAATGTATTTTAAATAATAGTTGTTGACTATTGTAACCTTCATTGACTGTTTTCAATAAATACCTATAAATTATAATATTATTACTTATTAGTTATTAGTAATTAGGTACCTATAACCTATATTATATTAGAATCTAAGTGAAGCGATGTATTGGTTTTTAAAATATTTTGGCTCTTTTTATGATTTTTATGATTTTTAAATTCATTTGAAATTTTGAACTTTTTTAAATATATTTTTTAGAAGTGTTGATAAAAATATTGGTTGCGTCAATAATTTTTTTTTGCCTCTTGAGGTGTTTTTATGTTGTGTTTGAGGTACATATATAATTCGAAAAATACAGAAAATTAATTTATTTTTATTCCCCTTGAGATTCGAGTTATCGTGACTCGACTGTATATAATATAAATATATCCTTAGAAATATTAAAAGGTTGTTTTAAGTGTGCGATAATTTAACGTTGAATTTAAATTTGCTAAATCCATTAAAACACCTTATATACAACAGAGTGATTTCCATGGTTTTTTTAAGTTTAATTTTTATAGAAATTAGAAGTCGATACGATTAAAAATGGAATACACGGTTTCTTATAAGTTCTAAGTAGGAACTACAACTAGTTAAAAATATCAAAAACACATTAACACAATTATTTATAGACAAATTTCAAAATTTCAAATTAAAATTTTTTATGATATTGACTACATATTAAAACAAAAAATATTGCTTATAATAAAAGTTGTGATATTTCAGTTTTAGTGTAGGTGCATGGGCAAGTTGGTGATGGTTTAATTCACTTTGTTTACAAATACGACCGAGTTGGTCATCCGATTGAGTCGCAGTGAATTAAATGTTTGGTGTAACTATTTTGGTTTACTCAAATCTTATAGTGAATACCTTGCAGTTATTAAATTTCATGAGCTATTCTGTTTATGTGTACCAACCAACAAAATGTTCCACCTGGAAAAACACACAACAATTTTAATTACAATCATGTGTGTTGAAAAAAAAGTAAAAAGTAAGAAAGTAATAAAAATAAAAAATATGATGTAGAAACCAATTGGATGCACAGATGTATTCTTATGTCATCGCTCAATTTTCCCCCAAGGTCAGGAGTTGAGTCTATGAAACTATGCTAAATATCTTGCCGAAGAATCAACCTATCTATTCAAACTGCATTTCAAATAATAGTTAAAATAATATTTTCAAACCAATTATTTAAAAATTAAAATATGTAGGTTGTAGGTATATTAATATAATTAATGAAAAAATCGAATTTATTAAGGCCGAATTATTAAAAAATGATTTAAATATAAATACTTCTGCAGGTTCATAAAAAATAAAAATAATATGTTATAGCCAACCAAATAATTAATTTTTGGTAAATTAGATGTTAACATTGAAATATTATAGTGCATAGATATTATATATTTAATATTAGCATAAACAACTATTATACAACTATTAAATGCTGTTACGTAAATATATTTACGTTAAGTTTGATGAATATACCATCATTTTTAAAGTCCCACAATAGTATAATTAATTATTAGAGTTATTTTATCTTCTTCAAATATACTATATACGTAACTATTTTCTATTACTACTTAAAATTGGCAATTACTCATTCATTTCACTTTTCGTTTTTGAAATAACACTACGCTTTTAGTTTTTAAAATTATATTATTGTGACATTATGTGTATTTTGGCGAAACTCCAATCATATTTCATACTTCGAAATGTTCATTAATATAAAGTTGTATTCATAAAATATTTCAAAATAAATAATTCATATGAAATACACTTATGGAGTTGTGGCACATGAAACAAGACTGTATAGTTAAGTGAAAATGTTACTATTAAACTATAGGATCTTTAATAGTTAAAACTTAAAGCCAAAATATACCTAATAAAAGTATATTATATTATATTACATTATAATTTATAAAACGCGACTAACTATATTTTTAATTTTTTTATAATATTCTAAGCATAGGTTTAACTATCCAATCAAAATTCAACACCAAAACTAAGTGATAACAATGCTACTGTATTTAAATAATTTAATATTTAATGTAATGGCATCAGCATCTGTTCCCAAAGACGGTACTGTGAGCAAGTAACTTTTTAATTTAATCACACACAACGAAATAAAAGTTAATTAAAAATTAACACCTATCAATATTTATAATATACTTGACACAAGATGTGTGCATTTTGAATTTCTATTAAATTTCGAATTATATTATATTTTATATACTACCTACTAATGACTAGTCCATAAGCGTACCTTATGTGTGTGTGTGTGTGGGGGGGAGGGGGGTATATAGCCTATAATGTTTGGGGTACACATCATATATTCTAAAATTGTAACTACAACAAATTACGGGGAGGGGTTAAACAAAATTTTAAGGGAGCACAAACCTAACCATATACTATATTTATAGCTGTAATATTAAATACAATATTACCATCACAACATAATATAAGTTATAACTAAAAAATAACTAAACACAAACAATAATGGATTATTCAAATTGTACAACTTAATGTATAATATAGGTATACTTACCAATGACAATTTTGATTTGGAACCTCTAATGTTAAATTAAGCAAAGTAAATGCGCAAAGATATTCGATATTTGCTAGTGGAAACGTTAGCAAAGTTAAACAAAGTTCACGGAATAGTATTGTGTTAAAGTCTTTGTGTAACAATATTGTCATTTGATGTGCGTCTAATTATGCATTACGATATCAACACGGGACGAGAACATAGTGTTTATTTATTCTTAGTTGAATCTTCAGCTTGTAATTAGTTATGTAAAATTACCATTCATCAAACGAAAATGTTGAATGGACATGTACTCAATTTATATATAATATGGTTATACTTATAGGCACTTAATATTCGTTATGTAATTCAATGAGAGAATGTAGAAAAACGATATAGAACAATAATATTTTGCAACAAATGCGTAAATGAAATCATTTTATTTTTGTATCTGGGTACAAAAATTAGTACATACATTTTCACTAGGATTTAAATTACATAGAAATAATGGTACCTACCGGTTAGGTTTTACAGTTAAAACGTTAAATTATATTATTCCATAAGTCATTTGTAAATTGTTTTTGTTTTACGATGTTGAATTATATTTTGTGGACATATATGTTTATTGATTAATGAAGAAAAAGATTCAAAATCTCTTCATTAAGGGTAGTTCTAGTATGCGAAATGTCCATAATTTGTAGATTAAGTACCTATACTTCGAATGAAAGTCGACGTAAGCAAAACCTAAGCAAAGTCTTTAAAAATACTGTAGGGGTGTAAGAAAATGCCATTGTATTCAATACGTGATTCATTCAGATTTGTTTTATAGTAATGCGATGATTAATTTTAAGTTTAAAGTCTTAATTTTACTGATTTTAGTCTTTGATTAATAAATAAAATAATACATATTATTTTTTTACTTTTACCTATTTTAATAACGATATCATAATATTTTAGTACGACGTGCCTACTTATGTTATTATATAATATTATGGTTTCAAATAAAAACACAATCAATAGTTTTCGCCATTAATAAAAAATAAATTTCAATGTTTGTGTTACAACTATAAGTGTAAGAGTGAACGTCCATTGGAAACCAGTTATCGCTAACGAAAAAAAAACTGATAACTATAAAGCCATAAATGTTCTTTTTGCAGCGTTTATATAGTCAAAGTAGTAGGCGACAGACATGCCGAAATAGCCCTACAGCTATGGTATGTATAAAATTACTTAACTGTGCAAAGAACTCGGTGGCGTCCTATTTTCAGGTCACGGCATTCATAGGGCCCCGCGGCCAAAAACAAACTCTTCACAAGAAATTGTTTATAATCAATGGAAACAGTGCGGTGGTCTAGAAGATACAAACAACTTTTACCAAAAAAACCAAAATCATAATAGGCACATAACATACAAGTAGTTTTAGGTATCAGCTATATACCTACACGATTGATCCAGAAAACGCGAATGCACACAACTCAACATCACATTTATTATATATTATTATATCATATATCATATACTCACATCACGTTATCTTGTAATTACATTTACAAGTATAACATCAATATTGTCGTGTGAAGTTTATAATTCAGTTGTGCATTACCTGTAGGTATATATGCTAAAATGCTTAGTTTCTTAGCTCTAGCATTTGTTTTGTTTACGATATCTAGATTTTGTTCGTGTTTTTCTTTTGACGTTAAGACTGCGTCACTTCATTACTTAGATATAATAATAATATATGTAGTTAGTGTTCAGCCTTATGATTTATGAAACGGAATTTAATTATTATCTTTAATATAAATATTAAAATTTTATATTTATAATTTATGGTGGTTATACAACCTGCAAGGCTGTATATTATACCAACTTTGTTTTTATTTTTCAAGGAGGATAGATTTAATTTCTATAATGCCAAATAATAAACATAGTGTACAACTATACAGATATGTAAATGTACAGTTTACAAATTCTTCAAAATAATACTGGAAGGGTTGTAGGGCAGCCGATACCCTGGATCCACACTCCAGGTACAGATACAAATATATTTTACTTTGAGCTACCAATACAAACATTTGTATTAATTTAGTAATAATTAGATGGCGACATTAAGGTTATCACTTATCAAGGTGGTATAACCACAATTTAGAAAAAAAAACTGTACGTTTATAACACGCAAAATATAATTATTGAGTATGCTTACTAACTTTACGACGAAGTCAAGGAAATTCACTTGTTGTCATACAAAACAAAAACTTACCAGCTTTATATATATATCATTTTAATAATTTTAGAGTTATTATATAAATAATATTACCAATGGATATTCGTGATAATTGTACAGCTTAGAAAGTATAATATTTTAAATTTTGAAAAGGAGGGAATATGTGTATAACCCCACTGCTGTATAGTAGGTGTCAAGCGTATTCGTCATTGAGTAATGAGTAAGTCACTATATAATATGTGCTGTATGACGTGATAAATTTGAATTCAATGATAAATCATTGCACATGAAAAACGTTTCTGAGAGAAGACCTCAGCCTATATTACTGTTTAGTATTTACTAAGTATATATTATTATAATATATTATGATATAATTATTTTGCTAATATAGACGACATTTGTCAACATTTGAACTCCAAACGGTCATAAAAATATTGTAATTATTTATTTTCGATATTCTCTAATAAGTATATGGACAAATTATGATGAACCTTGGTGTTAAATATTCAAGTTTTTTATCATAAATGATAAAAAAAAACTTCAAAAAGATTAAAATTTAAAATAGCAAAATATTTTTAAAATTATTTCATGTCTTGTAAATACTAAAATGAATATTCGGTTAAAATTTAAATTGCCTACAGCTATTAATTTTTGATTGACAACAAAAAAAACCAAATTAATTTAGCCAAAAACAGGTCTTGCTTAATAATTGCCATTCTCCCTTAATTATTATTGTTTTTAAAATTGATTTAGATTTTATTTATTTTGAAAACAGAAAATTTTCATTTTAACCTCCCAAAAATCCAATTTTCCAACCAGAAACAACCCTCAAACTTGAAAATCAAAGCATTTTTGCTGCTCCAAAATGTGATGACTGACAGAAATGTTAAAAAAACTCATATCAATGAAAAATCAATATATTCATCGCTTTGCTCAGAATATTAAATACACAACCTAAAGAGTATAAAATAATTTACTATAATTAATTAAGCCAACTCAAAAAGTATTTTGAACTATAATAAAATAAATAAAAAATACATTTTTTCGAACATTTAACTAGTTAATAAGTTATAGTTATTGTACTCAAAAATAAAATGTAATTTTTTTAACTATAAAAACATCAACAACAAAAATTATTAGTTTTAATTTTTACAAGAAAGATAATTTAATTTTAAAATTATAAAATGGTTACATGGTTAGCAATTTAGATTTTTTCGAAGTTAAATTTGTATTGTCCGAGTAAATAAAAAATAAAATAAGTTCAAACAAGGATAACACACTTGTGTACCTAATACCTATAATGACCAAAGAGGAACCTTTCCAGTGTATATAACCTGCGTCATTAACTTAACAGAATTCGATCAATATATTAGCGACCTCAGAAAGTACAACATCCCGTTCAAGTATAGGTATCCAACATATAGATAGAAGCAGAATTAGGTCCAAACACAAAAAACATCACTAATATGATCAACTTCATAAGAAATTTGTATTTACCATTAATTAAAATACACACAAAAAAAAAGTAGGTATATAAGTAATATTATAAATATTTCAATATTTCAAACAAATTAAAAAAATCATTTAAGAACAGGGGAAATTCCTATTCTGTATACGTGTGATTTTGAGTGCACCTATAGGTCACGCTATAATGGATGTCATACATTTTAATTCAATGATATATCATTCCATACGATAAAAATCGATTCCTAGAAGAGTCTATATTTTTAAAGCTTTTGTTATAATTGATTAATTATATTTCTTACTATATTATAAACGTGAAACTAATTTATACTTATATACATTGAAACAGCTAATCTCAGAAACTCCTCGACCGATTTGGCTGATTCTTTTTTATTTGTGTAGGTATGTAATAATTGTCAGGACAAGGTTTTTAGAAAGAAAATTTTAGGAAAATTCACCGGAAAAGTAGGAAATCTCGAAGGCAAAATTACAACAGTTATGCTATCTATCATAATATATTTTTGTTTATTGTAAAGTTGCTATTGCCTATCGGTAATTCAGAAAATGACTTTTTATTTATTTATTTTTTTACTTAACAATAATATTTGACTTTCTCGCGCGTTTATAGTATTGTTTAGAAAAAACAAATATCGATATGTAGAAATTAAATTAAAATCAAAACTTTTCATTTCATTTCAATCACTAATCAATTCTAAGTTCCGAGATTTTGAACCGCCCCCCCCCCCCCCCCGAAAAAATTTCTGTATACGGTCTTGTGATCAACATAGAGCCTAACTAATGATAGCTTGTGACTTGCAATTTTCACGATACCTATCAGAGTACCTATTATATTAAACTCATAAGTCTAAGATATTTTTAGGCAAGATATTATAGACGGGAATGGGGAGGTGTAACGTGCAGCCGGGTAATTATTTAGTTAATTTATATATATATATTATGTATTTAAATTGTTATTAGTAATATGGTAGGACAAAAGTTGATTTAAATGTTGAGTAGTCCTTATGTCTTATTATAAGTAATATTATCGGCATACAGTAGAACGGTGTGAAGAAGTTTGTTGTATAAACAGCTCAAAATTAATCTAAATATTTTCAAGATGTCATTATTAGGTAATGTGTTTTTTTTTACAACTCCAATTCTCCATCCTGACCGATTAATCGCTTTTTCTTTAAGTTCCTTAAAGGTTTTGACCCCCTATTTGAGTGTATTTAGAGAGTATTTAGAGAGTGTGTATTAATATAACAAATTATGTAATCATAGTTTATTAATATTTTTTAGTTACAACAACAAATAACAAAAATCATTTGAGGAAAACAGTAATTTTACGCGTGAATAACCAATGTCACTAAATTTTAAACTTCAATAGTTCAATCGTTAACAAAACATGTATGTAACTTGAAACAAAAGTTTTTTTATTAAATTCCAGCAATAAAAACTCTACAGATATTCAATTTTGAATTACAGGCATTATAAAAAAAGATAAATTTGGTCAAAATCTGTTTTTGCATAAAAATTCCCGTTTTCGCCGATACTTTTTCATGGTGAAAAAACTTGAAAATCAAATGCAAGGTCCCTAATAATTCATAAGCGTGTTTAAAGATTTTTAATATTTATTCATAAGCAATTTAAAATGTACAAGCACACTTTTTTTGTAATAAGCGTTTGAAGATCAAATTTTCAAATAATTCTTCAAAGCTCATAAATTTGCAAATTATCTTGTGGACAAAAATTAACACACATTTCAATCATACACTTAAAAATGGAATATAATATGGTTAGGTCCTCACTAGTTTATCATAACTATCGTATGGAATAATATGCTATAAATTACGAATGTACGATCAGTTAAGTATTTTAGCCTAAGTTGTACCTATCCTACATATTTTTATTGATATTATATTACAATTTAACATAGATTAATAGATTAATTTTTTTTTTTTTTATTTAATTAGCATTAATTTTTTTACATTCAAATGGCCATGTTTATTAGTCCATCTTATATAATTAATGTTTAAATACGAGTTCAGACTTTTACTTTTTAATTATCATAATTCAATAACCAGTAGGTAACTACTTAATTTTTAATTGTCATGATTAAAAATATACAATTATAATTTGTAAAGTAGAGCTTGGCCACATAAAACTAATCGTTATATCAATATTATAAGTACAAATTGTACTTAAGGCTTGTTAATATTGTATTTTTTTTTATGGTATTATAATATGTTCATAAAGTATAATATAGCTATAAATTCCAAAAATTAAAATTTCAAGATATGATTTAATTAATTGTTATGATGTAAAATTCTAAAATTATTAAATCATAATCTTGGATAACTGGGCAAACAATTGTCTTTAACGTTTATAGTCTATAATTCCACTATAAACTATTAAGGAAGTACTTAATTAATCTTACGTGTAAATAGTTTGGAATATATTATTAGATATTAAAACATACAAATATACAACATACCTAAACCACCGATTTTATAAGTTATCTTTTAATCAGGAACACATTTCAGTTGCATAATATCAAATGCAACCACATGATTACGGCTTGAACTCTCATGAAAAATACACTAAAAACTGGATTGCACTAATGACCTATAGCTACATATTTGTGCTTTCCGTGAATGCAATCCAGTGTCGTGGGCGTGGTTTTTAATCTACTTTTTAAACGTTAAAACATCTAGACTAACGGGTTATGTCTTTTGAATATAGTGATCGACAAAGCAATGCATTTTTTTTTACTCGTGAAGACTAAACAATAAATGTCAATAAAGTTTTTACCGTATATAGACGAGCAATATAAATAGATTTAAGATTCAAAAAATTAATTGCCTATAATTTAAGGTACTTATAATAGTAATTACTAATTAGTTAATATTAGAACACCACGTTTACTGTATTCGAATAGGTGCGTCTCATTATAATATCGTGATTAAATCTTCATATTGTAACCAATAATACCCACCATTTTATATGGTTTCTATATATAATTGTTTATAAAATATGCATTATTCGTGTATAAAATACACAATTGGTCAACCGAAATTATTTGAATTATGCACCGAATTCGAAAAAAAAAATTAAATTCGTAATTCAAAATGAGTTGTCTGATATGGACATGTGCAAATGTATTCGTGTAGCCACAAAAGTAGGATTCAGCATTATATTTTATATTTTATAGCAACGAACAACTTGTCATGTTTCACCTCAAGTCTTTGATAAAACTAAACATACAATTCCATGTTGTTTTTTAATTAATTTTAATCCAAACTCAAAGCGCAAGGCATCGTATTTTAATTGCTATATACTGTACCTAAATCTAAAAATTATTAACAAATGTATCCATTTGTAACAGAAATAAAACTACTTAATGTATAAAAATGAATAAGTGATGTTTAAAATTTTAAAATTGTATGTTTTTATGTTCATGTTTATTCGTACGAAAATACGAAAAACAAAATAAAACTTCAAATGATCATAGTGGTAAATAAAACTAAATACTCGTCATATTTATTATTTTTTCTGTTAGTTCGCAAAAATTTTAAAATTAAATACTAGTTATTAAATTACATAAGAAAGTTTCAAACGTAACAATCTTTATTAGAGCTTCAGCTGCGTGTTCAAACGAAAGAACGAAATATTTACACGATACCATAATTAGTATAATTATTTATTACATTGGTATGTTTATGTGTACCTACCTACGCAATAGGTTTTTAGATCACGTGGCGTACATAATAACATGTAATATTGTGTACATAGCGTTAAGAGCGTCAATAATAATAATAATAATACAATCAAAAAATTCGAGATGTTATTAAACACACCGGTTATCATATATATATATATATAGAATACACAACGTAAATATATCGCAATGATAATAATTATAAATTTATAACCGTTTTAAAGAGGATGGAATAAATTAACGAAACAATAGTTCACGAACTTTTTTTTTAACATCACAAAATTACGACTACGTATACACCTCAACGCGATAATATGTGTGCGTATCATACCTCACTCGACGGCGAAAAACAAACCCGTTTCGTCGGCTCGCCGTTTATATTGTACACCTAAATCGGACCTGATAAATGATAATAATATATACCTATACGCACAATATCACATAATATACCTACCCACCTGTTACACATGACGTGCGTGATCTCGTTGGCCTGTCCGACTGCGTCTCCGACGGAGAGGGAAACGGCAAAAACCGAGCGAACAGTTGCATAACGCACTTGCGAGCGTATCATAATATCCACTGCACACCTGCACTGCGCGGGTCAACCCTTCTGCGGCAATTTCTGCTGCGCTCCTCGAACAATAATAATGACCCGTCCGAGCAGAATTTACATAATTATGTTAGAGATATGTAGGCACCCACCGCGCACTCACATATGGGTAGGGTGGGTTAGGCGTACCACCGGCCACCTATATATAAACGTGCGCGATTAAACCGTGACAACTTGTGCAGTAATCGTCAACGAGAAAACGTCCGGTCGGGTCTAAAATATCAAATATTATAAATATATCATCCACGTGACGCCACAACCAGCCGCAAAAATGAACACCTCAGTGAGTACATCGATTTTGTTTTATGTTTTTTTTCGCGATCTTTGAAATATATTACTACCTGGTATCTTTTGAGAAAACCGTACCGTCATTTTCGAATTTGTTTTGACCACGACAGCCGGTTTTCGTTCTCGAGCATAGATTCGCGTCTGCCGATTTCTTGACGTCTGTTCGATTTTTTTTTTTATGTTACGAACAAATGTCATACTATAACTACACTGCTACAGTAACAAATGATTTTAGAAGAGAAATATAATATTGTGGTAGAGATACAAACGTGTGTGACCATCAGAGACAACAGACACCACCGCGCTTGGCACGTCACACATCTCACAATGCAAAATTCCAGCAAAATAATGTGAACTGCTATAAATTATTGATTAAAATCAATCATTTATTCACAATAAAAAATTGCCAGTTCGATATAAATTATCTCAATATATTATATTTTTAATTTTATTAATTTGGTAGGTACCAAATAAAAGATATATTTTTTCGTCAACATTATTTTAATTTAAAAAAAAACTCAAATATTATATAACATATAATATCATAGTCTGGTATAGTAGTTTATTACTTATGAGTTATGAAAAATAAACTCATTTTTTTTTCGGTCATAATTTAATGTGCTTTTATTATTGTGATTTAAGGTTGCTATTCTTTTGACTATTCTCTCGGTGGCTGCTGCTACTCCACTGTTCTTCGGTCATCCAAAACAGTAAGTAAAATAAATATTGTATACCTTTGGATAGTAAATAGTACTTTAAAACAAACAATTTTAATGGATTTCGCAGTGCATTATATGCATGAAATAACATGAATTATGTCTCTATGATAATATAGTGAAAAAACGAGTAAGAAACTTTTAGATACATTATATATTAGGTAATTTAAATGTATTGAACTACTTTAGTAAAATTTGTATCTAAATATAGTATAGATACCTAAACAAACATAATATGGACACACATAAATATAATAAATTGTATGATATTTTTTAGTTTTTAAATCAGAAAAGTAGTAAATTATAGTAGTACTATTTTATATAAGAAGAATAAATTATTTGATATGTATATTATATGCATTATGCATACGTACTTACGTTTGAAATATTTATTATCATATCCTTTCTTTTAGTTTTTGTGTTTTGAATCAACAATAATACTTGTAATAAATAATAATGAATACAAATATAGTTGACTAGAATTTCTGATATGTTATTACTAGGTATTTATAAAGTAAATTATAGTAATTGTTTTAAGTTTTATTTTAATTTCTATAAAAAATAGCTAAAATCCTATTATAATACTAAACAAATTTCTTCAAATTTCGATTATTTTCTTATGAATCTAAAAATATATACATGGAATCTAACAAATTTGAGTTGCTATACTTGTGGATTTCTAACGACGTACCTAAAGGTAATACCTACCAATTTTTTTTTTTACCGTAATACAGTGACGATTCTACACACAATAAACATTTTAAATTTTAATTCGAAAAAATTCATGCGCAATATCATCAACTATGGTTAACCTAACCAATGTTATAAATCCCCATGGGCCATGAAAGTGCAGAGTAATAAATTATGTAGGTGCACAGAATATCTACGTATTTTATAAATCTTGTTTTGACTACCTATTATTGATGACTCGCTGGTGATCATAATAATATTAAATATAACATTATTCTTTATTGAAATTTAAATCTCTGGATAACTTGTGTAAGTCCGCGTTAATAAATCAACTCAGAATTATAAATTTATAAACACTTATCCTATCAAGTACTAACCATTGTTTACGATTTATAGCGAACACCACGTCATCCATGTACCATACCACGTACACAAAGTTCCAGTTTACATCAAAGAACCCGTATACATTGAGAAGCCTGTCTACATATACAAGACCGTCGACCATCACGATCATCACTACCACCACGATGACCACAGTTATGACCACTATAGCCACGATGATCATTATGGCAGCCATTATTGATAAGACTAAATATAATAACGACTTTTAAAAGTTATAGATGTTTAAAAATTCAAGACCAATTTACTTTTGTAATATAATTATAATAGGTCATATGAACCGTAAACTTAAAGCTCCTTTTTTACCATGTAAAATAATGCCCGTTGTTATTATTTCTTTCAATTTACCTCATTGTTTTGTTTGGTTTATCCAATTTAATTGTTAAACTGTTATTTTTTCTGCTCTTCGCGAAAACCATTAATTGTTTTAATTTGATTATTGGCTATTGTGTTTTATTAAAATATAGTATATTCAATAGAATGATGTGTTCCCCTGAACTACTGAAATTATTTTCACTTACATTATGTAATTAGAATTAAGCTTTGGACTCATAGCTAAAACTTAAATATTGGACCAGGTATATAATTCGAATATACATTAGTATATACGATATACCTACTTATGGAAGTTCCTTGCTTTCTCTTTGTGTAAAAGTTTAAATTTTGTTTAAACATTAAAAATTAAAATTAAAATTAAATTCTATCTATGGTTTTTTTTAATTTTTACACACCTTTTGGTGACAAACCATTTTTTCAACTAATTATTATTATTTCATACAAAATACAAGTATACAATATACATTTATTCAACACATTAATGCCGGGTTGCATAAAAATGTATTAGTTTAATGGTTCAATATAATGTAATCCGGACCAATCATGGTTCACTAAATAATGTTTAAGGGAGTAATAAGAGACGATAAGGTCACTAATTATTCGTTAAATATTTAGTGATTGTTATGAAACCCGGCATAAATGTCTTATTTATACTTCATATAGGTATAACACTACTATAACTATTAAAATTTAATTATAATAACCTCGGACAACTTGGGGTCTACGGACCACCTATATAGGGAATTCGAAAACCACAGCTGTACAAATTTTAAATTAACTATTTAGTCATTTCGTCTGCGACTCAGCGAGTACTTGTTTATTTGATTCCTCTTTGACCTCTCTGTTGCGAGTTCCACTCTGACTTGTGACTCAGGACATCTCTGCAGGCATTCGTTTGGATTTGGGCCGCAGTGATCATGGCGACATCGACTGCCCCGAGGTCGGAACTAATGACCTTCGTAAGCCCGAACAGTAACGATTGTCATCCAGTTTATTTTGCTTACCGAATCAACCCCACTGTCATCATCAGATCTGAGTATCTGACAGCCTTCGACATCATTTTTTGTTCGACTTAGTGTGCACTCTATGGTTATCGCACCAAATCGATCCGGTCACAGAGACTTATACCATTTTACCCCCTCATAATAATCAGATTTTTCCAAATATAAATTTTTCTCTTTCTCCTTCGTTGTATCCTATTTCCTATGTGATCATCGTGCATACATCCAAGTCGTCTTCACCGTCGTCGTGCGTAAATAGTGGCCTTCTCACCACTGTCAGGCGCTCTTCTCGGCCATCTCAATTCGTTACGATTGGTTGTCTACCCAATCGAAATCTGTCGCTATACTTGTTTCGTGTCAATTTATTCAATATTCTTGGTTTCACTCGTAAAATCATATTCACACATAATGTTGAAAATTTAACACAAATTTTCTCATAAGATTTTTGTGTGTATCATTTAAAAAATATCGAAAATACATATTTTCAATATTTTTTTATACTGGTTGAAGGGAATCTCCTACATTGGTCATTGTGTTTACGTAAAAATAAGTAGGTACTGCGTCTACCCGCTCATCGATACACAAGAGTCTGACTGTCAAATCCGCACTGTGTATTTGTGTCAATGATTACGATAACGTTTAACATTTAAAGAAATAGAAATTGTAATCAAAAAAAAAATATTTCTATAATACGCTAATAACGTATTTGTTGTTGAAGCGAATTAAACAATAATAATAAAAAATCCGAATACAGCTAAAACCGAGTCAAATTAATTTAAAAATGTTATCAAGTATAGAAACTGATAAAATAAATAGTTGGTGTACATTTCAAGTACCTACAGTTATTTGACATCAACAACATTTGGGACTCGGTAAATAAACGAGTTAAAGCGTATATTTTCTAAACACTTAGATTATTTTTTGACCCTAATACTTAAGTTACTCTTTACAATAGAAATTGAATTAACGTCACTTGTGGCAGCATCATAATAATGTACAGTTAAAAAACTAGTGTTCGTGTGTTATTATTGTAATTATTAACGATTTCATCTCATCTTGTTTAGTCAACATAATTTGTAAGCGGCAAACGCTGCACATTCGCCCTCACTTCTAATCGCCAACTAAAGGTAGTGATTAAAGGTGTCCCCACAGACATTTTAACTGATGAGCTGAAATCTAAATTAGAGACATATAACTTTTATGTTAAATTAATTAAACGCTTTGGCACAACAGACAAACCAATGCCAATTTGCCGGGTTATCTTTTAAAAATAGAAAACTTCAAAATAATTATAAACTCAAGCTACAAACCTTCAAAAGACCGCCTTGAATCCTCCAATCAAAACCATAACCATACCATACCTTACCACACCACACCACACCATACTATACCATAACCAATACCGAATTATGATGTATCACTGCCTGCAGAGATTATAAGTTATAACGCAAAACATTAGTTGAAGCACATTCGCATTCCTAATCGTGTTGGTCAAACTCACCCAAACATGACTCTCAAAACGGCTACGGAATTATAGCACCTAGCACCAAAACTCATTTTCCAACATCTAACAGACATTGTCATTGAGGACCACTGTTGAACAAATTCATCAATACGAATACAATATACTCCGAAAGACAACAAGAATACACTGATTTAATGTGTCAACTCAGTGGCGAAAAATATAAACGAAAGAATTACAAAAATGATCATCTGCAATAGCGAGCATCGAAATTATTTACAAATAACTGATGCACAAACAACCAGGTAAACTTAAAATCTACTATACAGCAGACTGCAGAGGGAATACCCTGATTTTTTAATGTGATACTCACTCGTTAATATTTTCAAATACATAATTTACATACCAAAATATCTAGCGATGTAATTATTGTAATCTGAGACGAGTGCCTCCAGGACTTGGTGTTTGTACCATAATATCAAACAAATCTTATAATTTATAAAGTTTGTATCTAACGTAAGTGGAAATCATTTAGTAGTTCAGGGAAACAAAAATGTTTATTTAATAAACTATATTTTGAAATATTTTAATTTTAATAAAACACAATAGTCAATAATCAAATAAAAACAATTAATGGTTTTAGCGAAGAGCAGAAAAAATAACAATTTAAAAACTACAATAAACTAAACAAAACCATTAAGGAATTTAAATTAGATAATTACAACAGGCATTATTTTACATGGTAAAAAAGGAGCTTTAAGTTTACGGTTCATGACCTATCATAATTATATTACAAAAGTAAATTGGTCTTGAATTTATAAACATCTATATTCTATAACTATTAAAAGTCTTTATTATTAGGTGTTATCCTTATCAATAATGGCTGTCATAATGATCATCATGGTCATAATGGTCATCATGGTGGTCTTCATGATGGTAGTGATGTTCGTGATGATGATCGACGGTCTTGTATATGTAGACAGGCTTCTCAATGTATACGGGTTCTTTGATGTAAACTGGAACTTTGTGTACGTGGTATGGTACATGGATGATGTGGTGTTCGCTATAAATCGTAAACAATGGTTAGTACTTGATAGAATAAATGTTTATAAATGTAAATGCTTAATTGACTTATTAACATGGACTTTAAGTTATCCAGAGATTTAAATTTCAATACAGTATATTATAATACTATATTATTTCATAATATGATCTCGAGTGGGCCAGGAATAATAGCTAAATTTAAAACAATCCGTACAAAATACGCAGATATTGTGTGCACACCTATATAATTTATTAAGGTGCATTTCATGGGATTTATAAAATTGGTGATAAACCATAATTGATGATATTACGCGTTACTTTTTCCAAATAAAATATAAAATTTTTTATTCTGTATAGAACCATCCGGTTTTTACCATAAACAAATTGGCAGGTATAGGGAACGTGTCGTTATGTTCTTATGAAATCTCTACAAGTATTTCAACTAAATATTTACGATTCCGGGTATACATTTTGAGATTCATAAGAAAATAATCGAAATTTAATGAAATTGTTTTAGTATTAAAATCATATTTTAGCTATTTTCCATAGAAATTAAAATAATATTTAAAACAATCACTGTAGTTTTTTTTACTTTATAAATACCTAGTAATAGCAAATCAGAAATTGTAGATGCAATATTTGTTTTAGTTGTATTTATTACTAAAAGTATTATTGTTGATTCAAAGCACATATGTTACAAGAAAGGACATAATAATATGCATTTCATTATTTCCGTAAGTATGTGTGTATATTGTATAATATGATATACAAAACAAATAACTTATTCTTCTTCTTATATAAAATTATAGTGTCTTCTACTGTCTACTATACTAAAATACTTGTCTGATTTAAAAACTAAAAATGTAAATACCATACAATATAATATATTTATGTGTGTAGTATAAGTTTGTTTATGTATCTGTACTGTATTTATATAATTTGTTTTAAAGTAGTTCAATAAATTTAAATTACCAATTCTATAATGTATATAAAAATACATAGTGCATTTAAAAGTTTTTTACTCGGCTTTTTACCATAATATATACTATATTGTATGATAAAAACTTTAAAACTGAAAGTTAAACAATAAACGTCCATGCATCATAAACATTATGCACTACCAAATCCATTGATATTCTTTGTTTTTTAAAAATAATTTATAATCAAAAGAAATATAACATCTATTTTACTTACTCTTTTGGATGACCGAAGAACAGTGGAGAAGCAGCAGCTACCGAGAGAATAGTCAAAAGAATAGCAACCTTAAATAATTATAATAAAAGCGCATTAAAACATGACCAAAAAAAAATTAGTTTAATTTTAATGAGTTTTAATTAACTATTATACCAGACTATAATATGTGTTATATATTTGTGGTTTTTTTTAAATTAAAATATAGTAGACAAAAAGTTATTTTTTATTTAGTGGGTACCTAGGTGCATACAAGTTTATCAAAATTAAAAATTAAATTAAAAAGAGAATTTATATCAACTGTAAACTGGCAATTTTTAAAGTAATTTTATTTTGTAAATAAATAATAACTTGTCTATTTTAATCAATAATGTATAGCAGATCACAATATTCTTTGTGCATTGTAGGATGTGAAGCGTAGCAAGCGAGTTGCTTGTTATCTCTGATGGTCGTATACGCATTGCACGTTTGTCTCATTACCATAAGTATACCCTCAATTATTATTTGTCTTCAAAAAGCATTTGTTACCAGTGCCGTAGACAGGAATTTAATAGGGGGGAGAGGGGAGAGAGGTTTTCATAATGATTAAATATTATATAACAAATTAATTGATATAATAAATACATGTATATACTTGTAAGGGGTACATGTTAATATGTTTAAAGGCCCTGTTTGTTACTATAGTCTATCGTAAAGTATCACTTTTGTTCGTAATTTAAACAACGAAATCGAACAGACTGCTGTCGTGGTCAGAACAAATTCAATAAACACGACACAGTTTTCTTAGATAGTATTATAGTAAGATGATACTGCACCAATAATATGTATAGATTTGTATATTCCAAATATCACGAAAAAAAATAAAATAAAATAAAACAAAATTCGATGTAGGTACTCACTGAGGTTTTCATTTTTGCTGCCGGTTGTGGTGTCACGTAGATAATAAAATATATATTTAATATTATAGAGACGATCGGACGTTCTCGTTCACGATTACTGCACGAGTTGTCATGTTTTAATCGCACACGTTTATATATAGGTAGCCGGTGGTACGCCTAACTTACCCTGCCCATGTGGGTGAGCGGTACCTATACGTCATAATCATGATTATTGTGCTCGGGCGGACTAGAACGGGTTCGGGTTATTATTATCGTTCATTTTAAGAGGATTGCAGTTATAATTGCCCAGAAGGGTTTACCGGTGCAGCGCAGATGTGCAGTATTATAGTCGTATACATATAATGTTATAATACGCTTGCATGTGCATTATGCAACTTCTAGCTCGGTATTTCGCTGTTTGCCTCTGCGCTGGAGACGGCGGACATGTCAACGAGATCACGTATACGGGTTTATCGTTACGTCTAACAGGTAGGTAAATAATATTATGTACACATAGGTGTAATATTAAGTATTAAGTCCAATACAGTTGTATAATATAGTATATAGTACGCCGACGAAACTGGTTTGTTTATCACCGGCATGAAAGGTTTATGCATATATGCACATAATATTATTATTATGTTAAGCCGTTGAGGTGTATTTCCGATGTCGTACTGTCGTAGGCAGGGACTATAGAGTGGCATACGGACCGGGTGCCACGACCTGCACAGGGATGACAAAATATATAATATTATATTATTTTAAATTAACAATTTGAATTTGTATTTTAAAAATGAATAGCAATATTATTATTATTTTCTATTATACATCGAATTTTCCGATTAAACACTAATATAGGTATACAGTGACAAGAATAAATAGGAAAGATGCTTAAAGTGATTCTTGGCACCGCGCGCTGATTTTGCTAAGCCCGGCTTTGGTCGTAGGTACGTGGTGTTAAAAAAAAACTTTCGTTCTATTTTTTCTTTAATTTTTTTCATCCTCTTTAAAACGGTTATAAAATATAAATGTATAATTATTATTTATAATCATTGCGATATAGACCGTATATTACATTACGTTATTGAGTAATATTCTACATCGGTCATGTTTTATAACATCTTGAATTTCCTGATTATATTATTACTATTATTTGTTGTTGCTATTCTCGCTCTTAATGCACATAATATTATTATACATCTGATCATAGATACACGCCACGTCGCGTGATCTAAAAACGTATATTGGGCGATAATGAGCGTTTTGGCGTATTGCATAGATACACAAAATATATAATTCAGGGGCGTCATTTCAACATTATTTTTGTTGGTGCTAAAATGTTTGCAGGCCATTCGAATCATTAGACAACTTTTTTTTTGGGGGGGGGGGGGAGGGGGGGATCAAGCGGAGACAAAAACTGTAGAATATTTTTATAATTTCTTTAATATGTCACTTGTATTAGTATGAAAATATCACAATATTGTAACTATTTTTTACGACTATATATGCCGGTGCTTTTAAGGTATTTATTTCATATTGTGGATACCAGTGGACAGTGGTATTTACTATTTATACTTGGTAAATAAATGTATGGGTTTTAATAAAACACCTTTATAATAAAATGCCTAACCTACACATTTTTCTCCCTGCATACTCAAAATATATAACATAGCTAGCTTAATGAAATCAGAAATGTATGGGTACCTTGTTCACAATGTTTGTGTTATCATTTTATCGATTATAATATTGTGGGACCACAATACCACATCGAACATTTTTTGAAATAAAACATATTAAAGTCGGCCTAGGTCGCAAAGGGCATAGGTAACTCCAAAAATGTAATTTTGAGATTCTTAGTGATTAAAATATTAAGAAAAAAAAACTGTATCGTATGATAAAGTTGTAACTGAAATTGTATCATTCTATCCTTTATGAAATTGATAGTTAGAAATGATCGTACCTCAAATGTAATGATTTTATCAACAAGAAAAAGCCCTATCTCCATATTATCATTTTAAAAATGATGGAGATATGCCATTTGCAAAACATTTGCGAATTAGGGAATTAGGCCATAAACTGTTTTTTTGCTTTTTTGAAAAGTTGTCATTTTAGAGTTTCCCTCATTGCCACTTAGTACAATACATTTTTTATTTTAAATACTGAAAGAATATAAAACACTTAGGTATATCGGTGCTTATATTTATTATTGGAAGGCCAAAGAAGGCGTTTTAAAAAAAAATTGGTGCAAATTTACACACTTCAACCCCCCCCCCCCCCCAAATGACGCAGCTGAATTGTATATTATTAATTATAATATAAATTGTATCTATATGAAATTTTACTCTTTTAGCTTATAAACTTGTGTACCGATGATATTTTTTACACTAATATCAATGTAAGCTTGCTTAAACTTACTATTAAATTAGTATTTACCTCACCATCATTATTTAATTCTACTAGACGCGATTGCGGGAAAAATAAATATTGGATATTCAAACATAAAATAACGATTTTTGTTGCCATCATGACGTAAATAAAAATATCAGTGGCGTTGACAGGATTTTAAAATGGGGGGGGGCAAACCCAAAATATTCAAAAAAATTACTCTACACAATTAACAATAATAATCTATTTTTATGTTGTTTCGTTTCAATGTTTCGATACGGCCAATGGCCAACTGTCCACACCCTTATGACTAGACCATTGCAAAAAAAAATGATTAATTATATAATTATTGGTAGAAACATAAAACATTTCACAAATCACAATTACGTAAATTATTACTTTCTATACTGTATAATATAATAAAATACGAAATTAAATTTTCAAAAATGTTTAGACTATTATAGTAGTAACTAATATATTATAAGTTATTTATAATTTAGGTACACCACGAGGCATGCATGACGAATCTATTCACATTATTCACTTTATTTTACACATTACGTTTTTATTGACTATTGGCTATATTATAATATGTATAAGGTTCGATTCGGATTTTGAGGCAATATTATAAGTTATAATCAATAAAAAAATCGAAGAACTCGCTCTAATGATGGGTTGGACAAATTTTTTTTAAAAACCAAATCAATTATCTACTTACTATACATTATAATATTATACTATAGACAATAGTAATTTATTATAACATTATTTTTTAGTATATGCATAATATAGACATTTATAAGAAAGAAATATAAAATGTATCCATATAATATGGATCCGTTATAAGTAGAGCTCGGAAGTTGATGCATTTTGCATTTTTTTTTAATTTATGTAGTCATTAATCTATCAAGCTAAAAATCCGATTTAGATGGTCTACTAAAATAATCTGAAATTTTTATTTTGCATTTTTTGCCTTTATTTCTCATTGATATCATTTTATCACGATCCTACATTTTAAATCATTTTTTTTTCGACAAATACGTCATTTTTCTAAAATATAACGAAATTTTCTTTTACATACATTTAATGCTTAATTTTTTTCATTAAATGTGAAAATGTCATAAAAATAAAATATACCTAATATTTTATTTTAACTTTTAAATATAGCTTATTGTTGTTAGTGTTACGAAAATAACTAGGTACACTAAAATTACTGGCCGTGGTCGAGCTGTTAATCTCGCAATGTTTGAAATATGGTGTATTTATAGTTTATACTTTATAGACTATAGTATATTTATATTTATAGTGTATTATTGTAAACAATAAAATGATTATTTTTCAATAACAGATAACACGTATTGTAGCCGCTATATTGTGTATGATATAATTTAGTATTCGACCGTCTCGTGTAGCGTGTTGTTGACCGTTGTCCTGTCTTAAGAACTTTTCTATTAAAAAATGCTTAAAAATAAAACTTCGACTAGTGCTCGTTTACGTGCGTTTGTGTCTAAATTCGGAAGTGAAATTTTTTCAACTGATGGATATATACTTTTTTGTAAGATATGTGATGTTAAGGTGGCCGCAGATAAAAAGTTCACTGTGGAACAACACGTGTCACGTCAAAAGCATATACATGGTATTGAGCGTAAAAATTTACAAACTGAAAAATCAAAAAATCAAAGTTTACTGAAAATGTACATTTAATTATGATTTGTGTCAAGCCCTTTTATCGGCTAATATTCCGTTGAATAAATTATCCAACGACTGTTTTCGTAATTTTTTAGAAAAATATACAAGCAGAAAATAGAGTAGGACAAGATATAAAAAAAAAATTAAAATCCGTTTTAGATAAAAATACGGGCTTTAAAACGATGACAACAATTTCAAAAATTTTGAATGGTGAAAACGTGTTGAACCAAAACTTTCCAGACGACCTCAATAATTCCGATATTGCTCGTTTTCAATTTGCACCAATTACATCAGTAGATGTAGAAAGAAGTTTCTCAAATATAAGAATTTACTTTCGGACAATCGCAGGTCATTTACTATAGAAAATATCAAACATGCACTTAATGTTCAATGTAATAAATTTGATTAGGTTTTTTAATTAGGATCATTTTTATATTTTGTTTTAAATATTTTCGTAGGGTATTTATGGTTTATATTTAAATAACAATTTTTAACAAGATGTTAAATAAAAGGTTTTTTTTTAAAAATATAAAATATAAAATAAGTCATTTTTTTGCATTTTTAGTTTATTAAGTCATTTTATATCATAATTTGACAATTGTTGGGTCATTTTTGCAGTCATTTTCCATCATTTTTAGGTCATTTATTCATATTTTTTTAGGTCATTTTTTAAGGTTCTTTAGGTCATCAACTTCCGAGCCCTAGTTATAAGTAATCCGTTATTATTAGCAATAATATTATTGGTGCATTATGTGTTTTACGCGACGTTTATATCACACCTCTAGAACAAGACATCCACAACTCAATATTTATAAATTTTAAAAAATTGACTTGAAATAGTCATAAGTTATGACTATTTTCGAATAGGTACCTACTGAAGAAATAGTTCTATAAAATCCAACAATGTCACATGCATTATAATTTTTCATTGGACTAAAAAGATGCGTCAGTATTCAGGGACGTATTTAGGGGGGGGGGCAAGTGTGCCTTGTTGCCCGGGGCGGCAAATTGTTTAGTCCGTTTGGGGGGCGGCAAATTTATATTGATAAATTATTATTGCATATTAATTCTTGAGAAAAAACAAATAAATAATTAAATATTTTTTTATACTAGACAATTTACTATCAGAGTTACAAAAACGCAAGTCTGCTTATGATAATTTGGTAAAAAAATTTTCCTTTTTTCATAATATAACACAGCATTCGATTAATGAAATTTGTAAAAGTGCTAAGGAATTATGTGAAGCTTATCTAAATGACTTAAATATAAGTTTGGCTAGTGAAGTGGTCCAGCTAAATGGGCACATCCATAGCTTAAGAACTTCTGACAATAATCCTCAAACTATTTTGGAACTCATGTTATGGATAAGAAGTAAAAATTTCATAGTTTTGTATCCATACGTAGAAATTGCGCTACGTATTTTTCTATCAACAGCATCTACTAACTGTTCAGCTGAACGTTCGTTTTCTGTTCTAAAACGAGTAAAAAATTATTTAAGGTCAACAATGAATCAAGAAAGATGTTCTGCATTAGCTTTATTGACAATAGAATCTGATATAACCAGTGAAACAGATTTCGAAGAAATGATAATTTTATTCTCAAACCTTCAGTCAAGGAGAAAGTTATAAATGTATTTATATAACTATTTAGATTATAATTATTAATAAAAAATACAATGCTTAACAATAAATAATACATTATTTACTTAAAACTATTTTCTTTATTTAACATTGGTTATTTCCTATTTAGAGAAATAACTATAATAAAAGAAATATTAATATTATAGAGAAATTATATTATATTTTGTTAAATTTTTATGATCATAATTATTATTCATAATACATTTTACAATAATAATCATACACATGAATATAATATAATAGTTATACCTACCTATATTGTATATACATTTAATTTGCCAATTTATATTAGTGAGAGTAGCATTTATTATGTTTATGTAGTGGTTTAATTTTCTGTGTACCAAAATTGTATACAATAAAATAATTAGGTACACCTACATTTTAAGAAATAGCATTTTTTGTTTGAGGGGGGGGGGGGTAAGGGGCGGCGGAAATATGTTGCCCCGGGGCGCAAATTGTCCAAATACGGCCCTGTCAGTATTGAATTATTAAATTTGTAGCTGACTTTCAAAGCAAGAGAGCCATATTTACTTTATGGCAGCATACCTACTTATTTTAATTTACCTATTCAATTAAATACAAGCGTTATAACCACGGACTAAGATATAATGGACTGGAAACGAAATGGTCGGCGGGTGACGGGGGACGGCCCGCAAAAGGTTCCTCTGTTATCATCAACACACATAATAGAACAGGGGTGGCCAAATCACGGCTCGCGAGCCGCATGCGGCTCTCGTCACAGTCGTATGCGGCTCGCGGTCTATTACAAAAACCAAAATATTTTAATTTTTTTTGTATACATTTATAAAAAAAATATTTTATTGTATTTATTAAGGCTTAGAACATAGATATAGATTAAATCAAACAAAAAAAAATTAATTAATATGAATAATAAATTAAAAATTAAAATTAAGCTAATTTTGTTTGCGTGGTATTTTTTTCGTGTCTACTTTTTAGTAATCTTCTTAAGATCTGGTGGAATTGATGTAAGAGCAGTTCTTAGTAATTCTGTAAGATGATAATCAGTCAAATTTGAACGATATTTTGACTTAATTGTGTGGTATAAAAGTACAGATTAGATAATTTGGCTCTTGATATAATTTTATTAATACATGTGGCTCGCGTACATAGTCATGTTGGCCACCCCTGTAATAGAATGTTTTCAGCGCTATCAGTGGTTTTATTTAGCGTCACATTTTGTATCTCAGTCCGTGTTTTATACAAATGGCGCTGTAAATTCTCAATTATGATTGCGACCCCCGCATTTACCTCTTGTACATACTTTCGAGGCCACTGATAATCTGCTCGTTCCCAGTCCATTATATAGTTCTTACTTTTTTTCTATACCGCTGATAAGAGATAATTCAAATTTAAAAACACCGAATAAATGAAAAACATTTAAACTACAATTTTTTTTTTTAATTTTAGGTAATTACATGTTTATTTAGTTACAACTTACTTAGTATTTCATTAATATTCCAAGACTAAGTCAAGTATCTGTTCTGAAATTATGATAGGTAGATATCTACATCAATTATTATATTATAATTACACATTATTTTTCTATACTAAACATTTTTATTTCTTTAGGATTTCATTTTAATTACAATGCTTCGATCTTCGAAGAATAAACGTTCATTGACTGATAAAATTGTTTCAAATAAAGTTGAAAATAATGAGCAAGTCGTCAAAAAGAGAAAACATTTGACAATAAAATCTGATACTAATGAAATAACTTCAAATTCTAATTGGAAGCCACCAAATTGGGAAAAGACATTGGATAATATAAGAAAAATGCGTAAAGATATTGTTGCACCTGTAGACAATATGGGATGTGATCAAGCTGCAGACCTAAATGAACCACCAGAAGTATGAACCCATGATGTGTATAAAATAATATTTTTACCTATCTATTTGAAACAATTATTAAAAGCCAAATGCCAATGGCTTGTAATTAATGGGATGATATTCTTATTGAGTTTGATGTCAAATATTTTAGTTATTCCATTCAACTTTTTTTTAATAATAATTCTTTGGTGTATGGTATAAATGTCTTAAGTCAAAAATTTACATTCTTGGCTTATAGTATTATTACTTATTATAATCAAACATTTTTATATTTTTATATTTTGTTAGTAAAGATCATGTAAGTCAAAACTAACTCTCTATCAGTGAAATTTGTTTTGGTCTAAACATTTTAAGTCACATTATATTGTGTACAAAATACATGCTATGTCTAGTCAAGATTTGAGAATCTGACCTAAATAACTTTAAAATGGTCATAATGTCAAGTTTAGTAATAATTTTAAATGCATGCCTTGATAGCGTAATCATATAAAATAAAAATTCAATAATCTTAAGTCACTTAAAAATAATGAAGAATTGATTTTAAAGTTCTACTTAATAGTTAACATAAAATTTGGTACATTGAATATTAAATTTAATTAATTATCAGCCCCCAGCCATTATTTGTCAACGATTTTGAATGATATTTCAATGTTTTGCTTAATCTTCCTGAAAACTAGTCGTTTTGACTTAAGACATTTATACTATATATAGGTATACCAAAGAATTATCAACAAAGTTTTGTGGTTTTGTGTATGTAATATAATATGTATCATGTATGTCTTAATATGTTCCTATAATATTATAGGTGGTTAGATATCATGTACTAATTTCATTGATGTTATCAAGTCAAACAAAAGATGAAGTTAATTTTGCAGCTATGCAACGTTTAAAACAGCATGGCTTGACTGTTGATAACATTTTGGAAACGTCGGACGATCATTTAGGAAAACTCATTTATCCTGTTGGATTTTGGAAGGTAATATTTTGAATATTTATCTCTTTATAAATTAAAATTTATTAATTTCTGTGTTTGACATATTATATCTAAATTAAGTTGAATGTTAATTTTTAATTACCATCAGACAAAAGTTCAGTACATCAAACGCACAACTCGTATATTAAAGGATACATATAATGGTGACATACCAAACACAATAAAAGACCTATGTCAGTTGCCTGGTGTAGGACCTAAAATGGCTCATCTCTGTATGAGTTGCGCCTGGAATGAAGTTACTGGAATCGGTACAGTACAATTTAAGTATTATATTTAAAAGCAAGTTGCATTTAACTTAACATATTTTTTAAATTGCACAGGAGTGGACACTCATGTGCACAGAATAAGTAATCGTTTGGGATGGGTACAAAAAGCTACCAAGACACCAGAAAACACACGTATTGCTTTAGAATCTTGGTTACCTAAAGACCTTTGGCGTGAAGTTAATCACATGTTGGTCGGATTTGGACAGACAATATGCCGACCCGTAGGTCCTAATTGTGATTCTTGTTTAAACAAAAAAACTTGTCCTTCTGCTGCATCAAACAACACAAAAATAAAAAAAAAATAAATACTTTTTTTATTATTATTTATTAATAACCTATTTTCAGTATTATTAAAATCTCATTAATATTATCCAGTTTTTTTTTATTTATTACCATGTTATGTTCATAATTTTTTGTAAAACAGCATTTATTGAGGTGTTTTTATATACTTATATTATTATACCTATATACCTTGTAATTCATTTATTACTTTCTGAATGGTATATTTGCATGTTTTGATATTATTATGTTGAAGTGAGATTTTTAAAAATATATTTGTTTTTCTATTATTTATTTATGTGTTATTGTAATTTAAGATAAACATAAATAATAAATACTCAAAATAAAATAATAACCTATCCATGATTTTATAGAAAAAAAAGCTAAAACATTTGCATAATTTGTATTTATAATGGGATTCTTCTGTTGAAAATATACTATAAAATTCTTTTACAACCATTTAAATAAGTAGTTTATAATCCATACACTATTCAGACTTTAGAGTAATTGACTATAAGTCTATAAGACTCCACAAACGATACCAAAACAATTAAACTGTTGTTACCTATAATAATAGTATTGGTTTTACAGCAATAACATATTTATTTTTATTTATTATAAAATTCAATAATCTACTAAACTCATAATGATGTTCCACGTAATATATACCCCAGCTATAGAAGAAGATAAAATCATTGGTAGACCACAAAGTGCACTCATATTTGTAGTAAAGTACCTTTGACAGGGGTGAAATGGAACTTGAGTCTAATTTGGAACATTGCGACTTTTCTTTATTGAATTTGATAGAACCATAGATAATTAATTCAAAAACCAGACATGTGTACAATAGCTTATGAATAGAGTGATGAATACATACATAGTGATTAACCAAGCATGCTCACCCTTAATAATGAACTTCAAATTCTGATTTTTGGAATTTTTTCATATTCTTGAATTTTTTTTTTACTACTTAAGAAGTGTTCTGTGGCGATGCAAATTGCTGTTTTTCATATTTTTACTGTAAATTATTTATTTATTTAGTAAATAATTGTTTTGAACATTTTCATGTATCTAATTTAAAATTTTAATGATTAGTTTCTTAGTTATTAAAATGTTTGTATAAAGGATAATAGTCCTTAAAAATAGTTTTTACATAAATATAAAATAGATGTAAAACTGGATCTAGTATTTATTATGCTCAAAGATTAGAAAGTTGAAACATAAGTGTATAATTGTAGGTACAATATTATGTCAATATATTATATACAAATCGTAGATAATAATAATAATGGTTTTAAGCATGGCTAAAATATATATTATTTAGTCATGGTTTTAAGTAGATACTCATTTTTTTCTTGTGCACTGCATAAAAATATTGGTTCTCTTTGCACCCCCACCTCTCATCGCAGTAGTTTCACTTTGTTTAACACTGTTTAGTATTTTGGATACTGACAGTATTATTGATCGTGTGATGTGAGTACTGAATCAGTACTACTGATGTACTGTCAGTATGAAAAAACGATACTTATGACGGATGAAAAATTCGAATATCGAGTCGTCAGTATTTGTTTACTGATGATTATATTGATAGTGTGAGGTCGATGTTGACATTTCGTCTGTATTGACGTGATATAAACAACATGGTGTGATCGCAAAAGTCCAGATTCGGCCCAAGTCCGCGCAATACGTCACTTGCTTACTCGTATTATCATATTGTCATTAAACTATTACTACTATACACTATTCTACGTCATGTGCTTACCGAATAATCTGACCGTCAAGAAGTTACGATCATACCTTGTTTTTGTATCATGAGTATTGACTTCACAGCGATGGATGACGCAAGTGATGAACTTCCAAACGCGCGCGAATGCCGTGAGCAACAATTACGTGATTTAATTTCCAAGTATAAAGATTTAAAATGTTTATGGGATATTCGTTGCGAAGACCATAGAGACAAAAAAAAGATGCTTATAGTGAATTATTAGTTGTTTATAAGTTAATTAAGCCTGAAGCTTCTATGGACGATGTAAAAAATAAAATAAATACTTTACGAAGTAATTTCCGTAAAGAATTAAAAAAAATTCATGACTCTAAAAGAAGTGGCGCTGGAGCTGACGACATTTATCAACCTTCGAGTTGGTTATTTGAAGAACTGACGTTTTTGGCCGATTTGGAAAAACCAATAGATAGAATTTCATCGATAGACGACGTTACAAATAATGACAAGGTAAGATATTTTATTTTTAAAAATATAATAAAAGAATAATACAACTATAAAATGGTTAATGTATATTATTAATATTAAACTGCCATGGGACTTGACCTTCTTCACAGAAGTAATCGCAATATTTATCTCTTACAGTTTTCGCATTCGCACTTTTATTTCGAATTGGATTTCTTTGCAATGGAGTTAACACATTTTCGGTTATTTCGTCGCCAATTTGAAGTTCGCCTGTCTCCAAATTTTCTGTCATGAGTACATTTCTTGTACAATAAAGATGTTTATTATTTTGCTATTAAGAAATTATGCAAATAACAGCAGGCTAATGTAATTGTAGACGATTTTTCTAGTTCGAGGTTTATTGGTTTTTGAAGAACTCCAAATCGACTGGCTAGTATTCCGAAAGCATTTTCTGCCACACGACGGGCACGCGAAAGGCGGTAATTAAAAATGCGGCGCTTATTTGTCAAATCATTTTGACTATATGGTTTCATAAGATTAGTCTGTAATGAAAATGCCTCGTCGCCAAGAAATACATAAGGGTATTTTTCAATAGTATTTGTTAAACATGACGGCGGTGGAATGTTTAAAGTATGGTTTTGAAATTTTCCCCAAAATTTGGTATAATATAGGTAGTACTCCTCCATCCGAAATTCGCCCATTAGCGCCAACGTCAACCATAATAAACTGTTAATTTGCATTAACTATTGCCATTAATACGATACTGAATGTAATTATAATACACAGAACCAGAATTTTGAGGTTTTTTTATATATACGTGTTTACCATCGATAGAGCATATGCAGTTTTCAAAGTTCCATTTGCATCCAAATTCATTTGCTATACTTTTCCATTGTTCAGTAGTCTGCGGAAGCTGAAATATATTAAATAATTATTTTTTTACATATATTTTTTTTTTTTAATTTGCTTAATATTATTTGATTTTAGAGAGCTGATAATGATATTAGTGAACCAGTTGAGATAAATGATAATTCATCATTCTTAACACCAAAATCGAAAAAACTGTAAGCAACTGTGGCTCAACAAAACGAATAGTTATCCTTGGCATGTGGATTTAGCTAAAGACAATAACCAAGGTAGTGACTTAGACATAGCAAAAGTGTGGGCTAGTAAACTCAAAACTTTGGATTCAGATCAAAAACTATTTGCAGAAAAAGCTATAAATGACATTTTGTTTGAGGCTCGACTTGGGACATTGAATAGAAATTCAGTTCACATTAACCCACAAAGTACTACTGGAAATTACATTCCGTCATTGACAGAATTTTTGGTCAAAATTTAGACAAATTTTAGTCGTTCAACAACACCATCAACATGGACGGATCATTCTACGTATAAATAATAAATATACGTTCTTTAATATATAATTTTGAAAATCGGAGTAATTTCATATCAGAGCAATATTTTTGGAGTAGTTTCACATCGGAAGAATTTTGAACAAGGTGTAATATTTAGTAGGTAATAATAATAATTTATTTAGAATTTCGGTGTAATAGTATATCGGAGTAGTTGTAGTCGTGTAATAATAATATTATTATGTTCGAGCACGATATTGTATAGAGAGGAGATGACGTATGTTCGAAGCAATAAATTCGGAGTATTATTAAATCGTGGCAGATGACTCTGGAGGTAGTTGTAGCAACCCGTTGCCCGTCGGACCTTATCTTTATGAACCGTGCTGACTGCTGACAATTAATAATTGTATCTATTTTGCGGTGCCGACAAGTGACAAGTATTATAATTTATAATAAATTTATATAATTAAATTGTTCGCGTCTTGACTCTTGTTATATTATTAGTAAATACCGTATGTTTTGTCTTGTCATAGAAAATTTTCTTCAAAAAAATTGTGTGGAATTGTAGACCCGACTTTAAGCTTAAGTGTTTAACTTTCAAGTGTGACAAAAGTATTTTAAAATTTCTATTATGTAACTATTTTTATATTTTATTCATTTTAAAACATTATACAGTTATAACTATCTGTACCTACTCCATTACTTGGCATCCAGCTACATCAAACTAAACAAACTTACAAACTAATTGTCTTCGTATTAGGTACCTATTTCATCTAAATAATTGATTAAGTAATCAAATCATGTTTTTATAAATAGTAACCAATATAACTTAAGAAGACGCCACACCCGCATATGTGGTCTCCGTCTTACACACGTACAACATGGACCATTCGCTTTTATGCAGTCTGAGTAGAACTCGCTCAATTTTGGTTCTAGAGTAGTAACCTATTATAAAATTAAATTGTGACAATATTTCTGAGGGCAAGTTGTTGTGTTTTTTTCCTTTATACACAATATGACATTCATTATATAATTTAGTAATAGCTAACATTTTAACATTTTTAAAATACCTTTAACTTTTCAAAATTTAAATTTATCAATAAAAACTCAACGTCTTGCCGTCCAAAATATCGTTATATTTTAATTTTGTAATAGGTGTTTTTATTCTAACACCAAAATTGAGTAAGTTTTGCTCGGACTGTATGAACGCGTTTTATCTTTACGTGCGTGTGTAAGACAGAGACAACAAATGCGGGTGTGACATCCTATTGACATAGAAGACATATGTGCAGCTAGGTAGAAGCTTTGGGGAATAAGCCACCAAATATTTGCATAGCTCTGTTAAATATAATATATTTGATAGGTAAGAATACCTAGTCGCAAATAATGTTTTCTTCAATCAGATATATAATTGGCTAAGAATGAGTATGAAGAATAGTATAAATTAGTTATTATGAAAATACATTTTAAAATTATATCAAATTATTTTATTCTTCATAGAGATTGCATATTTTAGATATAAATAGATATAATTATAAACAATTTATTTGTATAATAATATTTATCATAAAACGATTAACAAAGTATTAACTGTTTTTATGATTGTAATAATTATTTATAAGTGTAACCAATCAATTACATTTTTTTGTTCACTAGGTTAACCAAAAATTGGTGAACAATATTGACCATGAACAAATGTGATATGTGTAACAAAGATTTTACTCTCAGAAAAAATTTAAATAGACACATGAAGAATATACATAACACAATAGTAACTTCTATTTCAAATAGCAGCATCACCACCAATAAGGAAGCCAAACACAAATGTCCTAAGTGTCAATTACTATTTGTTGAAAGAAGTTCACTTAGACGACATGAAAGAGTAAAACATAAAATGAACATCACGGCCTCTTTAAGGACCAAAAAGTGAGTAAATTAAAGTTATACTTTGTTTTTAGGGTTCTGTATGTTAAAACGGGACCCTATTATACTAAAGCTCCGCTGTCCGTCCATCTGTCACCAGGCTATATCTCATGAACCATGTAAGTTAGAAAGTTGAAATTTTCACAGATTATGTATTTCTGTTGCTGCTATAACAACAAATACTAAAAATCTTAGAATATATAATATAAGCAGTGTTGCCTACATGTTTATAGCTGTGTAAGTGTTCGTGCGCAAGTCCAACTCGCCTTGGCTAGTTTTTTTATACTATTTAATGCCAGTCATCAATATAATATTATGTTGTTTGAATTATTCTTTCTGAAAGTAAATCATCTGATCATTGTTACTTATTTTTTTATTTATAAATTTGTACATAATAATCAACCATTTTAGGTTATTCAGGTACCTACAACTGAAGTATAACAATTAATAATTTATTTTTATTTTCAGATCTATTAAATTCATGACATTTGAGCCCAGCAATTTAGACGATTATCCATTGTTAAAGGTATTATTAATTTTTAAATAATTTGATAGAAACTTGGTTAATTTGTTACATATTAGAAACACTGTTATTTAAGAGTACATCATACCCCTGTGGGTTATTACTTGTTTTAGCTTTAAGAAGATGTCATCACAGTATTTGTTCTTTTCCTCTGACCCATGTGCAACATGGCTAATTTAAATACCAATATAAATTATAAACCTATAAAATTCCCTAGATATTCTTTTTCTAAAATTTGATAATTGGTAAATTATTGTGTGTTTTATTTATCAAAATTTAAACTTTTAAGACATAGACCTTTAAAGTATAAATAAGTACAAACTAGTAAAAATTAAGTTATTTATTTATAATTTGTAAAATTTAAAACATTTTTGGGGTTACAGACTTAACTTACGAGTATTATAGGATTAAAATAAATTAAAAGTTTTGAATATTGTCTATAGTCAGTTAATTTCTAAAATTATTAATTAAACCTAAAATGAACTATATAACTCAAAAGCATGCATACGACATTAAAATAATCAACCATAGTATATCAGATATAGACATTTTGGATTAATGTATGTAATAAATATAATTATTCAATTTTCAAACAAAATCATACAAATCCAAGTTTAGTTTGGTTTGATTTTAAAATTTAACATTTATTAACATCACTTAAAATATCAAACATAAATACATAATATTAGATTAATGGGATATCAATATTATTTATTATTCTAGAAATTATTACCTGTCGATTATGTTTACAAAGTGAGTTGCATACAATATTTGGAAAATGACGGATTGAGATCAACATTTGAAATTGCTGATTGCGCTGAGGATACATTTTTGGGTTGGTTATCAGAATTGGAACAAAAATCTAAGGTCACCTACAGAGTTAAATCGTACACTAAGTCACCCAGCCAAAAAATTATATTTAATGTAAATATTCAACAACTTAAAATTATTTAATATTTATTTTTTACATCTATAAATGTTTTTAGAAAGTGTATAGATGCGTTCATAATACATATCCCAATAAGTATAAAAAAGCTCATCCGAAACACACAGGATGTATGGCCACATTAACTGTAAGAATAAAAAAATGTAGTGAAGCTTTGTAAGTGCTAATTTTTAAATAAATACAACAACTATAGTGTTTAATTTAATTACTTTTTGTAATAAATTTTAGGTCTGTTAAAAATACAATGGCTGATAATAATGTGATATTGATTCCTCTTAAAGCAATTGTGACACTCTATCATAATCATAACCATGTGCTTGAAGAAACAATGAAATTATATTTTACTAAAAAAGAGAAACTAGGAAAAATACAGGAAATACAATGTAATGAAACTTCTATGGAGATTTATACAACAGAAAACCAATTAAATATAACACATTTCGACAATTTTAACAGTACACAGCAAAACACTGATTCTAGTATTTCACAAGTATCTTCCAAAAATAATAATATCAATGATAATACAACAGAAATAGTTAAAAAGTTTGTAATTGATGATTATAAAAAAAATGAGCCAATTGAAAATGATAATTTTGAATATCCTGAAGAATATGATAAATACATTTTGGTTGAAAATATAGATACACCAAATGTATTATATGATGATAATAAAAATGAATCAAATCAATTAATTTCTGATTATGATACAGTTAATGAAAGAATTTTGAAACAGTTCAGATCAAACCCAAGTTATTTCAAGTCGGCGATCAAACATTATACATCAGCAATGAAAAATAGTTTGACTTCTAAAGAATCTTTATTAAATGCATTGCATTCATTTGGAGAACAATTTAAAGAAAAACACAAATGATTTAAAAATATTCATATTGTTTGAAAACATTATAACATTGTGGACTGGTAAGTTTTTACACATTTTTAAAACTTATAATATTTGGTGAATTAAACTTTAATCAAATAAGTTTGTACCAATTTAATGTGTTAACAACAACTAATTTAAAACATTGTTTTGATTGTTACAATATTTTTATATTATTTCAATAATCATTTAAGTAATCAGTATCTTTAGATCAACCAAATCTTTACACATAAATTGTAATTTAGAATTAATTATTTTAAAATTAAATATCAATTTAAATATAATATCTGATTAATTATCACTCATTTAATAATATATAATCAAGATTCAGGGTTGATATGTTTAAAACGAATAAAACATAAGAATGTTTGATACAGTGTAAAATCAAAGTGAATATTGTGTTATTTTTGGTTTATTATTAATAATAAATAATACTAGATATCCTTCAGGAAAAATAGTTTTAAACTATATCTATTACCGTCCTTCATTTTAATTTAATTTTTTTAACTTTATTGTATAAACTACCAAATTTAAAATGTTTCTATTTAATAGTTAATATAATCATAATATAATGTCCAGATGAAACATCCATTCAGAAAATATTTCAAATACTTTAAAGATTTGAAATAAGTAATAAATAAACAGTAAAACATATTATACTGGTACACAGCATACTGACATATAAGTAACCGTTTAAAATTCAAATTATTTATTTTATTTAAAACAACGTTTTAAACAGCTTGAAACAGTTAAAAACAAAAAATTCAGTTTTTTTTTTCAAAATGAAAAATACACCAACTTTGTATATAATATAGATTTATAAATCATTCCTTTAATTCAACCTTAGAAAATTTCACCGATTTGAAAGACCTAGATCCAAGTATTTTCAATAATACATTTCTCTTATAACATAAATACATATAATTATAATTTATATAATTATATATTAATTATTATTATGTTTTAGCATAATACATAATATACTCTTTAATGACATAGTTATTACAAACATTTAATTTTTTTTTTTGAAAGGTGGTACACATTTATGGAACAATTGTACTGTACAAGAATTAATTACAAATTAACAATCATGTGTGCTGTTCAGAATGTTTTGATTTAACAACTGTGAGTATTGGTTATTTTATATACTTCAGTTATTGCACGTTTAGATGGCTGTTTGATGATGGTATTCAAAAAAAGAATTTATGTAATTCGTAATTTTCCAACAAAACACATGTGTGTGAACGTTACTCGTATGATAAAATAGTAATAATTACCTAAATCAGAACCTAGACGCCAGCAGCTGACCGTTGAACGTTCGCCGTTTTCAATTTTTCAAATAATTATTTTGATCATCGTTTTTGGCGCGAAAAATTACGGTGGAAAATAAAAACGCGGCAACATCATGTTGGCAACGGTGCGCGGACGCCGTCCAATCTCCGTGGCCGTTATTCTCGCCAATCGCATGGCCTGTTAGATGCCCTGTCGGCCAATCGGCGGCCTCGTTACTGTCACCCGTCCGCCAGTGCAGCGTTCAATGACGTCGGCCTTTCCACCACAAACAAACCGTCGCCATTGTGTAATCGCTACTGCAGTTCATCGTCGTGTTGTGGTCCGTCTCCGCTCTTTCACGTCTATCGTTCAACAGCCGTTCGTTTTTGTCTTTTGATTTCGCCCAGACCACCGCTCACGCGTAGTAAGTACCTTTGCGAATTTCAAAACTCCACGCGAGCCGTTCCGTGGTTCCGTCAACTCTCTAGCTTTTGCCATTGCACGACGTCCGTTTGGCCGTCACGATCCTCTTCCACCAGCTCGGCCGAGTTTTCGATTTATATTCTCATCAATCCGACCAGGCATTTTGAAAACGCTCATCTCCTCGCACCCATCCCCCGGCTCTTACCTGGAGTATTTTTGTGTTAGAATGCAGGTAGTTTTGATTTTCGATGTGTTTCAGTTAAATCATGGCTCGTACTAAGCAGACCGCTCGTAAATCCACCGGAGGAAAGGCTCCCCGTAAACAGTTGGCCACCAAAGCTGCCCGGAAAAGTGCACCATCCACTGGTGGAGTGAAGAAACCTCATCGTTATCGTCCCGGTACCGTGGCTCTTCGTGAGATCCGTCGTTACCAAAAGTCTACCGAGTTGCTGATCCGCAAATTACCATTCCAACGTTTGGTCAGAGAAATTGCCCAGGATTTCAAGACTGACTTACGTTTCCAGAGTGCAGCTATCGGAGCTTTGCAGGTATTATTGGTGTTCAATAAGCCTCGCTTATATTATAATTAGCTAAAATAATCTAGGTATATTGCTAATTTGTTTCAACCGAGTGTTCCATTTTGGTTTGAATTCAATGATTTCATATTGTTTTCAATTAGTATTTTTGATGTGTGACCATTTCAGATTGATAATTTTGTTATTGAGCTGTTTTAATTATTAATTACCAACCTTTCACTTTCTAAATTCACCATGAGTAAATTTTCTAATGTCTAAATTGTATTTATTTCAGGAGGCTAGTGAAGCATACTTGGTTGGTTTGTTTGAAGACACCAATTTATGCGCTATCCACGCCAAACGTGTCACCATTATGCCCAAAGACATTCAGTTGGCTAGACGTATCCGTGGTGAAAGAGCCTAATATATCCATCACATTCCTCTCAACTGTATTTTTTTTCGTTTGACAATTTTCCTGGGTTATCTTTTTACATATACATTTTTTTTTTTTTTTTCAAAAAAGAAATAATAACTAGCTATACTATCAATGTGTGTGTGTGTGTGTGTAATATTAATTTGTAGGAAACCTTATTTTTTTTTATACATATTTAATTATAAGCAAGTGTTCATTTAAGAAAACAATTTTTTTGAACGACAGTAGCAGCATTTTATATTACATACAATAAATGTCATATTTCAAGTCGTTCATAAAACTTTTTTTTCATAACTTCATAACATAATTATTACATTTTGAATAAATAGGAAACTAAGTAAATTATATGTAATAATTCATTTATCGTACAATTTAAACAATATTAAGTTATGCTACTTTATGTTTTATTTATTGTAACAAATAATTCTGTTGCTTAAGAATTTAGTTTTCAAAATATAAGACATTTTTTTTTTTTTTTTGTGTTTGCTATTGTTTTGCTATCCATACATACATAAATGCACATAATCATTTCTTTAAATAAATTTCATGAATTAATACATATAATCTGAAGTATATAGTATATATTATTCCTTGAATCTTCCATATTATATTGGTTTCTACTTTTCTAGGCAGAGAAAATAATGCAAAGTTATGGGTATCTATGTACAGTATAAAACATATTCTAATAATTTTTATATATTTTAGTGTTTAATTGTATTACCTTGGTGAGCTATCAAGTATAATAATAGATGAATTCACTATTTGAAAAAATTGTGATTAATAGTAAATTGGTCAAAAAAAAGTTGTCATAAAAAATATAACATCATTTGACTTCCTGACTTATAAAGTATAATAATAAGTAATATGTTTAAAATGCATCAATAATTCATATTAGTACATAAATAAATTGGATATTGTAATAAAATATTTTAACTTAAATATGTATTTCAACAAATCCTTAAAAGATTGTCATGTTTTCTTAGTTGCTATTGTTGGATTATTCATTTGAACAACTTTATTTAGGAGTCATTGAAGTGTGTTAAAATGCTATTTTTGCTTATGCATTTAATTGTATAATATTAAAATAAGTTTTTGTGTGCAGCTTTTAATTTCCACTAGTTCATACAGTATATCTTGCATTATCTGCAAGTAGATCGCACAGACCGCATAGGTACTTCATTAGCACCAAAATATCTAGATAATAAATAATTTACATAAGCAAATTCTATTTTGTTTAAAAGAATTAAGAATATCTGTATTTTTTCGTATTCAATTATGAACTCTGTATCTAAGGCAAAACAATTATACAAGCTACAGCTTATATAAATATAATACAGGTATATATTTATGCCCGTACGAAATTTGAGTCATATAAAACCACCCCCAGGATTTTAAATTTCTATCGAAACTGTTAGGTATATATTAATAGCAACGTTGACCATAATACGAACCGTGATACTTATGAAGATCAAAATACGAATGAATTTTAATCAAATAATTTAAAATCTGATTCGGTTTTTAGCAAGAGACCCCTATATAGGCGGTCGGAAGGTGCAGTGGTCGTTGTCCGGTCACTCGTATCACCATCAGGCTTTCAAAAATGTTTAATTTCTTAATACATATTATATTTGATATTTCTCCTTGTGAACATTAAGTTGTTATGTTAGATTATTGAATCAGATATCTAACAATTTTAATTTGCCTGAAAAAAAACATTTTATGATATTAAGAGGACGTACGTGATGTCCGCATGTGTTGTCTCCGTCCTACAAGTGCGTAACAGTAAATTGTACGCTCAGCCGAACACGTGTAGCTCCGTTAGTTTAAAATTAAAGTGAATTGATCTCTTATAAAATCCAAAGGTTAGATTATTATCTAAACAATCTTTTGAGATTTTTTTTATATTTTAAATTTAAAGCGAGTTATGAGTATTTTAAAACTAAATTGTTTGTAGATCTTAAATCGGGTATCTCGTCCTCTTAGTATGCGAATATGTGATGTGTATCATGTAGGAATGTATCGCCAGACCCTAGACCGTGTACTAATTAGTAATTTGTAGAAAATACCGTTGTTGGACATATATCAATAATCATAAGTGATAACATTGTAATTTGTAACTTGTTAAATATTATTTTATTGACGGACTGTTTATGTATGTAATATTATATATTGACGTATCATGACGCTGGCATATATAGCATAACAGTATTGCAACAAAACACGAAAAACCCCGTCTATTCTAAAAATAATATTTTATTGGCCAACAGACAACAGTGTAATTAACGTCGTCAAACATAATATGTCGTACGAAAATGTAATCGATTATAACTAATCGTATTTGTATAATATAATATACCTATTATATAATAAAACCAAGCATAATGTATATTGTTTGAGTATGAGTATAAGACGTTATTTAATATTTATTGACAAACTTGCATTCCATTTTCCGGGTTAGGGTACTTTCTAAGCCCCTTCGGTAAGTATTTGATCACCATTTACATTAAAAAAAAAATAGGTACCTACATATGTAATTAATGAGAACGTTACGTATAACTAATAAGCTTAAACAACGAAATTATTTTAACAAGGAGAAAATATAAAATTATTAATGAGCTATTTTCTTTCTTTCGACTTTTGTTGGCAAAACGACGACACCACATTAAACTTTTTAACAGGTGAACAATAACTAACACCCTGTCATTACGCTAGAACCGTCACTGCCAAGCCTCCAACCGAGAGACAGCTGCACAGGACCTCAAATTTTGCAACCGGAGCCGGTTGGCATTGGTATAGAAAGTTACTATACTTACATATTTATATTTTAACACATTTATATAATGGTATATTATCGTATTTATTAAGGGTGTCGGAGTCGGTGCGTTTATTAAAACAAAAACATGTCTTACAAGAAAAACTCTCATGCCCTGTAGAATAGTCGGATTCGTTAATTTTTTTTTTTTGTTTAAAAGTAGAGAACATTTTGTAGGTCGGATCAAAGTCCGATTTTGAAAATTATAATTATAGAAGCTGTAATATGCATTTGAATAATGCACAATATTTGTTCTTTATCAAACGTATTTTTCTAATAGTAAAATAAAAATTCAAGCTTTGATCCGACCTGCAAAAACTTCTCATCTTTCAGATAAAAAAAAAATCATCAAAATCCGAAATATCAGCGAGGCGTGTGGCCGTGAGAGTTTTTCCTGTAAAATCATTTTTTTGTTCATCAAAATAGTGCTTCGGTAATAGCCATCGAATTCAATCACTGACTTGTGCATGCACGTGCGTAAATATCTCTATCTGCGCCTGTAATTTTATGCATTTATAGCTCACTCACACTAATATCGATTTACATACTCACACACATGCACGTCCCAAGCGAGGCCAATACAACATGTGAGTTGTATTGCCTAAATTATACTCCTTAATAAATAACCGGCACAGACACGGTATTCAACGATTCTATGGAAATGTATTTTTGTATTTCCAATAATATGGTTTATTGAGTGGTTTGAGATTAAATATACATATAATATTGATAATAAATCAATATTGTAGAAGAGAAGTTAATCTATGCCTGTTTAAAACTTAAAAGTCAACTTTCGATATTTTCGTTACTAAACTCGGGAAGTAAAATATCACAAGTCTTCGAACTAAATATTGGACATTGAAAATAAAATATCGAAAATCGACTTCTATACAAGCCTAGACTGTAATGTCACTCAGTAAGCTATATTATTGGAAATACGAAACTAAGTTTCAGAATTCACATTTGTAATTAATGTGGAAAGTCGTGCGGATGCTCATTTACACGACCCACATGCGAACAAATAAAAAATTGCCTATATTGAACTCCTTAGAAACTGTTGGTTTTCATACCTCTAAAAAACCGAAAAATATGCAAAATGCAATGTTGTATGTACCTACCATGACTTATTAAGAAATAGGTTATATTTCTTAATAGATCTATGATACCTACCCGCGCATGATTACCTACTCATACACTATAATTGAAGGGCGACAATCCAAAACGTAGTATTGCCAAAATTTCGAAAATCGATTTAAACATCGATTTTTATGGAAAAAAATTTGAGGAATTCGATTTTGCAGTCAGAATTAAATTGTATCGATTACTTTTGTGAATAAAATCGATTTTAAAACTGATTTTCAATGCATAATATGATATTGCCCCATTCAAGCCGGGTTCTTGTAAAATAATTACGGTTACCAAACGATACAGCATAATTCGATATATTCAACTATGCGGTATCGTTTGGTTACTGTGGTAACCGTGATTATTTTACACGACACGGTGCAGTAGTGTGAACCCGGCTCAAAGCAAAACGTGGTATTATCATGTTCAACCATGTTCAAGTCAAAACGTGGTATTGCCGGCAATAATGCGTTTTTCATCAACAGAAATAGGAACAACTTTAAAACGTGCCATTGCCTTTTCAAAACCTGCAATACTACATTTTGGCCTGTAAATACTTTTTAAAGTATTAAAACTAAGTTTTAAACTCAAAACAGATTTATTTTGACACCGCCAATCGCTATTTTTCATTTTTTACATTGTTTAAACCAATTAAAAGTGTTAATTCGTGTCATATAACGTGATATAGTTTTTCTTAATTTGTGAACATTTTGATTTTTGGCAATCCCACATTTTGCATTATCACCCTTCAATTTCGAAATCAATGATTAGCGCTATTTGTCGTGCATTTAAGCCGTACCTATACTGTAATATTGACAGTCATTACCTATTTTGTTAACTTTTAAACGGTAAGTTTTAGCAAATTGTTTTAAACGTTTTTAAAATGAGCACTCAAAAAGGTGTATTTTAGGGGAAATTTTTTCAAAAAAAAACCTAGGGTGTCTGGTAAATCAGATTTGTTGATGAAATGGGCAGGTCTTGTGGCTTGAACGACCTGTAGACACGCATATGCGCACAACTAAAATATAGGTTTATTTACGTGAACTTGCCCACTGCTCACAAGTTACAAATAGTTAAGCAACTTAGATAATATGCAAAACAACTTACCGCTAGGCGTGTATTACTACTGAACCGACGGAGTTGTTAATTTTTAAATAGCCATGACGTAAGGTTAAGATCGTCTTACTTCTGCTAGCGTTAACCTTGACAAACCTCAAGTTTTTTTTCGATGCGGTGTTTACATTGATATGTCATCAAATTTAGTTAACATGATTAACTTCATAAGATGTCCATAAATTATTATGATGTTATACATATTACATTGTTGATTTAGTATACAGTGTATACTATACACGATACAGAGTTTAATTTTAAAGATAGTATTTTGTCGAATGATAAGGATAAAGGAGATTATAAATTTATTTCGAATTATTGACTAATTGGTACTTACGTATATAGAATATAGATATATGATATTTCAAAATAGTAATAAATTAAATAAATGTACACAAACACGATCATGAGTTATAATTAAATCTGATCGAATACCAATAATTTAACATACAAATATTGTCTGTTCGCAGTTTTATCTCCCATTTCCGCGATGATACCGATATTCATGTACTGCACTATATATAGGTACTATAGCCTATAGGTGATGCTACAGGGTGTTGTGGGTGTGTCAAACACCTGTACGATTCCTCAGAAATTCTATCAGAGATCCTTCCTAATGGCTGATACAAATGGTACAATATAACTCAAGCGCACTATCATTTTCTCATAATTCCATCTAAGAATTGAAAATGTAAATAAAGTTACTACTTACCTTTAATATATATAAATATAGGTACCTACCTATGTAATAATAATGTGTATGTAGGTACCTATATACTCAAGATAATAATAGCTTTCTAGTTTCTATACACATAATCAGGCACGTACAACAAGGGGTTAAGGGGTCAAACTTATGTTCCTCTTCGTATTTCTACAAAATACCACTCACCTCTAGTATTAGTATAGTATGTAATAAGGAAAATTATTACTAGCTCAAACTCCTCAGAAAAAAATCCTATGTGCACCACTGAGAACGTATCCAGGAATTATTTTTATTTCTGTTCCCTATAATAGCAAGGAACACGATTCTATTGAAAGGTCCTTCGAAAATTACGGGGCGTCTACTATCTCCTGGATAAGTGCCCCCCTCCCCATAATATTATTATAATAGTACCTACTACTTACCTTACTGTATTTGTAAGTTAGGTATTATAAAATATATTTTTAAGTTCTCATTACTTATGAATAAAACTATGATTTTCTAAACGTGTGCAAGTTTTAGGTAAGATATTTTAATACATTTTTAAAGAAAACAAAGTACAACATTTCAATCATATGTATAATAATATAACACAGGAATACTTTTAAGAAAAAATTTAAATATCTATTGCAATAAATACATACTACGCGTACATGCGGTCCTTATTAAGATATTAGACTTATTAAGATTCCCACCACAAATAGTATTTTTGTCATTGACAATAGTCGAGGCACAGTTGGTGAAGCGTTAATTAATTGTTTTCACAGTTATTTCTAATCAATTGATTTGTAGATGTGAACGTCTCTGGATTTGTTTCGTTTACTTTTTCATCAGTATAATATATTCATTGAACTTAATAAATTACACAGTAGGTGTGTTGATTAAATTAATACGTTTGTAAATGTAAGTTTTTTTTTATTAATAAAATATTATAGGTATGTATCTAACTATGTATACCACGAGTTTCTCTAAAAAAAAATGTTTAAATAATTATCATTTGTAGTTAACTTTTAAGAGATAGGTATATAAGATACCTACATTCAATAACCTCCAATATTATGTAAGTATTATGCGGTGTATCCAAATTGGTTCCCATATTATTTTAAAAGCATTTTAATTTTCTTCACATTTTATACAGAATACAGATTTAGGACTATCAAGTGTCTACATAATAGCTAATAATAGTATGACATATTATTCAATTTTTACTATAATTTATTTTGGTTTTTTCTTAGCTACTAATTTAAAAAATGTTATATAAACCTTTGCATAATATGTTATATTATTATTAATATTAAATAATATTATTAGATTGTATTTTTTCTTTTTTAAAAGTCTTATCTGAACCAATTCGGATGTAAATTGTTAGATATAGGTACAAATTCGAATGCAGCCGAATTAAGTAGATATTAACGAACAAGATTTATAAAATACACAATATTTGTGGGCGAATGTAAGTTCCTACACGAGACCTAGCAGGTAAACAAGATACATATGTTGGTTCCTACACGATAGAATAAGGTACATGTGTAAGTTCCTACACTAAGTATGTTATAAGTTATCAATCTAATATCAGTTATATCATATTATAATACTGTCATACATTTTCACCCTTTATTCTATGTAATTCTTTATAATATTTAATAATTTACCTAATAAATATTATCAATTTAATAATTTAAAAAATAATAATTGTAATATATTGATAATTCATCATTTATTGTAAAAAAAAAATATAAGTAATGCATTATATATAATATTTAATAATTTAAAAATAAATATTATTAATTTAATAATTTTAATATAATAAATAAATAAAAAAAAAATATTATATTTTATGAGGTTTATTTCTGAAGCTTATAGTTTTAACGTAGTCATATTGATTGATTTATTTAGTTGAATATTCTTCTATTTTTTGATTTATAAAATTTTCTTTTTCGTATATCGAAAGTAAGTCACTTTGTCTGCTTTATCGATAAACTATCGTTATAATCTATCTTTATAAATCCTATTATTTTATATAGGCACCATGTATAGAGGCATTATTTAATCACTTACTCCACACTATTATGTTCTTACAATTATGAATTATTATTATATTACAATTGTTATTTTTAATATTATTAAATTAAATTAGCTTATAAATTATATATTATATAGAATAAATGGTTAAAATGTATGACAGTATAGACTTACACATAGGTATACCTTTTTTACCGTGTAGGAAATTACACATGTACCTGTCTTCCGTTGTGTAGGAACTAACATAGGTACCTTTATTTTTTTCGTGTAGGAACTTACAAATCACATATGTAGGAATTAACGTAAGTAATTGTCTACCTGTTACTCTCTTGTAGGAACTTACGATTCCCCATATTTGTAAGTTATTACTAGGGCTCGGAAGTTGATGCATTTTGCATTTTTTTAAATTTATGTAGTCATTAATCTATCAAGCTAAAAATCCGATTTAGATGGTCTACTAAAATAATCTGAAATTTTTATTTTGCATTTTTTTGCATTTTTTGCCTTTATTTCTTATTGATATCATTTTATCACGGTCCTACATTTTTAATCATTTTTTTTTTCGACAATACGTCATTTTTCTAAAATATAATGAAATTTTCTTTTACATACATTTAATGCTTAATTTTTTTCATTAAATGTGAAAATGTCATAAAAATAAAATATACCTAATATTTTATTTTAACTTTTAAATATAGCTTATTGTTGTTAGTGTTACGAAAATAACTAGGTACACTAAAATTACTGGCCGTGGTCGAGCTGTTTATCTCGCAGTGTTTGAAATATTGTGTGTTTATAGTTTATACTTTATAGACTATAGTATATTTATATTTATAGTGTATTATTGTAAACAATAAAATGATTATTTTTCAATAACAGCTAACACGTATTGTAGCCGCTATATTTTGTATGATATAATTTAGTATTCGACCGTCTCGTGTAGCGTGTTGACCGTTGTCCTGTCTTAAGAACTTTTCTATTAAAAAATGCCTAAAAATAAAACTTCGACTAGTGCTCGTTTACGTGCGTTTGTGTCTGAATTCGGAAGTGAAATTTTTTCAACTGATGGATATATACTTTTTTGTAAGATATGTGATGTTAAGGTGGCCGCAGATAAAAAGTTCACTGTGGAACAACACGTGTCACGTCAAAAGCATATACATGGTATTGAGCGTAAAAATTTACAAACTGAAAAATCAAAAAATCAAAGTTTACTGACACAACCATCCAGAAAATGTACATTTAATTATGATTTGTGTCAAGCCCTTTTATCGGCTAATATTCCGTTGAATAAATTATCCAACGACTGTTTTCGTAATTTTTTGGAAAAATATACAAGCAGAAAATAGAGTAGGACAAGATATAAAAAAAAATTAAAATCCGTTTTGGATAAAAATACGGGCTTTAAAACGATGACAAAAATTTCAAAAATTTTGAATGGTGAAAACGTGTTGAACCAAAACTTTCCGGACGACCTCAATAATTCCGATATTGCTCGTTTTCAATTTGCACCAATTACATCAGTAGATGTAGAAAGAAGTTTCTCAAAATATAAGAATTTATTTTCGGACAATCGCAGGTCATTTACTATGGAAAATATCAAACATGCACTTATTGCTTAATGTAATAAATTTGATTAGGTTTTTTAATTAGGATCATTTTTATATTTTGTTTTAAATATTTTCGTAGGGTATTTATGGTTTATATTTAAATAACAATTTTTAACAAGATGTTAAATAAAAGGTTTTTTTTTTAAAAATATAAAATATAAAATAAGTCATTTTTTTGCATTTTTTAGTTTATTAAGTCATTTTATATCATAATTTGACAATTGTTGGGTCATTTTTTGCAGTCATTTTCCATCATTTTTAGGTCATTTATTCATATTTTTTTAGGTCATTTTTTAAGGTTCTTTAGGTCATCAACTTCCGAGCCCTAGTTATTACTAATAATAATAACTTATTGGGTTATAGGTACCTATAAAAAAAAAATTATACAATTTTACCTTTTAAACATTTTACTACCGATATACCTATTGTAATATCAGTATTTTAAGTTTTGAACTCTCAATATAATTTTTATAGTAGTTACCTATAGATAACCTTCTCATGTTAAGTACCTATAGGTAGGTTAGTCAACCTATCTATAGGTACTTATACAATATTTATTTTTGTAAAAATCATGAAACTGTAGCATTTATAATTAAAAAAAAAAAAAAAATACAAAACAAAATATTAAAAATTATCCTAAAAAAAGACTCAAGATACCACACAAAATATTTATACAATGACATGAATGTACTACCAATAAAAAAATTATTTTATAAAGCGTCGGTATTTTACATAATTAAAAATAACCTTACTTTTAAAACTGAACACGGACATAATACTAGACAATTGTCTAATATCAAAGTAACAACTATGCACAAAAAATTAGCACAATCCTCATACTTATATATTGGTCCAAAAATTTACAATATACTACCATTAGAAATTAAACACAGCAACTTTTTTAAGATTCTTAAAAAAAAATTACACTTTGGCTATTACAAGAACAAAATATAGACCGACTCATAACAAAGTATAGGATTACTGCATTACTTATCATATAAGCTGTACGGCTTTAGTAATTATTGTTAATTTTAGTTTTATAATACTATATTATATCGCATTATTTAACTACACAATTTTTTTACATAATGCTATATTATAATATTATATTATATAAATAAATAAAATAAAATATATATTTACTTATATTATTAATATTAAAGTTAGGTATGCGAGAAATGTATATTACAAATTGTAATTATTTAATTTATAAGAACTATTTAATGTATTTATATTACAAATTGTGAACTCATGGGCCCCCACACGAACATGTTCAGTGGGGCCCATTATCTTCTTGAAGAATAAATAAAAATAAAAATTTATTTTATTTTATTTTAATTTATACTGATGTTTACAGGGGAAGATTTTAAATTTTATTATGTTGGTTTTTATAGATATGTTATTATTTATACTTATAAATTGTGTTTTATACTTTTTACCTATGATATCGTTTTTTTGACAGAAATAATTAGATTACCTACAATAATGTATCATCAATAATATTGTTGTAACTTCCTAGGCACCTACCAAGATAATAATATAAATAGAAAAATATTAATAAAATTGGTGCGATTTTCTTTTCTTGTGATTGGTAGTTTAATTTAAAAAAAAAAATTACGCATTGCGACCTTGCAAGGTTTATATAACCATATACAATTTTTACAATTTTAGATTATAAAAATGGACGCAACTTCCAAAGAAGAAAAACCATTGAATCCAAGGGCTAAAGCTAATATTCTTGAAATCATTTCTTACAGGTAAATTTATTACATTTTGTAAGGTACAAATAGTGAAAATTCTATTGATTTATATCGGTAGCATAGCTAGGATTTTTCACATGTGGGGGGGGGGGATATGAAAATTTTAATAGACATATTCAGTATACACAATACACATATTATATTCATATTATTATATACATGTTTTATTGTGAACAAAATTTGGTCAGGAGGGGATACAACCACTGATATAGCGTATAACCTACTTAGGACGCAAGGTATACCTATTTTGAGGTACTTTGTTGAACGTTGCGTAGGTACTTACTTAAACAGTTAATTATTAAAAGTAACCATCGTTTTTAAACTTAATGTAACAAATTATAGTTAGGTATTAGGCATGAGCTTCTGCAAGTAAATTACAACAATTAATAAACAACTGATTTTTGTTATTTATGGGGACCAGACAATAAAACGGAATTGTGTGCATTTATCTCAATCTAATGGTACATAATATATAAGCATAAATCAGTTTTGCACTTTTGGGTTACATGAATAATCATGCAATTAGCGCTTTTAGGTACCATTACATTTTACAATTTTCATATTGAATGCTCTTTTCAAAATGCATGCCAACTATTAATAATGTTGAAACTTTTTTGTTTTGTTTTGGTTATATTATACGATGTATATTTTATCTGTAGTCATGAAGTATGTAAGCAAATATGTAGTCATTTATTTATAACAATAACAGTATCTCTACAAAATGTTAATGCTATGCGCCTATGCATACAGAACATATTATTTTTAGTGTTAAATAAATATTAACTATTATAATAATATATTATTATGTGTATTTTTTTTAAGTTGGATTTTAAAACTCATTAAAAAGGGATTAAAAAAAGAATTAGATTTAATCGATTTATACACAATTTTGGAAGAAGATTCATCTGCATTACTGGGCAACAGACTAGAAAAGTAAATGATTCATCATACATGTGACGAATACAATTAATATAAACAGTATATTTATGTACCTACATTTTCTCCAAGGTTATGGAAGGAGCAATTGATAAATGCAAAAAAGAAAAATCAAAAGCCGAGTTTTTTAAGGACACTAAATCAAATGTTTGGAGCAAAGTTTTTTTGTATTGGAATTCTATTTACAATATTGGAAATTTGTTTAAGGTAGATAAAATGTATGCATATCTAGTGTGTATGCATATTATCAGAAACATTAATTAGTTATTATCTATTTTAATATTTTATGTATAATTGTATTAGGTACCTATTACATTAATTTACTGATTTGGTATAATATACAATTAATTCATTATACAAATAACCTTTATTCTTCATATTAAATTTGAATAGCATTGGTATATCGACTGTTGTTGGAAAAATAGTAGCACATTTTGAAACTAATAAATCAGTTCATCAAAGCCCAGATGGAATTTACTTAGCAATTAGCTTAGTAGCAGTTTTATTGACGAGGTCAATTCTTTATAACGGTTATGATACGAGATTATCTCATATGGGAATGAAAATTCGTGTGGCGATTTGCAATATTATTTACAAAAAGGTACATTATAATATTATTTATCCAATGCTTGAACATAAACATAATATACGATAGATGATAATAATTTTTCTATTGTTAATTAGGTATAAAAATATAGATACAAATGATATAATAAATGAATTACATTACAATAAATTATTATTATTATTTTTAGTCGTTGCGACTGAAATCTAATTCTTACGACCAGGCTTCGACTGGACAAATAATAAATCTTATGACAAACGACGTAAATCGATTTGACATATCAATTTTGTATGTGCCTTTTCTGTGGATTGGACCTTTAGAAACAATCGTAGTGACATATTTTTTATGGCAAGAAGTTGGTGTGTCATCAGTACTTGGTGTTGCTACGTTGCTTATATTTATACCATTACAAAGTTAGTATTATAGGTAATAGGTATCTTATAAATTGGAATAAATTTAATTATCAAATTGTATTTTAAATATAATTATAATTATAAATATACCTAAATATATACCTACTTAATAAGTATATACATTATACTTTTAAATTTTTTAATATATTTACCCACTTAGTCTATACCTCAGATACTTCTATTATTCATCTCTATTTTTATTCGCGGGCAGTACTGTGATAAACATATACTTAACACCATCATCAATTAATTTTTTGTAAATGTTTTTCAACTTAAGTTTAAATTTGTATTTATAGTACTATAGAAGTTATTATTAATCATCGCAGTTCAAAACCAATTGATTCTATAATTTAAAATGTATTCTAAAAAAAAAAGCGTACCTAATTGTTTTTAATTAAAAATAATTATTTTGTTTGACATTTAAGTATGGCTGGGGTCAAAAACGTCTGAAATTCGATTACAAACAGCAAAAAGAACGGACCAACGAGTACACCTAATGAACGAAATTATTTCGGGTTTACAAGTGATAAAAATGTACACTTGGGAACCATTTTTTAACAATCTTACAAAATATGCTAGAAAGTAAGAAATTATTACGGGTACATAATATACATAATAATATAATATATTAATATACCTAATAAATATAGACGAATTTAAATACAAATAAATATAATGACATATTATATTACAGGAAAGAAATGAACAAAATTATAGAATCGGCTTATGTAAAAGGAATTTTGTCATCGTTTTTTCTATTTAACACTAGAACCTCTTTATTTGTGAATTTATTTGCATACATATTATTTGGAAACAATATAACCGCATCGAAAGTAATATTTTAGTTCCTATTGTTTTTTTAATTTTCGAATAAAATATATTTAATAATTTTATATTGGGTTTAGGTGTTTATAATCACATCGTATTATAACATTTTACGAGGAACACTGACCATAGCCTTTCCACCGGGCGTTGGTCTAACTGCTGAATTGCTAGTGTCAATAAAACGAATTGAGGTGTGCATGGATTTATTTGTAAATAATACTATTTTTGCTCTGTATATTAAAAAAACATAATAATTTTTTAGGATTTCCTTTTATACGAAGAAAACATTAAACAAACGACCAACCAAATAAAATCAACAGATAATGTTTGTAGAAAAATAATAAACGACGGTGCTGTGTCGAATAACATAAGTAATGAGAACGATACTGCAGCACAATCGAGTAATTTCGGTATAGTCATGTCGAATGCTTCAGCCAAGTGGACAGACGCTCAAGTCGAAAATACCTTAGAAAATATCAATTTAACCGTAACTCCCGGTCGATTGGTCGCAATAATTGGTCCAGTAGGGGCAGGAAAAGTATATTATTTAATAATATATAAGTTATATCGAACGATCTATAATCAATAAATATTATATCATAACGATCGATGTTTTTTTTTTTTTATCGTAGAGTTCGTTGGTACAAGCTATTTTACAGGAACTACCACTTATAGATGGAAGTATTTCCGTGCGTGGTATAGTATCGTACGCATCGCAAGAACCATGGTTATTCTCGGGTTCTGTTAAACAAAATATTATTTTTGGTTCACCAATGGACAAGAACCGTTATAACAAAGTAAGCGATTTCTTTATTTTGTATTATAAAAAAATGTGTGATCTATGAACGACAACATTATTTAATACTTACACTGTTACGTACTATATATTCCTATATTATAATAAATTTGTATCATTCGGTTATGACATTTAGGTAATAGATGTATGTGCGCTGAAAACAGATTTCGAGCAATTTCGGTATGGTGATCAGACGATTGTAGGAGAAAGAGGATTGTCTCTCAGTGGTGGACAGAGAGCAAGAATAAATTTAGCGAGGTGATAATAACTTGACACGTTTGATCTTTATGAACTCGTTTTATTATTATAAGGTTTCGAAATATTTTACGACAGAGCCATATACAAACAAGCCGATATCTATTTATTGGACGACCCTCTATCGGCGGTGGATACTCGTGTTGGCAAGCATTTGTTTGAAAAATGTATTAAAGGCAAGTATTTCAATAATATTTTGTATCGTACCTAAGAATTTTAAAAATTGCAATTACCTACATATTCGTATTGATCTATATCTATTATTATTTGTATTCATAGAGTATCTCAAAGAAAAGACTTGTATACTAATAACCCATCAAATACAATACTTGACTAGTGTAGATCAAATTGTTTTAATTGAAAACGTAAGCATAATGAATTAAAATATTATACTGTATAATTTGTATAATAATATAATATTATACCTACCGAGTGATCCATTTAACGTAAACACTAATCATTTTGAAAACTATTAACGTTTTTGAAAATATTTTGTTTGGATAATTTAATGTCATAAAAAACATTTTTTCTAAAAAAAATGGTTAGTATTTTTTATCATTATCTATATTTTTTAAATTTTTTTTTATAAACTAAAATAATTATTTTAAATTATTTATTCCAATTTAGACGAGTATAGTTTATGAGTTTATGACTTTATGAATTATTATAAATCACTTATAAGTATTTAATGTTTTACCACTCCACTCCGCAAAATATTGATCATCTAGCTACTCCTCTTATCTAAATTTTAAATACTATTTTCAATAGAGTTACAAGGTTGACTTCAAATTATGTAAAATAAATATTTTCTAAAATGTTGGTGGCTTCTGAAATAATGAGTGTCTTACGTTAAATAGACCACTCAGTAAGTTTTAATTGAAAAGGTTTGTTTTTTTTTTTTTTTGGCACCTCAGGCAAAAGTTACATTGGAGGGTTCATATCAAGAACTTCAAAGCTCTGGTTTAGACTTTACGAAATTACTGGGATCTTCAATGGAAACAGCAGTCTTAACCGACAATGAGTGCAAAAATGAAAAATCCACTATCGAAAGTTCTGAAGTACTTTCCGAACATACTGCGCAAAAGTTGTCCGTATCCAATGTTGAGTCGCCTGTCGAAGAAACCGAGTCCAACGATGTTCACGCCAAACCGGTCAACATGGATGAAACGCGTTCTTCGGGGAATGTCGGATTTTATATCTATTCATCGTATATTTTCGCCGGTGGCCGTTATTGTAAAGTACTGAGTCTGTTGTCAGTGTGCATTTTTACTCAAGTAATTGCATCCAGCAGTGATTACTGGATAACTTATTGGTAATGTCAAATGTGTACCTATATTTATTCGTTTACAAACAAAATAACTTGAGGGGCCTAGCTACGGCTATTATAAAAGGGGCTACATTTAGGAAATTTCTAATATCGTCTTGGCCACCCAGGATCTATGTGTTAGTTGTATATGATTATTAGTGTGAGTGAAATACTATGCTGGTACCGCACTTTCGTATGCGCATGAACTTGTCAATAATTCGATAAAATACGAAGACAATACATATTACGATAACGATACACAATACGAATTTTACCACAATTGTAACTTATTGCTAACTTACTAACTTATTGTTTTGACAAAATTAAAGTGAGTAGTCTGATTTTGATTCTGAAAAATATTTCAACCTAACCTAACTCCGTAGAAAAATGTCTGTAGATCGTACGAAACACTTTCAGTTTTTAATTTATGATTTGAAAAAAATTCATAGTTTCAAGTTTTCAAGTAGAGTTCACAATAATATAAGATGTAATTTTTACTTAGTGTTTCGTACAATTTCAAGTTTTTTTTTCAGAATAAAAATCGGACAACGTAAACTAACTTTAATTTTGTCAAAACTTAAGGTATTTTGGGCTAAAATTGACGGCAGTAGCGGTGCCCCTTAATATTGTTGATGTAGAATACATCAACATTATAGATTTTAAGCGATCAGTGCAATATTAACAAATTACCTTGTGGGTCAGATTTTAAAATGCTTCCCTTTCCTACCCTTCTACACATAACAAATAAAAATATAAATTATAATAACTACATTGTTACAATATTCTGATTATGTACACCCATACACACATACATAACATATATACCTAACCTATTTGGTGAAAACTAGAACACTAAAATTATATTGATTTATAAAAATAAGATTTTATAACTGAGTACCTCTTAAAATAGTGATAACGACTGCGTTTGCAATATCCTACATTGACACATCGAATTATCGAAACTAAAATTATACAATATTCGATAAGGGGAATCTTCATAATTTTCATATTATCAACATTAAAATTGAAAGATTGTAATTTTTATAATACGATTAGGAACTTACTCCGTTAGGCTCTTATCCCACCTTATCTAATGTGAATACGGCGAAACACAAAAATAAAATTGTGTATTAGGAATCACAATCAGCGACCACACTGATATAAGACAAGCTTTCTTCAAAATTATAAAGACTTAAATTAAACAACTACAAAAATTTACCACCCGAGAAAACTTTCCTCGTTGTCCCACTCCCTTAACATGACACTGCAAGACGTAATATTATGTGAGTTATCATCTTATTTATCTGTCTATAGGGTTGATTTAGAAGATCATTATTTTCGTATAACTGATCAATTCGTGAATACTAATAATGTTACGTCCACAACAATCCAACCGACTGACGGAATAATGTCGTGGGTTGTATCGAGGCAAACTTGTGTCGTAGTATTTGCAATACTTACACTTTTAATCATCATATTTGCGTTTGCCGAGTTGGCTCTGATGGTATCTATATGCACCACAGCATCTTCAAATTTACATAATCAAATGTTCAGTTCAATTACAAGAGCAACAATGGACTTTTTGCATAAAAATCCATCAGGTACGTATATTAAAATCTTGTTTGTTTTTTTGTTTCCAATGACATTTAAATCGTACACTTCAATTTTAGGGCGAATTCTAAATCGTTTTTCAAAAGACATAGGGGTTATTGATGAAACATTACCTCCAATATTCATTGATGTTGTACAAGTAAAATATATTATATATTATTATTTTTATTTGTAAATATCTATGTTATAGGTACTCAAAATAGTTTAGTTTAATATGTATTTATTATGATAAAACATTATACTTTAATTTTATTAGATCGGAATGATGGTGATAGGAATATTAATAGTGGTGGGAATTGTCAATTACTATTTAATCCCACCAACATTGGTTATAGTAATAGTTTTTTTAAAAATGAGAAAAATGTACTTGACAACAACTCGTAATGTTAAACGTCTAGAGGGAGTCGGTAAGTTTTGAAAACGTTTTAAATTGTTTCTTACATTATTAATTTATGAACAAATACGCTATTATGGACTACAATGGTACAATATACTTTGCATTTTACAAATCACCAATTTAGCACGAAGTCCTATGTTTACTCATGTAAATTCATCACTTCAAGGGCTGACAACAATAAGAGCATTTGATGTAGAACAAATACTTTCCCAAGAGTTTTCGAACCACCAAGTAAGAATCTATTGATTATATGATATACCCATTTTCCACGCAAGTTTGAGTATACAATATCTACTAATTATATTGTAATTTTAAAAACATTCTAGGATTTGCATTCTTCGGCTTGGTATTTATTTATGAGCTTAAGTAGAGCATTTGGGTTTTGGTTAGATATTGTTTGCATTTTTTATACAAGTCTTGTAACGTTTTTCTTCATTTTCGTTGTTAATGGTAAGTATTTAGTAATAATGAAATCTAAGTCACCACATAAGTATTTGATTATATTTATTGAACACTTATATTATTCCAGATACACATGGTGGAAATGTTGGCTTAGCTATTACACAAGCAATTGGATTAACTGGTATGTTCCAATGGGTAGTAAGACTTTCTGCAGAATTGGAAAATCAAATGACATCGGTTGAAAGAGTTTTAGAATACACAAATGTACCACAAGAATCAGCTCTTGAATCAGCTCCAAGTAATAGTTGTTAAAATTGTCTTACAATAAATGTAAATGAATAAATCTATTAACCCACATATTTTGTTTTTCCTAACAATTCTCTTAGACAAAAAACCGTCCAAAGAATGGCCAAATAAAGGACAAATTATATTTAACAAATTGTATCTGCGTTACAACCCAGAAACACCATTTGTTTTAAAAAATATCACTGTTATAATTGAAGCTACGGAAAAAGTATTAACTATTTATTTATTAAATTATTATATTATACTATTAATATAAATAAGTTAAGTTAAACTTTCGTCTAAAAAAATGTGAAGTAACAGCACGGCTATGCTTAATTTAACTTAACCTATACCATTATCGTTTATACCTACGGAACTCGCATATTTCTCAAAAATCAATTATACATTTATTGAATATTAAAAATGAACTACCTAATATTGCTTTTAAATAAAGTTATGCCCTAGTGAATCATAATGAAACTTTGGGTTAAATTATGCTATAATATTTTTACTTAATATTTACATAGGTTAATATAATAGGTACTTAAAGTATTTCAAAAATTAAAATACAGGTAGGTATAATCATATTTTTAAGAATTGACTTTTACGAGTTATAGTAGTAATAATACATCGTTCGGAGCATTAATGATTTTAAAATGATTTTAATTCTCATTAAATGTAAGTCTTCTCATGTAATTATGAGGGTCATCTCCTAATTATTACACATGGTATTGCTAGATAGTAAATACAACGTCATAATATTATACACATATTATTATATTATAGTATTTTAAATTCTTGTTAATAGTGTCGTATTTTTTAGATAGGAATTGTTGGAAGGACTGGTGCTGGTAAATCATCTCTAATTGGGGCATTATTTAGATTAGCTCTTAACGAGGGTAGTATTATTATCGATGGTATAGAAATACACGAATTGGGATTACATGACTTGCGATCTAATGTGTCCATCATTCCTCAAGAACCAGTTTTGTTTTCTGGAACAATGAGAAAAAACTTGGACCCATTCGATGAATACTCAGATCATGTTCTTTGGAAAGCCTTAGATGACGTAAGTACATAAATTAATAATTATCAACCACACAACTACAAAATCCACAACAACACTATATGATGTAAAAATTTTGATAATTAATTTAATATCATCATTTTTAGGTGGAACTTAAAGATGTTGTGGACGATTTATCTGATGGCCTGAACTCAAAAATATCCGAAGGTGGATCAAATTTGAGTGTTGGTCAAAGACAATTAGTATGCTTGGCTAGAGCTATTGTACGAAATAATAAAATCCTTGTATTAGATGAAGCCACTGCCAATGTGGATCCACAGTAACAATAATATAAAATTAATATTTCGATACCCAAAAATATTTTTTATAAACATTTGATTAAATGATATGTTTTTTTAATTTTCAGAACTGACGGTTTGATACAAAATACTATCAGAAATAAGTTTCGAACATGTACAGTATTAACGATTGCTCATCGTTTGATCACTGTTATGGATTCTGACAAAATAATTGTAATGGACGGTGGTACAATTGTTGAATTTAATCACCCATATACTTTGTTGGAAAACAAAAATGGATATTTGTACAAAATGGTAGAACAAACAGGCCAAAGTAACGCCAAATTGTTACATAGTATAGCAGCTGAGGTAAAATAAATTGTATTCATCGGTTATTTTCACATTGTATTAATTTTAATTTGTAAATAAATGTGTTTTTTTTTTTTTTATAATTTTTGAAGAGTTTTAATAGACGACAATAATATATGCAGATGTCAACTCAAATTAAATATTCTGACAAAGATACAAATGAAGCTGCTACATTCATACATATTCAATGACATATGTATACAATATATATCATTATATATTTGATTGCGAGGTTTTTTATTATTTTGTATCCACAAATAGTATTTTTAATTTAATTAAAATTAGTAATTAATTGATGTTAATTATAAATTAGTTTAGTGTTATTAAAAAAATTAATAATCTCTGGCTTAACAAATGCCTTATTTTATAATTAAATAAAATTTGATTGATTTTTAGAACTTTATTTGTGAATGTAGTACCTGTATAATGTTGGTATACTGCTCTATATACACGTAAACTATGTCATATATTTTTATATCGTACGTGCGTTTATTGTTGTATTGCGAAGTCCTGGTCAGTGTGCGTGTCAGCGTTTACGGCCTATACGGCTGTACGCGTAAATCTCGTTTAGTTGCAAATTGACAAGTACACGCGTTTACTTTCATCACACTAAAACGTCGTTTTTCCGGTTGTCATTGTTTCGAATTTTCGTGCATACGCCATACCTACACCTGTTATAATATTATGATATGTAGATATAGGTAGGTGGTACTCTGGTCACGGGCCAAGGTCATTCGTTTGCAGCTCTAAATTTGTAGTGAATAAAAAACGCACACAACAACCTAATCAATATTATAAGAGTAGGTAACTACGTACATGATATAGTTATAAATTCGTGGTAAGTGTTATGGTACATAACTATTAACTGCATTATATACGATGTATAGCATGGTCAAGTGACACTGACTGGAACTAAGATCTACAACAGCCGTTCAAGTGGATTACACACTACTTTTTTAAACACTAGGCGATTTGAACGCACGCGTCAGCGTTTTTAAGTCGCGATTAATCGCTCAAAATTAAACGTGCTGTCTTATATGAGTTGTATTTACACACATAAATGAGACGCGAGTTTGGTAGCGTCTGGTCACGTTCGGTCTATATGTCGCATGTTTAATTTTGAGCGTTCGCTCGTGATTTTCAGCTATTATTAAAAATTATTTTTCCAATGTATTTCCGGCGTTAAAATACACGCAGAAGATTTAAACGCCAAAATTTTCCCACGTTTTTATACGTTCATTCATAATTTGTCTCTTGTAAGACGTATAGTTCACTAAGTAACAGTTGTTACACAGCTATAGTTAGTAGTTAAATTTAAATACGTAATAGCATTTAGTATTTACATATTTACGTATTTTAAATCTGTCAAAAATAAAACGTTTGACAGTGAATCATTTATTTTTACCTTACCCGCGGCGGCCATACGGAGATTATTACACTTTTTCCGGCCAGTGATTCAGTGCGGATCAATTTTGATGTCGTCGAAGAAAAGTCTTCTGGAAAAATTGGGATACTGGAGGATCCGGACTCGTCACTTGTCAACCGATATTTGACGGTGATGGGCAGGAAGCTGCAATAGAACGTGGGTCGACACAGGTGGTGCCTATCGGCTTTTGGGGAGGTGACTCCTTAAGATCGGTATAAGAGTTTGTGCTGCTGGTGCAGTGTACCATTCTCGGTACGGCAATGGCATGAGCTCGTCTGACTCTGTGAGATGACGAGTATAGTTTAGATTTGGTGTATGGAAAATCTTTGTTTATCTTGTGTTTATCCTGCGTTGTTGATTCAAAGTAATTACTCTGACGTGTTATAAATATTTAAAAGATATATTACCTACTGGCTATTAAGTTCATAATATTTTTGTTCCATTATATATATGTTAAATAAAAAATACTTATTTACAAATCACAGTTAATTCAATTGACTGGGATAGCCTGCGATCTATGACAGCGATTTAGTGTAGCATATAGTATATTGCAACAATTCACGACAAATAATAATTGTGCCATTACTCTTCCATACAGCTGAAATGAAATGGTCCTGTTCAGACTAGGTATTCAAAAATATTCAGTTGCTTGTATACAATTGAATGATAATAATTTCAGTTGGAATAAGACGTGAGAAACTAAAACAAGTATACTGATTTGGTCTTAAATGGGTGATAACTGGTAGGTGGCAGAGACTATTTTATATAGGTATATAACTATAGAGTACCCCGCATGTAAATATAAAAATATAAACACGTAATACATATAATATGCATACACAGTTTATTTAAATAAAACTATGATGGAATTTAAATGCCATGCCAATCATAAATTTACCGATTTCAAACAATTCAATGTTTAAACTATTAAACGAAATCGCGTAATATGTATACCTAAATGTCTCTTGACACAGCTGCGACAGTGACACGTTAATAGCTGTTTTGGTGTACATAATTATTGATACATATAACGGTATTATATATATATATGAACAGACGATATGAAACTATATTATATTATTGTATATATATATATGTGTGTGTGTACAAAATATAATATGTGCTTTCATGTGTATGATAAAAAATCAAAACAACATTTCCCAACAACCACGGTGACTCGTACGTATATAATTATTATAGCTATACACATATCATTATAATCCGCGTACAGCCACCTGCACATTCGCTCATACACGCATTACACATTATAATATTATTATTATCATTGTGTATTGTATTGCACCGAGAGAGAGAAATGATCCGCCGCGTTTAACGCGTGTGTAACCTAAAAAAAAAACGTTTGTATTTATTGGCTTATGGACCGCCACAATATCGTATTATATTGTACACTGTTGTGTGTTTACAACGTAATCCTAAAATAATAGTCGTGTACCGCTCATGTTTTGACTGCAATCATAACACATTATTTGGCACACGTCGTGTTTGTAAAGAAATAGATACCTATAAATATAATACAGGTAGTATATTATTGTACCAGATAGCCATATAATAATATCTATACAAACCTTATATGTATATATATATAATAATATCATAATATAATAACGGACATTCTATAATTTACACGTACATTATGTTGTGTCATGTACACCCGACTACCCGAATAAATATTGTTATAATGTATTACGCACATTATTATTGTTACCTGTATGCATATTTAATCCATACGGATAAATGTAAATTTTTTTGACAGCACCGAATCGCAAGCATATCCACAGCGTATTTGTTCCGGAACACCGGAGCCGGATAATATACTTAAGTAGTATATAATATAATACTAATAGTAGCGATCACATAATACGTGAATAAAGTGGACGGCGATTCTACACAGGACTGACCTTTGGGATTTTAGATTCTGAGTGAAACGATGAATGTATTGATTTTACAATGATGTGTGTTTTTATATTTTTTTTTTATTTTTTTTTTGTGACTGTGTACACGATAAGTAGTCGAAATAATGCTTCGATTTTCAACTTCTGTATCTTTTTCGATTGGAAAGTGAATATCGTTTGTGCATTGGGGAGGTCAAAATTTAAAATTCCCAGTAATTTTCAAAAGCGCCAAGAAAAACAAAAGAAAAATTAAGGAAAAACGGGAATTTTTACGCAAAATCGATTTTTCACAAAATTGAATTTGGTTTTTGTTGTAAATTTAAAACAAATGACCGTAGATACATGAAATTTTCACTGGTTGCTTATATTTCCATTTTCTATACACCATAACATTTTCCAAATATTTTGAGCTATTTACGGACATTGTCAGTTTCCATTTTTTTTAGTTTTTTTTTCTATAAATATCAGTAAAATTTAATCTGTTGAGTAAAAAAGCTTGAAAATTTAATAGAAGGCTTCTAGGTTATTGTTTCGAAGGCAGATGAAAAAAAATTAAAAATCCTTAGTCACAGTTTTTATTTAAAAGCATTCAAAGTTCAAATCTTGACAAAATACGGAAAAATCACGAAAATTAGCAAATTATTTTGAGTTAAGAATTTCATAAAAAATTTTCTTTTTAAATCTAAGATTTGAAAATGTAATACAAGATTACCCATAAGTTTGTCTACCTTTATCAAAAAAAAATGTCTACAAGCAAATCAAATTAAATTTTTATGAGCGTTTGAAATTCATATTTTTACAATATTTGATATTCACTCGATTTCTCATGTAACGATTTTCTTAATTTATTGTATCTAATTAAAAAACGAATGACTGTAGATACTTGAAAATTTCACTGAATGTTTATATTAGCATTTTCTATACACGATAAAATTTTGAAAATAATTTGACTCTTTTTGAGCTGTTTACGGACATTGCCAGTTTTCAATTTTTTTAGTTTTTGTTTCTATAAATATCAATAAAATTTTATTTGTTGGGAAGTAAAGCGTGAGAATTTAATACAAAGCTCCTGATATATTTTTACAATAGCAGTTGAAAAATATTAAAAATACATAGGCACAATTTTTTTTTATAAGCATTTAAAAATAAAATTTCGACAAAATTTATAAAATTTATAATTTAATAATTATTTTGTAGTTAAAAATTTATAAAATGTTCAACTTTTATAGCTAAGGATTGAAAATTTAAAACAAGATTCCACGTAAATAGGTTATATATAAATTACTTTATGCACAATAATATCATCAAATATACTTAGTAACATCATAGTCTGACTGACCGTTTTCGCTCAGAATCGTTTTTCTTATACAATGATATTATATCATTGAATTCAAATTTAACATCATCCATTACAGTGACCCACTTGTAACTTACTGTACAGCAGAGCGACATCCACTTATCCACCTTTTTTTTATTTAATATCCATTATTTAGTCCCTTTTACTGCTGAATTGTTTTTTTCCAGCAGTATAACGTAGGTATGTAGGTAACTGTGCCGGGATAAAATTTTTTTCTTCAATATTTTCTTTTTTCTTTTAGTAAATATTAGGTTTTTTTGTTTTTATTTGAATTTGTCAAATCATTTATTTATGTTCATGTTATCACATTGATTAGAACATTTATCGTTAATTTTTGAAACGATAGGAGTTTAAAAAAAGGTTTATTGTAAACCCACTATACATTTTTATTATTATCTATTTGATGAAATTCTATATATTTTATAAAAAATATCATCGATTTCAATAATTTTATTGAAAAATTATTAAACATTTTTAATAGATAATTAATAATTATTACATTTTTATAATTAAATTTTTTTAATTTTAAGTTAATATATTTATACTATTCAATTCATCGGCTTTAATCTCAGGACTGTAATAAAACCAGATATAAATCACTAGCAGACTGTAGTCAAACAAAAAAAAAAATATATTATCTTAAAGTAGTAACCTTAGTCTGTAATACGCTATGATTATACTTAATGATAAATACTACATTATATTTATAATTAAATTATATTATCTAGGATGTCCACTAATGCTGCAGTGGTTCAATGTCTGAAACACAATTTTTAGTCGTGTATGAGTTTAACTAAAATGACGACAAAAAAGGTTTTATATAAATTATAAATTTACATATTAACGAAAACGTCCTGGTAATATTATATTAATAGTCTTTACTTATTAGTATAAAGTTGTTATGGTTCTAATATTTCTGTACTTGTACGACTTACACAAGTTCAAGCAATCATATGATCGTTTTTGTTAACTTTAATTATATTTTGAGAGATATGCACCGTATAATAGACTGTATAATATGAAGTGATCGTAACGCCAATGCGATGTGGACATAGTTCAATAATTTATTATACTCGTTAAGAAATTATCTCGTCCCCGCTACTAGGCGCAACTAGGGTTAAAATTCTGGGGGGGCTAACAAAACTATTTATTTAAAATAACCTATAGGGGACTTATACCGAAATCAATAAGGGATATTTGTGGGGGGCTAAGCCCATTTCCCTAGTTGCGCCAATGCTCGCTATATCTGTGGAAAAACCTTTTTGCGCATATAGAAATTAGAAGCAACTAAAAACAAATAATGCGTAATATCCTGTAGTGCACCAACAATCAACATTGATATCGGTGAAAAAACGAAGACATCTCGTTCGAAAATAACAAGATGAGAATCCAACATCATCTCAAGTGCCTTTGGATGAACACCGGTGGTCACCATACCTCCCGGCAGGGCCGTCCTTTCGGAGCCCAGGGCGAAAACCAATTTTTAAACCACTTTTTACAAACGCGGGGCCTCCAAATGTAAGCAAAAAGTGCGAGGGGGCTGGGCCCTGCTCGACCCCCTCCTCCCCCCCACTAAGGACGGCCCTGCCACCCGGAACTCACTGCCGCACACATCAACACAATATGATATCCGTATACATCATAAGACATATTATAATATCAAAATATGTTGCAAATTACAGTATACGCTGCGCCGCTGCAACGATTTTTCGCGGTGTTTGCGCAACCGTTTTTCCAAGACGGTTTTGCGGGAAAACTCCCGCTGATGGCGCGAGCGTTTCCCCCCGCCGAATTTTCGCTAATGGCGAAAACCACCATCGCGATTAAAAGTGAAAACGCCGGCTACTTCGGGTCACATGTAGTCTACCCGTTCGGCCGAACCTCAACACGCGTTTGCCATAATAATATATAATATCAGCCAATATAAAATATAAATATTCATCGCACGCGACACCCGAGTGCAACTCGTTCACGGAATAATATAATAAAATAATACACTTATTCGATTCGGCGGTGCGTATTTTATATTTTTTATTTTTCGTCGTCGTCTTGACTGGTTTTTCCGTAACAATGCCGTTACGCACCCAGTGCGCCGCCGTCCGATGAAATGTATTTTCAATAACCTGTTGAATTCATTTGGCTGACCTGTATAGCATAATATTATACGCATACAAAACCATATACTTTAAACAGTGTACCTATCGTAGGTAATAGCTAGAAGACCACGTCGTCGTATATGTGAATTTTAGTCGACGCAAACGCACACAATGGTAAAGTATACATGAATAATATTTTAATACATACAATATATTAATAAATCATTACACCGGAGGTTTAGGGGTTCGAACACCCTCCTCGCATTTTTTTCACAGCGGAGAAAACGCGTAGAAATGTCGAACATTGTTTGAAAACGATGAGCGATTGCGTGCATAGTCCTTACCATATAATGTCCTGTCTACGGCGCCTTCATCACTTTCATAATTTATTCGCATGATACCCACCAGTTATAATATTATTATTATATTTATATCGGACCCGCGATTTACCGATGCCGTACCGAATAAAACGATAATTCCGACGACTTTTCCGCATGCGAACCGTAGACGTAATATTACTATACACTTACTGTTTTCGTATTTCTGGTCTGGACGATTGATCGTCACATCGACCGATCGATCGAGCCATGTCCGGAGCGAGAAATCGCCTTTGGATGTATACACTTCGGTAGTTGAGGTCAATAGTGTCACAGTTATCTGTTGGATCGTCGAACGTTATCCTCCCACCGCAGATTTAGGATTTCAGTACTTTCTAGTTTCTAGACGCGCGGTATTTCAATATTATAATGCGTGACTGCGTGATTCAATAATATCTGTGTTGACGTTAAAGGTGTACGAAGATTAATTACTTGTAATAAATAATAGTACATAATATTATAATGTAAGTACCAACGTAGTATATTTTAACTGAGTCAGTGCATTGTTTAAGGAATCTTCACTGGGTGACAATACATTTTTTTCTCAAAATAAATAGTCAACACATTACGGTATGATGAATTAAATCGCCCATCATAATAATTAAAATTAATCTTAATGCTAGAAGTAAATGGTAAAAGTTAATAAAAAAGAGTTACGATTAATTTAAAAGAAAAAGTAATTTCAAGGAAGATAATAATAAATTATAATAATAATATTAAATTATATTATAATCTAATCAGTAATCATTAACATTTTTATTATTAATATAAATAACCACTTGTTATAATATACGAAATTATGTTTAATAATACCTATACTATTTTTCAAAAAACTTGTTGATGAATGAACGGTTTACATAAGTTTCTTAGTCTGTCTGGAAGATTTTAACGTCGTCTCTACAATAATAAATTAATTTTGTATTTAATATAAATATATTATATTACATAGTATAAAAATTCTTGTTTTGAAAATTGTTTGCCGCCCAGCCTTTAAAAATACAGTCAACCGGATGACAAAATATTTTCACTGGGTGATGTCTGTGTCGCCTAGTTTACTAGTTTGAAAAATCCGCTGTCCACAGGTGGGCACTTTGCATTTTTTACTGACGAATGATAAACAAAATACGATTGACAGCTGATAACCCGTGACGCATGCGTGCGTTTTATATCGAACGCTTCGCGGTAATATGATTTGTCGAAATACCGTCTAGTCGTCATAACCATCACGATCATATTGTTTTAATAATAATCGCAAACGACAAAAGGAAAACGACGACTCGTTGTGACATCATCACTCGGCTACCGTGTGCACACATTCGATTTTGTCGTCGATGAATTCGGTCTGCGGACTCAGTCGGGGTTTGGTCAGGAACCGGAACGCTGGACCTGCAGTAATAACTCTGTCGATTTTCCACGGTCCGGTTTTTTCCCCCAATCGTCCCGAGAAATGTGTCGAAATCGGATCCAGGGTGAACGTGCACAGAGAACCTGTCACGTATAACATGTGCCTCTTGTACAGTACATAATATTATATTATCCTGATTCTTAATGCACGAGTGTGCATATACCTACGCACAAGGCGTAATACAGTTTTCCCGTTCAACTCTCGAGGAGAGGCGGTCCGATTATAACGTTTAGAAATCTGAAAAATATTCGTTGGGGTTTTTTTCCGCTCTTATTTTTTATATTTTGTTTCTTCCGCGCACGCGGTATGGGCAACCGATCACAGTTGTATTACAGTGTAATGCTATTATTGCTGTTATAATGCGATGTGCATACATGATTTCACAGACTCGATACTATGGATTATTATCGCGCTTCGACGCAGTTTACAGCCAATTATGTTACATTAGTTTCCCCATAGGAATTATTATTGCTCAAATACACATAATATTACATAATATTTCTGTCGTTATGGAACGCATTTATTTTTGATCGACTAACGATCGATATTATTATTGTTTGCGACGGTCATTTCCTAGATCCAAACGCTTCGCCGGAGAACGTTTTTTTTGGTTTCGCGTATAATAATTACATCCAATTAGACGTCGCCTTGCCGTTTCGGTTAAATCCGTATCGCGACAACGTGAGTCTCTGTTTACTGAAAACCGGACGTCTACAGTTATTGTATCCATAATATTATGACGTCTTAAATATTTAACGATTTAAAAATGTCGCCACTGGTCATCGGACTCGGCGTGTTTATTTTAGTGTTCAAACAATACTACTTCAATTTAAAACAATTGTTTTTCTGTAATCGTTGTTATTGCGTGTCAGGAACAATTTTGGCACGGTTTGTTGATCAGTTGTATCTTCACGGCGACGGTGTGCAGTTCGGAAGACGCGATACCAAGTCGGGCAGTTCCAAAGTCTGACGAATATCAAGACGAAATCGCCGCTGCCGAAGATCACGAGTAAGTCGAACATTTACATTATTTATCCATAAACGTGTTTTCGAGACAAGTGTGAAAGTATACGATTTTTTAGTTACGTAATAATATTATAGGTATCGTGAAATTTGTGTTTTTGTGATTATTCGGGACCAAACGAAATAGCAAATTGCGACGATCGTGTCCGATATGATAATCTAACACAGTTTTAAATCATTTTGTTGAAGTTAATTTTTATGTTTTCTTCAAATCGAGTTTACACTCCTTTGGTCCTTAGTAGATTTAATCATACTTTTAAGTCTTGTGATCGACAATGCACGGAAATCCGGAAATACTATAGTTCTACACATAAAAAATAAATTACTGATCCGTGATTCTAGTGGGTACAGATTATACAAAGAAAACGCGCGTAAAAGTCTCGTTTATAGTATACAAATACAATAGTCGACTTTTAAAACAAAAATCATTAATCCTACAGGTAAAAATTTGGTCGGTCATTTGCGTGACCATAGACATACTGCGTTTTGTAACAAATATGCGTATAACATGTTAGTGGCGTGTGTATGATTAGGTAGTAAGACTGATGTACGGTGACATAAACAGCTGATAGCCGAACAACATGATCGGATGATATTATATCTCGGTTTTTTTTTCACGATTAACCAACTAAAACGAATCTCATTTCATTCAAACTATGATAATTTAAAAAATGTTTTTTGTCACAATATTTTTAATAATGTAATTATTTCTTTGCGAATGTAAATAACCTAACCAATTAACGAATCTATAGTCAAATGATCAGTGATCACATTATATTTGTGACTCGGCGCGGCGGCTGAAATCAATAACGCAACGTGGTCGAGAGTAAGCGACGACCGCTGCTACTATGGTTCCGGGATGGGTGACCACCCGGGTCCATAGTGGCAAAAATCTTGTCGCATAAACACGTGTTGCCGACCAACCGTACCGTCCATAACCTCTTACAATAGCTAATGGCCAAAGTCGCCGGGCTTTGGATCAATGCAAAAATCGGATTATATTTTAATTATTTTTCAATGTTTTACGCAACAGTACGCACTCTGTTCAACGAGAGAACGCACAGTGCGCACCGACCAAAACTGGTTCCCCCCCCACGCAACATCCTGCCACAGAAGAACCGGGTTCGATAGCAGTGTGACGCGGGGGGGGGGGGGATGCGCAGAATCTGTGCGTTCTCTCGTTAAACAGAGTATAGTTGTGCGCAAATGGCCTACAAGAAAATTCGTTCGCAAAAATACAGATGTGCGAACGTCTCATATATATTATCTAAAATATTTTCTATACAATATTATACAATAATGGGACGTTGACGTTTTGTACAGACACCACCGGATCATCATCGTGGTGCCCAAAGAAGTGCCGCATCACGTGAACCACGTGCACACGTACAAGCTGGCCGGCAAGGGCATACCGCTCATCCACTCCGGCAAAGTGGTGCACGACCACAAGCACAGCGGCAAGGTGGCGCACGAGCACGGGCACATGGGCAAATCCACGCACAGCCACAAGCACAGCGGCGCGTACGGCCACCAGCACAAGCACCTCGGGTACGCGGGGCACAAGCACTTCGGCAAAGTGGCCGTCGTCGGCGGGCACGGGCACAAGGCGGTCCAGCAGCCGCCGCGCCACCATCCGTTGCTGCGCAACGCCGCGCACCAGCTGCACTTGCAGCAGCTACAGCAGGCCGGCGACTACCTGGTACAGCAGCACGGCAACGCGGGCGGCAGCAGCGGCGTGTTGCAGCAGGGCGGCGGACGCAGGCCCGCGTCCGGCGGCCGCGTACAGTTCGTGCCGTCGTCCAAGCCCCGGGGCCTGGGGTCGTTCATGCCGGCCGAGATCCAACAGTACGTGCAGCACGGCGCGGTCGTCCAACAGCACCAGCAGTTGCACCACCAGCAGTTGCAACACCAGCAGTTGCAGCACCAGCAGTATCATCAGCAGCAGCAACAGCAACAGCAGCACGCGGAATACGACGACGACGAGAGCGGCGGTGGCCGCAGCGCTCAGCCGCCCGCGTACAACGTGATACACTTGCGGGTGCCCGACCACAACGAACCGAACGCCGTTAAGCACGTGGACATCGACTTGATCAACAACGTGGCCAAACTGCAGACCGGCGAAAAGCAACAGCCAGTCACCGCAAATTTTAAGGTTGGTTATTCGTTGAGATAAATTTTTTATATACTTACTCTCTGAGTTGTCCCGGGACAAGTGGACGTGTTTATATCCATTAGACAATCGAACTTACACTATTTATAGGGTTGACGGTTTTCCCGGTTCACCGGTTATACAGCTCGAATACCGCTCGAACGGTATACCGAAGTACCGTTCAATTAATTCCGTATTTCATATTGTGAGTAAGTCGAAAGTTTTTTTTTCGGTATATCGGTTCTAGTACCGAAATACTGGTATCCGATTACAAAACCGTATCGACCCTTATACTATTTGCTGTCGAAAAAAGTCACTCGACAAGTTTCCCTCCTACAGTCACGCAAAAGGGCATGTCCGCATATACGTTTGTACCGGGGACGGGAGATAACACAAAACCTCTCGGATGTTCTGTAAAAAAACGTATTGAATCTTATTTCTCTATATCAATATTATATACTATCCGGCCATACCTAGATTTTTGATTCATTACTGTGGACATATTGTATTGTAACTTAAATTCAAGATTTCGACTGTAATGATACATACATTTTTTTTTTTTAATGTCACTCGACGCCTTTTATGATAAATATAGTAGGTATATGACGAGCGATGACATCAAGTACCAACAATAACCGATTAAACATTATATGTCGTTCGCATATATTTGCAGTTATGATAATATAATATGCGATCGCTTAAGCGCATTTGAAGTTTCCAATTTTTTACACACACGTTCCTACGTTCAAAATATACATACAGGCACAATATCATTATATTGCCATCATTTTGGCGACTGTCTAAAGACTCATTTTTCGTTTATTATGATGCTCTCGCCGACGATATCATATAGGTATGGACGTTTGACATACACATTGGACAACTGTGGCTAGTTTACAGGTCTATGGTTAGGACACATTTGTAAAGGCCTGCCACGTATTCGTTTCTCTGAAGGGCTGCGCAGTCAAAAATTCTTTAACCTTACTGATGTACGTTCGTCCTTATTTACGATCGATCTTTGTGTTTTGTCATTCATACAACCAATATAGGATTATTTATTTACTATGCACATACAATTTTTTTATTTTATGTACGTTCCTAAATTGTATTGATTTCATTTCATGTGCCGCGTACGCATAATCGTGAACTTGTGACTGTATAATAAAATATGTTTGCGCCACTGACCCGGTAAGCTGTGTCACAATGTAAGACACAATATTATTATAATAAAACCGTTTGCAAACGAATATCGCGCGCGAAAATATAGAATACGATTCTGGCCGTACGCAATAAATTAATCTAAACCGAAAGGTTATAATTATTTCTCTATAGTACTTCCGGTTGTTTAGTTAATTTTGTTTTTCTTTCAGCGTACGCAAAATTCGTTTACCGAACGTTTTCCAAGCCGCTCTACGCACAGCTTTCAGATATCGCATAATCCGTGACAGAAGCGACCGCATAAAAAAAATATAGACTTTGTACCGTACAAAATGCATTGATATCAATAGAGCCGAATAAGCCGATGACATGCCTAATAATTATAATAATAATAATAATATCTATACGTCTACATGATATTATAGTAATATTATAATATTATACACTGCATAATAAATACTTACTGTACAATATATTGCTATAGCTGGCTCTTTTTGTTTCATACAGTAAAATATGTTTTACGACCAATTTGTTGTTGTTTTTGTTGTGTTATTATCCCCGACGCTCACAGTACTTATACCTATCTATTATGAAAAAAATACGCATCCGGACGGGGCAAATGGCCGTCTTGGACACGACGTTTGGGAAACCAACAGTGTAATTTTTAAGAAAGCCAACAAGTCACGTGTGTGCGATTTTCGTGAATACAATTTTAAATACCTCCGCATTCCGACACGGGCAATTTTTTTTTTCAAATCTGCACGAATGTAGGTACTTACACTATCTCTCCCGTAACTGTATAATACACGCATACCTACGTGAAATGATTGCTCGGGTAGTTAGAAAAATACCTGCAGGTATCTATTTATATATCGAGGAAAAATATTCATACGAAACGAAGCAGTGTGTTGGGATGGGGTATTATATACCGGCAGACGCCTGTCAAAGTATTGACACTTAGCGTACATATAATATTGTAGGTAAAATATTATCGCAGGGTCGCATAAAAAAATTGATTAATTTAAACTAAATTCAAATGGGTAATAAAATCATGCTTAAGGGACCACTATTGACCTTGTTTATGCAGCCCGGCATATATATTACTATGGATTATATTATAGCATACATGTACAGCTACATAGCGTTCCTATCAAATATTTGAAATTCACGTACGAAAAAGCTTTTGCAGTTGTACGAACCATAACTATTTAGGTAAATATGGTTAAATACTTTTCGTAATAATTCACGAATTTCTTAACACAATGTTTTCGTTAGCTAAAATCCTTCCTGGTGATGAGGCGATCAGTGTTTAACAGATTAATGATCACGAAAGATTCTTGAGGGGAATACAAAGCCTGCTGACAATATAAGGTTATATATTATGATTGATTTTTTCTGTTGTTTAAATAGTTTAAAATAATTATTAGATACATTTTGAACTTTGTCGTACTCGGACTGCTATAATATAGATCCAGATTTTGGTAGTTTTATTTTAGTAAATAGTTGAAGACAATTTCAACAGTAAATATAATGATGGTTTATTTCTATTTAAATTAAGCAAAAATTATTAAAGTGTACAAGTCGTGTCTATGTGAGAGGCCGAAAGTGCTCAGGTCTCAACGGTTATGATACATCCGAATATGCTGTACTCCGGGCTCCCATTTAAATAATTCCGGGACCTTTGACTTGTTACGGATCGCGTATTTTGCAGGTGTCGTTGGGTGTGGTCGTGGAAAGTTGCCGTTTTCGTAAAAGATGTGAAACACAGTTTCATGATTATGAATATCGATTAACACTAGTTTTGCTGAATTTATAAGGATTCTAGGTGTATAGTTAAATATGTAAATATCTATTTTAGTTTTATAGGAATCCGTAAATTCGTGACTTAGTCAACAGTTTTTTTTTATGGTACTCGGATTACAGTTCATATATTGTGTAAGGTCGAAACTACTTAACGAACGGCAATCATGTGTTGTTATTCTATGAATTCATAGCCCGTAACAACATTAATATTACGCAATTTTAAGAGACTGTGCTTAGATGAATGCACTTAAATTACTGTTGCTAGTTATTTACCTAGTAGAATGCCGAATAAATGTAGTTATATTTTGGTTGCCATATCAACTGGAACGGTGAGAAAAAAAATGTTGTATCGATCACAAAAAATATATATTATCTATGTTAAAATAATATCATAATAAGTATAATTGTAAGTAAATTATTTGACCAATAAGTATGACGGAATGATGTATGATTTCAACTTTAAATGTACTTCAATAGTTTCTAGAAATAGGCTCGTGAGCAAACTAAATACAATTTAAATAATCGCTGTAAACTTTAATAGAAGAAAAATGTCCTTCAGTTCACTTAAAACTAACTCTGAATATTATTGAAAAACACTATCCTCGTAACGTGAATTTAATGAACAATAACTATGACCAATTCTATTATTATATTATATGGAACATTTTGATATAGGTAATGTGCGAAAATTATTACGACGTCGATTATATTTTCTAGGTACTATAAAAATACAAATCTTAATTTGTTTCAATAAATAAATGTTATAAAAATAAAAATAAATCGGAAGTAAGTTTAATTTCCTGAACCGAATAATATTAAATGAAAATCATAATAATAAATTGTAAAAGCTGGGTTAAAAATTTCATATTTTATGCTGGTAAAAAGAAAACGTCTTATACGATCATTAAAATCGAAAATCGAATCACAACTTAAGACTATTAAATGGCTTATAATTAAATTTAATACGGTCTGTCAGCATCTGACGGCCCGTGATCATGAATGATTATACCCTGGTTGTTTTTCTCTCATCGAATTATTTATTTATTAATCAAATTTCAAAATTTATAAAAGTGTACGCGAGATTATTTACATCCGGGTCGTGCGGTTGACTTGAATAAGGGGATCGCGACGGGCGGTATCGGGCCTGTAGAGGTGAGACCAAAAACTATAAAGTTAGGACGTTATATTCAATAACTATATACAATACAAGTATAGGGACGAGTTACAACCACCTTCCCACGGTCTTGTGTAAGTCATGTTCAAATGGGCGATTTCGTAGTGAATACTTAAGGGCGGATTCTAGATTGATGGTTCTGAGAGGAACCACCTTTTTTCTGTCAGTCGCGATAGTCAATCGACTGTAAGCAACACAAATCCGCTGGTAATTGCACGTTAAGTCCAGAGTATGTTGACTCCGTCGTAATATGAGCGCCGGGCTCGACAATCTCCGCCTCGTATTCGCCGATGTCACCGTCCGCAATATAGGCAGGGGTCAGACACTGTGCGTTATGGCCAAATCGGGTGATTGTGGCCTTGAAGACGGTCTCCGGGGGAGGGGGGTGTGGTATACTTTATCAATTAAATATTTTACATCAATATTATAAATTATTTGAAAAATGTCAAATAACAATATTATAATATTTAATTCTTTCGTTGATACACATTACCAACGTCTTATCAGATTACGGATACGGTAAAATTTTTCGAGTCAAATACTTCATACTTTCATACAAACCCGACCAGCTGATCGAGGTCTATTCTATATTGTTCTGTGATATAGGTAAGTAGGATCGCTGTGGTCGTTAATTGCCGCCTCGTTTAACGAGTGTCTTCGCTGTAGATGTCGACTCTTGAAGTGTTGACGGAAGACTGACGTTACTCCGTGGATGTGACCGGCTTATATATTATGGTGTACCGAATCGTAAGCCACAGGTGTGCAGCCGTGCGTGTCCGTGCTTACCGTTGGTACGGATTACCTCGCTATTTGCGCACTTTTGGAATATTATGGTTATGAGACGGGTGTCGATGATTTCGTCATAGTCTCTCCCCTATCCATAGCCGTATACTTGTTGGGGATGTTAAGTTTCGAATTCACCACTAAATCCCTACGATCGTATCCTTTTGTATGTACTATGTCGTGATTGGTGGTCCTGAAAAGGACCGTTTTATGTGATGAAGACCGCTCCGTTACAACTTATTCATATCACTCAGCAGTACCCTATACATATCTTTGAATTCTGTTTGTGATACCTATAATCGGTTCATCGATCTCCTGCAGACAGAATTCTAAACTATGTATAGGGTACTGAGAAATGTACGTAACTGAGTTACGTAGTGTATACCCAGTTTTCGGGGACATACGGTATAATATAATATGCAACGATACTATGGTATATTATTATGGGATAAGAATAAGTGTTTACAACTTTTTATAACCTTACGGTCGTACCGTCTTGTGCCCCGCCCAGCCGCGAATCTGCGGAGGGGAATTGAAAAAAATAAAAAACGATTTGCCGGTACTGTTTTTTTGTGTGTGCAGTCGGTGACGCAGTACAACAAGGTGATCGGACACGGGCGCGCCGTGGCCCCGGGCAATGTCGAGGACGAGTTCGACGCGCAGACCGACGACGAGGACGTGGGCGGCGAACTGTTGCTGGAAGACGTGGGTTACCGGTTCGGCGAGGGTTACCGGCTGGCGATGGACTCGGGAGCCCGCGACTTTTCCGGGGCCCAGGAACAGGACGAGGAGGAGGCGGACGAGTCGTTCAAGGAGCCTTTGTCCGGCGTGGACGACGAACCCTCCGACGGCAGCAATAACGCTTACAGCCAGACGTACAACTTACAGTTTTGAACCTTCACCACCGATATTCTTCTCGCATAAGATTTTGTTATTGTTTCGTAGCTAAGTAGCTATTAATATTTTTTTACCTTTATAAATTATTGTTGTTCTTTTCGTTACTATTTTTGATTTTGATTTTGTTTCAAGTAGTCTTATGTTATGCGTGTTTTGTGTAATCATATTTTACGCGTGGATAATATACTATAATAATAATAATATAATATATTATATTATTTTTATATTATTTTGTATCCAAGCCATGTAGTTTCTTTCCGTGTAATTGTTCGCGCACTATAATAGAGCGTTCGAATAAACTACTCTAAACTCGTAAAGCAGAGGTATGAAAAAAACGTTATTACATTTTATACAATAAATATAACATGTTTTAAAAACTAATGTGTTCGATTGTATTATTTATAAGATACAAAGGATAAGACAAAAACTACAACTTATATTTTAATATTACATCGAAATAGAATGTTGTACAGTTTATCTTTATAATAATTATTAATTGTTGAGGAATAATCCAGAAAGTTTGTGAGTATATTATATGAATCGTCAACCGGTAGTATAGGTCATGTAAGGTCAATACCAAACCACTCGCTATGGATCACTCGGCCCTTGTGTTCATCTCAAGTCCGCCAGAAAACCATATATTATAATATTATTATGTGAATGTGACACGAATGGACAATGAAAATTAACTTTTTAATTGCCTTTCTGGAGTGCCGCGGGCCGTGGCCGTATAAAAACGTCTGAAAAACAAACAACTATACAGACAATAGTAATTGTACACGCTCCACAATAATGACGGTTCATGCATAATATAGAAAGGTCACGCGGGTTTCAGGGGTTATGACATGCATCATCATATTTATATACCTACCGGTAATTACACCGCTATCGTACAAGTAGTCAATTACAAAGTAGTTTTGAAATGTTATAGCTAATATTACACACACACTCACAGAAACACACACACACACTTTTGTATGCTTAAATGTATACGCCCAAATGATTCGATAAGATAATTACATTAATATAATATCACGCCGGAAACTCCTCCCGCGAGAGACGAGCCGACTATAGCTAGTCGCGGCACCGATTTCAATCGTTTATAGTTTTGGTATAATATTTTAAGCAATTATTGGACAACGAAGACAGTGCTCTTTATCAGTGGCGTAAACTGGGGATCGCACTTGCGACCCCTGACAATATCATAGGGTTGCAAGAGTATCTTTTTGCGACCCGAACAATCATGATTTCAGTTTTCAAAAAAATTGAAATATCAATATAATAATAAATTAACTAATATATATTTTGAGAAGCACTGGAATTATTATAATATTATATCCTTTCCACATTTATTTATGGTTTTGTTATCAACCATTTTCTATTATTATACATTTATACCAATATGTAGGTACATATATTTATATTTTATTGTGATCGGCCGACCCGAGTTTCAATGGCAGCTGATAATGAAAACGTGTTTCATAGCTTAAAATTATTATTTGTTTGTTTAATACATGCATTATTATTTTATTTCTTATCCGCGAACGGTTCAAAATTAAAAGTGTTTCGATAACTTTCTAAATTTATTGTAAAAATATCGAAAGAGTCGAAAGTAAGTGTCTATTAGATTTTGAGCGGAGAAATGAATGTATTGATTTTACAATGATGTGTGTTTCATTTTTGTTATTTGTGTGTACACGATAAGTTGTTGAAATAATACTTCGATTTTCAATATCAGTATCTTGTTCTATGGGAAAGTCAACCTAGTTGGTGCATTCGAGAAATAAAAATTTAAAGTTTCACGCAAATCGGTTTTCGACAAAATCGATTTTGGTATTTGGTGTAATTTTAAAACAAATGACCGTAAAAAATGAAATTTTCACTGGTTGTTAAGATTAGCATTTTCTATGCACGATAAAATCTTCAAAATATTTTGATTTGTTTTAAACTGTAAATAGACATTTTCAGTTTCCAATTTTTTTAGTTTTTTTTTCTACGAATGTTAATAAAATTTGCTTTAAAAAGCTTGAACATTTTTACAAGGCTCCTGATATACAGTATGTCCCAAAAGTCCCGTATCACCCTTAATATCTCCATGTAAAATCACTATATTTAAACGCGGTTTTTTTTACAGTACTAAGTATGAAAATTCTGATTAAATGGCATAAAATTCATTTTTTTTTTTTAAATTCAAAAATTTTCAAAAATATTTTTTACGCATTTAAGAATTTAAAATTTTTAAAATAGCCATTTTGTTGAACATATTTTTTAAAACAGTTCAAAAAAATAAATTTGGTAAATTATAATTAAAATTATTATCTTGTATTCTTTCTTTATTTTTATGAATTTTTGGATTTTTTTTTATGGCGTTATTTGAAAAATCTTGTGTATCCGTCTTGTTCATTGCCTGATCTTCGTCATAAAATTGAACAAAATATTCAAAATATCTTAAGGGAGACATTAGGAAATGTTAAGAACGCTTGGTTGAAAAACTTCAACTCTATGTTGCAAATAATGTAGGTCATTTCGAACATTTATAAAAATAAAAATGTAATGAAATATTTTCGTTTTTATGTAATAAAATCTTTTTTTCTATTAGCAATCAAGTTTAAAAATATTATCTGAATTTTAATTTTCATCTTTCCTAAAAGCTCCACTAATAGTTATGTGTTTACAGATTACCATTAGAAACAGCATACCTACCTAACTAATATTACAATTATTTATAAACATACTCTATTCAACTAGCTCTATCTTTATTATAAATCGCATTAATTATAACTGTAAGATTATGTACAATATCGTAACTTTAGGTTTAAACTAAGTTGGTCAGCAGAGTCTTACCCCCACCTCCACGCGGTGCCATCCGGAAACGGAACTCCGGTTAGAAGGCAAACTGTATAAAACCGAACACCGGCGGGTCAACACCAGCGACCAGAGAGGGCCAACATCGCCCTCCAACCACCGACAATACAGACCGAAGGCTCGATGCACAGAAGACCGGGAAGGTTAGACGGGGACCCAGCGGCTAGTAAACTAAGCGGCTCAGTATCATCATCCGAAACTGCCCCACAGCGGCAGGCGTGCCCCGGGGCATTAGTAGGACGCCCACAGTACGATTCGTCACCGTCCGGGTGATCGCGATCGATGAGAAAGGCCGCTAGTCCGAACGCCTCAAGAATCCGCTGACCGGTCAACCAACGCACCGAGCAGCACGACGAACAAACGAACGGAGGAAACAGAAGGAAAACTGAACAAACCAAAACACCGGCAGGCAACAGACCAGAGAGGGCAAACATCGCCCCCACCCTACAACAACAGCCGAAGACGGACTCTGGAACACGAGCGGAAAGCAGCTGCACACCGGTGCACCCGCACCTCCATTCACCTCATCCGAAACTGCCCCACAGCGGCAGGCGCGCCCCGAGGCATTAGTAGGACGCCCGCAGCATGGTTGGTCACCGTCCGGGCGATCGCGATTGAGAGTGAGAGGGGCTGGGCCCAGCGTCAGGAGGCACCGCAAACCGCAAGTCTCGCAGAAGGACGAGACAACAGGAACGGGCAGAAGGAAAACTGGCAAACCACCACCAGAGTGACGCGAACTCCAGAACAACAGAAGGAGAATTCGCGAGGCACGAGACTCGAGGCCGACTGGCTAACAAGCCGGGCCGAGAAGACCAAGAACGTGACTTCAAGACTGGCGGGCAGCAAAGCCGGGTCGAGAAGTCAACAAATGCGAACAGCGGGCCTTAAGCCAACAATGTAATTTATTTTATTAATAAAATGTAATGTAAAACTAGTTTCAATGTGCACCCATTAAGGGACTAAACAAAAGGTGTACAAAATTAAATTTATAAATGTCACATTATTAAATTCAATAAACGATGGCGGCGTCGCGGAAGCAATGCGAAAGCAGTCCCCGCGAAGCCGTCGGTTCAAACAGGAAAAAAAAAAAAAAAGGTTTAAACTAAGTTAAATTAGAGTTAAGTTCTAGACAAATTAAAGTTAAGTTCAATATGAGGTTTTTTTATTAAAGTTAAGTTCCAGTCAAGTAAAAGTTAAGTTCCATATAGGTTTCTCATTAAAGTTAAGTTCCACTCAAATTAAAGTTAAGTTCCATATAGGTTTTTCATTAAAGTTAAGTTCCACTCGAATTAAAGTTAAGTTCCAGACAAATTAAAGTTATGTTCCATATAGGTTTTTCATTAAAGTTAAGTTCCACTCGAATTAAAGTTAAGTTCCAGACAAATTAAAGTTATGTTCCATATAGGTTTTTCAATAAAGTTAAGTTCCACTCGAATTAAAGTTAAGTTCCATATAGGTTTTTCATTAAAGTTAAGTTCCACTCGAATTAAAGTTAAGTTCTAGACAAATTAAAGTTAAGTTCCATATAGGTTTCTCATTAAAGTTAAGTTCCACTCGAATTAAAGTTAAGTTCCGGACAAATTAAAGTTATGTTCCATATAGGTTTTTCATTAAAGTTAAGTTCCACTCGAATTAAAGTTAAGTTCCATATAGGTTTTTCATTAAAGTTAAGTTCCACTCGAATTAAAGTTAAGTTCCATATAGGTTTCTCATTAAAGTTAAGTTCCACTCGAATTAAAGTTAAGTTCCAGACAAATTAAAGTTATGTTCCATATAGGTTTTTCATTAAAGTTAAGTTCCACTCGAATTAAAGTTAAGTTCCAGACAAATTAAAGTTATGTTCCATATAGGTTTTTCATTAAAGTTAAGTTCCACTCAAATTAAAGTTAAGTTCCATATAGGTTTTTCATTAAAGTTAAGTTCCACTCGAATTAAAGTTAAGTTCCAGACAAATTAAAGTTATGTTAATTTTACTGGAACTTAACTGTAATAGAAAACGGAACTTAACTTTAATTCGAGTGGAACTTAACTTTAATGAGAAACCTATATGGAACTTAACTTTAATTTGTCTAGAACTTAACTTTAATAAAAAAAACTCATATTGAACTTAACTTTAATTTGTCTAGAACTTAACTTTAATAAATAACTCATCGTGACTTAACTTTAATTTGTCTAGAACTTAACTTTAATAAATAACTCATCGTGAACTTAACTTTAATTTGTCTAGAACTTAACTTTAATGAGAAACCTATATGGAACTTAACTTTTACTTGACTGGAACTTAACTTTAATAAAAAAAAACTCATATTGAACTTAACTTTAATTTAACTTAGTGTAAACCTAAAGTTACGATATTGGACATAATCTTACAGTTATAATTAATGCGATTTATAATAAAGATGGAGCTAGTTGAATAGAGTAAAAATTTTAAATTCTTAAATGCGTAAAAAATTTTTTTGAAAATTTTTTGAATTTAAAAAAAAAAAATGAATTTTATGCCATTCAATCAGAATTTTCATACTTAGTACTGTAAAAAAAACCGCGTTTAAATATAGTGATTTTACATAGAGATATTAAGGGTGATACGGGACTTTTGGGACATACTGTATTGTTACAATATCAGTTGTATAATATTAAAAATACTGTCATAATTTTTTTTTGCAAGCAAGCATTTAAAGTTCGAATTTTGACAAAATACGTTAAAATCAAAAAAATGTGGAAGTTATTTTGTTTTAGAAATTCATAAAAATTTTTCTTTTTAAATTCAAGATTTGAAAATTTAATACAAGATTCCTCATAAATTCAACTTAAAAAAAATATAGAAAGACATACAACGGGCGGTAAAATGGAAATCCCCTAAAGGTTAGGTTAGATTAGGTTAGAGACGGTCCTTACAAAAACCTTTTGGTTACGTCTTATATTCATATCATAAACTCCTTGCGTGACGCGTAAACATATATATGTATTTAAACATACAAATACAAATATAAATATTAAATAACAGCTGCCATTTAGATTTTTATAATATGTACTATTTGTTTAGAATTGTTGTATTTTATGTACTCATATATTCTTTAAGAAAATTAGGTATACATATTTTATTGACAGTAGTCGGTAAGTAATTATTACAGTCGATGCCAGATAAATTGAGACAGCGGCGGCGGCGGCGCTTTTCAGGAAGTGTAGCCCAAACTAATCGCTGTCAGTGTGGTGCAAAGGTCACACAGTTGACTACGACGCGCGCAGTCACCAGTTCGAACCCGGCTCAGTGCAAACATTTTTATTTATTATTATTATTATTACATTATTTATATTTTTTCACAATTTCTACTTTTTGTTCTTAAACAAAAGATTATCATCAGAATATTTATTTTACGATATTAATTTAAAATCAATTTTTGTGACAATTGTTGGTTTATTGATGTATTTTCGGTAACAATATTCAAATACGAAGAACCACTGTGGATCCTGAGAATCACGTGGAATATTTATCAATTATCATTCTCATATACCATATTATTTTGTGTTCATATAATTATTATTATAGGTACATGTGTATAATAAATAATAATAGATGTAAAATGAAAAATGTGTCAATAGCACAAAGTATATTATGTAGCCCGATACAAATTATTGAAGATAATAATTATATATTATTTATGTCATAAATTACAAATTCTCTCTTTTCAGAAAAACAATATTATGATTTATAATCATGACTAACATAGTGCCTAATTGTTATTTTTCGATCGCATGGTTGTATTTGAATAATGAGAATAAATTATATAAAACAAATTATAGCATCAATATGAAAAAAAAAATAAGCGACTAAAAAGCACATACCTAAATCCATCCCAACCTAACACGTTGAGTTTCGCACGATAAAATCCATTTACGAGTCAGCATAAACATTAATTATATATAAAATACAATCAACAGGTTACCTATGGCTAACGATAAGGTATCATCTACAGACTACAATATTCTTCATCCTACGATGTAAAATATTATTCTATACTGATGGAATCCAATATAATGCCTACCCGTATCGCGTTAAAACCACAAACGACAAACAAGTCTTTAGGTATCACCAATAAAATATTTGATCAAGTCAATATTTAGTCGTAAGCACGACATTATATTGTATACGTCAAATATAAAATGACCGTCGAATAATATATTTGGTTTTGATAAAATCTATTACAACTCATAACTATGAGGCTATGAGCACGATAACGAAAGGAGCATCGACGGAGGGCCACAACTAACGCAGATATTATGCAGATGTACGCAACGCGCGTATACCTAGGTTACCAGCTTCGACGAGATGTAGTATAATATATGATAGGTATGTTACGACTTTCTAAAGATATTTAGAGTTTTCTATCAATTCGAATTAATAATTGCACGACGTGATCTACGTCCGCGCGTCCTACGATATTAAAATAATAATATTATAATATTATGATACAGAGCCGAAATCTCATTATTATACGAGAATCTCGCGGGAACCCGATTGCAGGAGTCGACTCCAAAGATCTATCATATTATATTATCATTGCCCGCAATCGGCATGGATCGGTGTGCAGGTGTGCCCATGTCGTAATTCCAAATTCGTGTGTGTCTACTTAATAGTTAAATACTTATCGTGATAAGCTGTAGTGTTGTATATAGGTACACTTTAGGGCGTTACCGAGTGCACGTTATCCAGGGTATAGTTATACTAGCTATGCGATATAATATGGTCGTATCATCGCATCGACCATCTACCGAGCGTGGTTGAAACCGAAACAGCCGTCGAAACCAGCGGAAAGCCTATAAACTTATTATTACCCGGCGAATCGTCATCCGACCGAATATTAATACGTACCATCGTGTTGCGCGTTTCACGAGATCCCACGAAACGGAATATTATACACCATAATATTGCATGATTAATGGCCACGGCTGTTTAGGAAATAATTTCATCCGATGGCCGGTGCTTGACTTGTGTGTGTGTCGGGGGGGGGGGGGGGCACAGGGAGACTGAGTACGCAACTAAATTTTCAGATATTCTAGCGTATACTAGCGCCGTATCCGTACTTGTTTTTTCTGATTTGGACGCTTATATAGGGACGATTCTATGTTTAGGATTTTTTTTACAAAATTAAAAATCGTTGAGTGATATTTTTTTTCTAAAAAATTAAAAAACGCCATCAACGGGTTTATCTACCCTAACGCCTAAGTTCAAAAAAAAAAAACTAAAAAGTAACATTTTCCAAATTGTTTTTCTATCAACGTAAATATCGTCATTATTTATATAAAATTTATCCTAGTGAGAAATTTGGGACTGGTTTCACTTCAAAATATTTTAACTAATCATCGACATTTTACCTAAGCGTTTAAATAATCGTGACATTTCGCAGCACACCTATGTATGCCGGTTGGGAAATGCTGATATAAATATTGTAGCGCAGTTTAAAGCGTCAAAATAAGCTCCTATTCCTTTTAAAAATCTAAGTAACACAGACGTCGTTATAAAAACTGTTTTCAACACCTTTCCTAGTTAGAACAAACATTTTTGAAAATTTTTCAGGCGTATATTGCAGGACACTACTTCTATATATATATATATATATATGGAATAACAAATTCAAAGTATTTGAAAATCTGCTCTTGAAGGATAATATTAACTTTTATCGTAGCTATTCAAAAAAAAAAAAAAAAATCAAATCAAATTAATCATCGGAGGAAACGCGAGGGAGAGTACTTATTATGAATCGCTCTGTATGTATAAAATATAAATTCTTAATACGGCAAAATATAAATTTTTTATGCGTACGTTATTAATGTACAACTCAACGCGGCGGATTTTCGGTTTCTAGACACGCTCAGCGGTGTTTAATGTGGTGCTAATGTTCACGGTCATGCGTCAAACAAAATATATGCAAAATATGTGTGTGGGTCGTTCCACAGATTAATCGTTGCAGTAATTATTGGTCACTACGATAATATTATATTATACACTGATAAATGTCTTGTACGATTTTCACGCTGCAGCGGCGTTTGGCTTCGATTTGTTATGCACCTGTAGAGTAGTGGTTTGGCGAAAAAATTGACAAACACTAAACAGTTTATTGTAGTTACACGTGTGTTATAATAATAATTAATAGTGTATAATGTCATATTAACCTACGTTACAAAATGTCTCCATCGTTTATTCGCGAAATAATATCAGCTATTTCATATGACAATATGGTTTTTTTTTTTTATCCTTTTGTGTCTCACTCATAATAACACACTGAACACCTCCTACAGTATAATATTGGTTATTTACCAATTGCCTGTTGCTGGCGATTTTCGTAAGGCGAATAACAGCGGTCGCCTACTATATCTTGGTAACGTTATGGTATATAGGTATCGAATTCAGCGGTACATGCGGGTACTGAATTTCATTCTGATTGAAATAAATTATGATTACATTTTTATATTTACTTACGATAAATAATAATACAACCATAAAATATAATATGTTTTATGTTTATTAACTTCTGTAAACTTTAATTTAAAAATCACCTACGTACGACCTACCTACAACTATAAAATTGTAATTGTATATCATTATAATAATGATATACTATTCGTAACAATTTTTTTAATTTCGATGTTTAAAATAATAACTATCGTTTTTAATATTATTATTCATGATTGCACGGGTTTTCTATTTAATATTTACGTACTGGCTTTCTTGTATGTATTACCTTATCGAAAAGTATTTATAACAAGTTAAAAATAATTCATATAAATATAAAAACTATGTTATTAATATTTATCTTTACTCTTACATATTTTGTTTCTAATTAGTTGGCCAAATACTTCGAATACTCAAACTTATAGTTAATATCTTAAATTGCTTCTATCTTAAATTACAGTGATCTGTTAAACCATAGGAATGAAAAATTACCAATTATTTAAACGCATATTATATTGTATACTATTAGAGTTAAATTATGTAAAATAACTTTTCTTCGGACATCACAGCATGTGTAATTATACGATAATAATATGGTCGGGTGCCAAGCCGTTTTACTCATTAATCATTATTATATATTTTCCACGTTATCGTGACCATTAATTATACAGTATTTCGTGTTATACTTATTTAATTTACATTGTTATGACAGGTTATACACACTTTTAACACGGGTACATCGTATATTGAGTTGTAATGATGTAATCGGCCATAATAGAAAAGTCAGTGCGCCTAGGTGAGTATATTATCTATAAAACATTATTTTTTATTGTTTTGTTTACGACTATAATAATATTAACACTAAAACATATTCATAATAATATAGTTAGGCGCTGAAATTTATTACGTAATTAAGTCGTCAAACATGCGTACACAATACATATTATTATGATGACATTAAGCGTATAATATGCTGCTCGGGTATCCGTCGTTGTTTTTGGATCTTTTGAATCGTTTTATCGTTTTATTCGTAGCAACGTAATAATATATTTGTATATGGCACGCGTGTCAATCGAATATAAAAAATAAAATAAAAAAATAACTGTACAACTACTATAGGATGGACTACAGATGGACACGTACTAAGACCCAGTCGTAATAATATGCCACTTACACAGATGTACCTATAATATACGACTCCACTCGAATAGAAGAAATGCACGTAAACCATGTGGGACCCGTATTTACAAACGGAATGGATATCGTAATATTATGTGAGCATGGAAGACTGTAATTTTGTTGGCGACCTGTGCATAAAATATCCGAAATTATCGTTACCATTCGGATCTCGTGGGCACTAGTCGTAGGTACTTACTGTTATGGTTATACCACGGTAGTATTGGGTATACTCGCATGCGTTCACGTCGGAACCAATTGGCAAATGAGAAAGTCATGATGTTGAAATGGATAGTAATAATAATATTATAATATTTAACAAAATGTAGACATTTTCACAAAATGATTATGATCATAATATAGTTAATACGTATTATATATTATTTATAATATGCTACTATGCAATATGTACACAAAAAAAAAATTCATAAATAATAAATAATAATAGGTATAGGTACATAAACAAGTCGCACACTCAACGCGTGTGCCGAACATTATCAATAATTACAAGAATTCAATAACTAATGTATAATAATATAATATAAATATATAATCGTAAATCAATAAAATAAATGTCCGATACAATTAAATTTACAATTTATTTATGGTATACATTTTAATATGTATTATTATATATTATATACTATAAAAGTTCAATATACGAGGTTTTAATATTATCTAATTAAGTTAGTACCGAAATACCTGAGTATTTAGAATATTTTATAAGTAACATGTAAGTATACTTAATCTCTGGTACCTACGTTTAATCGAGAGAACTCATTTATAACTACGATTGAAAGAGAATGATTTTCGTATAGAATTAGGTAAGTGCGTATACGTATAAGCGTGTGCTGAGAACTGGTTTTTATAAAGTGTTATAACTATTACACGTTCACACTCGAGGGTAATATAGAAATATAATATTCAACCTATATAATTTGTAGAAATTTAGTTTCAAAGGGTTATTTTAGTTTTTTACTTAGGCGATGAACTTGTTAATTTTATAGTTAGTTATTTTTATCAATTTTTAACACCTTTAGGACATCCAGAGTTCTGCAGGCTTCGATACTTGAGTGCCTGAACACGTCATTACGGGTAAACAAGCGTACCTATTTTAATATTTTAATCATCAAAAATAATATTGTTTAATTTTTATTTGGATGGAATTATGTATAGACGCGTATAATACAGCAAGTATTAGTATTATTTTAGGTGTGATTGAAATTTTTGGTTTTTCTGTTTTTGTTGGTCTTGACTAGTCGTGTAACTAGCGGCCCTTTATGGTTTTGGATGGATGGTCAAGATCGGCTACCTAATATGAAACAAGATCCACCGAAAGTGTGTCCACGTCGACTACTGTGCGGTAAATCGTACCTACTATCACTTGTACGTCCACCGAGCGGCCGGCAACTCGTAAAGCGCTTCGAATGGCGACACGTAGCGCAAATACTGCGGCTGACGATGGTCCTCGCCGCCGTACTGCTGGTGATGGTCCTCGCCGCTGTACTGCTGGTGATCTAGCTGTTGGCGCTGTTGCTGTTGCTGTTGGTGCCGGTAGCTCTGCTGCAGCGCGTCAGACAACACGTACCGGTGACCGCCAGCGCTGAGTACCGTTTCCGCGGGTTTGGCGCCCATGTACGCGGATATCTCGGCCAACGTCAGCCGGTCGTCCGAACCGTCGGCGTCCACGTCCGCGTCTTTGGTCGCCTTGACGGATGACGACTGCGATGGCTGCACGGCCGCCGTGGCAGACCTCACCGCGTCGGCCGTTCGCTGTTGTTGATGATCGTGGTGTAGGGCTTTCTCCCTGTCGGCGGGTGCCGGCGGTTGCCGCTTGTACTTGGCGCTGTACACCTGCTGCATGTTCGGATGGTTCTGTTGCTGTTGCTTCTGCTGTTTTCCGAACCCGTCGCCGTACAGTTCCTGGTGCCGATTGGCAAAGTGCTCGTCCATTGCCTCGTGCACCAACTGTCTGAGCTTGTCCATCGGGTCGGCCACCGCGTCCACTTCGTTGGCGGCAGTCGACCGCGTCGGCGCGGTGGGCCGAATGACGCGCACCGGCACGTGCATGATGGCCGCCGGACGCGTTTCGTCGGCATAGCCGATGGTGGGGGCGGCGCCGACAATGACGGGACGCTTGCGTGACCGACCGCCGGCCACGGCCTGCAGCGGCGGCCCGTAAGCGTAAGCGGCCGATTCGTGGTCGAATTCACGCATGTCGCCGTAGTCCAACGACGACACGGGTAGTGGCGCCGACTCGAAACCGTCGTCGTAGTCCGCGCCGCCCGCCGTGTCGATGTAGTTGACGTGCTGAGGGCGCATCATCGGGGCCGGTGACGGTAACCGCCTGTACCGCGAACCGGTCGCCGAAGGCATCGCCGGTGGCCCCCCGGACATGGACGGCCTGCGTCGTGGCCTCTGCCCCCGTCTCCCACCGCCGGGTTTCGTCCTGAACTTGGGCCTCTTCATCGGCTGGCCCGGGCTCTTGTTATACGCCCTGCGCTGCGGATACGGCTGGTACGCGAACGCCGCCGGCTGTTGGTAATACTGTCTGCCTGACCGGTGGCCGTCGACGGCCGCCGCAGCCGTGGTCGACTCGGCGGCGCTCGTTTCGGGGTGCGGGTCGCCGCCACCGACACCCGCGGCTGGTCTGTCGATCGGATCTACTCGGTTCTCTTCGTCGCTGCTCGCCAATGGCTGCAAGTCCCTGTATGGTGGGTGCCAATAATTGTTGTTTAACGCATTGGTACATTGTATGTAATTCGATCGAATAGTCGGTCTACGTATCGTACGATCTATTTCCGCAGGTCATGTTAATCAAGGCCGTATCCAGAAAAATGTTTCGGAGGGGGGGGGGTCCAAAACATGTATATTGTAATTTTATTGAATTAAGGTTTTGACATTTGGTTAAAAATAAGACATATTGAAGAAATTTCGGAGGCTATGCCTCTTGGACCCCCCCCCCCCCTCAGATACGGCCTTGATGTTAATACTCATATGTATATATTTATAATACAGTGAAACTTCCATATAACGAACTTCCATTTAACGAAATATTTTTAAGAACTATGACCTTCATTGTTAATTACACGTAAATTTATCTCCAAATAACGTATCTGATATTTCTATATAACGAAATAATTATTCGATAAAAACCAGTTTTTGTAAATGTTATCACTATCAAATTTATATCATAGTTTATGTCATAGTTCTAAAATTGTATATGAATAGTGTACCCAATAAAGATAAGACACCGAAGGTAGGCAAACTGATTAATTTTACTGCAGTCCTTCAGTTCCAATCCAAACTCACAGAAGAAGACATATTAAACGCTTTATCAGTGGTAAGAAATGGTTTTAGGCAAGAAGCAATTAATGTTCCCGATGCAATTTTTTTAAAACTTGACGATATAGAAACTTTTTACGAGAAGAGGACAATTTTCAAAAATAATAAGCAAACAAAACTTACAGATTATTTCTTTTAAATTACATTTAAGGTTATAAATTAAATTAAACTGTAATATGATGTTTGATGTTGTTTTTTACATACATACATAATTAAATAGAAAAAAAAATTTGAAAAAAATACGTAATTCTATTTAACGAATTTCTCCATATAACGAATTTTTTTTGCTGCTTATTCGACTTCGTTATGTGGCAGTTTCACTATATATTTATTATACTATTGCAATAGCTCATATGTTGTAGTTATATTTTCGCGTTCAATTATTAGTTACGAATATTAGTGAAATAGTACGTACAACACGCATGCCGTGCTTCTACGTAATCGATATAAGAGACACGGTTAAACATAGGCATTGTTAATTATTGTTTAAAATCGCGATTGCAGACCGAATTCTCGATTAAATCACATGGGTACATATTTTTATTTAATTTTTTTAACAATACAGGCCGCGGCCCAAAAACATGTGATAGATTTAAGATGATATAGATGAATTTTTAAAAAAATATTTTAGTTAGAATAATAATACGGTAACAGTAATAATAATATTAATAAAAGACCCAGTTGATAAATAGTTTATGGATAGTTAAAATCCGGTTCTTCATTAGCAGGTTAACACTATTAAAAAAATATTATTAATTGTTATTTTCGCAGTATTTATTTTATGTTTGGGAATATTAGATGGGTACTCAGATGCCTGGATATGATCCTGTAGCGGAAAACCCCACGGAAGAGTCTTTAATATTTACTGCTTATAAAGTACATTGCACCCCTTCCCCTCCTAGTCATTCACTGAGAGTTCCCATATTTTGTACTTTTCCCGTTTTAAACTGAAAAATGAAAGTTCATGAATTCATATTCATAAGTTTCTCATTCAATACGTTTTTGTACACACGATATATTATAGTATAATATACTATACATTGGTATTACTATATAAATGTGTCGCGTTTACGTATATTTGTTATACCATTAACAGTTCCCTGCAATAAATTGCAATAACGGTCACTATTCGTCTACTCACGACTGAGCATAACTTACTGTTCGAGACATATACTTTCTTTTGATAAATCATAATTCTATTAAAATTATTGTATAGTGTCTGCAACTGTCAACTGCATTCAAACGTTATATTAAGCTTCTTTTACTGAATCATCAAAATGGCTGCCTCTAAAACATCGTAATACAGTGGTAGTGCGAATTTCATATATTCCGCAGTTATTTGCCGGTTTTATTATTGAATCATGTTTTGAATTCCTAGTTTGCTGAGGCTGCAGCTGCGAGTTTGCGACAACGACATAATATTTTACATAACTAGGTAAGTATAGGTATACATTTATATACCTATAAATAATGCCGGATATTCGTCTTTCGCAGAATAAATAACAACATAGGTTCATTCGCATCAAGTTGTTAATAAATTGTTTGAAACGGTTGCTTGTAGGTAGGTGATAGCTATACTATTATAATATGATTATAATCGATTGATGTATTACAGCGGCGAACACGTTTTTAAAAAAAAAAAAAAATCATCAGAGAAGAGAAAAAATGAGAATTTCAAAATGTAACGTTTAACGCGAAGACGTGGCTGGAAATTACTGGAATACTCCGATGCATAATATTATGTACCTATACTATACCTATAATAATAAGGAGGACGCGCATCTTCCTTTTTGTGTATGTTCCTATTATCCTCTCAATAATCGCCTCGGGTACACATCGGTTGCCAGTTACCCCGATACGCGCATATCCGTTAAACAACTGGTTTTATCTATACGACGGTCCCGGGCAGACAATTCGTATCGGTATTATTCGTGCGGTCTTCTCTATATTATTTCACGATTTGTATAAATAATTATTATTATACCGCCTAAAGGGCCAATAACAACATCATTACGAATAACCCTAATAGTACCCACGGTATGGGTTTTAAATAGTTGATGTACCTACTGTGATGGACACAATATTTTGGTGCCTTATAATTATTATTATACCGAACATCAAAATGTACACATCGTGTTGGGCCGTTAGGGGATGAGTATAGTATAATGGGTATGATACTAAATACATTTTAGGTGTCCGTACCTATCATAGGCGTAATCTGGCGGGAGGAGATAGTTAGACCCCCCCTGGCATTTTACAATGGGGGTAAATATATCGCTTAAAGTTCCAATCGATTGTACATTATGTACTATGTATATTGCAACACTTTTTAAAAAAGAAATCATTATGCTTGAATATTATATTTCCTGTGTACGTTGTATGCGATTACTTAGTCATTGTAATATGGATAATACCATTTCGATATAATTACACTAGTTTTATAATCCTAAAACGCTTCAACGACTGCTATCTTTAGTGTTTAAAGGAATACATTAATTATTATTTTGGGTAAATTATTTGAGAGGTAGACGGGTGCTGTTAGAGATAATAGGTAAACAATATTTATAATGTTAATTACCCCACCGCTACAATAGTTTAATACACTGCTAACTATGATAATATGTTGTCTGTCAGGTTATACGAATTTGGGGTATAGGTTTATTACTTTATTTAATATTTTGTCTCTAGTGTCAATCGATTAATATTTTAGAATCAACAACAGATATTTGTATGTTTTTATTGAATTTGAATAAACTTACGTGCAATGAACAACAACCAGGAATGAAAGAAAAATCAGCACCTGAAATCCATAAATAAATAATAATATTACCATATAGGCCCGAAAACACACTATTTTTGTATAAGCTCGAGTATACTTATTATATACATGATATTACGATTACCTTTGTCATTTGGTTGAGTTGTGCTACGTATAGGTAATACAAATTTATGGAAGCAATCCCACTATTCGAATATAGTATAGGATACAGCTTTGAGGTAGTCATTACAGTAATTGTTATGGTGACCGATATATAACAATATATATTTTATCACTGTTACAGTGTTACATTAAGAGTGTTAAAATATCAAAACATAACCAAAGTTTAAACTTTAAAACTAAGTAAATGCATGTAAATATTCACAGAGTGCATCAGGATTTTTACAACACTAAATTGAATAAATGGATACACTTAAATTACACTATAAGATAAAATAAGATAAAATAAGATAAATATAAAAGGTATGAGTTCGTAAGACGTATACTCTGTACCACGTCTAAAAATCAATTTTGGCAATTTTCATACGGCCAAAACCATCAACCAATTAATCACACTTAATACTGTAAAATTTATTTCCGACATCATAAAATTGAACACATTAAACCTAATCAATTTATATATCAAATTATACATCTTCACAAAGATATCTGGGTTTTATTTAAAAATATGACGACAAATTTAACAAAGTTTATAAAAATATATTTTTTTAGCATTCCTTTAAACTACAAATATTATGCATAGCATTAAAAAATATATTAATAAAAAATGTTCATGTTCTAATATAGACCAGATATTCAATGTATTTAAGAATTTACGACAGTAAACATATAAAGTTACAAATGTATAATTTCATTTATAAATTTATTTTTATTTTTCAAAAAACCTTTTCAGTAATGGGATTTTAGTATTGTTTTTTTTTTTAAAAACAATAATACCTTAGAGGAATTTAAACTAATTCATAACTATACATAAAGTAAGTTATACATTTACAGGATGATCCATTTAAGTGTCTTCACTCTTCACTGACCTAAACTCATTGTTTGAAAAGTTTTAACTTTTTTGTAAATTTAATTTGAACATAATTTATTTGATGTCATTGCAAAATAACATTAGTTTTATAATTTTTACCGTTATAGTTTTATACGTTTTTACCATTTTAAAAGATAGCATACTTTTTTAATTTCATACTCTGAAGCAAAATACTATTCCGAATATTTGAATAGATAAACATTGAGCGTTGAACGAGTAATTAGTTATAAGTTATATAATTTATATGTGTTTAAAATTAAGAGAACTTCAGAGAACCAACATTTTGCAGGTTACCCTTGCGTTATATATAAATTATTTTAGATTACAATAATTGTTTAGAATAAATTATTAATATGTAACAATACGATTGAATAATAAATGCAAATGTAAATGTATAATTTTTGGAACCTGAAGAACACGAGGAGATATAAATCTTTACATTTAATTTTAGGAAGTTCTTATAAAAAGGATTTTCCATTTTGAATTTCTGGAGATATAAATTTTCTATAAAACTGTTTCATTTTTTCGTAGAAAACATATTATGTTCTGAAATTTACATAATTTAAAATTTCCCCATCTGCTATAAAGTTTTATTAAATGTAGGTAATATAAAATGATTATTATAATCACAATAATCATACGATTTATAACTTTTTTACGTATGAAATATTACATTTTAGATTCTGAGAGAGCGATTTTACAATGATGTGTGTTTTTTTTTATTTTTGTGTCTGTCATCACCTATTAGGACAGTAAAAATGCTTGGATTTTCTTCAACAGTAACTTTCTGATAAAAAAGTGAATCTTTTTGGTACTTTAAGGAGTCAAAAGTAAAAATTTCCCAGTAGTTTTCAAAAGCGTCGTGAAAAACAAAAGAAAAATTAAGGAAAAACCGGAATTTTTACGCAAAATCTGTTTTCGAGAAAATTGATTTTGATTTTTGGTGCAATTCTAAAACAAATGACCAGGCACATGAAATTTTGACTGAATGTTATATTAACATATTTTATACACCATAACATTTTCCAAATATTTTGACTTATTTTGAGCTGTTTATACGGACATTTTCAGTTTCCATTTTTTTTAATTTTTTTTTCTATAAATATCAATACAATTTTATTTGTTAGTTAAAAAAGCTTGAAAATGTAATAGAAAGCTCCTAGATTATTGGTTCAAAGGCAGATGAAAAAAATTAAAAATTCATATTCACAATTTTTTTTTTATAAGCATCGAAAGTTCCAATATTGATAAAATACGTAAAAATGACGAAAATTTGCAAATTATTTTGAGTTAGAATTTCATAAAAAATTTTCTTTTTAAATCTAAGATTTGAAAATGTAATACAAGATCCCTCATAAATTTGTCTGCCTTTATCAAAAAAAAAATGTCTACAAGAAAGTCAAATTAAATTTTTATGAGCGTTTGAAATTCATATTTTTACAACATTAGATATTCACTCGATTTCTCATGTAACGGTTTTCTTATTTTGTTGTAACTAGAAAATGAATGACTGTAAATACTTGAAAATTTCACTGAATGTTTTTATTAGCATTTTCTATACACGATTACATTTTAAAAATATTTTGACTCTTTTTGAGCTGTTTACTGCCATTGTCAGTTTTCAATTTTTTTAGTTTTTTTTCTATAAATATCAATAAAATGTTATTTGTTGGGTAAAAAAGAGTGAAAATTTAATGCAAGACTCCTGATATAATGTTAAAATAGAAGCTGATAAATTTATAAAATGTTCAACTTTTATAGCTGAGGATTGAAAATTTAAAACAAGGTTCCACGTAAATAGGTTATGTATAAATTACTTTATTCACAATAATATCATCAAATATACTTATAGTAATAACTAATATCACAGGCTGGCTGACCGTTTTCGCTCAGAATCGTTTTTCTTATACAATGGTATTCTATCATTGAATTAAAATTTAACACCATCCATTAAAGTGACCCACTTGTTACCTACTGTACAGCAGAGCGACATCCACTTACCCACCTTTTTTGTAAATGATACAAGAAAATGTGTATTTCAATACCGTCTCGTAAACAAAAAAATGTTGAACATGTTTTTTAAAATTCGTCTGTTAACTGACTGTATAAATAGGTAACTACACCTAATATCAATATAAAAATATTAAATGTTATAAAAGCCCGTAAAATGAAATTCTAGAAGGTGTTCCTATTTATATGATAATTGGAAATAAAGTCTCGAAAAAAATAAATATACATAAATATATTAGGTATATAAAATAATAGTATAATACGTAAATATCTGTTGTACCTAGGTATAATATGTTTAATGTACTCACCATTTTTTTATCCGTTTTCATGGTCGAAATTTAAAAATAAATCCACAGCTGTTGATCGAATCGATAATCGTCTCCGATATATCTTGAATTATTTTGGTATATTTTATATTGTACAATATAATATATAGTATAGTCCTAGACGAACCGTGTCCGGCGCATCTTGGAAATGTTAGTAGCGCGATAAAACTTTTTTTCAATACTTAAACTCAATATTGTCGTGTTATATTATTATTAATTTATTGCAGTTGGAGACGCGCAAATAACATAATTATGATCAAATATCGACGCAGTACTACCCGAAATCGAACGAGAATCGCATTGTGGAAATGTGCAGTCTGACCGTGTTTGTGCATTGGCATTGAATCTAAGACGCACGATGACCTCTAATTACGATCTTTTATAAGCTTCTTGGAGACCGGTTGCGAGGGAGTCGCTGGAGGGAGTGCGAACATTGCGGTGTGCGTATATTGTATAGGCATGCAAGTATGATATTACTGGTATATACCATATGTATATATATATATATATATAAGTAGGTAACAGCTATATACCTATACCTACCTAACTGTCTGGCTATACGATAGCGGCGCACAGGCTTTCCACAAATCGCATAGATCGCGTACATTATATATTGTATACCTATACGAATTCAATAGCCGCATCCGACGCCACAAATTTCTCCCATTTCACCATCTGAGGAATGCGCATAAATAGGCGTAATATATTAGTATAGTAATTATTATATATGATAAATGCCTAAACGTGTGTATACCTGGACGGCTGGATGGAGACTTTGATTGCCCACGAATACTATATGTCTAAACATTATTGTGTATATACACCGTTGGCGACCATGGAATTTTCATTTTCGATTACATAGACGGTCGTCAAAATATGACACTGTACTGCACCCTTTCCTCTCAAAACTCAAAGTAATCGTTAATCTGCTATTTTGGTACGAATGCCGACAGATTTAATAATTATACATATCTCGAAATTCGGATATCTAATTGTTTTCTGACTTTGTGTCAGTTTACGGGTCATCTTATCGAAGTCAAAGCTCATTTGCTAACCTTTAAATAGTCTATATACGATATTGTTATAGTCTATACCTATAGACTCTAAAGGTATGGAAAATTGACCAACTATATTAGCTGTTATTTTGAGCTATCAATGATAAGCATTAGAAATTTAAATTTGGTAATACAATTATACTAATTATAATCTAAGAATATAATACTATCATTATATAGGTAGTACGGTTATTTACGATAACTTATATGGTAATAGTTATTGTTGCTATTACTACCTTGATTACTATCACTACCATTATTACTACCTATCACTATTGTTATTACAATAAATACAATATCATATTTTTCCATACTATATCATTTTATATGACCATAATATTAATGTATAACCAATAACCATTTCCAAATGTATATGCCGGTAAGTAATTTTGCTAATAATATAAATACATATGTAATTACAATAATGTAAATGTATTAGAATGAAAGGTTAAGTTGTTGAAGGGAAATAAGGATCAATTATTATAACACCTAAAAAGTTTTTAAGAACTGAGAGACTTTAGCACTTTAATTAACTAAAATATTGTCGCAGAAGAATTTAAAATACGTAGATATTGAATTATTGTATTAAAGTCCGTGTTTTTTTAAATAATTAGTAACTAATAAATACTCAAATAATATTAGAAATTTCTACTTTCAGATTACTATTTTTTATTAAACTTGAGCATCGTTATTATAATCATCATAAATGTTACATTATTGAAAAATTATTCATATTGCCATTTTTATTTTACTTTTACTTTTTTTTTACATCATATTATTCATAGTTGAAATTATATTTTATAATGATTAATGAAATCACATGACAATGAATAATAATTATTTTAGTTGATTGTTGAACCATTAATATACTTTGAACAATTATACAAAAGCGGTTCAGTTTAAAAAAAAAATAGGATACAAAATATTAAGTTGTCTGAAATTAATTTTAGAAACATTGTTTTCATCAAATAAACAACAAAATATATTTTACATGTATAATAAGCTGATCAAGAAGTTTTGAAAAATGTATTTGTTTATAATAAGTAATAAACATAATGTATGCTTGGTTATACGTTTATAATTTTATATCTATATACAATCAGACGTCATGTTAGGTTTCTAATAACATATAGAAGATAATAAAAACTTCAGAATAGGATATAATTTATAAATTTAGGAAATACAATATTCAATTATTTCGAATATATTATTTTTTAACAAGTTTTAAATAATATTTTAACTCTTATTTACTATTTTCGGAATAAATAAAGATTTGTAGGTTGAATTAATTATTTGTAGACAGTTTGACATCATATATTCAGTTTAACGCTCATATTGATCTAGTTAATTATGTCGAGAAGACGAGAATTAATATCCTCTAAATAAGAGGAACAAATAGCCAATAGGTAAATACTAAACACGAAAAAACTCTCCTTTTTATAATATATTCAATTATCGAGTAGTTATATCGCCGGAAGTGAACGCGTATAATTGTATGTCACGAATTTATTAAAAAGAAACAGGCTTATTCTTCATTTTTGCGTAAAACATTTTGTGCTGCGTAGGCGGCTGTGTACACGTCAAACAAGACCAATTTATAGGGTGCTCAAATGCTCGAATAATCATCACGTGTCAACATTTATCGTCACGATTTTATTGAAGCCATATTAATAGATTCTGCTCTCGAAATATGTCTAACATGAATAATCTTTTTCAGCTGGACAGCTGTTTGTATAATTAATATACAACTATATGAGCTTCAAAACATGGAATGCTTAAAAAATCCAAAAGTGCATGCATTGTAGAACCATTATTATATTCATAATAATAGCATAGGTACTGAAGTGAAACGGACTGAGGTTAATCGAAAATATTATTTGTCTATCTCGTTGTAAGAATCTGTATGTTTTTAATCCGAATCGTGTTTTAGAAATCAATGTTCATTAATAAGCACTATAGCCAATTTAAATTATCTTTATGTTTTGTTTAACTTTAATTAAATTATTTAAGAGCCTGTTAAATATTGACTAATGTATAATAATGTGACTATGTGAGTACCTATTTCCTAAATTATTTAAATTGAAATAATTTGCGAAGGCGTGGGAATAATAAGTTTGATTCCGGAACAAAATAAATTATTCGTTCCTAGCCGCTCAACAATTATCTACCTAAATTTACGTCAAAAACATATCTACTATCAAAAATGAATGTTTTTAATAAATAAATAGGTAATACATTTGACGGTTTGCTCGTCAAATTGTTTATTCTGAAATATTAATAATAATAATAATAGCAATCTTTGTAACGAAAAAAACTTTATATACCAATAATAACAGTACTTATACCTAAAATATTAAAAATAAATTTTTAAATTATAATGTGCAACAGTTTCCATTTTTAAAGAAAACTTTACGGATATTATGATGGCATAATATTATATCTAAAGAGTAGAATATATTTTGTATATTTTATAGAAAGCTGGAAGTGCCAATACAAAATGTAGAAAATAAACGCATATTATTATAAATTGATGGTGTAGAGACATTATACAAACAAACAATTATCATTAATCTTAATCCTCTACATATGATATTCAGCACTGACATTAAAATTATAGGTACCGCACCTATGTGTCCATGTAATATTTATAAATTTTTAAATGTATGAAATACTTTGAATATACCAAAGAAAAAAATAGTGTATCTCTATACTGTCTATATGAATTATGTGTGCGAAAGTGACGAAATGACATGATATTTTATTCCACGGACATTGAGCATATAATATAATGTTACCAGGATTATTGTATTGTATAATATTATAACTTCAATCAACCGGCTTCCAAACACGAGTGTAGTAAAGTTGTATTGCATTAAGACGAATGATTTATTTAATTCTCACTGTTTAGGTTGACCTACCGGAGCACGAAACCTAAATAAAATGAAAAACTAATCCAACACCTGAGCGGATACCATCGGTGTCACGATAACTTATTGTCATTTTAACCACGTAAAGTATAATATTTTCTACTTAAAAATGCCGACTATACGCGAGATAACGTGGATTTTATTCGCATTGACAAAACAAAAGTAGTAACTCTTTGTTTATGTTTTCATTTCGTGTAAAATTTCAAAACATAATGTATATTGGTCGTGAAAGCCGCGCGATGTATGATAACTGATGATATGCCGTATGATAACTAACTGTAAGAATTGGATTAAATCACAAGCATATGATCTGAATTTAAAAACAATGCGTTTTCTACAAAATAATACTCGAATAAAAAGAGGTCTAAAATTTAAATGTCCTTTCATTAAATTATAATACGCTGTACCTACATGCTGTAGTATGAATGTGCTACATTATGAGTGTGTTTTTTAAACGTATTCGAACATTGTTTAGTGTTTAATCAAAATTTAAACTAGGTATTTAATTTGTTTTCACAATATAAATATGTATTATTTGACTATTGTATCATATATATTATTATAATTATGCTTTGAATTAAAAACACTTAAACGTCTTAAACTATTAGCCTGGCATCAGCTTAATTTCTCCGGTTCCTACAAATTCAAGTCTGCATATCAGCAACCCGCTATGGACATGCCTCCAATTCTCCCATTTGTTGTGGAGTTATTTATTCTGAGATAAATCTTTAAAAAAAAAAAATCCATATATTCTCATATCCATTTAAATAGATAATGCGATATCCATATTGTATCTCCATTTTCTACGACTTAGCAAAAAAACGTTATGACCATATACAAAATCAAATAAAAAAACCTACATTCATTAAATGGATTAAGACTTTTCTATCGAGTGATTTTTTTCTTCTTAATCCATATTAAGTAGGCATATAAATATATAATAATATTATGATCAAGATCAAAAATGTACAGGAAAAAAAAGTTATAATAAACAGTATAATATATTATTACTGAAATAGGTATTAAAATTTTAAAATATTATTTTTTATGTGTTGTTCCATCTTTAAGAATCCTAAACTCTGAAGATAAAATTACGAATTAAAAGCGTGGATATAATCGATACCTGCACTCTACAGCTGTTTAAAACGATGGACCTACATCAATACAGGTCTATATAGGTATATTAACATTTTTATGTCCGTCGATCCAAATATAGTCTTACACCAGTGAAATTCACTTTCTGCTCGGCAATACCAAGATAGACGTTACCCCATGGGTGTTAGGTACGCAATTGCTTTTAGGGTTAACAGGCAATGTTCCGATGTTATGGAAGATACAATAATATTGATTATAGAATCTATTATAATAAAAACACTATTTGAATAATATGATTTTCTCAACTCCTTATTATATAAAAGTTGATTTTGTTATAGTTAAAAAATAATTACAATAATAATGTTATTAATAGCTTAAACATAGTTCGAATTTATTATTTTATTTATTTTATCGGAAATTAAAACACATCCTCGCCGAATTCATTCACAAGTTTTTTTAGTTTTTAATTTAAATTTTTAACTTTTGGTATTTTTCTGACATATTTAAATTTTAAATCAAATTTTGTAGAACACTTCCCATTTCCTGATTGATGTTTACCGATCAACTAAAGTATTTGAATGTTTACTGTTAAAAATAAGCTGTAATTACAACAATATGTATGACACGTCATAATATATTAAATGTTTTCCTTTCCAAAAGTCGTAAATAAAACTGTATTACGGTCACTTTGATATAAAACTACAATTCCGGTACTCCGAATTCCAATATAGGTAGTTAATTTGTCAGGCATCTATTATATTACGATAATTTCACTTGTTTCTAGCAATCATATTGTTGGATGATAAATACAATTATAGAAATATGTGAAATTTTCATGAAAATTATGTAAAAATTAGGAAAAAATACCCGATGGGAAAAAATCTAAAAACCAAAATAAAGTTGACTTTATTGCTATCAGAATGATTCAAAAGGTATTTGTGTATTAGAATTATCTTGCTATTAGGATCCTCGCCAAAAAAAGCATTTGCTACAAAATCCTCGCCATACTAATAACTATGTGTCACGATGTCCAAAATTAAATTTTTTTAGATACTCAGGAAAATATTTTGGTTTGGAATAAAGAATTAAAAATGCATGTGACTATTCATTCGATAATTTTTAAAAATGATAAGTTAGTAAATACATATTTATTTAGAAAAATGTTGTTTTGTAACGATTTATCATTTTGTAAAAGAAATATTTTCAAAAAAATAGTGTTTTCTGAAATAACGATAGCGTGTCTTACGTATGGATCACTCCGCATATAATAAAATATTTATCTACAATATAATATAGGTTAAAACAACTTCAAATTAATAACTTTAACCAAATTCAAATTTTTTTATGACACTCGATATATCATGTTTATTTTTACAACTTTCGTCTTTATTTTCTATGCAATAAATTGGAATTATAAACTTTCTACACATAGTAATATATTATACATTCATAATATTGCATACATAAGTTGGTATATTGTATGAAAACAGTGTGCAATATTATGTTAATATCAAAATTTCACGCAATTTAAACCTAAACACGGAACATTCAACATAACAACCATTTTCGAATTATTAAATTTTGTCTTTAAAGAAGAAGGAAACCGAGTGAAGCATGAATAACGAAATATAGACTGTGGCGGAATTGGCAGTTAGCATATAATATCCATAGTATTAGGGCTCTGTTTTTACCGTGGTTTGATAATTTTTATTCAAAACTTGGTGTTTTTATATACAGCACGTTGTTGTCAGTAATAATAGTTCAAATGTTTTATGAAGCATATCAATAATCATATTTCACAGACTGAAATTTGAACACATAGTGTACCATAAAAAGATTATTTCAACATTGAAAGTTTTCAGTTGTTTTCAAGAAAATTGCGAGCCATACCTATTGATTATTTGATATTTATTTGATTAGAAATGTGTAAATATTATCATTTGGTAGGTAAAACCAGCTTTCCCGTCGCAAACGAAATCGTAATCGTTTTCGGACACTTTGAGCTCCTCTTAAAAGTATTTTTTTCAAATTACAATGGGCGTTAAGAGTAAGAGTAGCCGCGAGGATTCACTACCGAAAGCAGGTTCCGTAGATAAACTCTTTATACGAAACGGATGATAGTACGCTAGTAAGTACATTCATGGAGATCTTATACAACAGTGGCTGTCTATATATCTATTAATATATAGCCAATAAAGATATCCATACGCTTATATAAATAATAATAATAATAATACAGCGGACCGAAGGTCAACGGATTTGCGAGAAACACTACCCACCCGCATATGAACATAATATAGCGACAGGAAGACCTGCACGATTATCATTATTATAATTAATATTTAATGCCACCCTGTATAATATGTGAACGCCGAATGAAAGTCTCGATGGCCCAGCGAGCCGTAGGTGTATATAATATTATATATTATTATTATTATTATAGTACACTCGATATAAACGAAACACAATATTTTTTGTAATAATTATACATCGACTATATCGGAGAGAACTTTCGGTGATCAGTAACACGCGGATAGAGAAACAACCCGGACAACAACTATCTTTTATAATATTATGTATTGTAATATTGTATGGTTATCATACCACACTTTAAAGTTAAATGAATAAACGCCCATAATTGTATGGGATGCAACCCGCACTAATTGTGTGTGCAGACCGATATTAAAACATTAAAAACAATTTTTTTCACATCAATCCCTCAGATTTGTTTGTGTTGACCGTGTGTGTAGATCGGAAAAGGGGGGGGATGGCAGAGGGGGAAATTTGTTTGCTCCCTCTACTACGTTAAAATTAAAGGGTATACGCAATCGTAAATTACGTTTGATTTAAACGTTTACGTATTCAAAATTGGTCTAATTTTCATGAATGTATGAATGTGCGTAATGACATTATTATAACATAATACATAATAAACGTATTGAGTAATTTTTATTTATATATTGTTACTTTTGAATATAACTTCAGGTATTAAGTAAATATGTTTTGTGTTTTGTTTCAATGTATAAATGTCTAAATACATCCATTTTTATATTATACTATAATTATATCGATACATTTACATAAATCTCATATTATATAATAATATATTATACCTATATCAATAACATTAAAAGAATAAAATATCAAGAAAGGTTTTCCGTTATAAATCACAAACAAATATATCACGACAGTCGTTGGGTGTTTTAAGTTTTGCCCCCCCCCCTTCATGAAAAATAATTTCTGCGCCACTGGGCGTTGTCGCTTTAGAGGAAAAAGAAAAGAAAATAACAGTCATCATCTCGGGGAAAAGATCCGGTGACACCTTTCCCGCATATCATTACCGTTTTTGTAGAAAACAATAATACGAACCATACTTTTTATCACGTACTTGTACGACGAGCATAATACGTTGTGTGTGTGTGTGTGTGCATAGATAATAGGACGGACACACAATAATAATATAATTATAAACTTACAGGCCACGATGTGTGCGACCGCCGTATGTATATACTTATAAACGGTGCTTGGATTGTACACCGGTCGTACCACGACCGCGGTATGTGCAGGCGTATATATTTAACCACACACTACCGCTGTCGCCGCCGCCACCGCCGCACATCACGCGCATTCCGATCACGTTTCCCGATACGGACCGGCCGCTTCTGCTCAGATATTCCGCGGCGGCGGCGGCGGAGACGACATTCGACCTCTCGGATCGATTCAAAAAAAAAAAAAATTCAACGACAAATCTTATTTACTTTTTTCATTTCACTGGTTCCCGCCCGGTTCTGTTTTACTCTGTTACATCGTGTGGCTAGGTTTTCTTTTCGTCGCGTCGTTTCTCCGACTTTTTGGATTACCGTACGCAATAATAATAATAATAATATGTATAATAGTGTGTACGATATTATTATTATTATTATTAATTGGCGTGCTTGTCGCCCGGAGCGCGGCCGTTACCCGGCCCGCGCAGCTTTCGCTGGCCCCCCGGGACAGATGTGCGGCGCGCGAGTAAACGATTGTATTTTTATATTATTTTTCATACATAAACGTCTTTCCGGTATTATGCCCATTATGTGTGTGTGTGTGTGGTGTGTGTTGTCTTTCTCCGATACGCGTAGTGGTGATTAATATTATTCCTTTGCCATAGGTATTTTTATTATTATTATTTTTTTTTCTGTTGTAGTCGATGTCGTCGTCGGTCCCGACTAATCCTTCAATTATTTTTTACGACTTTGTAATTTCGATATCGTCGCCCGAAACGCCGACTGTTATATATACCTGTGCGAGCGACGTCTGATGCGTTACATTATGATATCGGTATAATAATAATTTAATATAATGGTAGGTAGAGAGGCACTAACTGCAGGACGTATAATATCATAGTTGATTAATACGATCATAACGCCCGAGCCATCTTAACATTTTTATCTATACAAGTACCTGAGATCGTATATAAACATAATAATATATAAATAGTTTTGTGTGTGTTATGTGTGTGTACCGGAACTGAAAAATACGTACCTATACATTTTCCCCAAACGAGTCACGACTTTTTTTTTATTTTCAGTAGGACCTATTTATGTACCTGCCAATTCATTATATTAATAAAACTTAATAAAAAACTACGCGTATCTTATCGTTAGGAACATTCGCCGAAATGTTTTTGCGATCGGCTGTTTGAATAATGTTTTTAATTTATTATCGCGTAAGTGTGTGGTATAAAAAATAAGTAATAGTATACCTACCTATATATATAATTTTTTATTTTAAGGTTGACAACTATATTGAGTATGCGCCTCTACGATTATTATTGGTGATTTCGACTTCTCGCGTAAACACGAAAATAACATCGTATAAATATATGCATAAAATACCGATGAATTATTATGTGCCGCATTTAAAAAAATATTAGCTGCATCTGTAGAACTATATTCTGGCTTCTGTATATTCTACTCGTGAATGTATAAACTATTCACTGAAACTACATAATACGAACCATTGAACATTGTATAATAATATAGTCTAAAGCTCAAAATCTGATAATATTAATATCAATTTTTATCATGGCATTAACTATTAAGTAGTCCCATACTTAATATATTACATACATTTTGAAAATAACAACCATCAAAACATGAAAAAAAATTGATTTGTACATCCCTAAACTCTAAAGTGTACTATATGGATAATAATAAATCCATAATGCATTAGTTCTTAAGGTACAACATTTTTAAAAATTTAGAAAGTAAATAAGAAAATATAATTTAGAAATTTTAATCTTTATTAGAAGAGTAGGTAATATAATATATTAGCCAAATTAAAAAAAACAATTCTAAAATATATAGATATTATCAAAAAGTAAGAACCATATTATTACGTCATGCTCAGTTCATTTAAAATATTCACTGATCATTAAATAGTGATTGGGGATTAAACATACATACCTACTTACCTATAATATATTTAATAAATGAATAATTAGGAACTATATCGATAGACGATAGATAGTTAGCTTGTAATATTTGTGTTGATACTATTAAATGGTGTTTTATAATATATAATATTATTTAGTGAATTATAGTAAAAGTACAACTATAGCATCTGCAGGTAGTATAATATATTTTAACATGTGAAAAAGTTTTAAAAGAAGAATGCTCTAGGAAATAATAATAATATACAGTGAAAATTTCATAATATTACAACGTCTCACGGGAAACAAATAGAATTCATATTATAGACAATTTTGTTACCTAAATAAAATTAAACAAACGTGGTTGAGCGGTTCTAATTTTGTTTGGTTCCCAAAAATATTTCGTTCAACAGAAAATGTTGTTAAATGGATATTCGTTGTATGGAAGTTTCACTGTGGTTGTATTTTATGATTATTATTTTTCTTTGTACTTATCAAAGATAATATATAAAATATATATTATATCATATCTGTTGTGACATAATAAATATATATTTTATAATTTTAATCACTCTTTCTACGATAGTATCATTAACAGTTTTTTTTTTCAAATAACTTTATTTCTAATGGCAATCAGTAATATCTAATGTGTATATTGAGGAATTCAGGATTCTTGAAATTAAATAATTTAAAAATACCATGATCTCAATCCTTACTTCCTACTGTAAAGGACATAACATTAAATGTACCTAGATAACACCTTCTAGATATGTCTCCAATCCAACCACCATACCAACCATAGAAATACTCTCGTCTCCAAACTATCTGTTCTTACCATCCCAGGTGACCCCGGAAAACAACTGAATCGAAATTGATGACGTGACCTTATATTTGATTAAATACACCCGCGCATGCCACGAAATTCCATCAATGGATGGATTCTATTATTTGTCACGCAAGACTAAAAAACAATCTATCCAACGCTGCATTACTTTCGCTTGCAGGTTGATGGATATATTTAAAATTAACAGAAAAAAAACGATCATGATTGTGAATAAATAAATATAATTTAATGCTTCAGTTAAAATAAATTAAATGATCAAGTTACAGTGAAAAAAAACATTTTCTCAAGCCTCAATTGGATAGTTTGCGAAGATGAAACGCGGTACGTCATTGTTGGAGAGGTCGGATTGTGCTTCGGTCGTGCTCGAAGGGTAATACGAAGGCCCGGATTTTTGTGGTTGTTGATGGTGTTGTTGTGGCTGTGGCTGTTGTTGTTGTTGTTGATGATGCTGTTGTACATTTTCACCCTTACGTACTGGGCACAGGCATGGTACCCATTTTATATCGGAGTTAAAATGGGTTTCAATGATAGATTGCAACTGAAAAAAAGCCAATCATTTGTTCAATAAACTGGGTATAATAATATGTTATCACAAAATATATAGCCATAATGGTACCTCTGATACAAATAGTAACATTGAGGTAGGTCGCGAATTAAAACCTATGTAAATATATATATGGTATTTGAGAACTTCCAAATACCTTTAACCTATTTTATTTATTATAATTTATTTTATTCGCATAGCAAATAATTAAACAACAAAAAAACCTTACCTATAAAGTATACATAATTACATAATATTATATTTTATTCTTTGTATGCACAAAGTACAGTAATAAAAATAATAATAATAATAATGATACTAAAAATATAAAAACAATTAACGGAGGAAAGGCGAGAACGACGCCACGATTATTTAAATATCCGTACTTTCGACAGTTGGACAATCCATGCCCATGTGTATACCTATTAAATGTACACACACACATATATATATAAATATTGCATAATATCTATATATCTATAGTTTTATTATAGGCATGCTAATAGGCGTACTTTGCACAACAACTATAGAAATCACACTCTCTTCAAGAAGCAAACGTTTTTTTCAGTATCATTGAAAAAAAAAATAGTAAAAAGTAGGTAAATAAATAAAACAGAAATATACTGATAGAGTAGGTGTTGTTTGGATAAATATAAATATATAGATATAATACGGTCGAAGATACAAAACCAGTGGACCTTGTGGAATCAGTCGGTGGGATTAATTGCTTGCCGACGATGACGACGACTTTAATGGACGATGGTAATAAGAGATAGCTGCAGACTATCATCGCGACAATCGTCGCGCAAAGGTAAGCACACGCTCATGTCAATTATTTTTGTTTAAAAGTGTAGGTACGCACTATGCATAAACACGTGCGCGCGCATACGATGGAAAAAATGTAAATCGAAGAAGAAAGCCGAGATTCTTGCATATTATATAGAAGGTCTCGTTTGACGTGGTGGGAGAGGGTGAGAATTTAACAAAATCCCGCGCAAACGACTACACCTATATATTGTACATGTGGAACGACGGAAAGTATAATAATATAATAATCACAATGTATATAAGTAGACGTGCATGTATATATGATATAATATATACGACTATTACACAGAGGCCCATAAAATATATATTTCGGTCTACTGAATCCATTACGGTGGCGGTGCATTGCCTCATGTACCCATAACCCGTTGATACAGCCGCGACGGGTAAATTATACACACGAGCTACGGTCCACGCTGTTGCGAGCGGACACACGACGTGAAATTCTAGAGGGAAAACTCCGAGGGAATATATATTGATATTGCGTGTACCTACATAGCCGTATAATAATGGAGTATAGTTAGGTACATACCATTAAACGAGACGCGCAATGCCGCTATACCGCAGTCAGGATGCTGTAGCGAGCGTATCAATTTACGACTGTCATAACGTGTGCTCCGGTATATACGTATATATTATATTATTATAGGTACGACGATACCTCGTAAAATGTAATGTAGTAATACTAGTAGATATATTATTATTACGACAACGACCTGTCGACGTCGTTATAGTAATGTCACGTGCGTGGAACGAATCTTTTTTGAATGTATATACACTGATGAAGTATATTGTATATATAAGTAGACGATTCGCTTGGAGTACGTTGTAAGTACACCGTGTGTCCGTGAAGGTCGTGCAGGAAGCTACAGAGTTGACAAATTCGGTTGAGATCATGACGTGAGGGAGATAACTCTATACTTTTTACTTAAGCCACTTAGGTACACGTTATTTTTGTTTTTGATATTTCGCGCGTGTCTATAATTAACTCCCTAGTATTTAGTAAACTGTAGAATTTATTATTTACATGTAATTTTGATCGAGTCGGAAAAATATGTGAATGATAATAATATTATCATATCATAGAGACATAGACAACCAAAATTAGCGTTCCCGATGATTCAATGATTTATTATACCCTCTCCTATGACTCGAATGCTCGAAAACGAGCACAAATTATACTATGATTTTATAAATACGCTGCAGGCATGATAATATTATATTTTATAATGAGTTAAAGTAAGAAAATCGATAAATACGCGAACCATTGCTGGTTTTTCAAAAGTGTTAAACGTGTGTAAGTAATTTGAATGTATACGAATAGAGTTTATCATTTTAAAACGTAACCATAAATCAAACTAAAGCGTTTTGATAAATTGCCCGAAAAATGAATAATTGCTGTTTTATACTACGCTCATATGCTAACAAATCCACTGTGGATGATTTCCAAAAATGTATTAAACTAAATTAATTCTTGTGCTCGCAAATACATAATATAAAAACACCAGTCAGGCGTGGGATTCATTAAGTTCGTAAACGTTCGCATTTATTGCAGTATAAGTCTGAACTATAAATATTAACTTCGGTATCCTTACGATATTCGGGACACAGTTAAAATGTATATTAAATTCTAATGAAAAACATCAAATCGCCTTGATGATGATAGGTAGGTACGTGTCAATACGTTTATACCTTATATACGTTTCAAATCCCCCTTAAGAAGATGTCTACGCACTTTTTGTTTTCGCTCTCTGGCCCATCCGCAACATAGACAAAACGCATTTACGCAGAATCATTTTTTTTATGTTTTTGAGTCATCTAATAGTAAAATCACCCATTACAAAAACGATAGAGGATAATATTTTCGAGGGTATGACATATCGATTTGTCTAAATATTGTTTCAAAATAATTTAAACATAATTTAAATTTATATATATTTTTTTATTTTAAAAATCGAATACAGAATCAAATAACAATAAAATATAAAACCGATATGTCATACCCTCAAAAATATTATCCTCTATAATCTTAAGATTACGTAAATATCATAAAAAAAAGGATTTTAGGTGAAAGCATTTTATCTATGCGTTGCGCATGGGTCTGAGAAAGAAAACAAATATTGCACTGACATCCCCTTGTGGGGGATTCGAAACGTATAAGGTATAAACGTATTGACACGTACCTACCTATCATCTGCAGCTACACGAAGTGACGTTTTTCATTAGAATTTCAAATCGATGATTAAGCATAATAATAACGAAAGGTGACAGTTTAATAACAAATAACATTGTTTCATCCCTGGGAACGGGGACTCTCCCGCAGACGGGTGTGCAGCATCCGAAACCATCTACACTTGCTATCGGCGCAAACGAGCAAAAACCCGTAGATTTACGACGAACGACCGTATGCGTATGTGTGTGTTAAATACATACACTGCAGAGTGCAGGTAGATAGGTATACGCGAGAGACTTCAACGAACGAAAAACCTTCTTCGCTTTGTGCCTATTTTTACGACTATAAATCTCACGGTTACAATCGGCACATCCGCGCGCGCTATCGGCGTTGAGAATAATATAATATTCGCGTACATAGAGGCATTACGCAGATACAGATAAATAGGTACGAACAGGTAAGGTATACAATATACATGTACCTGCACGGACGAGAAGATATTATACCGCGTTCATGTCATACGGCTCGCCGCCGGTCGTGCTCGTCGATTTCTCTCTCTCGCGTCGTTCAAACTCATAAGCGTATACGCGCACAGGGTTTGACCTTCGGTGTCACTTTCTTCGATCACGAACACCGAACGGACACAACAGCACACACACAAACACACATTATGTGCACGCCGCACACGCGGGGGCTTCGGCAACGGTTTAGAATAATACGTAGGTATATAATGTATAAGTAAGGTTTTATATATGAGAGAGAAAAAAATTTACCTATACATAAATATATAATATATAGGTATGTATAGGTACTACACACGTATATAATATTATAATAGGCGCATTATAGAAAACCTCTTTCAGCTTTTTCATTCCGTTGTCTGTTTTTTCCGTTCGCGATCCTCGAACTCGATAAACTGTAGTAGGCATACCCACGGCGTACACGTATCTATAGCTTATTATCCATGTACCGTACACGTAAGGACGCGGGAACCCCGGCAGATGAGATGACCATGGTTACGGTAGTAGTAGTGTCACTATGTGTAGGTAGGTATAGGGTTCAATATTAAAACATGGACGATAAATAGATATTGAATACTCCACGAACACTCACCCGCCCATTCGGTTCGCGAGGTTTTCGTACTGCGTTTACACGATATCGATATAAATAAAACATGAAATATATGACTATAATATATGTATAAGACATGCATAAAATATATAGTTTGACAATTTAATACTATATAGATACGCGCGTCACCCAACCGTTATGTACGAATAATCGTAATAAACAAATACATGTTATAATGAATAATGGCGATAAAATGAAATAGGAAAACTAGTCGAAGGGCCAAGACGCGTATTATTTTGAATTAGATTGTAAATGTTGTTCTCCTACAACTTCGAAACGGAAAACCGGGAGTAGGTGTTTTCAATTGTGTTTATAATACACACTATGAAGGAAAATGTTTCAAGTTGAATTAATAATTCCCTTAATATAATTACTAGGTTATAGTCCGATTGCCGGTAAATCTAGGGACCAGGGTTAACTAGTTGAACCTAGGAAGTACACTTAAGATATTTGTTCACGTTCGAAATTACGAAATGTTATTTTATTCGATCTTTTACCTATGCAGTTTAAATTCTACCAGCCTATGATAGTTTTATAGACAAAACGTATCAATACCAAGTGCAAACCTTAAAAAAATGCATTATATTAATCGCATCTTATTATCAGTGATATATAAATACAACAAATATGAAATAAAAATCTTTAGCACGCTTACGTCGTAAAGGACGATTGATTACAAATGTGGTGTAATCATCTTCATAAACCATAATTAATTTGTAATCATTGTCTGAATTTAACTCCTTGTCGATTAAATCAATTTCACACCGATAGTCGAATGAACGGTGTAAAATTGGTTTAACGACGAGTCTCTTTCTCGGCATATTACACTGTTTATTTGGGTGCTCTTGAAATTCCTTGAAAAAAAATGATCATATAAGTATATGATTTAATGATCGTATTTAATATTTATTTCATGAAGTCAGATCCAGTTTATATTATATTGTATGAGTTTATCCTTGTAAGGCGTATAAATATTAACTTTACGACTGTATTTTAATGATGCGCGCTGGTAACTTGACACATAAGAGGTATTATATAAATATATTACCCGGGTTTCATTTTACTTAAGTGAATATTGTAATTTTTGTCAAAAAATAAATAAATCGTAGTTAAATAAATGAACATTTTTTCATATAAGAGAACGTCGAACTTCTCAAATATTAATATTTTACATATTCTTAACTCACTTAATAATTAAAATATCGTTACAAACCAAAGAGAGAACACAGATAATGTTCTGACATTTAAGTTTGATAATAGGTCAATTCACTCTAATATTTAAGCTAACAACATGAAATTGGAACTGCTGGACGTACATTTTGATATATTATATTATTATGCGTTATTAGGATGGAGACAACACAATAGGCGGTTACGAAGTTCTCTTAATTATGTTATAATATAATAATATTATATTATAATTCAAGTGTCATTTTAATAAGCGATTTTTGACAGGATGCTTACATTATTTTCATATTTAACTGATCAAATGGATATGATAAATTCAATATAAAAAACAATAAAAAAAATGTAATTCAATTTCATAACTGAAAATTTAAAATATACATCCTAGGTATTTATTTAATCGGAACATCCTATATGTTTTAACGATAATTATTGATCTTTCCACATTTTTAGTTTATAACTCTTCCCAATAAACACACATTTTTAAAACTTATATTTAACTGAAATTGAAAAATCATAAAAGCAATCAATTAAAGTACTAAACATTATATATCCTGAAAACTAAATATTGTGTTAATTATAATATTTTTGTTTTGTAATTTTGTATTGTTTATCAAACTATTATAGACTTAAAAATAATTGTGCATAGTTGAACGGGTAAAAAATTCCCATGTGTCCTAGACGTAAGAACCGATAAAAAATATTATTATTTATTTGGTATATGGTCATGTGGATCACTAACACAGATGTCTTAACTCTACAATCAATACGACATTATGACGGATGTTTATTAAATATGAGCTGTAAGTGCCTGCTTATAGCATGTATAGGACACTATAGGTACATTAGTACCTTAATTAGCAGTTTTAAATGTCAACTATACTATACCTAATATTTAGTTTAAATATATCTATTTACAAGGCGCTCCATCTTTTGGTCATAGTGGCACATTACTCAGAGCGTAATTAACAGTCGATAGTTAGTTTGATTCGGCACGTGTGTGATAATTTACACGCGCGACTTACCAAAATGAAAATTGAATTGAATCGCATGCTTAAATGAATGACGAAACATTTAAACAACTATTCGATGATTTGATTCATTTAAATCAAATGTAAATTCACTAGTCACGCAGTGCGTACAACTAAGACGAACCTGCGTAAACGTCAATCGACAGGCAGATAATATAGAGAATGTATACACTATACATGTTGTATATTATTATGTATCAGCCTGTCAAGCCATAAATACGTAAGGAACTTAATCGAATGATAATGAGAAGAAATTGCAACCGTGCAAATTATAAATATTGACAGGTATATTTTTTATATAGGTAAATATAAAATATATGGTAGGCATTATTTACTAAACATGTGGTGTCGTGGTGACCCAAAATGACTATTTTGTTTAGACATTAAAACGTTAAGCACTTAATCCATTTTGAATTAGTCATTAAACGGAAACAAAAACATCTACCAAACACTACCTATAATGAATATACATATCATATATGTTTTTTTCAAATGAATATATTAATTATTTTTCATATTAGTCTTAAGTGTATCAGATAAACGTAATTAATCGGGTCATTAAATAGTGATAAAATGTAGAAATTAAACTTTAAAAGGTTAGGTCTTAGGTGCCTAAAATTTTAAGAGTTTCTTGAGTTAATTATATACATTTCGAACGGACATTTGAATTTAATATATTTAATATTATTAATTAGTTTTGAACAAATTTATAATTAACCGCATTTCAATAATGTCCTCGCTATTAACTTAAATTATGAAAAATAATAATATAAATAATATTAGGTATAATTATTACCTTTTGGTGTATTGGTACAGGTACAGGTACAGGTGCAGCTACTTGATTTGATACAGAATTTTCACTAGATTCTGCCGGCTTGAACTTCATTTGCCACCAATGTGATGTTTCTTTTTGTGGAACTGGCCTAAACAATAAAAATACATTCTGAATTAGTTAACAAAAATATGAAATTATTGTATATTTATATGACTAAAAATAATTGTTACCGATGCAATGCATTCTATATTTTATAATTTATGTAATTATATCTAATGAATAGTATATACCACTAAACTATATTTTAATATTTTATTATATAAAAAAACCTGAACTTAATTAACTAGATTATTTGTTGTTCATATTTGACGTTCAAAGTGTAATCGTAAAACTATAGATTTTTCAGTGCTTAAAAATAATGTTGTACAATATGCTATACATATCATGTTATCGTCGAATATAATTTCTATTAATTAATATTAACATATTTTCTGCGTTATCCATTGGGTTAAGTCAATAATTTGAAAAAAAAACCATCACTTACTTTGATTGTTGGGCAGCATTATCCACAGACGAAACGGGCGTACTTGACTTCTTCCGGGAAAACAGAGTTTGGTCCGTACTCAAGACGCACAAGATTAGGATCAGGACCGCCTGCGTAACGAGAAACATATAATATAATTATTATCATATGGTGCTCATAGGATATTATGTGTACCAACATTTTAACGCGTGTCGTATTATAATTATGTATTTATGTACATTATTTATTGATGAAATTAACTAAAATATTATAATTTATATCGGCAACGTGATTTATTATAAGTGCATAAAAATATATAAATACACATTATTTTATAACGTTAAAAACATGTCGGAATAATATCCTAATATGAAATCTATACGATATTATACATAAAATGTGTGACTATAAGTTTAATATAATTCTACGTACCGTAGGGGCGACGTGTTTGGCGTTGGAATACATGACGTGAATTGTGACCGAAGACTCGTTTTGGACGCTACCAACCCTATTTATATAGGCACGGATAAAAAGGTAGAGGTAGTCCTACTGCCCAGTGCTCCCGTACACCCGGAGGATGAAGAAGACGAGGGTTACGAGAGATACGAGGAGGAGATGTACGGCGTCGGTGCATCAAACACGAACCCGAACGGATAATAATTATCTACTTCAGTGGAAACAGGAATTAAAACGAGATCGACGAACTGTGTTACCTATATATACCATCTCTCTATATATAATATCTCTCTTTCTCTATATATATATATTTTATATACATCTACATTTACCTATAATAAGGGTACGTTTATTTTATCCCATTTCCCCTCGTCTTGGGCACATATGCGTGTAAGTACGCGCGCATTTCGTCCGGACCAATCTGTGGTTATACCGCATTCCTGAATTGTTTAAAAACTATATTTTTTTATTTTTTTTGAGGAACTCCTCGAGGAATCTAATAATGTATGGGTATGCAGTTAAAAACAGCTCGTTCATAAAGTTAATTCACTATATAGGTAGGGTACTAGTGTAAAAGCTATAAAATTCTATAGAAATATAAAGATGATTAGGAAAAAAATAAGAATGTAACGGGACTCGTAAAAAATGGAGATGGTTAATTTTTTTTTTTTTGTAAACAAACTCGAGATTAGATTATCATCTCCTTAAAGTCCAAACCAAATTCAAATCAAACAAATATAATAAAATCTTAAATAGTTCACTGATAAATTATATTTACTCACGTCCATAAATATTTATGTACGATGAACAAACCAAAACAATAAGCAACACACTCTTCAAATGTTTACTCTTAAAAAGTAATAGGTACCATTGTTGAATAAAAAGATTATAATTTAATGCTTAACCATTTTCGGGCATTATCTTTTTGGTAATTTTGTAAATTGTAATAGGTAAGTACTAATAACTGTTCGCGAACTATACACAATTTCAGTCAACAATGCAAACTTTTAAAATTAAACAAATTGTTTATTGTAAAACCGTACAAACATTATATTAACTTTAATACTATTTTTTATGTCAAATATTTGTAAACTGTTTATCTTTTTTTACTATTGTTTTAAGTAAGAATGAACTATAATATAATATTTTTTTTCGTTGAACTTAAAGTTTAATTACCTATTAATAAAAATATAGGAATGTATTATTTGAACTACCTCCATGAATTAAGAATTTACTGGACTACCGTGGTGCAATGGTATTTTATGTATTATTTTCAAGATTAACATTGGTTTTGCATATTTTGAACAATGAATATAAAATATGTATAAAAGATTTACTTTACCTAATACAATATATAATATATTGACACGTCATGATCGACAATAGTAGGTACCTATAATATGCGTATGATTAATTAGAATTATAGTATTATATATTTAAGCCTATATGTATTTTATAAATATTTTTAAAATTGTCAAGTAATACACAAATTTACATTATTTCTAAATTAAATATTAAAAGTTTTTTTTAGTTCATTAATTAATTTGTATTTTGTATACAAATTATTAGGGTATAATATATTATACAGAGATACAATTTTTTTTACTTAAATTTTAACTAGGTAGGTATACATATTATTATATATTTGTTTTTATATAGTATTTATAAACCAACTATTGATATAGTGGTACGTTTGATTAATAAATTGCATAGGTACGTGCATAGGCGCAATTTAGACAATTGATTTGAGAGGGGGGGGGCTAAATTTATAAAATTAATACAGACCCGCATAATTTTTTTATTAGGTGGATTTAAGAATGAATATATTTAGAAACTTAGGGGGGCTTAAATAAAACTAGGAGGGGCTAAGCCCCCTTAGACCCCTCCCAAATTACGCCTATGGGTACGTGTAATTATATCTCAGTATCTCACCCGTTCTGAAATGCTTTAATTTTTTTTTATTTTCACTAATTAACCCGCGGCAACTTGGGCCGTTGGGTGGTTTTTACTGTGGGAGACGGTACTGTAAGTTTAAACATGTGTGTTTTTGGCAGATTTTCTAGTGGGCACCCGTACTTGCCATGTCCGGGTGGAGGATGGCGGCACTTCTCTCCGGACATCGTGACTTAGTTAGGTTAGACGTCACTTCCGACGTCTTAATCCGCTCGGCCACTCCGTCCCCCGAAATGCTTCAATGTTGGTATGGTTTTTGCCTTGATGGCTACAAACTACCTAGGTATATCTTTTGGTAATTTTGAGATATCAACTAAATCAGTTATTGTTAAAAGCAATACAAAGATGAATGGTGATCATAGTTTTTATGTCTATACATATTCCAAAGTTCAAAAGAATCTTTTATTGCCAATTGAATAGTTAGTAGTTGAATTTTTGGGGAGTGTATTTACATTTTTATAAACACTTTATGGCAGTTAGTTAAACTCTAAATTCGGTAGGAACCTATATAGTACAATATTTTGACATTGTGTTATTGGATTCCTATAAAAGTAGTAAATTTTATTCTTTCTATCTGAGTGATTGTTTAGTTTTCAGCTATAAATTGAAAGCATTGACATTTGTGATCAACAAAGTGTAATGACCGAAAACGGATGCCATACAGAATGGCATTAAATGTAGGTACCCTGTCCAAAAACGGAAAAGTTAATTTTGACCAAAGAGGATCCCACCAAAAAGAATCTAAACAATTATGAAGCGACCAATAAATTATGAATTAAACGTTAAAAACATGATGACCGAATATTTCTTCAAAATAGTTACAATTGGTTGCCGGTAGTATTTCCTAATCCCAAATCCCAAGTATGCATATTTTGAAATATTTTATTGGTATTACCTTTTATATTACTCATTAGTATACATTTTTGTTCTCGCACCATACTTGACATCGTTTTACTTTGAGCACAAACAGTTTTCTTTATTTAAATATTTTCCGAGTTAAAAATAACTTGAATCATTTTCAAACGTTTGTGAAACAGCGTAAACATATTCACATATTATAATACGATAACGTAAATAAATGCTAAAAGTGAAATTGATTTTGCCATAATTTTGAATATACTGATGACACGTGTGTGTTAAAATCGTTTATGTGTATATTACCTACAATAATATGTAAATATTATAATACCTACCACGCCAACCGCATACACACCGATAAAAGTAAACAATAAAGTCCGACAAGCAATTATAAACTATAAATAAATTATTATGAATTATATACCGTCTTTATACCGCGGTAGATTATAATCTACCGTGGTTTGGACAGAATACGCTTTTAATGTCCGTGCGTATCGTTATTTTTTGTTTTATCATCGCAGTATTGTGCCCGAGAGGATCTATACGCATCGCTTAAATGTAAGTATAATATATATTACACTATACGAATATATTATATAGGTATACAGGTAAACCTGCAACAGGTATTATTATAGGACAATCGTACGTCGGTTTTTTTATGACTTATGAATAAATATTAGAAAAATAAAAATTATTGTACAATAAATTAAAAATGACTGTACGCAGTCTACTAAAAACATTATCATAATGAAAGTTGAAATACATGAAAGACCCATCACCATAAATAGGTACGGTAAACGGTTACATATTAATATATTATAAATGAAAAATAAGTAGTGGATTGGAATTTTAATAATTTAGCGATTTTGAAGAATAGCAAATATTTTAATTGAATTATTTAAATATTTTTAACGTTCACTGCCCATCATAGAATATAATTTATTAATATTATCAAATGAATAAAAATAAATTATTTATCACATACACAAAATACGATATTATACAAAACTATTGATATAAAATATCAATGTATCAACCGTATAGAATTAATAATCAATCACTAATCAGCATACCTAATAACTAGGGCTCGGAAGTTGATGACCTAAAGAACCTTAAAAAATGACTAGTCACTAGTCGAAGTTTTATTTTTAGGCATTTTTTAATAGAAAAGTTCTTAAGACAGGACAACGGTCAACAACACACTACACGAGACGGTCGAATACTAAATTATATCATACAAAATATAGCGGCTACAATACGTGTTAGCTGTTATTGAAAAATAATCATTTTATTGTTTACAATAATACACTATAAATATAAATATACTATAGTCTATAAAGTATAAACTATAAACACACAATATTTCAAACACTGCGAGATAAACAGCTCGACCACGGCCAGTAATTTTAGTGTACCTAGTTATTTTCGTAACACTAACAACAATAAGCTATATTTAAAAGTTAAAATAAAATATTAGGTATATTTTATTTTTATGACATTTTCACATTTAATGAAAAAAATTAAGCATTAAATGTATGCAAAATAAAAATTGCAGATTATTTTAGTAGACCATCTAAATCGGATTTTTAGCTTGATAGATTAATGACTACATAAATTAAAAAAAAATGCAAAATGCATCAACTTCCGAGCCCTAGTAATAACAATGATTATAAAACCAACGATAATAATAATATTATAATCGAATGAAAATCCGACCGGTATATACCTACCTACACTATATACATGACGTTATAATATTATACGTGTATATTATTACTGTCGGGACATGCATAATATTACGCTCGTAGGCATCTATAATATAATATAATAAAATATAATATAAACTACTATGTAAAGCCTAACCCTACGAATTATATGTTGACGGGTCGGCCTGCAGCTGAAGATGCGCAGTGCGTGATGTATATACGTGTATAGACATAACATATATAGAGGCATATAATATATTATATAAATTACTGTTGTTTTAATAATAGGATAAAAAAAAAACCCCAAGAGTAGAGAAAATAGAGTACAAAAAACTAATAACGACCAAGACTGGTTTGGTTAATGGTAAATTTACATTCCCCCTAGAGAGTGCGGTAGGTAGGTACCCCAAAATGAAATCATAATTTTTTTGAATTAGGTACCCATCCATTAAATATATAGTATACGGAGATGCACTTTGGTCAACTGGTTTTAGGTCGCCGCCGCCGCCACCACCACCATCGCTGAGTGAGTCCTGGCTGTCGTCGTCTGTGAGAAATATAATATATTTTTATTATTATTATCATTATTACTATTCATCTTTTCTGTTTAGATGGTTTGAAAAAAAAATATTCCTCCGAGCTGGTAATTACATCGCTGTTGTATTATTATTGATATTGTATTTACATGACAAGTGGGCGCATAATATATTATGTATAATGTATATATATATTATATAGTATGTAACCATGTATAGCCATATAGGTGATAATGTACATATGTACAACGAGATTTATAAATAACCTAATTCAAAAGGGAAAAAATAACATATTTTTTCAAAATAATATACACATCATAATATTATGTGCAGGTACGTGTGGTTAACTGGTTAATGGTCTGTTTTCGGTGATCATGTTGAACTCGCACACTAATAAGAGTATACCTATATCACCCATCCTACTTTATATCCTACCTTAGATCGTGTATTAATTATTATATATGTGCGTATTAAAAACCACAACGAAGGTCGCCGTTTGTGGTTTAATAGAGATCTCCGTATACGTCCTATGTAACAGTAGATATAGGTATATTATGTATAAGAGTGTATAATAATAATAATATTATCATTATGTAGGTTATATATATGGACTTCAAAAATGGAACACGGTGACTGGTTCAAATTCTAATATTATGTATAATATTATAGGTACAGTAGGTAATTATTATTTATAGGCTTAACGGTAGTTTCCCCGCAAGCGATTTCGATTTTAGTACCTAATAGACGAATGCTGGTCACTGGTTAGATGTAACAGTGGACCACTATAATATTATATTATTATGTCTATATTATTGTCTCTATTATACATAATATTATGGAATATATTATAATATTATATAATATCATACAGGGTGATTCACAATTTACCAAGCATTCTCACGGCTCGCCTACATTATTTCCTTTACTAATAGATTTGTTAGAATTCTGATTTTTGAGATTTGTAAGTATTTACTGTGGAGGACCAAATTTAAAAACCCTTAGATTTTTTATGGCATAATATAAGAAATGTTCTGGGGCGATACAATATTCATTTTTTCAAATTAAAATCACCCTTTTCCTCTGTTAAGTGTTAATCAAATTTTTTTGAAAATGTCGATGTACTTACCTATCTAAATAGAAATTCAAACGTGTATAGTTTTTTAGTTGCCTAAATGTTTGATAGACACATTCATATGAAATGTATCCATTCATACTAAGGGTAAAAGTGTTTAAAAATGGTTTTACAAAATATAAAATAGATATAACATTGGATCTAGTAATATGGCGTTTGCCTAGGCACTGGTATAACTGTTAATAGGAAACATTTTTATACATTAACTACATATTACATTATAATAATTATATAGGTAAATTCCAATGTAAAATATAGAATATTATTGTACCTACATATTTTGTTAATACAAATATATACAATAATATTATATAAAATGGCCATGCATCATTATATTAACGATTACCATACGAAAATCTAATACTATATGAACGGACATACACTGATATACACTGATACACAACACCAGCCGATCAAAATAGTGGTCAACAATACCAGTTTGGACATTTCAAATAAGAATGCGTCAATAAGTACCTAAGTCTAGAGAGCCGCCTATGAAATAAGAAGATATAATAAACCTACGACCAACCTATATTATTTGTATAGACGCCAAGTAAGTCACCAGGTGCAGCCATACAAAGGTAAAATCATGTAAAATACAAAATACGATTCGCTAAGTTTAATCATCGTTTATTACTGTTCGTCGTTTGATGATAGAAGCATATACGGAATAGTATAACGTTTTTCTTACACAGGATTACAGTAAAAAAATTCTGATTTCAAAATGAAAAGAATATTGATGTTATAATAAATGATGCTGTTTGGGAAACTACCGATACAAATCAAACAATCAACTCTCCACAGTATACCATCATGAGACTCGATTTTCATGTTAGAGATAGATAGTTGAACCTATGTAAAAAATGGAGCACTGCTTCGTCCGCCCAAAAAATGTTTTTATCTTTAGTCTTTACTGTGTCCAGCAAGAGAACATGCCGATTCAGCTCATCCCCACACGACACCCTGCTATTAATACCGGTTCCACCATGGCAGGGTGTCATGTGGAGATGTGCAGAAGAATCGATTTTCTTTGGGCCACGTCGTATTCTTTTGCTGGACAGAGTATAGTAAAACTTAAGGAATAAAATTAATACATAATTAAACATACATATATTGGTTTAAATATAAATTTAACTTTACTGTAGCAGTAAATTATATTAGGTATATCAATAACTCTGTATTCTGTTAGTATATTATAATTTATTGGTACATGTTTTTTGTTTTTTTTCATAGATTTATTGAATACTAAACGCATAGTTAAACATTGGTTTTAAAAAAGATATCCTTATATATAATAATATTAAAACGGGTTATGTATTTTGAGCTTAAATAAGATTAGGTATGTTGTAACGGTTAACTATCTGGTGTCATGTTAATTGGTATAATGGTGTAGGTAGTATACGGACTTACTTTACTACAATAGTTACAATCATTAATTTTAGATTTAAAAATACACTTTCTTCAAAATGTTGTTTTTTTTTACATCACACAATTAATTAATAAATAACATAATGTCTAAGATATGTACCTAGTCATCATTTTATTCATACGGCAGAATTTATAAGCTACGGCTTAATGATACTGTATTCTTTTGGTTTTTTTTTTTTTATTAAATTTTCATTTTAATCCCTTTAAAATGTTAGTGGTTTGTTTATATAATAATGTTTAAATTCCAACTAAAGCTGCAACTGTTGTATTTCACAATTTATTTTGCACTGAGAACCGGATGTTCGATATGTTCGTAAAAAACAGTTTTTTTAGTAAATGTAAAAGAAATTATTTAATTATTTTGACAAGTGTAGAAATGTCCATTATAATATTATAATGAAGTTCTAATGCCTTTTATTTATTTTGATCACGTTATTTTGAGTCATAAAAAGTATATAATTATTAATTTTTCGTCAAGTTAATAAATTATTGAAACAAAATAAGTGTACTTTAATTCAATTCACTTAACTTTCTTTTTACATGGAGTTCGACGATGTGTTTTTGTTATGATAATATTATAATATAGATTAGGTGCCTACCTGTATATAAAAGTTCTATATTCAATGGTTGTGGCATTTTTTTTATTAGAAAAGTGTTCAAGATATTTTTGGTGTTATTAGTCTTTATTTATACATGAAAAAAATAGTTATTGAAAACTTTTGATCAGTCTTTTTTGATATGTTGTGGTATTTTTCACCCTTAAAAAAAAAACTTCTAACACATAATAATAAGTATAATATCGTTACATATCACTTTATAGTGAAAACTAATAAATAATAAACCAGTGGCCCTAGATTGCATACACAAAGCGCCGTCTATCATTTATATTATGACGTTAGGTAATATACTTACGGTGTTTGTTTTATTTTAATAATTATTATTACGACTTTTAGTAAAATGTATTTTTTAAGTTTTAACCCGTACAAATTACAGTTTGAACTTTTCTATAATCTAGTGAATACAATTTTAGAAAAATTTTACTATTATTTTACTATTTACACTTGAAAAAATAAATTTTTTTTGAATAAAATCAAGTCAAATATGAAATAATTCATTTAATAAGAGCTATCTGTTATTTTTAGGACACATAACATATTTGGTGGATGCTTATAAGGTAGGGTACACGGGCCACCGCCCAACATTGTCGATGCCCACAATAATTTGATAAAATATATTCATTTGAATTTTTTTTAAGGACAGATTTAATAGCTAAATAATTATGATCTGTAGTTGGTGTTAAATGTATGTTATTATTTGATAGCTGATACTATTTCCATAGGCACAACTAGGGACATTTTTCTTGAAGGCCTAAAATTGTATCAGCAGCACAAACCCTGATAATTATTATTTTAGACTAAAATATAATTAAAAAACTGGGGGAGGGACGGGACAACTGATAAAATTTAGGGGACTTAGCCTAATTACACCTACAGCTATTTCACTCCAACTTCAACACTACCAGACTTGCAGTACATTAAAAATTTAAATTAATCGTTTTTAAAATGCTCAGATTCACTAAAAACATTATAACCAATCAGAATACTTGATTTATTTTGTTATAAAAACTTTACTAATTTTAAGACCCTACAATACTACGTGTCTACGCTTAATACAATACCCAAGGGCCAAGGCTGGGCGGGTTAACTAATTCTTTTAACAAAGTTAAGCGTTATTGTAGAAAAATTTGAAATTAATGGTTTGGGTGAGAATATAATATTTCTGAAGTTGTATTTATGTAAGTGCATTCAACACTTCAACATAATAATATAACAATTATAAATAATAGGTATTTACAATTTTTATTTTTATTTATAAAAACAATAATTATTTGTATAAGACAATATTATATATTTTATAATTATGGATAATACTAGGAAAACAATTAACTTAACAATACTATACAATTAATGGACTGATTAGTAATTGTATATCATAGAACAGAATTGAACTAGTTCAGTTAAAAATTACTTTAAAAAAGTAACTCTATGCAATTTAACTAACAGTAACTTAACTTTTTAACTCATTAATATCCAGCCTTGGTAATACCGTTTTAATAGCATTATTAAAATTTATAATGACTTTACATTTACTATAGTCGGCTTTATGAACAATTTATTGATACTTGTTAATTTACTGGTAAATTTTTCAACCACACCTTTGATAAATCTATAAATATTATTTAATACCTCTAGTCACAAAATAAAATGTTCTCTTGACTTAACACATTATTAGAAACTAGCACAAGCACTAGCAACTAGCATTACTTGTTTATGCAAGTTAAATACAGAGAGCGGCATAAGTCGGTTCCCGGTGTCTTATTAAAAGCTGCTTATTATTATTATTATTGAAGAACCGACTTTTGCTAATTGCTACACCTTGTAGTAAGGCATATATATTTATATTATTAGTATGCATTGATTTTTTTCAAAAAGTATAGAAGATTATGAAATTAACAAATACTTAAAAAGAAAAGTAAGTAACCAACTTTTTATTTTTTTTGATTACAATTTACAACAATTTGTCATCAATAAATAATGTAATCAACCAACTTTTTCTTATTATTTAGACTTTTACAATATACATATTTATCACTTAAGTAAATATTAATACAATGTCTATATTCATTATATATAACATTACATTATCTGAATGTATATTGATTTCAGCATATCATTTGTTTTCTCTCTCTGATCCACACACAATATAGCAAATTTGCATTCTATTGAACGGTAGAACCAAGATTGAGTTGTTAGCTTTGGTATATAGCAGCATTTCCCAAAATGTGGTTAGTAGAGCCTTAGGAATCCTCAAAATGATCTGTAAATATATAAAAATTTAATTATTTGTTTTTGTTTTTTTTTTGTTAAGAAGTGTGCAATCATTTTTCAATCTTTAAGGGATCCATCGGAGGAAAAGTAGTTAGAAATGCTAATTATAATGATTTGACAAATTTCCAAACTTAAAGTTAAAAAAATTATCTGTTTTTGTATGCTTGAAATTTTTATGTATGATGTAAAATATTAGTTAAAAAAATGTCCAAATCTCACTTAAAAATTTAAATATTGTAAAAAAATCAAGATATAAACACAGATAATTTTCTTTACTTTATGTTTGATAGTATGTCAAATCACTCTATACTAAAATGACACTATGTCGGTTCTGCTGGATGCAAATTTGCTATATTGTGCATGGGTCAGAGAGTAAACAAATATTGCAACGACATCCTATTATTTATTTTAAAATATTTACTATGATCATTATAAATACTCACACTCAAAACACATCAACAGTTCGGCCAATATTTCTAAAAATAAATAAAGATAAAACAAATGTGATTAGTAAATATAAATATAAATCTAAAACAGCTTAAAAATAATATATGATTGTAAATGTAGGATTGCATTATCAGTAAAATAAAAAAGGAAAATAATGACAGACTCACATAATAAAATTAGAAACAATAATTTAAGCATACAATTTAAATATAAATTACCCATTGAATGTGTTATCTTGATGGATTTTTCAGGAAAAAAATAGCTTACTTGTAGCTATAGATCATATTATTAAATAATCATCAATAAGGATTATGATAGTAATCGTAAAAGTAGTTGCTTATAAATTAGATAGCACAAAATATGTAGTAGAAGATTATAAATAGCTAACACTTCACAGGTAGACAGTATTACCGAAGTGTCAAATTATAAATAGAAACAGACCACAAAGTGGGATCAAGGAAAAAATTGATTTAGATATTTAGTTTAAAAGTGAACAATAAACTTAATAATACAACTAAAAAAAAACATACAAACATATTGTTATTATTTAAATTTAATTTTATTATGAATGTAAATGTATTACTAGGATTATAATATAATTGAAAATGAAATAAAATATATTAATTATTTTATCATACTCTTACAATTATGAATACAAGGTGATTAGTTTTAATTTTTAACACAAAGCAGACTAGTCAAAAGTAAAGAGTTTCAATTTAATTTTAGTGTTTTTAGTTGTAATACAATATTTAAATTTATTGTAATACAATAAAATAAATAATACATCAAATAAATAAAACATAGATTGTAGAAAGTAGTAATTGTGTTTATTGGTAACTACCAGTTCCGATTAAAATTTAAAAGCTATCTTCAGATTTAAATTGTATAATATGTTAAATACAAATATAATAATTTTTATCACAAAATAATTGAATAAAATTTTATTTCTTATACACAATTTGTATATGTTTTATATATTATTTTATTTTGTACCCTTTATTCTAAGAACCTTTTATGAGTGTTTAATTTACTTTCTTTATAAGTGTAAAATCAATTATTAAGATTCATTATAATTGTTATATAATATTAAATTAAAATAAAAAAATAATTAAATATTAGTTTAAGGCCATTTAAAGTTAAACGCAAGAAGCAAGAATGGAAAATGTAATTTATCATTTTCAATATTCTAAAAACTAAGAGGTGTTCTGACAAATTTTTTTAACCAGAATTATCTTGTGAAAAAATAACTTGAAAATTAATTTTAGTTGGGATGTAAACTTAACGGTAAGTTTATTAAGATAATCTTTATTATGCATTATTGATTAATTGTTATAGCAATATAATTAATAATTTCAATAATTATTATGGTGCAATTGTAATTATAATATGTGTATGAGTGTGCACACATGGTACACATGTGTAATAAGTAATAATACAATATCACAATACAATTAATGTAATATAATGTGTAAAAACTAACATTTCGACATAATTGACTATACTATTAGTTTGTTTAGTTAAGTTGAACCACAATTTGTATTAGACACACATAAATATAATTTTATGAACTAATTTTCCTAAATATTTTTGAAAAGATCACTCCGGACCAAAACGTGCATAGAAGCTCCACTAATTATGTTAACACATAGACCAAAAGAGTATTAATGTTAACAGTGGAAAACATTCATTTGTGGTTTTTCACCATAATAGTACTTATTCAATAGGCTATCTACCATAATTTTAGATTTATTACATAGTATATTACATACAGAAATAATGAAAATGTTTTTCAACATTAAAAGAATAGTATAATATGGTGTGTATGGGGGGAGGGGGAAATATGACAAAAACTTAAACAAAATTAAGATGATTAAAAATATCAAAAGGACATCATTATTTAAAGACTTAAAATCTTTTTTCTCTTAATTTAGGCAATGACAAATAATAAGATATATTGTTAAATAAAATAAATTACGCATTTACTTAATGATATTATACGTATCACAAAAAATATTGTAAAGTAAAATATAGCATACGGTTAGAACTGATGATTGTACATAGAATACACAATGTAAAATACTAGATAGCATATTGAAGGAGTACTCCCTAGAACATATTCAAACAATTTAGCATTAAATTAACTTAATTAATTATTTTAATAAATAAATTAGGGGACAAATTTTTAATTGTATCCAAGAAAAATTTCAAAATGCTAGTGATGACACTTTAGAAATAAAAAAATAAAAATATATGTTTATATGTATATGTTATATGTATTCTGTTTAACTAAGTTATAAGAATTAAGTTACATGAGTATTTCATAAATAATGAAGTTAATACTTTAAAAATATTAATACCGATGAAGTAACTTTTTTTTTATAAATAATAAAAAGACAAGCTGAAACATAAATGTTATTTCATAACTACATGAAGTAGTAAAAACAATTTATTATTTTATTAATATTTGAAAACCTGTAAGTACATTATGTAATTACAAAAATATAATATCAAAAAATGTAAGCAGAGCAGATTTTATTTATTGGATTTCATACTAATTTTTAAAAAAATAAGAAATAAATAAATAAAATAAGGAATACAAGATATATTATCAATAAGATCTACAAAATTATAATGTAAGAACTAAAGATATAGGCTAAGTAGAGATTGGAAACAATTTAAACTAAAAAGTGAAATATTATAAATTGGACACAATAAAATATATTAAAAAAAATGATAGACTAAAACTTTAAAATGCAATAATTCCACCCATGAAAGAGATTTGTAACTATAATGTTTGAAGTTTAACCATAAAGAAAATCAACCATGTTAAATTTTTTAAAAACAAAAGAATATGTTTTTAGAATTTTCTTCAGACTTTCATAAATTAGAAGTTTTCTTAATGATACGTTAAATAAATTATAAAATAATGAAAAACTACTTAAAAATAAAGAATTGAATTGGGTAGGACCAAACATTAATATGAATATTGGCGGATTTGGGATCAATTAGCATTCAGTAAGGAGCGAACTTGGTCCTGTCCGCTTTGGTTTTTTCGCCTGAAGGACTGCGGTTTCTCTGGAAATAATTTTTCGGGCGATGGACACCCGTGGTCTGTATCGGAGGGGATTGATTGGCGCCAGATAAGGCTCCCAAGAGGTCGGTTAGGCCGCCAAGAGCAGATAAGCTGGATAGGGCATTAATGGCACCCGGCTTGGCAAATAGTTGAGCCAATGGGATGGCGGACGACAAAGGAGATGCGGCCACTGTTGGAGGAGTGGGCAAGGTTGAGCTGGACCCATCGTCAGGACTAGAGGATGAGTTTGCCCCCTCAAGATTGGCTTTCTGCAGTTCCACGCTAGAGAAGAAATTGGGATTAGTGATAAAAAAGGACATATAATACAATACGAGGGATTTAATGATAACACTAGGATTCTCAACTATGATCCCATGAATATAGTCTTAAACATAATAATAAAGTTGTACCTCATTTCAATTAAGTACTTGGCAACTGAAATAGAATCTTTGTTTCCTGTAATTGTTATATGTCGATCTTCATTTTCACCATTTTCATGAGTTCCTTCACCTTTAGCTATATGCACTAAAGCACCACTTATTTGTCTATATAAAATACATACATATCATATATTTACTATTTATTATTAAAAAAAAAAATAAATCAACTAATTTCAAATGTTACCATCAATATGATCAATACATGTGATCTAGACTCTAGATAAAGAGTATCTATTCATTAAAACTATTTATTCTAGTTGTTAGTATAAAGATTTATTTTTAAATTGATTGTTTATTAAATTAAGAAAAATTATAGTTTGATTTTCTAATTTTAAGCTTTAATGAATACTGAGTAAGAATTTAAAATGAAAATTTACAGAACAAATAATTCATAATAGAAATATTAACTTATGAAAGTTAAAGTGTTAACAATTTTAATCACAGTAAAAATGCATTATAACCAGACTGATTTATATTATATTTAATATATATAAATATTATATACAATATACAAACTAATCATTTAAAAAAAAAAATATGTATCTAAAACATTTTTAAAGATGTTTAGTATCATCATAAATCTATCAGTGAGTAATAAAAAAAAATTAATTTTTACATTGAGTAGGATACTATGTTTGGTACAACTTACCGTATTTCTGCGATTTTACTTCCTCTTCTGCCAATGACACATCCAATTAAATCATTAGGAACAGTCATAGATATTGTCTCAGTGTTTGAATTAGAATTTTGATTTTTATGTTCCCCACCACCATTTCGGTTTTGACGATTACCTGTTCTCAACTGACTTCCAGCCAATGCAGCTAAGGCTAAACATATAATTTTATTTAATAAAAAAATCATACAAAAGGTATGGTCTACTTTACTATTTATAATTAAATTTAAAAACTCAGAATTATTGATTAGTTCAAACACACACAAAAATGATTTTCAAGTACGCATCTATAAGCTATTCGAAATATGCAAATTGTATTAACTGAAAATTAATTAAGATAAACCCTCACATATCCGTAAATTATTTGAGTTTCCAATGAAAAAAAGAAGAGTAAAAGATTTAGGGTAGTCATAGATATTGTCGTAAAATCTTTTAGATTCTGAGCAGAGCGATGAATGTATTGATTTTACAATGATGTGTGTTTTTTTATTTATTTATTTTTTTTGTTTGTCATCACAGTTTAGGACAGTAAAACTGCTTTGATTTTCTTCAAAAGTATCTTGTTCAGCGGGAAAGTGAATCTAGTTGGTGCATTAGGTCAAGTTTTAAAATTCTCAATAGTTTTCAAAAGCGCTGGGAAAAACAGGAATTGCACACAAATTGCTTAAAATACTTATCATTATAAAACCAAGATTTGTCACTACTGTTCAAATTTAAAAAACATATTAATACATACCAGCTGGATTGATACCTCCAGTTGATGCAGTTCCTAACCCAAGAGCTGCAAGACTGGCCAAAGGATTAGTGCGTTGTCTTCCAAACTAAAATGATGTTAAAATAGGTACATAGGTACAAAATGAACATTATTAATAAATCTTAATAAGTAATAAGAAACTTACATCATTACCAACTGCACTACTAGCAAATCCTGAAGTTTTACTACGAGGATCATAAGGGATTGTTGCACTACGTGGCGGCGACTGAAAATTTATAAGTTATATTAGATATTTAATATTACCTTAGGAATTAGAATAGTAACTAAAATATACTGAAAATCGAGTGAACTAATGCAAAAAAAAAAACAATGTGAAAACCAATATTATAATACCTACATTAGTCTCAATAATTGAAATGTCAAGGAGAATAAAAATAAATTCAACTTAAATATTTTTTAAGTTCTATACTTTGAGGTTTAAATACAACTTATGAACACTTAGAGGCAAGCTAATAAATAAAAGTTTGAGTTAAAAAGCCTACTGACGTCAATTTTAGCTCAAAAGACCTTGAGATTTTTACAAAATTCAAGTAAATTTACGTTATCAGATTTTGATTCTGAAAAAAATTTGAACTCAACAGAAAATTGGCTATAGATTGTAAGGAGTAAAAATTAAACCTTATATTATGGTGATTGAAAATATAAATGGAGTGTTTCATACAATAAACAGAAATTTTTCTGCTGAATTTCAATATTTTTTCAGAATCAAAACCAGGCGTTAATTAAGTTTAATTTTTTCAAAACAATAAGTTATCGTAAAATTTGTACAGTGAAGTTTAGAGTTAGTAATAGAGTTATTGATATGTGCATGCACATAAAATATTGGTACCCCTATTGAATTTCACTCACACTAATAATCATTTACAACTAACACATAGATCCAGTGAGGTTAATGCGAGATTAGAAATATCCTAAATGATATCCCTTAAATAATAGCCGTAGCGAGGCCCCTTCAGAAGTTTTTTGAGTGATTGTGACTATTTAATTTCCAGAATATAATTATGTCTTCATATTTTTATTATTACTATTTTGTGAAACAAAAATATGGCTAACCGTCTAAACACCAACAGAACATAATTTTATGTCAAATTATTAATTTATGACTCATATATAGTTGAGTTTCTTTGAGCCTCGGACAGTTTTCTTACTTGTCTACCTAATAGAAATAACACTGATTCAAAATCAAAAACATTTCAATCATTGTCTAATAAATTTAAATACCTTAACATTATTAATATTTATAGATCATTTTATCTCGCATGTCCACCAGAATACTATATTTCAACTATATAATTTACTTAATGCTTGAAATAAATATTCTATTTTTCCTTACATCTAATAGTACATTGCACACTTGATAAACACATTGAGATATTGTTCCCGTAGTACCAGTGATTGAAACTAGACGTTCAGTTGAATTGGGTAACATGTCTGATGCTACTTGTATGGCAGCTCCACTTGATTCTCTAATTTCTTTTATTTTACATCCACCTTTACCAATTATGAAACCACATTGAGATGCTGGTACAATTAGCTTAAAAGTCAAAGGTGCTTTTGGGCCATTCCAATCGCCATTTTGTCTCTCAAAAAACTAAAAAAAAAAGTTAAAAATGTAATTTTTAAATTTAGATTTACATAAAAGTGCTTACTTCTTCGACTTTTAGTCCAATAAGTTCAGTAGCTTTACAAATTGCATTTGTAGTTCCAGTAATAGTCACAATACGTTCTGGAGTTGAACCATCAGAGATTAAAACTCTAGCACCAGACTAAAAAAATATCGAATTATTTTAAAATATAAATAGGTTGAACAATTGTTTAATTATTTACCTGGTCTCTTATATTTTTAACAGTTTCACCTCCTTTACCAATCACATTTCCTACTTCCTAAAGTTAAAAAAGAAATGTATTATATCATAAAAATGAATATACTACGAACATATAATATAAAACAAAGTGCACACATTTAGTTTACAATTTTCAAACTACATTTTGAAAAGACACTATATTAATCTTATAATTATTGCTTACTTATAAATCAGAAACGTAATAAAGAATTGTTTTTTGTTTTCAATGTTTTAGGCAAGTAGTTATTGAAAAAAAATAATATAAATATTTTATCATTTAATCGATGTTGCTTTTCGTTTATGTTTAACGTACTGGTAATAACATATTAAAAGAAAAAAATTAAAAATGAATAAAAAGCTTGAATTATAAATCATAATCACTTAATAATCCAAGATTATTCTTAAGATCATACTATATAATACACATGCACTAGTAGTTTCTACACATATAACATTTAGGTTTTGAAAGTTTTGTTTAATGGGTAATAGGTTAGGTAGCTTTATTAAGCACATTAAACATTTACCAATATTATCAAATTTACGACAATAACAACAGGCTGTGCTCTCTCGGTGGTCATATCCAATATCATACTTTTATGGTATTATTAAATATTCTATCATCTTCTGAATATTGAGAAAAAGAGATGAGAGTATAGATAATGTTATTGTCTTTAAGTTTAATAATGGATTACCTTACTTAATAATAAAAACATAACTATTGAAAATAGTCATACAGACAACAAATGCATGTTTAAGCGTGCTCTTAAATAACACAATATACAAATAAAAAAATATACAACATACTCTGCCATGAAATAGAATCCGTATGGTCAAATTGACATCGTTGTAATCATTGAAACTAGATCCATTGGAACTTTGCTGTGCGTTTTCCATTTTCACCTTAACAGAAATCGTCAAGAATTTATTATGTAATATTTACCTAATTAATAACGGAAAAAATAAAACATTTAACCGCCAGGTCTAGACACTGGCATCAACTAATTGTATGGCGTACCTAGGTACTAGCTGGCAGCAATGCAGTATGCGAATTGAACACACGGCGTACCTAAGGGCTACGATCGCTGCAAAAGTGCAAATTGAAGTTTGGTATCATTAAATAACTCGAGTATATTTCCTGAGTAAAACAATTTGACACTTATTATTTTTGATGATTATACATTAATATATTATTATTAATATTATGTGATATAATAATATTTTGATTTTTGATAGACCATGAATTAAGATAATTATTATTCGTGTGATAGACGCAAGAAATAACGCAGTGTTACCGTTTATGAAAAAAAATAATACTCTCCTCAGCCCCTCCCACAAACAATAGTATAAAAAAGTAAAAACTACCCATATAGTACATATCACCCATAGTACATAGTGATAAACGAATAAACGATAGTTATAGTACGGTACGGCGTCGTGGCATGGCTGCATAATATTATTAAAATAAAAATATATAATATTAATATTTAATTATAAAATTTAAAAAAATAAAATAATTAGCAAATGTATAAATTATGTACCTACACAGTACACCAGACACTAGTAGCTCATCGACTAATCGACAATATAATGGTTCTCATCGAGAAACTGAATAAACCATTATGATCACGGCATCACCAGAAAAATTAAAATAGAAATCGTTTATTTATATTATTGGACTTCAGCGGTTCAGCGTAGGTTTGAAACTTTGAACTCGCTGCGGTCACTGGGTCACTGCAGGATTACTTACACCACAGAACAATGCATAATACATACGTATATTATAGAATATATACTTAGAGTAGGTATAATATAAATCAATTTTGTTATCTATTTCCAGGCGGGATTTTTGAATTCTCACAACCGCAAGTTAGAAAGTTGATGCGAAAACGAATTTTGTTCATGGACCATAGTTGATACTTGGTAGTTTGATACATCATACAGGATGCCTTTGAAACCATCGAAATGTCTAATAGTAAAATGCTATATAACTAACAACTATACCTATATGTTATTTCCATTTTCCTGTCCTGGCGACCGGTTAAATAGTAAATAAATCCGAGATAATTGGGCAATGGGCACAATGTTATAATAGATCGAAACGATTTGTTATCAATTATTATTGTAAGCAAAATCATTTACCTGAAATATAACTTACTCGTGAAGTCGTTGGAGGTGTTCTCTTATTGAAATTTCTGTCAAATAGACGAGACGCCGATGTGATGGAATATATACTTATAATATATAATGGTCTATATACACAACTTTAAAAATACCTATTCTATTCAATTATCGTACATCGATGGTCGGAGACGATGATGGCGGCCATACAATAGGTAGGGTGTATATTAAACTGGTATAATATTATAATTAATGATTTGTAAATTGTAATTACCATTTATTATTACGAAGCTTTCTGAACTCAGAATTGGACGCATACTGCATTGAAAACGATTGTAGTGAATATTGTGATAACTGATTAGTGATAAGCGATAACGTTGTGTTTGGAACTTAGATCATATGATCTAAGGTTTGGAACGTGATAGACCCACAGTTATATAAAAATACTAGATAGACTACTTGGAAATGCTTTTGAAGCCTACAAAATGGCCGAAATTCTCTTGTCTAAGAGGTGAATGCTTACATTTTCATAACACTGATAAAGATATTATTGTTATCAATTGATGATCATATTAATTAATAATTAATATTTAATATTAAAAAGTACAAGTTTAAACATTAAAGTTGTTTAGGTAGTTCATGATTTTAATAACTTAACTTACTTACATAAGTCTTAAATACATATTATTAACTTTAAGCTTATTCAACATTTATGTAAATTATGTAGTGAGTGCATGTGAATATTATATTTTTGAAATAAAATTTTGTTCTGTTGTAAAATATTTTTAAAAACAATCGGCATTAATTGATTAACAATTTTACATACATTTATTATTTTTGAAATACTATATTTGAAATCAATAAAACAAAACTGGTAAACTACCTAATTTAATAAATTTAATAATAATACAATTAATGTTTAAAAAAAAAAACCAAAACTGGCCTAGTATAATAATAATTATAAAATATTTCAAATAAATAAATCAAAGCAGGTATACTACCTTATTTAATAATAATAATATTATAAATTTTTAAAACGAACAAAACAAAATTGGTACCTATTGTCCCATTGGATTTTTGGTCAAACTTAATACCATATAATATTAATTTAAACAATTTTGTAATTTCACCAAGTATAAGATACCACCGACGACTCGAGCAGCCCTACATCTCGATTCTCCGAACGACGACTCGAATACAGTACGCGCACCCCAACCTTTGTATTTTTCCGAATTATTATTATTTTAATTGTTTTGTGTTAAATGAATAAATAGTTTGTTATTTTCATAACGTGTGCCCTTACAAACCTTGTTTCCTTCATACCTTCTGAAATTGGTAAAATAAGTAGTGTTTCGCCGGCACCTCATACCACGGTAAATACCACACTGGTGACCCCGCGAAAACCACAACCTCTTAGATACAAGAATTTCGGCCATTTTGTCGGCTTCATAATTATTACATTATATGAATAGGGAGTCGTCTATCTAGTATTTTTATATATCTGTGGATAGACCTCATAAACGGAGCACGGTGGTAGATCCCGTGGGGAAAGTAGACAACGCTATACATCACATGTTGTTTCATACTTTTACGCATGCGCGAAAAATATACAACAGTAGGTTGTGCATAGTGAAAAACAAAAACAGCATAAAAAAGTAATTATCGTATATAATATCAATCCAATGAAACACAACAACTTATATTTACTCAATATATTATTAATATTATATAATATATAAATAATATACTCTTATATACTGTAACGGAGCAGTCTCCATCACATAAAACGGTCCTTTTCAGGACCATCAACCACAACAGTACATACAAAAGGACACAATCGTAGGATTTAGTGGTGAATTCGAAACCCTTCTAGTCACTTTACAACCCCAACAAGTACGGCTATGGATAGGGGAGACCATGACGAAATCAACAACACCCGTCCCACAATCACAATTCCAAAACTGCGCAAATAGTGAGGTAAACCGTACCAACGGTAAGCACAGACACACACGGCGGCACTCCCGTGGCTTACAATTCGGTACGGGGCACGATATATAAACCGAAAATTAAGAATGTCAATAGTTAATATATTTTTATGATTTTAATGCAATAGATTATGATTACCATAAAATAATTTCCACTATTGTTACATAAATTCCCCAAAACATAAATGTTGGTCCAAACATTTTAAATAACGTATAAAAAAAGCTTGGCTTTTGATTTTTTTGCTTTGAGTTTATTAATTCGTCATTCCACAGTCTAAAATATAAGTAATACAAACATAATATTATATTTTCATACACAAAAAGAATAAATAAGATACTTTTGTAATTTGTTTCCCAGTAACTCTGACGAATCTTCATTCAAAATCTTATATAAATCAATCAAATCTAAATCTTGTTTTAATCCTTTTTTGATAATTCCTAAAATCCAACTTTAAAAGGTAATATATTATTATTGAAGTCACATAAAAGTACACCATAAAGATCACCATTAACTGATGTTGTAGTGTCACAATAAACTGCAACAACCGAGTCAGTAATCCCCCAATCTATTAATAACTGAAAAACGTTTTCAGTTTGCTCTTCTCCTGTTCCATCTGATAACTAGGAAACCCCTAAAACTTGTTCGCGCCCTTCACATGAAATTAGTACTGTTAGTCTTTCCACTAAATCTTTACCGGTTGATGAAGGTAACATTTTTTCCAAAAAAAAATTTTCTTCATCGATAAGATGAATAGGATGATATATACAACTAATAAAATTCAAAATTTTTCAAACTTAAGTTTCTTTTGGATCGATTAAATAATTAAAAATGGTTGTAAGTGGTATTATGGTTTGTATTATACATTTACCTAAATGTAATAATTCTAAAAATATTAGCTTTCGATGGAGGATTGGGTAGTTTTTTTTCTTTGTTCGTCGCATCCATGTTAAATCTACAATAGTAAAAATATGCATTAGGTATACCTAAACTTTTTATGAAATTAAATAACCATAATCATATTATGAAATAATATAATATTACTCATGATACGCGTAGTTGTGATTTTTTAAGTCTCACAATACTAATAAGTATGGTGTATATTTAAAATTGATATTAAATTTAATTCTTTCAGATACAGAAATTATTCTCATAAACAAAATTTGGTTGAAATACTTACATAAATACATTTATATATTCCTTATACGTTTTCACTATTACTAGGGAATACCTTAGTGATAATTTAAAGTGTGGCATCAGTATTCAGTAATATAATATATTATATCTAATATTATGTATTCCAGATGTTAATAATATGGTAAGATAATAAGAATAGTATGTTATCGAACTATGCAAGTTCAAAGAATAAAAGCTATCATATATCTATGCTTAGAGTGGACGTTTTAGTTGAGTTTTTCGCCGCTATTTTATTAGGCTATTCAAACAGAACTTTATTAAGGTTAATGATTATGTATAAAATTAAAAATATTTTTGCGGAAAACGAAAATTAAAAATCACAATAAATTATTATTACTGTAAATTAAATTAGAAATATCATATATTATATATATATATAAGAATATAGAGCCATAAATAGATATAATTATGTTAATATCACTGTAATACTTCCTAAATTTAGAGTTTCCAAACTCGTAAATAATATGCAAAAGTTTTCGGAGTCCTAACTTGAGGCCTCTAACTTTAAAGTCGGGGCTACTGGATAAAATCATATCTCCCCTCCCCCTAAAAAACCTAAATACGCAACTGCCACGGATATAATTTCTTTTGTAGTTATATACTGAGAATATCACAGTTTTCCCAGCTAGAAAATCATAAAAATAAAAACTGAATCGCAATAAAAAACAATTGCAAAGTTATATTTGACATAGAATGTACCTACTACACCCAACTTGTACTATAAATACTAAAATTAAAATTATAAAATATATTATGGTTAACTATCAAAGTACAAACTTCATAATAATTATTATTTATCATCAATTTATTAATTAATTTATTTGTAAATTTCGTTAATTACCTAATAATTAGTGACCAGTTTTTTTTTTAAATTTGTAACGATTGTAATTTGTTCGATGCACTTTCCACCTTGTATCCGCGTCAGACAGTGCCACCAGTCACCACTGCGGCAATGCGGCACTGCTACTCGATAGCCGATGACCGATGGTAAGTTGGTAAGGTTTAGTAAAATACATAAAGTCGGAACAGAAGCTCTATCAAAATAGCATAAGTACTAAAATGTCCTCTGTTGGCGGACACAATATGATAAGCAAAGAGTGCCGATCTTATATTCTAAGACCGCTTGAGTGTAAATATTATCTGCATGAGAGCAATAATACGACTATTTAAGATAAAATAGGTATATCTTAAGCCGTAGTAGTGTATGAATATGGCACGACAGAATACATTTTACCACGTCTAAATGATTGTATTCCTATATAAACATTATATTTTTGATATAAATACGACCGAGGTGGGTGGGATGGGTGTTTTAACAGCTATACACCACTGGATATTTTAGTAACTATAAATTAATAAAATAATTCCTTAGAAATAGAAGTTGATGCCGTCTTTACTTAAAATCGTTTTTCGTATGTATATACGCAATGATTCATCAGTGGATTTAAATTCAATACATCTGTTACAACGATGTCAGTACAAATCGACTACACCTACAGCAAAACGACTCCCTCGATTTTTGTTATTTGTGCATATTATAATATACCTACGTACTTACAGAAAATGAAGCAATCGTCGTATCCAAAATTGTAGACAATATTATATGTAAATAAGAAAACAAATAATATTAATAATAACTAAGACTGTATACATTTAGTAAAAAAAAAATGCTAATAGTAAATCAAATTAAACTATAAATACTATATATATACTTATAGTCATACATCAATGGCATCAACTGCCGATTTTTCAGATCAGTTAAAAAATAATTATAATAATAATGACATGGTATAAAAATCAAATTCGAGTGTAAATAGTGATAAACTAAACCTGCAATTAAAAGCTACACATCATTGTAAAATCAATACATCATCGTTCCGCTCAGAATCTAATTCATAATAATAATGTTAATCATTCATGATGATATATTATCATGCTATAGGTCTAGGTCAACGTCAAATAATGTTTAAACGGTATAATGTGAAATACGAACCTTATCATCGTATTAATAATAATTCAAACAATTTTTTTTTTAATTATTGATTACCTATTATGGTTTTTTTTTATAATATCTTTTATTTATGATCTGAGAACCGTAGCTGGGGAATTAGTAAATTATTTTTTTAACTACGATCTGTATTTACAATAGTAAATGAAATGGTAATACAATATACATAATACACATAACAAATAACAACATGGACACATGAGAGAAGACATTTAGTGGTGAAACCTATTAGAAGAATTGGATTAGTAAATCGATTAGTTTCGTAGGTCACAGTAACAGCGTCGTTTTGAGGCGGCGTGGTGGAATGTCAGGAAAAGTACGTCACCATAGATGTGAGAATGTGAGACTTAATGGTTAGGATAAGGTTGGAAAGAAAAAAATTAAAAGTTAATTTAATTTTCGGTTAACTTTGTTAAGTTGAATGTTAATACATAATTTTTTTACTTTTCATTAATTTAATTTATTTCGTTTTTATCACTAGCCTATTTGATTTTATTCATTTAATCAGAATTTAATAAAGTAGTAGATACAGTATTTTTTCAAGATTTCGTTATTAAAAAAAAATAATTAGGTACCATCAAATATTTTCTGAAATATTTTTTGATAAGAGAATGTAATCAATTGAAATCTAATAATAATAATTAATTTAACTTCTTAAAATGAAAATTTAATTCGTAGATTATACATTAAATAAAAAAAAGTTAAGTTAAATAACGGAAACCTAAAATTAATTTTTAAGCTAGGTAAAAAGTTGAAATGAAATTATCTTTTTAATTGAATTTTTTAACTCGTCCCACCCTTGCGGGGAAATATGGAATTTGATAATTATAAAATTGTTCTGTTGACAGTCGACCTAACTATTTATTGATAATATTTTTTTGGAATTAAAAAATCTAATTGAATAATAAATATAATGACCTAAAATGAGTGTCCACTCTAAGCTCTTATTATGTTAAAGCCACAATTCCTTAAGTGTAACAAAATAAAAAAGATAGGCAAGTGGGTGTAGTTCTGCTAGTTCTACAGTAGGTTACAAGTGGGTCACTGTAATGGATGGTGTTAAATTTGAATTCAATGATATAATATCATTGTTTACGAAAAACGATTCTGAGCGAAGACTCGGTCTGCCTATGAAATATTACTAAGCATATTTGATGATATTATTGTGAATAAAGTAATTTATTTACCTATTTACGTGGAACCTTTTTTAAATTTTCAATCCTTAGCATAAATCCTTATGCATTTTATAAAATTTTAACTACAAAATCATTTTTAAATTTTGAATTTGATTTAAAATTTGCCTATAAAAATTGTGCCTATGTATTTTAAATATTTTTCAAATGTTATATTGTAACAATATATGAGGAGCCTTATTATAGTACATACGTAATCATAGTCTGTTAACAACTTTTTTTTATTAAATAATTACGTAAGACAGAGAGCAAACATAATTTTGTTATATAATATATAACACAGATAATAGACATGATAGGTACTATAAAATATCAATAAATATTCCAGTCCATCCAATAAGCATATTATTATACATATACATAAAAATTACTTGGTAAAATTATTACTTATATATTGCATAAAATATAATATAATTGTAATATAAATGTATAATGTAGGTATATATAAAAAAATCTATAAAGTAGCGTAACACTCAAAATAATAAATTTCGTTACATATAAGTTATAATTAGAGCACAGATTTATACGTGTTTGTATTACAAAAATAAGTATTCATGCGACCAAAAGTCAAAATCAAAAAAGTCTTAGTGAAAATAAAATACATATAAATCGGTGCCCTAGTTTTATAATACTATTCACTTTTCACCAAACTTCTTTGAGGGTTCGTTCTTCGTATATCGATATTCTTGTAATTCTTAAAAACATAAAATTTTGATTATATAGGTCATTACGATAATACAGTAAGGAGTGGACAGTATGAATATTAACTATGAATATTAAAACTGTGAAGACGTATACCTCCGCAGCCGTATTATGTAACAAACGCGCAGTGGTGTGATCAGTTTGTTTCACCATTTTATAGAAAAATCCATTGGGGTTTTTCAATAATCTAAATGGATGATCGAATTCCGCCACAGTTCCACCGTCCATTACAAGGATCTTGTCAGAGTCCATTACAGTATTTAAACGATGAGCAATCGTTAAAACTGTGCACATTCGAAATTTATTTCGAATTGTGTTTTGAATTAATGCATCTGTCCTGTAAAACAATAACAATAATATCGGAAAAATATTAAAGAAATATTGTTTTTTATGATAATAGAATAATTTATTATTTTATACCGATGGTCAACATTTGCAGTGACTTCATCTAATACCAGAATTTTATTGTTTTGCAAAATTGCTCTAGCCAAACACACCAATTGTCTTTGCCCGACACTAAAGTTAGATCCACCATCGGACATTTTTGAGTTTAGACCATTTGGTAAATCCTCCACCACATCTTTAAGTTCAACCTAGAATTTAATTAATAATATTAAAAAACGATTAATGCGTCATGTTCTTTGCTTCTACGGTAAATACCTAAATAATTAACATAATAAAGTTAGATCAAAATTGAATTTTATAAAGTTAAATACAAAAACAATTATTAAGTAATTGATAATAAAAATTAATAAATAGTTATTTGGTAAAACATAAATTAATTTTAATTCTAATTAAAAGTCATTACAATACACTATACATTTGTATACATTTTTATCCTCTTAGAAATATTAATTATAATTTAAAACTTATTATAATATACCATTTTTTATCACTACTATATTTTATTTACATTTTGATATATTGAGAGTGTCGCCATTACGTGGCTTATTTCTTCATATAATAAAGTATATTATACTCATGTTTTTTACTCTAAGCATATATTATTCTTATTCACTTATTGTGTCAACTAATAGGTACACATTATATAATACTTATTTAAAATAAAAAAATAAAAATAAAACATTTTACAATTACCACTTATTGATACATATTTATACTAATGTATAACTTATAATAATTATATAGTAATCACTTTAAAATTATGAATGCCTGATATCTACGAATAAAAATTTGTTTTTTTACCTAAACTATTTTTTACATCAACTATTGGAGTGAATAGAAATCAACTGAATAAAATAGCGTAAAAGTACGCTATTCAATATTTTTCATCTATAAAGAAAATCTGTAAATCATAAATATGTCTCTGTTCGAAATTTATGTTATTTCAGTTCTGATTAGCCATGACAACGAAACCTTACGAAAAATCAGTCAGAAACAAAAAACGTGTATCCAGCCAGCAAATATATTTATGTTAAAATAAGTTCCTTATTTGGTAAAAAAAAAGCTCGGTTTTAATAAATGTCATCAGTCATAACTATTTTTCATAAAACAAAAAGTTCAGAAATAAATAAGATTAAAATAATTTATTGCAGTCATAATATACCATAATTTCTCCATTCAGGACACTAGTATAATACTAGTAAAAGTTTTAATAAATAGGTATCTTTTAATACTAAATTGAAACATTTAAATCAATACCTAGTTGTTTTAATTAAATCTATTAATTTCAAGTGGATATATATTTACTTCATTTAATACACTCCAAATTTCGTGATCAGAATATTCATCATATAAATCTAAATTATTGCGTATGGTTCCTGAAAATAAAACTGGTTCTTGAGGTATAAAAGTAAGCTTGGATCGCAATTCGTGTAGTCCCAACTCATGTATTTCAAGGTTGTCGATAGTTATATTACCCTCATTGAGGGCTAATCTGAACAATGCTCCAATTAACGATGATTTCCCTGCACCAGTTCTACCGACAATTCCAATCTATATTTACCAAACATAATTCATATTCAATATAACATTTTTAAATATGTACTCCTTTTTATTTTAAAATCACTTTTTCTGTAGGTTCAATGTTAATGTTTAGATTACTTAAGACATAAGGCGTATCTATGTCATATCGTAGATAAAAATTATTGAATGTTATTCGACCCTTATCAGGCCAGTCCTTTGGAGGCTTTTTATCTGAAAACGATTTGTACGAATTCACAAAGGTATTGTATTTTTTTTTTTGTTATCTTATGCATATAATTTTTATTTAAATTAATCTATTTGCTAGTACTTTGAGGTGATTCAAGTCCTGGTTCTTGGGGTAAAACTGTGTATTCGAGTACTCTTTCAACAGATGCCATTTGGTTTTCCAGCTCTACTGATCGCCTCATTCCCCATTGAAACAAACCAATTAGTCCTATTGACTGAGTTATAGCAAGCCCGACATTTCCACTGCATGTGTCTAAGATAAAATTGTACAATTAAAATTGAATATAAACATGTTTACATAAAATATCGTTTATGATGTACTCGGTATTTACCTTTGCCAATAAATAAAAAACAAAACGTCACGATACTTATATATATAAGGCAGGTTAAATCCAACCAAAACCCAAACGCTCTACTCGAACAAATAAATAAATACCAAGCCGAAGAATGTAAATCCTAGATTTGTTTCATAATAATTATTGGTGAGATTGTAAATATGGAAAAAGAAAAGGGTTGATTGTTCTCACTTGATGGATGGAAAATTCTGCGGAAAGAATTTGTTCTGCTTCAAATGCTCTTATAGTTGTTATTCCTTGAAGTGATGCATTTAAATGAGTAAGTACAGGACTTCGTGCTAATATTTATCGAATTATATAATATAGTTGGTTTTATGAATTATTTGTCTTATATAAGCTAGTTAAAATTATAATGTTTGCTTACTGACTCCTTCTAAACGTTTAATACTTTGTGATATTGTCATATAAATACTTCTGATTTTGAAAAATATGACCACTATGATTAATGTCGGTATAATTAGATAGGGATTGGTTATTCCAACAATAATTAATATTCCAATCACAATCAATCCAATCTTAAAAATATTAAATGAAAATAATTGATGTTTTTATATTTAACTAGACCCTATAGACGTAATATATTATTATACTTATATTACTTGTATAACATCCATCAATACGAATGGTAACATTTCATCGATGGATCCAATGTCTTTCGAAAAACGATTAAGTATTCTTCCTAAAATGTTAATATTGATCGGTATTATTTTACGTCATAATGTTAGGTATAGGTATGTGTTATATCTTTGTGTGTATTACCTGATGGATTTTTATTGAAAAAGTACATTGTTGCTCGTATGATTGATCCTAACATACGGTTATGTAGATTTGTAGAAGACGTTGTGCATACTGATACAAAGAAAGCCGATCTAATTAATGTAGTTATTATAACAGATATTGTAATTACAGTAAACACGATAATACATGTTTGACGATCTATTATCCATTGAATTAATGTGTTGGATAAATTACGTTTGGTCGGTGCATTATTATTCTCGGGTTCTGAATGGCTAACTGGACGAAAAACGTGTTCTTCTAAATTTACCCTTTAAAACATAATATTTGTTTGATCAAAACATTTTTATTATTTTAAAACTAAACTGATTTTATGTATTAGATAGCTACCAGTAAGTTATCCAAATATCACCACTGGAAGATAGTATTTGAGTTAAGATACATATCAATAGAAATAAGAAGATTTTGCACTTGTGTCCACCAGCAGAAAAATATGATGAGTAATTATAGAATCCAGAATTTCCAAAAGAGCGAGTTTCAGCTACTTCAATAGGTTCAACAACTTCTACAACTTCAACCTGAACATTATTGAAATTACTTTCTTCGACAGTTGACGTAACACTCAACACAGACACTTGTCGAGTATAAATGGAATTTTGGCTTCGAAAATTTGGTCTATTACTCTTCGTAGTAGATTCATTATCAGACGTTACTACAGGTTCTATTGGAGACCTTAACATTTTGGTAAAATTTAATCCGGATTCTTGAAGGTTTTTGTATGAATCTTCAGCTATTTTTTTCCCCTGTTACGTAAAAAAATAACAAATAACTCGTTAAATACATATCAATATTTAAACTTATAATATATTTTCGATGGAAATTTTAAATAATTACATTTTCCATTAATACTATTTGGTCTACGTTCGTTAAGTATTGTAATTGATGAGTAATAAGTATACATGTTTTTTCTTCGAGGAATTCTGTAATGTTAATTTAGGTATAATATATTATAATATTGTATTAATTATACATTACTATGGCGTTACCTTTAATACATTTTGCAAATAAGTGTTTGCCAACATTGTTGTCAACAGCCGACAGAGGATCATCCAGTAAATAAATATCTGCTTCTTTGTATATGGCTCTAATGTAAAATATTTCAAAACATCAAAATGTGGTTAATAAATCGTATTTCTTTTATACCTGGCCAAATTTATTCTTGCCCTTTGTCCACCACTAAGAGAAATTCCTCTTTCCCCCACAATTGTTCTATCACCATATGGAAATTGATCCAAGTCTGTTTTTAACGCACATACTTGTATAATCTATTTACCAGAGAAATAATACATTTTAATTATAAATATAACGGCGCATGTTTCAAGTTTATATTAGGCCTTACTTTATTGTAACGGTTTCTATCCATTGGCAAACCAAAAAGAATATTTTGTTGAACAGAACCTGCAAATAACCAGGGTTGTTGGGATGCGTATGATACCACACCATTCACTGAAATACTTCCTTTGGACAGTGACAATTCTTGTAAGATGGCTTGTATTAACGAACTCTGTGAAATAGAACTATGAGAGTTGTAGACATTTTAAAATATTTGTATAGGTGTTTATCAATTATACTTTTCCGGCTCCTACTGGACCAATTATTGAAACCAAACGACCGGCTCTTACGGTTAAATTTATATTTTCTAAAGTATTATCAGTTTGAGAGTCTGTCCACTTGGCACTAACGTTTGAAACAACAATACGAAAATTACTTAATTGTTCAGTATCATCTTGATTGCTAATATTATTTGGCATTTTACTGATGTCGTTAAGTCTTGAATTGTCTTGTTCATTTGTGGTTTTCGTTTGGCTTATCGAATGTCTATCTTTTTCTTCACGTAAAAGAAAATCCTAAGTGTAGTATTATATTATCGTTTGAATAAAAATTAATTTGCATACTATTTTAAGCATTTATGCGTACCTCAATTCTTTTAATAGAAACTAGTAATTCAGCAATTAAACCAATTCCAACTGGAAACGTAACCGCCATAGACACTCGCAAAATATTATAATACGATGTAATTATAAAAACCTAAATGTTTTTAAATATTTCTTTAGTTTACTGTGTAAGCATTTTAAATAATATATTGAAGAGAATATTGTTTTACCTTTGATGCAGTTATATAGTTTCCGAGTATTACATATAAAAGAACACTTAAGAATAATGCGAGTCTTGTGTTGAACACAGAAAATGACAATAACGTAGCTTTTTATATGCCGTTTTAGTAATTTGGTCGATTTCCTTTCTGTATTTCATAATTCATTTTTAATTTAAATATTTTTGGTGGTTAAAAATATTAAATACAAGAATATATTAACTATTAAAAACTTACTTTCTGGCAAATTCAGTTAGTTTGGTAAAAAAAACTTCCCAGGTATACATTTTAATTACTTGTATGCCAGAAATTATTTCATTCATTAAACTAACTCTTGCATCTGTTCTATCAGCTGTTTTAAGTCGATAATTTGATACACTTGAACCCAACCATGCTTGAAGATTATATATAAAAAAAATTATCATATAGTGGTATTATTATTTATTAGTTATTACCAGGGATCGGATTTAAATGCCCTATCCAAAAATGCATTTATGACCTAAAATCTCTAAAAATATCAAAAAATTAGTAAAATTAAATTTGGCAAATTACATATTTTGTATTACACTGTGCAATGTGAATTATATTTAACCTGCAGATTACCTTGTGTTACATAGTTCAAAATGAAAATGATTTATATAATATAGTACGTAATACTATGTTTATATTTCAGCGAATTAAATTTTTAAATTCATAATACGAGAAATATGTAAAAAAATTCTTAAAAATTAAAAAATGCACGAAAAACGTCAAAAATGACCCGAAAAAAGTTTTTTTTTTACAACATGGAGTACGTGAAACACATTTGTAGCTTCGTAGGTTAGGTTAAGCATCGTGTAAGATATAAAAAAAAAAAATGCAAAAGCATTAAAATCCGAGCCTTAGTTATTCTTTGTATACCTTGCAATGGTATAAAAACGATAAATGTAGCTACTCCAAGAATTGACGCCACGCCTACTTCTTTCCATAAGAAGTATGTTACCATTATTGTTTCTAAAGGGCCAACGAATACATAACCTATGTATACAATTGTTAAATCAAATCGAATCACGTCATTTGACATCAAGTTTACGATTCGGCCTGTGGTCGTTTCGAGAGAATTTGTTTTTAGACGTAATGCCTACAAACAGAATTTTAAAATGATTAATAATATTACATACTTTGTGTATTTTTTCTGTTAATATTGTGTTTATAATAATTTTATTATTTTTGAAAATTGGAAATCAAATAATAACACTGGTATTATGTCATTATACATTATTTACAATACTGTATTAAGTATTAAATATTGTTATTGATACGTTATACTTGAAGAAATTGTATTATTTACATACCTTATTATAAATAAGATCACATGTTGCTACTCGCATTTTCATTGCTAGATGTGAACTCATCATATTGTAGCTGTTTGAACTGAACGTTTTCAATGAACAAGTTATTATTAAACCAACAGCATAACAGACAACCATATGAAATTGGTGATTTGTATTTTTTGATTCGAAGTGTGAGATAATTTTTCCCACGAAAATCGTTTGGATAACACTGAACAAATACAATTGTAATAATGAAACAGTTATTTAATATCAGTGAATTATAATTGAATAAAGCTTAATAGTTTATTGTTAATGATTATTGTAACTACAGTGAAATATAATAAAATATTATACGTGTAAGCAAATAAATAAACGGACTAAAGATAATGAAAAACGCATGAAATATTTTGTATTTGTTCTGTTTAGAATTATCTTTTTAATTATCTATCTTGAATTAACAATATTTCTATAATCTTAAATTTAATTGACTTATTTATTTAATCTTTGAAATATCTATATTAGATATGTATACATGTATTTTATTTTAGTATTTAAGACTTAAGTATCTACACATAATTCAAAAGGTGTAACTATCCAGGTATAATATAGCTTTATACAAATAGCTAAAAAAGAGCCCATTATAATTAGAATAATTGAAATTATATCATGTCTAGTAAAGTAGCAAATTAACGCCAATATAAATATTATGATTATATAAAACTGAAAAAAAAAATAGGTACCGTACCCACTATCCAGTTATTAGGTACTTATTTATACAATTGTATGTAACTTAATACTGAATATCAATCAATAGGTAGTCAATATTATAGGTAGGTAGTATTACTATTGTTTATATCCCTCCATAAAACGTATTAGTTACCTATTACATTATAATTAATAATATTATAATATACTCCTACAACCTACTTACTTAAATACCATGTCAGTTATTGCTAAATAAAATCCACAAATAATCATTTAAACCCAAACATTCGAAACAGTGCCTTCAAAAAACTAGGCTTTTTATTTTTCTCTGTTGCATTTTTTAGCTCGTTACCCCATATTCTGTAAAACAACAAAAACAATCATTGTGATATTATAACATATGTTTTTTAGAAGTGATAAATTGCTAACTTCTTTAATTTGGATCCCAGTAAGGCAGACGAATCTTCGTCCAGAATTGTATACAAATCAATTACATCCAATTCTTTTTTCAATCCTTTCTTAACAAGGTTTAAGATCCAACTATAAAATAAAAACACAATATATAATATTTTGATATTATTATTGGGCTTAAAATGTTAAAAATTAAATATTTCATTGCCATCGTAATTTTGATACAACTATTATTCTTTTAGATTCTGAGCGGAGTGATAAAATATTGATTAAAATATTAATTTTTTTCGTGTACCTACGTGTACGTGTAGGTAGGTTACGCGTTTGCTATAGAAGAAAAAATTCTTCCATCTTTTACTTAAAGTCTAGTTTCTGGTTTTAAATTGTAATTAGTTGGTACTTTTAAGAGGTACCTAAATATTGAAAAATCTCAGTACTTTCAAAATAAACAGGGTACAAAAAAATGTAGGTAAAAATTATGATTTTTAAGCAAAACCAGTTTTTGTCATAACTAATTTCGTTTTTTTTGTTGTTGTTATTAAAAAATAATTAACCGTAGAGTCATAAAAATTTGAAATATTCCACTATTACTTAAATTATAATTTACTTTATTAAATTAAATTTTGAAATTATTTAAACAAATATTACACTGCTTATTAACTTTTATATATACCTATAGTCGGCAGAGTCCTACCTTCACCTCCACGTGGGGCCGACCGGTAACGGAGTACGCCTTAGTGACTGTAAGTGCAACTGTATATATTGTATAGTTAATAATAGTATAATATGTATAGAGGTGAAAAGTGTCAACTTTCTACAAATAATAATATGTTTTGAGTTACAACAGAATAACTAACATTTTTCGTTTCAATATCCAATTTCGTCGAAAAGTTTAGAGGACATCACATCCGCATGTGTTGTCTCCATTTACACACGTCGCACCATACGACTCGTGTGAAATTGCAAATTTTCATTAATTGTAGTTTCAATAGGGTGCTGTCAGTTTCGATAGTAAAGTGAATTGACCTATTATCAAACTTTTAGTTAACAGCATTATAATATAATGTGTACTCTCGTTGGTTTTTTACGTTATTTTATTTTTTAAGAAAATTATGAGCATTTTTAAATATTAATGTTTTACATACTCATAACTCACTTTGGTATGTCGGAAATGTATAAGACGGAGACAACACATGCGGATGCGACGTCCTCTTAACTTTAAATGTCTGTAAAAAAAAGTTGTGCAAATGTTGTTTTGAATATTTTTGGTAAAATTATGAGAAACCATGTATTAATATGTCAAGTCTTAGTTATTAATTATCTTTTTTTAAAAACTGACTAACAAATATCGTATTATATGAATATTTAGTGAATATTTTTAAGTTATTACGATTATTCATTTTTTAATTAAAACAAAATCTATTTTTTTTTAATAATTCCGGTTATTTCTTATTTTATTCCACCGTGATTATTTTAAAAATTCTGAGAATTTCATCCACAAAGTACTATCTAGATCAGAATTTGTTTTGAGCGGTAAGATGGTGTTTAACTGAAATACAGATATTATACTGTGCCACACGCCATGACTACTTATCTGTAATTATTTTCGAACAATATATCAATTTATTTATAAAACAAACGCGATATAATAAAATACAAGTGGTTTGGCGAGGCGTGGAGGTTCCAATCAATACACATACACATAAGTATTTAAAAACCAACCGTCCCCTCCTTCACAGTGACAAATCTACTAAATATCTACAAAAAAATCAGGTAGGTCGACAACCGTTCGATGATTTGTAATTGTTTTCAAACTAATTATCTTTTTAAGATATAATTTTTATTCCTCTTATAGTCTCAGTATCTATTTTCAGTGCCTATAGTTTTAGATTTGACCCATTTCGTGTTTGGTAGTTTTCGTTAGTTTAGTTCACGTTTCTGTTTCCGATTTATTTTTTAATTATTTATTATCCAACAATATCAGTTGCAAAAAGAAAGTGTTGGCAATATATATATATATAGGTACGGATTATTATACCTATACGGATTATTTAAAATTTGGATTTATTAAATCGCCGTCGAACACGAAACTTTCCATGTGTTTACTGTGTAACAGGGTGTTATCTAATGAAATTGTTAACTATAAATGTATATTTTCTATTTGATTTAAATATACACTTTTTAGTTTTGAGAATAAAATTATTGTTTTATTTAGAGAAGCGTTGAAAAATATTTTGTTTCTAAAGGGGTTGGCAGCATGAAAAAGGTTGAGAACCTCTGATCTAGATTCTATTTTCTACTAGAACAATAATTATAAATTAATAAATTATAAAATAAAAAAATTGCTTTGAAACACACAAAAAAAATAATATAATTATTATAATACCTACCTCACCAATGCATTCATTTCTCTGATTAGAATCTTATAATAACAACACATTAAACACTTAACATTTTGTATACGATGTGAAGTGTGTTCTAGATTAATACATTAAATGTATTTTATCAAAATACGATACGAAAACGCGTGAAATATTTAATAATTTAATACCTAATATAAATTTTAGTCACGTTATAGTGACAAAAGATTCCAGGAAACGTGGTGAAAAATATTTGTACTAGGTATATGATATTTTTTATTTAGTTCTTAGACATACTTAAGTTATTAACACTTTAAATTTAAACTTTTAACGAAATAGGTTAATCTGTATAGTTGATCGACTAAAACCAATAAAATAACTAGAAGAAAAAAATCACGAATCAACTGAATGAGAATAGGTCGAATAGGATATGCCCACTTAAATCAAGGATAGATAAATACCTAATATCAAAATCGTAACAACCATTAATAAGTTTTACATATAGAATTTGAGCATGAATAAAATGTTAAAAACCAACAAAATCAGGTTGAGTCGAAATGTTAAGAAATGGAATAATCTTTAAACAAAGTAATACAATTTCATTACCTGTATATGTATTTAATGAGGTTTAAATATAAGTTAATTTAAGTTGAATAAGTTTTTTTTTTATGTGGTAGTATTCTAAATATGTAATTAGCCATTATACTATGTAAATAAAATCAATTAATGGACAAGGTTAGTTTAAATAATATAAATATAAAAATTAACAGTAGGTATTGTGTATAACAAATAAAACTTTCAGTGCACTATTGTATATTTTTATATTTACCTGAAAGTGATAATTTCAAAGATATTAGCTTTGGATCTTGGATTTGGGGGTCTTTCTTCTTTGTTATTAGCATCCATGTTGAATCTAAAAAAAAACTGGTAGTTACGACAGTTAATTTAACAAAATTAAACAAAATCAATCACGTATTTCATATTTTAATAGATAAAAAAACAAAATATTTGTGATTAAAATAGTCATAGGTAGGTATTTGATCAATCTTAATAAGAAAACAAATGTAAAACTAAAAATAATATAAGTTAAATTTTATATACTAATAATTTTATATATATACCTATATATATATTTTTACTTTAATATAACACAAATATTTTATAGATAAAATAAAATAAATTTATATAATTTATAAACTAATTTTTGTCTATCAAAAAAAATATAATAGATAATATACCTAATGAGCACGTCATATTACTATGAATTTTAATATTTTAAAATGTTGTTTCTTGTTTTATTCAAGCATACGAATATTTTAGTCCAATCAACTAGGTGTTTATAAATAATATATTAGATAACAGAAAATAGGTAGGTACTTACGACTTTTTATTTTTATAGTTCTTGTATTTCCAAATTGTTTTTTATTTCAATTGCATGTAGATACTTATTTAATAAACAGGATAAACTTGTTGAAATTATGTATTTTCATTCATTGTTTTAGAAAATGTATTTAATATAAAATAGTATTTAAATTTATATTTATTAAAATCTCTTATAGTAATATACATTTGCATTAGTTTATTGAAACCCAAAACGTAATACGATCACTGTTATATCTAATAAGGTAAAAAGTAATGGGCTGTTAAGCTATATTAACTGGTATCAGTCATCTAGAAGTTAAGTTAATAAGCATGTTAAAGATAATATGTATGGCCTTCTTGTAGACAGTACGATGGAGGGGATTGTAGAAGTGCATACAATTTGGTTCGGAATAGTTCAGTTTGGAATCAATTATTTGTACTATACACATTTGAATATTATCCTATCTAAAAATAAATATAATCTTTGAAAAATAAATTAAATTGAAATATCCAATCAGTAGCAGTATTTATATTTAATATAATTTGCCACCTACTTTATTTGTAAACGATTACAAATATACGCATTAAATACAGTTAATAATAATTAGGATTTTAAAATTTTATGAAATTTATTTTCTTAAAATATTTAATGCATTTTTCATGAAATATTTCATTTTGATGAAAAATAAAAATAAAATGTTTATTATACCTAAAAGTTACAGTCGTCAACTTTTAAGTGAATATTTTTAAAAGTTGGTTTATTGTATGAAACAAAACAATATGTAACATATTATTTACATATAATTTATAAGTTGTTTAACTATAAAAGTCATAACAAACTATATGATCTAAGTATTAAATAATGAGCCCAGAGAACCTTCACATCACTCAGCCATATATACACACATATTATACGACTTTTGTACACTTTATAATTACTGAAAATACACTATTATTTCATTCATTGTTGGAATTGACTTCAACTTTATAATAAACCATTATCTTTTGGATCGCTGATATACAACAATATTTTAAAACTCATGTAAAAAAAAATGTTTTTATTCTCAAAATAATGCCAAGAATATTTTTCAGCACTATAATATAATTTAGAATATATAAATATCAAATAATAAATCAACAAAAATAATATTTTTTTTTTTAATTCTAAGTGTGTAATCAATTTATTGTTTCTAATCATCTATAACCGAAGAAAGAAGAAAAAATATTTTTCATAATTTCATTGAAATATTTCAAGAACAGTGAAATTTTCAATTTTGAAATATTTCAAATTTAGAACCCTAATAATAATATTAGATCTCTTAGGTACCTACTACACCTATATTTTATCATTTCATCTATTTTTCAGAAATTTGAAAAATCAACTTAATGTACCTACCTTTTTAGAAACTCGCTATTTATTAATTTATGTTACCGATTTTTCATAGATAGTAGATATTGACCATCAAATTGAAAACTATTAATTAAATTTGTTTGTTGATAAAAATTGTATAATAGTTTTTTTTTTAATTTTTTGAGTACCTACGTCTATGTCATGCAATTTGCACAATATCTCGACATAAATATAAATATATTAATTAAAAATCTAAAGTAAATAGTGTATACACTTATGATAAGGAAGTATATTGTTTAAAAATTATGGTAGGTATTCGTCATCAATAAAGTCAAATAAACCATATTCTTATAAATATTTTGAAATCGGTTATTCGATTATATTTATAAGCCAAGGTAAATTTTTAGTAATGATTTTCTGAAGACTTTCCGGGCAGGAAAAACTAACAACTATAATATCGCCACGGGGAAAAAATTACGACAGTAAAATCCAATTAAGCAGCTTATTAATTTTAAAATATCAGAAGATTTTTACCATTGACTATTTATTTAACTTTTTTTAGTGATGTTAATAGTGCCGTGATAACTTTCATTGGCGCCCAAGAGTTATAATATTTGGCACCCTTATTAAACATACATAATATTTAAACATTTGCTTCCCTTTAAAATGTTACAACTTGCCCATATGTCACCCAATTTGTACGGAAATGTATGTAAGGTACAAATCTTTTTTTTGAGGACAAATTAAATAAGATTTATCAATTTTTTTTTCAATTTTTACTGAAAAATAATTTTCAAAATTTCAAACTTCAGACAATTATAAAAAATTATTGTGAATCTACGCTCAATTTTTTTTTAAATTACCTACACTATTAAAATTTATACGGAGCCTTGTTTTACATTTTCATGTTTTTTATCTAGTTAAAAATTTTTCGACAGTAATTGAAAAAAATTGAAAAAATCAAAATTCACTCATGGCTATTAATAGATAAAAATTGAAAAAGATTAAAAATATTTAAAAAATGTTATCGTTCACTTAGTTTGAAATCTAAAATAATATTAATGATATTATGTATTTACTAACTAAATTGAATCTTATTTTCGTTAATACTTGTCAATGTTTGTTCACTTGTAGATTTTAATAAAAAAAAAACATTTTCATAAAATTTTTATTTCTAATAAGTTATAAAATAAATAAAGACAATTTTAATGTATATTATAATTTATTGTATAATACTATAATGTAAATTTGCAATTAGTATCTAATTGATTATACGTACATAACTATATATAATATAGTATACAATTATAACTCATACCTACATTCAAGATCTTAATACATAGTTTTAATCTTCGTTAATACTTGTCAATCGACGTTCATTTGGCATATTGTATCCGTTGTTGTAACTCTTTAAATATTATAAAAAAAATATATTTATGAAATAAAATACACTATTAATTGTTCTAAGTGAAAATGAATACCTCATAAGCTATGCTGTGTAAAGATTGAGCATTGTTTTGTCCAGTTTGTGCTACCATTTTGTAGAAAAATCCATGTTCATTTTTCAATAAATTATGTGGATGATCAAATTCAACAACTGTCCCAGCGTCAATTACAAGTATTTTGTCAGAATCTATCACTGTATTCAAGCGATGCGCAATCGTTAATACAGTACACTTAGAAAATGTATTTCTTATAGTGTTTTGAATTAAAGAATCAGTTCTAAAATATGAAAATAGGAACAACATTTTAGCATTCGTAAATAATTAACAAGTTGTAATATTTTTAAATTCAATTTTTTTACTGTGGATCGACATTTGCCGTGGCTTCGTCTAACACTAGAATTTTGTTATTTCGTATAATTGCTCTAGCCAAGCATATTAATTGTCTTTGACCAACGCTGAAATTAGATCCACCTTCTGACATTTTTGAGTTTAGACCATTTGACAAATCTTCTACTACGTATTTGAGTTCCACCTTAAAATTATAGTCAACTATGTAAATTAATAATAATTGAATAATTTTTTAATGTTTGAAGAGTGTAAATGTATCAGTATATTATACATTATGTATATGTAAGTAGGTATTTAAAACAAAAATTTTACTTCATCTAAAGCTTTCCAAAGGACATGATCTGGGTATTCATCAAATGGATCTAAATTGTTTCTAATTGTTCCTGAAAACAAAACTGGTTCTTGAGGTATGATGGAAATTTTGGACCGCAAATCGTGTAATCCCAATTCGTGTATTTCAATACCATCGATAATTATGTTACCCTCGTTAAAAGCTAATCTAAATAACGCTGCAATCAAAGATGATTTTCCTGCTCCAGTTCTTCCAACAATCCCAACCTTAATAAACACAAATTATTATTACAATTTGTTACAAAATATATTCTGAAACACAGATTAACAATCCACTATGGTATTTTTCACCACCATTATAAATAGCGGACAGATTAACTGAATTTTCATTTTTTCTATACCTACCAAACCCGAATTTTTATGTTAAAATGTAAAGACAAGAAATAGCATTATATGGTTAGGTATATTCTGGAGTTAAATTATTAATCTTATTACTATATAATTTTGCATATTACTTTTTCTGCAGGTGCGATGTTAAAATTCAAATCGTTCAAAACAAATGGTGCATCTGGGTCATAACGCAGATAAAATGTTTTGAATATAATTTGACCTTCTTGTGGCCATATTATTGATGGCTTCTTGTCTAAAATAATATCAGAAATCATTTTATTCATATATATATATATACAAAATAATACTAAGCTGTAAATTACTTTTTTCAGAATTTCATAATATATTAATGTACAGACAGTATTATTACCTGGATGCGATTCAAGAGCTGGTTCTTGTGGTACATTTGAATATTCTATAACTCTTTCGACAGACGTCATTTGGTTTTCCAATTCCGCAGATTGTCTAATTACCCATTGAAACAAACTAGTTAATCCAATTGATTGCGTTATAGCCAACCCGACATTTCCACCATAGGTATCTAAAATCATGTTTAAATTATTGAAACGATCTCCTAATTAGTTTTGAATGCATCACAATTTAATTTGTGAAACAGTTGATCATTATTACCTACTTTTAATATTCCAGTGTTATAAAAAAATTTTTTATCATTATTATAAAAATGACATGTTAAGAATTTTTTAGGCTAAAATATTTAGCTTTAGAATATGGGAATTAAAAATGTATGTTGTCATTCAGAAAACTAATGACTTAAAAAAACAATAACGATAAAAATAGTAAAAATCTAATCGTTTTAAAAAATACTGTTTTGAACGCTTAACAATTATGTAAAAAAAATATTTTCGAAACAATTGTATTGGTGTTCTTTGATAAAAGACTCCCAATATATAAATATATACTTTTAATTAATATCAAATAAAAATTTTTTTTTATAAACTTACCATTATCAACAAATATAAAGTAAAACGTTACAGTACTTATAAATAATAGACAAATTATATCCAACCAAAATCCAAATGCTCTCCCCAAAGCAATAAATAAATACCACGCTGACGAATGTAAATCCTAAAAATAATTTTTAATAAATAGGTCATGAAACATGAAATATTTTAATCTCATATAATATATTACCTGGTGGATGGCAAACTCTTTAGAAAGAATTTGTTCTACTTCAAATGATCTTACTGTAGTCAGTCCCAGGATAGATGCATTCACGTGAGTATATATAGGGCTCCGAGCTAAGTTATTTAGAAAAATAATTAAATGATTTTATAGCTTTAAATTGTATACTGATTCTGAAAGTAGGTGAACTTAATAAGTATACCTTATATTTTCAATACAGTACCTACTTATTGTAAATTATGTAACTTACTAACTCCTTCTAGACGTTTAATGTTACGAGTTGAATTCATATAAACATATCTAATTTTAACAAAAACCATCATTACAATTATTGTTGGAATGATTAAATAAGGATTGACGATTCCCACGACCACAAACATCCCAATCACCATCAAACCAATCTAATAAAGTGTAATAAAGAATACAAATATCTATATTTAAATATAAAATCAATATTATTATATCTTACCTGTATAACATCGACTAATATATTAGGCAATATTTCATCAATTAGTCCTATATCTTTTGAAAAACGATTAAGAATTCGCCCTAATATAAATAAAATTACAATTAAAGTAGTAAAAAAAAATTTAAAAAAAACCTTTTTTACCCGATGGATTTTTATTTAAAAAATTCATTGTTGATCTTGTAATAGCACTGAACATTTTATTATGTAAATTCGTCGATGCCGTAGTGCATACAGATACTAATAAAGTAGATTCCGCTAAGGTAGCTAATATGATTAAGATTGTTAATGCAGCAAAGACAATGACACAAGTATTCCTTGATACAATCCACTGCATCAGTTCTACAGAAGAATCAACTGTGGTAGAGTTGTTTTGACTGATAGGTTTGGTTGCACCAAACACATGTTCTTCTAAATTTACCCTAAAAACAGACCAACGTTTTATAGGAATATTCAGATAATTTATGAGTTGATGAAAACAATTAGGCACTTACCAATACGTTATCCAATAATCTCCACCTGATGCAAGGACTTGTGTATAAATACATATCAATATTAAACTTATAACTTTGCACAAATGACCACCAGAAAAAATATATGACATGTAAACATTAAATGATATATTTCCCGAAGAACGGGTTTCAGCTACTTCCCCAGGTTGAGTTATAATTTCGCTAAATTTGGTTTCTTCGATTGATGACGTAACACTTAAGACAGACTCTTGTCGAATATACGGTATGGAACGTGCTATATTATTATTGCTAGATTTATCCATTTTACTGTCATTACCGGGTAAAACTGTGGTGTCAGTAGACAATTCGAGTAATTTAGTGAAGTCCAAACCAGAAGTTTGGAGTTCTTTATAAGAACCTTCTGTTACCACTTTTGCCTAACACAGAAAGTAATATGAAAAGTAGAAATGTTAAAGTTCTACACTTATACAATTATATATTATGACATAATGTGATATTATTATTACTTACATTTTCCATCAAAACAATTTGATCTACATTAATTAAGTATTGAATTTGATGGGTTACGAGTATACAAGTCTTTTCTTTGAGGTAATCTATACATTTTAAGATAATTAAATTACTGATGTCAGATACGATGTTAAAAATGTTTAAGTACTTTTTATGCATTTTTCGTATAAATGCTTTCCAACACGAGTGTCAACTGCTGATAGAGGATCATCCAATAAATAAATATCTGCTTGTTTGTATATCGCTCTATATTAAACCATATAATAGTACCTATTTGAGTATTTTTCAAAGAATAAATAAACTCATTACCTTGCTAAATGTATTCTTGCTCTTTGTCCACCACTAAGAGAAACTCCTCTTTCCCCTACTATTGTTCTATCACCGTATGTCAAATGTTCCAAGTCAGTTTTCAATGCACAAACTTGTATAACCTAAGTCACAATCAAACAAGAAAATAAATACTAAATTAGTATTTTGGTTTGTAGTTTTAAATTATATGAAACAGTTTACCCTTTTATAACGATCTTTATCCATTGGTGAACCAAATAAAATATTTTGTTTTACAGAACCTGCAAATAACCATGGTTCTTGTGATGCGTAAGACACTACTCCACGCACCGAAATGTTTCCTTCAGAAAGTGGTAACTCTTGTAAAATTGCTTGTATCAACGAACTCTATGAAATGTAACGGTTGTGTGAAAGATGAAAAATGGTTATAGGTTAGGTTATTTATATTATTTATACTTTTCCAGCTCCAGCTGGACCGATTATTGCAACCAAACGACCTGGTTTTACAGTTAAATTGATATTGTCTAATGCATTATCGGTTTGAGTGTCTGACCACTTGGCAGTTGCGTTCGATACAACTATACCAGAATTACTTATTTGTTCGGTATCATTTTGATTGCTACCATTTTTATTTGGCATTTCAATACCATTACTTGATTTTTCCAACATAATAGTAGTAGTTTTTTGACTTATTGGTCGTTTATCCTTCTCTTCGCGTAATAGGAAATCCTATAAATTAATTTAAATTATTATTAAATAATATAAATAAAAATGTTGTATATTTTATTTAATTATCTTTCATACCTCAAATCTTTTGATTGAAACTAGTAATTCAGCAGCTAGACTTATCCCTGGTGGGAAAAGTAATGTTAATGACGTCCGCAAAATGCTATAGTATGATGTCATAACAAATACCTTAATTTAATAAGATATGAAATTAAATTAAGAATTACGATATGATATTGTATTGTTTATTTGTTTACTAATTACATAATATGATACAATATTGAATTGATTAAAGTATTATACAATTATGAATTAAGTATATAATGACTAATTATATAAGTAATGAATATTAATTCAAATATCATACAATGAAACCAGAAACTGGATGAAACCAGCTGAACATCTACCTGCAGGGAATAATTTGGAGTGGCCAGTGTGGTGAAAAATAAACAGACTAAGATTAGGTGTAGGGTAGGCCAAGGAGAATCAGGCAATGTCGTTGACTCCAAAAACCGCACACATTTAATAGAAGTTTCTAATTTCTGGCAATGAGAAATTTGACACACAACTCCCAATAATACCATACTACGCTATCAATAGACTGACACCAGTTTAACTATTTTACTATTTTTTGAATTTGATTTATAATCTTTTGTATACATGTTTTTCTTGTTTATTTTTTATTTGTTTTATGTTATCTACTCATTTTGTTAATTTACAGGGTGGCTCCTCTCTCTGGGCAGGCAAATGTCTAGAGTGAGAGGCCGCCACCCTCCGACCGGGCATGATAGAAACCTACGAATGCCCGATTTGAAATTCTGTCAAACCAAACATACGTGTTTACCAAAAATCTACAGTACCCTACCCCACAATTTTAAAAATCACCCAATGGCCTAAGTGTACCGTTACAACCGTTACAAGCGTTACCACCGTAAACCTCACAATAGCTAATAGTCATAGTTACCGGGCTCTAGACCAATAAAAAATAAACTAAAACTTCTATATATATATTTTTTTTCTATTGAACTAAAGCATCGTGGCCATTAACATTTTGTTAGGGGTTTACGGTTGGTTTTAGAAAAACGTATGTATGTGGGGAGATAATTCGTCACTAAAAACCCGGTGGTCATCCATCCGGGAGCTAGCGACGCTGGACAATACTTGACCTCAGCACACATTTTTCACTGTGGCCACCAACCACGCCACACCAGGCCCCAAAAATTGAAAAATGTATTAGGTATATAAGATAACCGTGAATTATGATGTAAGTGGTTTACCTATAATAGTATGATAATAATATAATTATTAGGAATAGGTAGGTAGGTACTACATTACTTTTGATGCGGTTATGTAGTTTCCAAGCAGAACGTATGAAAAAATGTTTACAAACAATGCGATTCTTGTGTTAAATATAAAGAACGACGACAAAATACGTTTTATGTACGACGATTCAATAATTTTGGTCATTTCTTTTCTAAAATCAACCGAAATATTTTTATTTTGTTTATTTAATTTAAGTTATTTTTTTTAATAAATTACTTTCTTAATTGTCTTGTAAGATTATCAAAAAATGGTTCCCAAGTATACATCTTGATTGTTTGTAATCCCGATATTATTTCATTCATTAAATGAACCCTCTCGTCGGTTCGGTTCGCTGTTTTTAATCGAATAATAGATGTCTTCGACGCCAACCAGACTTAAATATAAATCGAAAAAACAGTTTAAATAAATATTAACCAACATTTAAATTATTCTTTACTAACCTTGTAATGGTATAAAGATGAGTAACGTGCCCACTCCTATAACTGATGACACGCCTACTTCTTGCCATAAAAAAAAAATCGTAACAAATGTTTCCAAAGGGCCGAGCCACAAGAAAGGTAAATATATTACAGACACATCAAATCGGTTAACATCGTTTGACATTAAGTTAATTATATGTCCAGTTGTGCTCGGATCCAGCGAATTTATTTTGAGCCGCAATGCCTAATAAAATAAACTATATTGTCAAATATGTATGTTTATATAAGTAATATTTTTAAAAGTTGGTAATATATTATTATCTGGATAAAATATAATATTTTTATATCCAAAACAATTTTTTATGGATAAATAGTCTATTATTATTATCATTATTATTATTAAGTGGCGCATTAGATTATATTGCGTAAAATTTAAAATATCTTTAAAATATTTAATAGTTTATAAATTATATAAAAAAGATACTACGTATTTAATAAATAAAATAAATAAGAATATTGTCAATGGGCATAGGTGCTATGTCTATAACATAATATTGTAGGGAAAGTAAATGTAAGAAATAAATATATTGATAAAAATAAATAATTAATAATATAAACATTAATTTCATGATATTACATGAAATTATTAATATTCTTATACAAGGTGAGTAAGATATAATATTATATACATTATATATAGTTAATAATAGTAATATTGATTGAAAGTAATACAATAGAAAATAATTGTTGACATTATTTTCTAGAAAATGTTTACTTAGGCTCGGTATTATATGTTAAAGTTTAAGTATAGTATTACCTAACCTACCTTATTGTAAAGTAGATAACATGTCGCTACGCGCATTTTCATCGCTATATGTGCAATTGACATGCTGACGAAGCTATAGATAATTGCTCTTATTAACAAAAGTGAAATTAATCCGATTGCTAAATATACTCCAACTGGATTTTGATCAAAAGATGACGTATTAGTTTCAAAATGATTGACTATTAATCCTACCATAGTTGAAATGCTTATGCTATTTAACAAAAATAATAAGGATCAATAACTATATAGTTATCTTAATAATTAATATTCTTACAAATTATATAGTATATATACTCGTAAATATATAATAATTTAAAAAAAATACAAACCAATGTTCCACATATCGAGGCATTAAGAGGACTTCGTACCCGCATATATTGTCTCCGTCTTACACATGTATGACATAACACACATTTTCATTCACCAGTTTCAATAGTGTGCTGTTGGTTTTGATATTAGAGCGAATTGACCTATTATCAAAATTTTAGGTAATATTTGTGTACTGTCGTTGGTTTTTTACGATATGTTTATTGTTGAGTGAATTATGAGTATTTTCCAATATCGGCTAACTAATTTAAATATCGTAATATCGTAAAAAACCAACTAGATAAAACAGATATTGTTTTTACCTGAAAATCTTATAATAGGTCAATTCGTTCAACTATCAAAACCGATAGAAAACTATTGAAACTGGTGAACGAAAATTTGCTACGTGTATAAGACGGGACAATATTAGCGGCGCGACAACCTCTTAACATTACTGAAAAAAAAGTTATATCTTTATATGATATTATTATATTTTATCTACAATAAATTATATTCTAAAACATTACCTACCTTAAAATAATCTGGAATACCGTCAAAACAGTTACATTAAACATAAAGTTTGTGCCAAACATTTTAAATAGCGTCTTGAGAAAACTAGGCTCCCGGTTATTAGTTTTTGCATTTATTAATTCGTCATCCCAAAATCTAGAACAAAATTAATACAAAAATCGATTTATTATACTTTCTAATATATTGATTAAAATGTGTGTATAAACACATAGATAATAAACTATTTACTTTTGTAATTTATTTCCCAATAAAGCTGACGAATCACCATCCAAAACATTGTATAAGTCAATCAAATCTAATTCTTTATTTAATCCTTTTTTGATAAAATTTAAAATCCACCTTTAAATAATAAAAATATGTTAAAGGGATATTAATCATTCAATGCAATTTTAATTTTAAGATATTCCTATTAAATAGCTTATTTAATTGTTTAATTACGAATGCCTTTTAATAAGTAGGGAAGTAACACAACCTCCTATTTAAACTTCTTTTGATATCCCATGGTATCGTGTTGAAGTAAAGTTCGGAAACTAATGGATTTGTACGGTTAGTCAGACACATGCAAAATCATTTTTAAAGCGGGTCAGAACATTTCAGAGACGGTTTGAGTATGTAATGAATGCAATGAATGATTTTATGCACATAAAAAGGAGGTTTTTTTATATATTCTTAAGGTTGTAATGATAAATTTATTGAAAGGTTTAAATCTATTAATGATTGGATGCCTCTGCTCCAAATGGTTATGAGTAAGGATTTATAGATACTCACTTTAGTATTAAAATTGAGATATACCTAATATTTACCTATATTTACCTCGATACGGGTAGAGAGATTTTTTTTTTTTTGTTATGGACCGGCTAAGTCAGACGTCTATATCAAGATTAAATCCTTAATAGTAAATAATGGACATTGGAAACTTATAATAACTTGATCGTTTAGGATGACCAGAGGAACACCGCAATGTTTAAGTGAACAGATTTATTAACTTATAATATTCTCCATTTAGAGAACCAGGAATTTTCCAGGATAGCAAGCTATTTATGTTAGGTTTTTAGTAATTTCTAGCTTTATTTGTATGTGTTTATTAAATTAATATTTTTAATATTTTTTATTGACTATAAAATAGGCATGCTACTGAGGTGTATGAGGTGATTATCTTGAGCCGTATATAATAAAGTAGCTCTCTGGCAGACTCCTGTCAGAATAGGGAAGATGGAATTTAGGAATGAAAAGATAGTAGGTACCTGCCAAAACGAAGTAAGTAAGTTACAAAAGTTGGTGATCAACATTTACATAGGTGCCTACAGTGTAACAGAAATAATTGACAAATACGAACAACACAAAATAACCTTTTAAATTCACATTTTTTTTTTATAACATATTATAGGTACCTATAATTAAAAATAAGCATACCTAATATTTAAATCAAATTAAAAAGATAGATTAATACACAATTTATTAGTTTATTATATTAATAGATATTAGTTTACTTAATTACTAATTTTACTAATATGTAGGTATTAAAATTATATCAGTTCTTCCTGTTACACTCAAGGTTTCTTTGATTAAAAATGGTCCATTTTCTTAGATATATTATGGAAATCATACAAAATAGTTTAAAAAAGATTACATACATTAAAGTAGTTTAGTCCAAGATCTATTAATGATTTTTTTTATATAAAACTATACATTCTATTTCATATGAATATAAATTTAAAATTTTAACAATCATTAATAATTTGCGGGTTTTTTTTCACATAATATAAATTTTAATAAAATAAAACAATAAAGTTGTATTAAAAGTTTACCTATAAGTTATAATTTCAAAAATATTAGCCTTTGATCTTGGATTGAGTGGTTTTTCTTCTTTGTAAGTCGCGTCCATTTTAAGTCTAGAATAGTAATAAATAAAAAAATGTAAAATTTGTGATAATATTTTAAACAAAATTAAGAATTTATTTAATTATTAAGAATAAAAGCTATTTTAATAAGTGAAAAAGGATTTAGAGACTGTAAGTATATCTTATTGTCATGACTATGTTATGAATAATAATTTAAAATTTAAGCATTATATATTTTTCATCATCATATATCTATAGTATATCGATGCATATTATAATAATAAAATTCATTTTATATAATATTGTGATTAAAAGCCAGCGGTGCGACGTGTATCATAAAAAAAATTGATGTTGCTCAAATAATTTTAGGTGACCTACCCCTCATAATATTATCATACCAACCTATACAATTTTTTATTTTTTTTCTATTAATAGTCAATACCCACTCATCCATATTTAAGGTGTTGCCTGAGCAACACTTGGACCCTATGTATCGGTGTTCAGATTAGATAAGATTTTTTTATCATGAATACTTATTTATCTAGATATAATTTAGGATATATTTTAGTTGGGCACTAGGAACATAATAATAATAATGATATAAATAATAAATAATTACATTGTTTATAAGCCATAAATTTGGTTTGAAATTTTTATAAATATTTAAAATGCGTTTGTACAATTTTGCGGTTTTTATCAATAAAAAATGTATCTAGACGAATTTATTTAGATTAGTAAAGAATTATCTAAGATGAACGTTTATATACCTTATAACTATTTATCTAGATAAGATAAAATATGAACAGATAATTATCTAGATAAGTCCGAACACTGTCTATGTTACACGCCACTTTTAAAAATCTATCTAAAATCAAATTTTGTGCTCGGAGTATATTTAAGTTCAAAACAATGAAAATCTAAAATAGTGTTAGAAGAAGTTTATCTAGGCTCGATTTTCGATATTTTTTTTTCATTGTCCAATATTTAACTCTAAAACTTGTGATATTTTACTTTTTGAATTTGAATTATTGAGTCAAAAATTATCTTTTATACAGGCATAACTTCTCTTATACAATATTGATAATAGGTGTATTTACTCTAAAACCACTTAATAAACCATATTATTGGAAAATACAAAAATACATTTTCATAGAATCTTTGAATACTATTCATATCTCTTAATAATGAGGATTTTTTTCACAATATTACAATTCAGAGTCTAATTTGAACTGAAATAATATGTAAGATGAATTGATGAAGTACAAATTATTATGTATATGGTTTATTATAGCCTAATAAATATTAATAGTAATACACATTTTTCAAAATTTAATGGCCTAAAGTAATACTTAGAAAAATGTGTTCTAAACAAAAGAAACTACTTACATTTTTCAGAATTTTTTTTTAATTTTTTTGAATTTTTTTTGAATATATTTTATTTTCTGTTGCTCAACTGTCATACGTACTACTTGTTTAGTATAATAACATTCAATATCTGTATGGCTGCAGTAAATTATAGTAACTAAGAGCCAATAATTCAGGTTTATGCATGGATAGGTATAGTACCTATTCAAGTGCATAAATATCATTACGTCATAATCAATTGTAAACGATAAGTTCATGCCTTATATTGCGCTGCTTTAATAAATAATTTCCTAATGAGATTAACTTATTGTAGACTATAGCTCTAAGTGCAATAAGAAATTTAAATATAGTGAAGTGATGTAATCATAGAAATATATTAGGTATATAATAAGATACCTATATAATGGTAATATTTCGACGGCACTTATGCTGTTATGATTCTTATTTATTTTGGTATTACATTTAGTTTATCATATACACACGGAAAATATAAATGATTGATTTATTACTTTTTACTTTACAAATCATTCATCATTCCTCGTCTTACACGAATCAGTAATCAATTGTTATTACCCACGCTATACCTAACCTATGGTAATGCTAAGGTAAAATAGTGCTCATATGGACTAAAAAGGGGGGCTAATTTGACCTATAGCCATTTTTGGATAAAAAATGTACTTTTGCTCAAACTGTCAATGCCCAATATAACATTATGGGACCAGTGGCGTGCCAAGGAATTTTCAAATGGGAGGGGAGATGTTATAATTAATAATATATTTTAATGAATTGTCGTGTTAATATACCAAAAACACAAATAAGGGGCTTCATGTTTCAAGTCATCGAAACCGTTTCTGCAAGTTGTTCAATTAAAATAACATCAGTAAACTGAAAAAATGTACCTATTGCGTTTTTAAAAATAAACAAAAAAAGCGGGTAAGTGGAAGTCACTCTGCTATACAGTAGGTTACAACAGGGTCATTAAATAATGGATTGTATTAATTTTAAATTCAATGATATAATATCATTGTATAGGTACGAAAAACGATTCTGAGCGGAGATGGTTTGTCTAGATTATTAGAATGTGTTTAAATTATATTTATATTGTTATTATTAATACGGTAGCCGGTTAAGTTAAATTATTATTATTATATATATTTTGTATATAATAATATACTTTAGATGTTTTGAGTAATAATATTTTTAAAATATAACACAGAACTAAAATCTTTCTTCTACGTTTAAATATATAATTTTGACCAAATTTGAGCATAAAATAACAATTAAAGTTAGGGTAAGTGGATGTCGCTCTTCCGTAGATACAGTAGGTTTCAAGTGGGTCACTGTATAATGGACGGTATTAAATTTGAATTCAATGATATAATATCATTTTATACGAAAAACGACTTTGAGCGGTGATGGTTTGTCAGAGTGGATATTTGATATTTTATTTATAGTTTTATTACTTATTAGTTATTATTAACACTGTAGCCGGTGGGTTGGATCAATATTATAAAATTACAACAAAATAACTAAAAATGTGATTCTTGGTTATTTAGTATGTAATTTCCTCAAATTTGAACATAAAATAACTATAAAAAAAAGTGGGTAAGTGGATGTCGCTTTGCTGTACAGTAGGTTACAAGTGGGTTCACTGTAATGGATGGTGTTAAATTTAAATTCAATGATATAATATCATTGTATAAGAAAAACGATCCTGAGCGAAAACGGTCAGTCAGCCTATGAAATATTGATATTACCAAGTATATTTGATGATATTATTGTGAATAAAGTAATTTATATAAAAACAATTTATGTGGAATCTTGTTTTAAATTTGTAATCATTAGCTATAAAAGTTGAACATTTTATTAATTTTTATACAAATAAACAGTAGGTATATACATAATATAACATGCTATTAGCCCGAAACAAAAATAATATTGTAACTTAAATTATACGTTGTAAGGCAGATTTGGACTCACAGTGGAATTCAATTTTATTATTTCACGTAATAGTATGCAACAATAGAGTATGAATTCATATTATTAATACAATATGTTACGCATAGTTACGCAACAACTGATATAATAGGTTTAATAATTATGCATTACAACTTACAAGTGTAGTTTGTGCATAACACGGCAACACAATATTATATTACTGTCGTTGTCACTTATGTAATAGCCAATATTGGTAGGTAATACTGTAGTGGGTACCAAACCTACTTTTAAAATATGAAGTACCTGCATGACAATGATTTAAATGAGGAATACAATGCACGGGTTTTCAATTTTTTTTTTAAATTCTGAGCGGAACTATAAATGTATTGATTTTATAATGATATGTGTTTTTATTATTTAAAACCATAACTAAAATCCATAAAAGGTTATATAAAATAATTAATTTGTGACGTAATTAAAATAATAGAAATTACTGCAGATGAAGAGGCAAATAATGCAGTGCCATCAATTGGATTTATTTTGGCAGGTCTATAGTGGGCCCCTACAACTGCCCCCTAGTATCTTTTTAGCAGTCTACTTAGGATGTTTTGGGAAGGTGTGAGAAGACAGAAGTTTGATTTTAAGCTCTTTGGTGAAGCGAGGTATAGTGAGCTTTTGCTAACTGATTTGGTGTTTGAACTTTGAGGTTTTTATGGAGATTGTTATTATTTGTTATATACAATGGAGCGGAGAAAATTTGACGAAGAAAAATGGACTGAAACATCTGGGGCGTTATGCAATTTGAGGGTTTGGCTGATCAGTGATATACTTGGATTCCATATGTTCAGACTTCAGACGTGTATTATTATGGCTTTATATACCTATTGTGAGTTTACAGTTGATTGACAATTTAGATCAGATAAAAGGACGAAGAAGGTGGAGGCCTGGAATTAGTTGATTTTCGTTTAGATTATAGGCGTGGAGCCCAGGCGCTTGTTAAAAGTTAAGCCTAGATATCTTACTTTGGATACGGTAGGAATTATGTTGTTGATTATTTTTGCTGGTGGACATATCCTGGGCGTAAAGAAAAAGTTATAATAAATTATGACTAAATCATGAAATGATTTTGTTAATTTTAAACTTCCGACAGTTTGACCAATAATGAATCATAAAGGTTTTCAATCTTGAAGTTTTTTTTTCAGCTGTAATAATAATATAAAAAAACATTTTTAATTTAAAATACTTTTTAGTAGACAAATAAACAACAAAATCTTACGGTAGGTACATGATAATTATTGATATAACATGACAATTGCATTATAACACATTTTTAGAGTATGTTAAATTAACAATTAAAATTAGACAAATATTTATTATTTAACCTAAACCTAATGCATATAATTATGTTTACTATCAGAGCTCACAAACAGCACTCTTTACTAGAAAAATGTTGGATTGATGCTGCCATACTTATTTCGTACAGGAAAATAAGGATTAAGGAATGATTGAGTTTATGAAAATTTGAAGATCAATAACATTTTTTTTTCACGATTTGATAAGATATTCTTTCGTTGAAATCATTCTATTATAGCTCTGTAAAGTAATATAAAAAAAAACATATTTAAATATAAAATTTACTAGCCGATAAAAATGTCTAATACCTCTGAAGCTGCACTGTGTAACAATTCTGCAGTGGTCGGCCCAGTTTGTTCCACCATTTTATAGAAGAACCCATTTTTATCTTTCAACAAATTATGTGGATGGTCAAATTCAACCATTGTACCTGCATCTATTACAAGCACCTTGTCTGAGTCTATAACTGTATTCAAACGGTGAGCAATGGTTAATACCGTACACATTCGGAATTTATTTCTAATAGTATTTTGGATAAATGCATCAGTTCTACAAAAAAAATTATTATAAATATTCATCATTATAAAACAGAACATGCTATATAATATATATATATATTATATTATTTAAAGTTTATAGTTTTACTGTGGATCAACATTGGCAGTGGCTTCATCCAATACAAGAACCTTATTGTTTCGTACAATAGCTCTAGCTAAACACACCAATTGTTTTTGGCCAACACTAAAATTGGAACCACCTTCAGACATTACTGAATTCAGACCATTGGGCAATTCTTCAACAATATATCTGAGTTCCACCTATAAAATAAACAAGTAAAAAATATAATTAATATATATATATATATATATATATTACTTTTGAGGATCAAAGATTGACTTAAAACGTTTACTTCATCTAATGCGTTCCAAAGAATGTGATCTGGATATTCATTAAATGGATCTAAATTGGTTCGCATTGTTCCTGAAAACAAAATAGGTTCTTGAGGGATGATAGAAAGCTTAGACCGCAGCTCGTGAAGTCCTATATCATGTATTTCTACATCGTCGATGATGATATTGCCTTCATTAATGGCTAATCTAAATAATGCTCCAATTAACGATGATTTTCCAGCACCAGTCCTTCCTACGATTCCTACCTTGTAGAATAAATTTATAATTTATAATATTAATTAATATCGTTAGTTTCTAGTTTCTGTAGTACTTTTTCCATTGATTCGATGTTTATATTGAGGTTTTTGATAACAAATGGACTATCTGTGCCATATCGAAGATAAAAGTTTTTGAAAATAATCTGCCCATTCATAGGCCATTCCGTAGGTGGTTTTTTTTCTAAGTAAAAATATCAGTTTAACCATTTATATTTTTATATAAGTGATTAAAACGTATTAAAATTATATATTATTATTACCTGGCGATGATTCAAGAGCATCTTCCTGTGGGATATTTGTGTATTCAAGTACTCTTTCAACTGAAGTCATTTGGTTCTCTAATTCGGCTGATTGTCTCATTCCCCATTGGAACATCCCAGCCAGACTTATTGCTTGTGTAATAGCTAAACCAACATTTCCTCCATATGTAGCTGAAATAAAATAGGATAAAATCATATACTATTGAACGGTTACTTAAATGAATATTTTTACAATGCCTTAATAAGTGGGTTCCACTGACTAGTTTTAATAGTTACTATGTTATCCACCTATTTTATAAAATGAATATATATTTTTTTTATCAATTTGTTTTTATAATAATTTATACAATGACTATTATTTCTTGAAAATAAAGTTTATTTATGATAAATTATTAAATATTATCTTTTGTTATACTTAATCATATATTTTTCTTCATTATAATATATTATTTTAAACTTACTGTTTCCGATTATCAAGAAGCTGAAAGTTACAATTGATATATAGATAAAACATACTATATCCAACCACAAACCAAATGCTCTACTCGAACAGATAAATATATACCAAGTCGATGAATGTAGATCCTAGAATGATATTATATAGTATATAGATAAAAGAACAATGTTTAAATATTCATCACGAACTTGATGGTAGTCAAATTCATTAGACAGAATTTGTTCTGCTCCGTATGCTCTTATTGTGGTTAAACCTTGAAGTGATGCATTAAAATGGGCAAATACGGGACTTCTTGCTACACATTAACAACACAAATTAATATTTATTTTTTTTTAAAACTTTCTGTTTTGATTAATAATCAAATTAATTTTTGTTGTACTTACTAACTCCTTCCAAACGTTTGACACTGCGGGAAGTTGATAAATAAAATACTCGAAGTTTGTAAAATATAATGGCAATGACAAAAGTAGGTATCATAAGGTAGAAATTGATAATTCCAATAACTATTACAATTGCCATTAATAATAATCCAATCTAGGTTAACCGATGAATATTAATAACATTATACATATTGAAATATTGAAATAAAGCTATTTATATATATTTAAATATATTACTTGAATGCAATCCAATGATGCTGCTGGTAACATCTCATCAATAGCTCCCATGTCCTTTGAAAATCGGTTAAGAATACGTCCTTTGTTATAATAAAAATAAATAATTATACACAACATGGAAATTATATTTAAATGTATTACTTAATTACCTGATGAATTTGTGTCAAAAAAAGACATTGTAGCTCTTGTTATAGCGCTGAACATGTTATTGTGCAAAGTCATTGAAGATTTCATACAAACTGATACGAACGTAATGGACCTGATGATAATTCCAACTATCATCATTAAAGTTAAAACACCAAAAACAATGAAACATGTCTCTCGAGAAATTGACCACCACAATAATTTCGTAGACGGTTCACCGGAAACATTTTTCACTCTATAAAAAACATGTTCTTCTAGATTTACCCTAAAAAATATATAATACTAAATAATATTTTTCAGCAGATTAGAAACACGTTATATTATACCAATAGGTCATCCAAAAATCTCCACCTGATGCCAGAACTTGAGTGAATATACATATGATAAAGAAGAATAATATTTTACAAACACTTCCACTGGCAAGAAAATACGACGAGTAAACATTTTTTGAAACACTTCCTGATGTACGAGTTTCAGATGTTTCGGCAGGCTCTTCGTTCAGGCTGAATTGGATATCTTCAATCGATGATGCGATACTTTGCATAGACGTTTGTCGACTGTAAGCTATTCTATGGTTATTAAGAGTTGTATTTTTGGAAATATTTTCATTATAAGATGCGGTTGTTGTTTCTACTGCAGGTGACCCAAGCATTTTCGTAAAGTCTAAATCAGATTTCTGAAGTTCCTGGTACGAACCCTCAGTCAAAACATTTCCCTGGAAGACCATTAATTATGTTAAATATAAAATTACTAAAAAGAGTAATAGGTATTATATTTACTTTATGCATGAGTATAATTTGATCTACACAACTCAAGTATTGTATTTGGTGGGTAATAAGAATACATGTCTTCTCTCTAAGGTAACCTATTAAATGGAAGTAAAATGTCAATGAATATTACACCAATATTTTTAAATATCATTACCTTTAATACATTTTCTAAATAAATGCCTGCCAACATGAGGATCCACTGCTGACAGAGGATCATCCAATAAATAAATATCCGCTTGTTTATATACAGCTCTGGTATTATGATATTAACAAAATTATTTTTACTTATTTATTACTAAAAAAAAGAAGAAAATTGTTTTCTTTTACCGTGCCAAATTTATTCTCGCCCTTTGTCCACCACTGAGAGAAATTCCTCTTTCTCCCACAACCGTTTTATCACCATATTGAAACTGTTCCAAGTCAGTTTTTAATGCACACACTTGTATAACCTTTTTTAAATTAGAAAATAACAATAATAGATAAATATTCGACTAGACACAATTAAATGGTTATTACAAATGCTTACTTTTTTATAACGCTCGGCGTCCATTGTTGAACCAAATAGAATATTTTGTTGTACAGAACCAGCAAATAACCATGGTTCCTGAGAAGCATAAGAAACTACACCGTGCACTGTTATTTTTCCTCCGGATAGAGGTAATTCTCGTAAAATCGCTTGTAATAATGAACTCTATAATTTATTTATTTTTTTAATATTTACAAGCTATTAAAATAATAAAGTATGCATTTATGTATACTTTTCCAGATCCCACGGGACCGATCACTCCAACTAATCGACCAGGTATTACAGTTAGATTAATATTTTTGAGAGAGTTTTCGGTTTGAGCTTCTGTCCACTTAGCTGTAGCATTGTTTACGACGATTCCAATGTCGTCCAACTGAGGTGATCCATTGTCATTATATTTTACATTAACCGATGACAAATTTTTATTAGTAATTATGACTTTTCTGTTAATATTAGCAACTTTCTTGTTAGATTTTGAGGGATTAACTGTTTGATTCTTATTTTCGTCGTACATTAAAAAGTTCTAAGACAATACATATTATTTATATATCCGATATATTTATTAACAATTTATTTCTTAAATGATATTTACTTATTTTTTATCTTTCTAATATATTTTATATTATATTATTATTGCAAGGTACCTGGAGTCGTTTAATCGATATAAGCATTTCCGCTACTGTTGCAATTCCTTGAGGAAAAAAACATGTCATTGTGTTCCGCAATAAATTATAATACGAAGTTATGACAAATACCTAAACGGGTTGAACTAATTATTTATAAATAGCATTTTTCAACCTTTGTATTTAATTACACAATTAATTTTACTTGTTGGGCAGATATATAGTTTCCAAGTACCACATACAAAAATATACTGAAAACCATTGCAACCCTAGTATGAAAGGACCCAAAAGATAACATTACAGCTCTGCAGTACGATGATCCTTTAATCTCATTTATTTCTTTTCTACAACGACAGGTCTAATTATTTATTATTTATTCAAGTAGTAATCTATTAGATTCTAGATCAAACCTTCTTGCATATTCTACAAAATTTGCGAAAGGTTTTTCCCAAGTGTACATTTTAATAACTTGAATTCCTGATATTATTTCATTCATCAAACGTACTCTCTCGTCGGTCCTAATGGCTGTATTTAATCGATATTCAGATATTTTCTTTCCTATCCAACCTGAAAATAAGAATAACATTAATTATTAATTCGTGTTACGGTGATAGATATTAATAGTATAGGTAAATGGAACTTTTGTGAAAATATATTTTATACAAACCTTGTATTGGAATGGCCATAAGTAATATCGCTACTCCAATTATTGATGACACTCCAATTTCTTGCCACAAAAAATATGTTACTAAAATTGTTTGTAAAGGACCTATCCATAGATAGTTGAGAAATATTACTACAGTGTCGAATCGGTTTACATCATTTGATATCAAATTTACTGCTTGACCAACAGTAGTTTCACCAAGAGCCGTTTTACTTAGTCGCAATGCCTTGGTAAAATAAAATTTAATTTTGTAAGTAAACTTTGTTTGGAAATGTTCTATATTTATTACTTATTATATAGTTTTTATGTTTTGATCGATCGAGTAAAGAAGAAACTCGAGATAATACATTTTTTATAACATTGGGATCAATTGCATTGTAAGTGTTTACCTATATAGAGTTGTATGTACGTTTTTAAAATTATTAATTTATGTTTATTTAATAAAAAAAATATGTTTGCATAGATTATGTTGAGATTAAATGATACCAACGCAATTTATTCATAATGTTATTTATTTATTTTTTAAAGCATATTTACCTTTTTAAATATTAAAGAACAACAGGCAACACGCATCTTCATACCGCAATGTAAAATTTCAATTTGTATTGCATGATACATGACTAATGTAACTAGCATGTTTAATACCAATAATGTTGCATACATGTACGCGTGGTTTATACTATGTGTTTTGTTTGACAAATTCGGGTTGAAGTATGATAACAGTCCACCGATGAGTAATGGTTGACACATTCTATATGGATAAAGAATTTTTAGTAATAATAATATCACACATTAGTTATTAATTTAACAATAATAGGTTTTTAAATCTTCTAAAATCATTATTGATTACCAATATGAAAACTATTTGGTCAAAAATACAGTTAGAGAGATTTAAAATATGAATGTTACGTCTTAAATAATATTTTTTAGAAATGAAAATTAAATTAAGGACCATTTGGAATTTAAAATTAAATTAAGAAATATTCCATACTTAGTAAATATTACTAGGTTCTTATTGTTAGCATTTATAAATATAGCTATGTTAAGCTACGATATTTAATAAAAAGATGAATCACAAGTAAAATATCAGTTTGATATAATAGGTGTGAAAACTATAAAACAGCACTGATTTTAATATAATGCTAAATACTAATATTGAATTTCATATTTTTATATGTTTTGTTTCGTGTGTATTGTGTATAAATCAGATGTAATTTGCATATTATGTGACAGTAATTATATTTAAAAACACAATTTTTACCTTAGAAAAAGTTCGACGATTAATTGTAGTAATCCTAATAACATAAACTTAACTCCAAACATTTTGGTCAAAGCTTTTGTCAAACTTGGTGATCGATTCGCCTTTTTAGCATTGGCGAGCTCATCGTTCCACTTTCTTAAATCAAATTAATTAATATTAAAATAAATAATATTCAAACACACAATAAAATTAAATACTGCAGTTAGGTATCAATTATTAATAAATAATAATAATAATATTTATCATATTATAAATATATTTACTCCTCTAATTCCCTGCCTAATGACGATGACGTGTGATCATTTAATGTTGCATACAAATCATCAACTTCTAAATCTCTTTTTCCTCCAGTTTTGAAGAGTTTGTACATCCATCTTAAGAAAATGTAGACGAATGTATTAAATACAAAATAAATCTGTTTAATAGGTATACATTTCAATTCACTATATATTTATTCACTATACTTACAATACTGTGAATATTAAGTATTAGGTACTAGATAGGTATTATTAATTACTAGCACAACTATTAATAGGTAGCTGAAAAATACAACTTTTATAATTTTACTACCTATATAAGATTTTGATATAAGATTTACCCAAACGTGAGGATTTCAAGGATGTTTGCATTGGCTCTTGGATGTGAAGGCCGTTCATATTTATTACCAGAGTCCATATTAAACCTAAAATAATAGATAACATAAAATAATATATTAATAGGACATATTTGTATTAATTTCAACACCTTTATTGGTGGTCAAATTCTTTAGTTATAGGGGAGGGGGTGGTGGTGATTATTTTAACATACACTATTTTATCATTAAAATACAATTTATTGGTACCGTTTTATTGCTATATTTAATCTATTGTGCGTATTCAAAAAAAGGCTATTGGGAGATTTTGTTCTTCATCAGTTTGTCCATCACTGTTTCAACGCATAATAAACGTATGCGATTATAACATATCATGTTTAAATTTAGAACTGATCCAAAGCAGGCACTAATAAATCATAATATAAACTCAAAATATTTCAATATTTCAGTAAGATAAAAGACTTAAGTATATACTGTTTGGGTATTATAAGTACCCGTTACAGAATAAATTTAAAAAAATATGACGTAGGTATTCAAATATTTCAAACAAATGATTGGGTACATTTCCTAAGGCATATTTACTGTTCACTATGATCAACTAGTCTACTTTTTATATAATAGTTATTTGAACTTTACTACCACACACAAAGAATTATTTTAGTTATTAGAACAGTTTTACATATTTTTTGTATATTTGATATAACACTGACGTGCTAATTGATTATTACGTTGTAATAGACTGTGATTTTCACGTAAGCGTATCTAACAAAAATAATATTACCATATTTATTAAATAAATTATTTTTTGGTCTGTTTTGAATACCTACCTAGTTTTAATATTTTATCAAACCAGGTACCTACTCTCAATGATTAAAATTAAGCAATTGGTAATATTAATAATGAAAGCAAAACACTCACCGAATAATAATACGTAAGTAATTATTTATAACTGTCTTGAAACTTGTACTAATAAAATATAGTACGCAGGCTTCAGCGGTGCACAGAGTTATGTATAAAAGTCAAACTATACATAAATACCTCTATTGTAATAACTTTAATAAATTTAATAGCTTATAATATATTGATTAAAGATTAGTTAGTAGTTACGCACAGTAGGTATATTCATATACAATTAATAATATAACGAAAATGAATATTATATTATACGCCTACATTTAAGATTTAACTATATGCGTTTAACATTTTAGTTTTAAAGTGTAATTCTATAACAATATGACTATAATGATATGATCGAACTCTTACATAATTGAATCAATGACATAGTAGGTACTTAACAATATAGTATATTTGCATAGTGTTTTATAATTTAAAAATGAGTGATTCAAGTGCCAAATGGCTACTGGTTAAAGTGAGCCAAAGTTTATCGTCGTACCGAGTAGATTCGGTATTATCAATCATGTCTATCGATAAGTCATGGTGGGGATTTGTTGTTGTATTATTCAATTGTCTAAAAATAATGACAATGCTTTACAGTTGACTTTGTCTGAATTATAAATTAAATATTTCCCCATATCACATATCCCCCCGTTGACTCGCCACCGCTAGAAACTGTATGGATTGTAAATAGCATAATGAATGAAAGATATCCTCAATTCATTTTAAATCATTACCAACCAACATTATTTTACTTGTCAATTCTGAGCATTGGAACCAGGGACTGGAACTGGAACCGGAACAACAGGTTCCTGGATATAATCGAAGAACCGAAACCGCCATTGGAATTTAGAATCCATATTTCACAATGCATCGAACCAGATTATATTTGAATAAGCATTAAGTGTTCCGGTTCTGTTTGGTTTTTATCGGTTTTAAAAAATAAATGAAAATTTGATTTAAATATGTTTTTTTTAACCATATAAACATAAATATGTATTTTTTTATTAAAATGGTTTTATTTTATAATCACATTATATTATGACCTACAAGGATTATTTTTATCATCAAACATAATATGTACTGATTGAATTGTTACGCTCGCAATATAACGAACTACCGAACAGAATTTATGCGTTTTCCAACGAATCATTAAAAAATACCTACAAATTATAATATTTAGTTGTTTACACTATGCCTCGGAGTTTCACACAGCCATATATCAGACTATACGATTAACCTCAAGTGGCAACCAATTGACGATTATAGTTACTTTTCATTATGTCATTACTTATTTAATATTTTCAATATGGGCTGAGTATCAACAACCGCCGTAGTTCGTATAGGTTAGAAATAGGACTGCATACGAATAATTGCAAGAACTAAACAATATTTTTCTTCCCAATTTTATTATACTATATCATTATCAGAGTTTAAATGAACATAAAATGTACGCGTTTTTTTTACAACACCACCCTTCAAAATTACTTTTTACCAAGGCTGAGCATTAACGAGTTAAAAGTTAAAATTAAGTTAACTCGTTTACTTTTTGTTCAAATTAACTTTTAACTTAATAAGTTACTTTTTTTCAAGACTCACGTTTTAACATCAAGTTAATTTTATTTCAATAGTATCTAAATTAAGTTAATTTTCGTCAGAAGAATACTGCAAATTTTTTAACGAGGTTTTGACTTTGATGTATCATTTAAAATTTCCCCAGTAATTTTCTTGAGCGTAAAGAAAAACTATCTAATAAACCATATTATGTGTCTGGATTTTTTTATTTTTGCACATTTTAACTTTACACTAAGTTAAGTTACTTTTTTTTCAAAATGTACTTCTAACTTAACTTAAATTTATTATTTTAAGATAACTATTAACTTAACAAGTTAAAAAAAATCGTTAACTTGCCCAGCCTTGCTTTTTACTTTTGAAATTTATACCCATCAATAGTAAATAAATTGCGTTGTTTTTCGCTGTACGTCATAGTTTTCATTTCACTAACCATAATCAAAGTTAAAAACTTAGTTTAAAAAAATAACACGCGTATGGGTAGTGAACCGTTAAGACAGCACTTACGACAATATAATCGTGTTTGTCTACAGAACGTAAATCACATGAAAATTATCAACGTTTTAACGTAATCGCTTATACTAAATCGATAATACTAAGATAATTGAAATATATGAACAATATTTTAAACATCACTGCAGGTAATTTAGAGCTCTGCACGGTTTGTTTTCTTATGGACCAGACTGATAATTTTTAACAGAGACCAGGACTGGACTGGACCGATGAAATAAAAACTAAGCCAGACCAGACCGGACTGATTTATTTTAACAAAGACTAGGACCGGACCAGGCCGTTAAAATAAAAATGAAGCCAGACTGAACGATTATTTTATTATGATAATGATTTTTATTTTTCAACGTACCTTATATAAATTATATTATTAAATCAACGTTCAAAATGCAGATCACTATAGACCGGACAATATAAACCTAATATTAATTTGAAGGCGAACTGGACTGGACCATTTTTTTATAATGATCGAACCGGACTGGACTATTTTTTTTTTTTTGACAAAGAGACCGAACCGGACCGAACCACATTAAATTATGATACACAAAGACCGAAAAAAATCGGACCATGGTCCGGTCCGGTCCAGACTGGTCTAGACCAGACCGTGCAGAGATCTAACAGGTATAATGGAGACGCAATTTAGAAGTGCTCAAGAAAATTCCTGGACGCAATATTAGCATTATACCTTTTTAGTTTTTATATCTCTTTATACTGGACGCAATTGGTAAGCTGCGAGAAATTGGTTAATAATATTATGTTATTGGCAATAAATTGGAATCAATCATCAAGGTTGCAGTCCTGTATTTATAACCGTGGTTCGTGGTTATCTTCTCCGGTTTCCAGATAACCACGAATATAAATTATTAGTATTTATTTATTTATTTATTGGAAATGGAAATGGCCTAAAATAAATGTATTTATGACTATGGGATCAAAGTAAAAAAAAAAACAAAATAATTTTAACTTTTAAATTTAAACTTAAAATTTATGAAAAGTTTATTGTACGTTTTGGGAAATTAATTTTAATCTAAATACCTTTTGTATAGTTGAGTCATAATGTGGATTATGGTGTCTTTAAATGTTTACACAATACTAGTCTACCACTATGTATTACGGCATAATAATAAAAAATAACAATAATTCTCACCAAAAGCAATTTTATACAATGAATAACTTTTAGTCAGTTAAAATATTTAAAAAAAAAAAACGGTTATCAGTGTATTTAAATATTATATTTAAGTCAGTGAGGTAATCCAAATATTGCATAGGATTGTATACATTTAATTAAGTATTACACTTAAAAAAAATTTGATAACGAAACAATTAAATAATATCTATAGTACTAATCAATTACCTATGCTTGTTGGATAGTATTTAAATATTTAAATAATTTAAGTACACTATCTGTTTCATTATTATTTTATTAATTTACTAAAAGAAGATGGTAATTGCTATAAAATATTATCCTATCTATCAAATTCTAAGACGATATTAATTTTTGGGTGATTGTAAATTTACAGGTAGTAGTTTTTAGGGTTGGACTTATAACATGTTGTAAATTTCATCGATATTTTATTGTTAATTGAAAAAAATAATGGAATTTGTATTTTTTTCTTGTAGTGAAAAAGTGCCGATAGAATTTACATGCACCCAAATGTTTACATTTTAATTTCTACCATGTTGCATTACAGTTATTAAAAACAAATTTTATTAATGATAAATAATTCTTATATTTTCATTAACTAATAAATAAAAAAAATTAACAACAGGTAGCAATAATTCACAAATTATCAAAAAGTATAGGCTATTATAAATTATTTTCTTAAAATACTAAATAATTCAAATGCATGTACTAGGTATAATAGTTCTTAGGAAAAGTTAATAAATTAAACATGGATAATAAGACATATCTAAATTAGTACAATTTTTTAATCGCTGTAAAAACATTATCTGGAGAAAAATAAATATTCAGCTCTAACATAATTTATAAAAACAATTGTTTTTATTTCTTCTGTATTTATGATTTATTGTCTCTGATAACTGATGATAGTCTATTTTATTATGGAGCGATTCATTTAGGGGCATCATATAGTTTTACAGTTTTCAGAGTTGATATATTGAAGACACCAATGAAACCTATATGATGAATGGGAGGGGTCTCTAAACATATTACTTTAAATCAAAGAAACAAAACGAGGGAAAAAGTTATGTACTAATTGCGATTGTAACGATATTATGCTTATATAATACCTACCTACTTAATTATTAGGAAAGATAGCAAATAAAAATAACCAAATAAAATACGAAAAGTCATACATGATACACCTCATCACACATTTTGTAAATTAAATACATTTTATGTCAATATATTTTAGGATTTAGAATTATACTAGTTCACGTATCTAGTTTGGGTTGTAACTTGTAAGTGTAATGCCATTATAACGCGATACTTTAAAAATATTATTATACATGTTTCGTTGAAATGCCATCTGCTTCATTGACAAAAGATTCGGATGCTGGTTCTGTCCCCAAACTCAGAGCATGGTAACTCTATAACAATATACAAATTCAGTTCATAAATTCATACCTACTTAACCACATTCAGTAGTAAAAATATAACTATAAGTAGTGTACCTCTTCAGCTATTGTGTGTAAGACATCCGATGTAGCCGGTCCTGTTTGTTCCACCATTTTGTAAAATACTCCTTCTTTATTTTGCAACAAATTATGAGGATGGTCAAACTCGACTATTTTTCCTTTGTCCATAACCAGGACCTTGTCCGAATCCATAACAGTGTTCAAACGATGTGCAATTGTCAAGACTGTACATGTTCGAAATTTGGTTCTAATGGTCATTTGAATTAATGCATCTGTCCTGGAAATTTAAAAGATAGATCTGTATTTATGTCTATTAGAAAATAAAAAATAATATTAATTTAGTACTGTGGATCAACATTAGCTGTGGCTTCATCCAAAACGAGAATCTTGTTATTTCGAACTATAGCTCTAGCAAGACACATTAGTTGTCTTTGACCAACACTGAAATTGGAACCATTTTCAGACATTTTTGAATCAAGAGCATTTGGCAATTCTTCAATAACGTTTTTAAGTTCAACCTTACACAATGAAAAATATTATTGTTGTATTTGGTGTTTTCAGATGAGTTAATGCAAACATAATATTAAACAATAAAGTCAATTACTTCCTCTAATGCATTCCATAGTATGTGATCTGGATACTCATCAAATGGATCTAAATTTTTTCGTATAGTCCCCGAGAACAGGACTGGCTCTTGAGGAATTATAGAAAGCTTAGACCTCAACTTATTTAGTCCAAGTCCATGTATTTCTATACCATCGATAATAATATTACCTTCATTAAAAGCTAATCTAAATAAAGCTGAAATCAAAGAAGATTTTCCTGCTCCAGTCCTACCAACAATTCCTACCTAAGAATAAAAAAAACAAATTGCATGACCTTTTTAATCGTATAAAATATTATAATGATTAAAAATTACTTTTTGCATTGATTCAATGTTTATATTGATGTTATTTAAAACATACGCTGTGTCTGGTCCATATCGTAGATAAAAATTTTTGAATATAATTTGTCCTTCCGAAGGCCATTGTGGTGGTTGTTTGTCGTCTACTATAAAACAAATTTACACCAACAATATATATACAATTTTCGTTAAATATTTAAGATGTTTTATATTGGTTTCATTTTTTAAGTATGTGGTTTACATAAAAAATTTCTAATATTAATATTATAAATATAAGGAAGTGCAAGGTTTTTTTTTATAATACATAAATCATACGTTTTTGTGCAATATCAATCAATAATACTCAAAAGATTATATTTATACTATTATATACTTATTATTTTATTACAGTACCTACCTACATCATACAATATCACCCAATATTTTCTTAATAATCAGATATTTAGATACATATTATTATATGGATAATTATTGTAGATTTAAATTTTAATTAATTTCACGTCCTAAATTTAATTAAGTACATTTATTTTCCATTTTTTATTTTATATTTTATACATATTTATTTGAAATACTATTAAGCTTCAAAAATTACATGGGGTGGTTTTGTAGACATAATTATATATATACTTTTATTTTATAGTTGTACTTTTTAAAATCAAAAAGTATATACTTTTTTAAAATATTTTAAGAAAATTTTTTAATTAGTACTTTTTATATCTAAATATTAATTTAAAAAGTTATTATTTTTCAAATGAACAAGTCTTAATACTTCAAAAAAATTAAAAAATTAAAAAAAAATTAACTACACTACTTAATTAAATGTTTTTACATTTTAAAATTTCTAAAAACTAGATTTACAAATTGGCTAATCTAAATTTTTCTGGATTTGAATTTTTCAGTATTAAAAAAAAAAAAATGTTACACAATTATACGCGTAGAGCAATAGTCAATAAATTGCTTAAATAAAAAAAAGGGGAATGTAAATATTGATTTGAACCGAAGTTATTTCATTTGTCAGGCCTTCCTCTTACACTCTGTATATCACTTTATAACAATACTTAAAAACAGTTCAATAAATGGGGCCTAAAAACTCTATGTCTCTGTTAGTCCTTGGAAACTTTCTCCCAATAACGACACTGCCACCGTATTATTATTTTTTGTTTTGTCGTTAATATTATGCTGCATACCTACCAATTTTATACTCCAGATTTTGTTTCGTAACCTGTGATTTTTACTAGTTATTAGAAACATTGATTTAATTGTTATGTCCACATAATAAATAGCAGTTAAATAAATTATGGATTAAATAACACAACCTGTTGATTCAATAGCATCTTCCTGTGTAACATTTGTATACTCTAATACTCTTTCAACTGCTGTCATATTGTTCTCTAATTCGGCCATTTGCCTCATACCCCATTGAAGCATTCCTTGTAACGCAAACGCTTGACAAATGGCAAGTCCAACATTTCCTCCAAATACGCCTGTATTGCGATAAAAAGTTAGTAAATATTGTAATCAAACGAAATTATTTTTTAACTTATAATTTTTTATGAGATTACCATTGCCTATTGCAACGAAACTGAATGTAACTGCGCTTACATATACTAGACAAATAATGTCTAACCAAAAAGCAAAACCTCTACTTAATGATATAAATAAATACCAAGCTGAAGAATGCAAGTCCTGTAATATTTGAAAACAATATGAAACGACACAAATCAAAAATACATAGGATGTACCTATAAGAATGTATAACTATAATAGTTATGACTAATATATGATATACCTTTTAAAGTTTTATTTTAAATAATATTTGGTATAAAGTAAGTATTATAAACGATGATATACTATATAGTGAAATAACTATAGGTGCATATTATAGAAAATAAAAATAAAAACATTAAAATGATTTCAATATTTGAAAAAAAAAAATAAAAGATAGATAGATACTTGAATAAAATACAATGATCACTAACTTGGTGGTTGTCGAATTCTCTGGTTAATATTTGTTCGGCATCAAAGGCTCTAATTGTTGTCAAACCTTGTAAAGTTGCATTCAAATGTGTGAATACAGGGCTTCGTGCTATATTTATTCAAAACGACTGTAACATCTATAAAAATATACCGTATGGTCTGTACTTGAGTTTTGTTACTTACTAATTCCTTCCAACCGTTTAACGCTTCGTGACAATAATAAATAATAAATCATTATTTTGTAAACGATAAAACCCAAAACAAAGGCGGCTATTGTCATATATACATTAACGATTCCAACAACGATAAATACTCCCAAAGCTCCCAATCCATTCTAGTTATAATATTTTTTCATTAACATACAATATAATATGATATTATATCATGGGCTCAGAACCAAAAGGTTCTATCTCAAAATATCAAATTGTCCAGAAGTGCAGTTTTAAACTGGCATATCTTCTTCTGCAACAAATTATATTAATTAATGATTGTTAAATTTAAAAATTAATAGACCTGTACTTAGTAACGTCAAGTCTATTAATTTGGGTTTTTTATAAATAAAATATAACAAGAAAAACATAGTTTAAAAATGTTAGTTAAGGACTAACAAGTTTTATAGATAGAATCATTTGGTTATGAATATTATTTCTTATAGTTACTTAGTTAGAACTTTATTGTTCTGGTTTAAATTTATGTTTATCTGGAAATAACGTTGGTTTAATAAAAGTTGATGTGACATGATATAAAAGTCGAAATAATGAGATTATACTATTATTTATAGAATTTTCAATTTGTTAAGAAAGAAACAAAAATAATGTACAATACCTAATTAATAATATTGCACTATGATATTATCATTGTATATTGACACGGTGGATATGAGAATATGGGACAGAAGTACAGAACTTCATGGTTGTCCCTAATTTATTTTACTATGTAGATAAAACCTATTGTTTTAAACTTTTAATACTATAGTAAAGACTGAAAGTTTCTATATGAATATAAATATATATTTAATATATGAATGTACATTTGTACATTTTTTGATTTAAACACTTTCCAATAACTCTTTAAACAAACCTTTTGGTTTGAACCCACGATATTTAAAAAAATTCATAATGGATAAAATATCATTATGTTAAATTGTATTACCTGTATGCAATCCATCAATGTCAATGGCAATAAATCATCAATAGCGCCTATGTCCTTTGAAAAACGGTTTAGAATACGCCCTAAGCAAAGACAAACAATTGTAAGGTAGTATTCTACAAAAATTCTAAATTATAATTACCAGAAGGATTTGTATTAAAAAAATATATTGTGGCCTTAGTTAATGCCTTAAACATATTGTTATGTAAAGTCATCGAAGCTTTCGTGCAGACGGATACAAATAAGACTGACCTAATTACAACTGTAATTATCATAATTACAATTGTAGCGGAAAAAACATTAATGCAAGTTTGTCTAGACATTGACCACCATATTAATTTATTATCAGCAACGTGAAATACATTACGGAAAACGTGTTCTTCTAAGTTAACCCTATATAAAAAAAAAAAAATGAGTATTAAAAAAAACTGTTGACACACATTGCACATGTTAAATACCAATAACTTATCCAGGAGTCTCCAAAAGACGACAGTACTTGTGTGAAAATACAGACCAATATAAAAGATAATATTTTACACTTCCTTCCTCCAGCAGAGAAATATGACATATAAACAGTATGTGAAATATTCCCCAGAGTGCGAGTTTCGGCTACTTCAGTGGGTTTTAATTTATTTTGATGGGATTTACTTTCATCGACAGGTGGTGACCTCACACTCGTTTCAGACACTTTACGATCAACAATTAACTGTGGTTCGCTTTTATTTGTTACATTAAATGTATTATGAGTCGTAGATATCATCTCCACTGAAGAATGAAGTAATTTCGCGAAGTCTAAATTAGACGTTTGAAGTTCTTCATATGAGCTTTCTGATTTAATATTTGCCTGAAAAAAATATCATTGAATTATATCCCAATAATAATAATTATAATCTACTTTTACATTTTCAATGAGAACAATTTTTTCTACACTCGTCAAGTACTGTAATTGATGTGTGATAAGAATACAAGTTTTATCTTTGAGGAAACCTATAAAATAATTAAAAATATTAATTGGTCTATAATTATTGAAACTTTGTTTTTCAGAATAACCTTTAATGCATTTTTCAAACAAATGACTGCCAACATGTGTGTCGACAGCTGAAAGAGGATCGTCCAATAAATAAATATCCGCTTGTTTATAAACGGCTCTGAAAAAGAAGTTGCATAAAAACAGAAATAATACGTCATGTTACCTTTTATAGGGCTTACCTAGCTAAATTGATTCTTGCTCTTTGCCCACCACTGAGGGTTACTCCTCTTTCTCCCACAATTGTTTCATCGCCATATGGAAACTGTTGAAAATCACTTTTCAACGCACATACTTCTATCACCTAATGTATAATCGTTCCAGAAAATATAAATTTAAGTACCTACTTAATAATAAATGCGTTAATAATTTCCAAACGTTTACTTGTTTATAACGATTTTCGTCCATTGAAGAACCAAATAATATATTTTTTTTGACAGAACCTACAAATAACCATGGTTCTTGGGATGCATAAGAAACTACACCATTCACTGAAATTCTTCCTTCGGATAGTGGTAGTTCTCGAAGAATTGCTTGCATTAATGAACTCTAAATTTTTTTTTGGCATTTTAAAGTTAATATTAAATTACTCAAAATACAATAATTTATTATTTTATATACTTTTCCAGCTCCTACGGGTCCAATAATTGCGACTAGTTGACCAGAGCTTACAGTTAGATTGATATGCCGTAAACAGTTTTCAGTTTCATTTTGAGTCCACTTAGCCGTTGCATTTGAAATATCTATTCTCAAATAATTTGATTGCATCGTTTCACTGTCAGTATTTGTAGTAATCGATGCAGAGTTAACTGTAGGTTTTTTTACACCATTATCGGTGGTCACGTTCTCCGATTTTGAAAGATTTGCCACTTTACAATTTTTTTCTTCGTATGATAAAAAAGTCTTTAAAAGAGTTAGGTAAATATAGACGTTAAATTAATTTTTTCTTAATATAATTTTCATAAAGTGTATAATTTTACCTGAATTCTTTTAATAGTCATTAATAATTCAGCTATTTGTGCAATGGCTTGAGGGAAAAAAATCGTCAACGACACACGCAATATATTGTAATATGATGCCACGACAAATACCTAAAAACATTTAAATACCTATTTACAAATCACGTGTTCCTCAATATTCAGCTCTCTGTTTAGGCTTACAAAATGTTCTTACTTTTTGGGCGGTAATATAGTTTCCGAATACAACATATGCTACTATACTAAAAAACAAAGCAACCCTCGAATGAAATACCGTAAAAGATAAGAATACTGATGTAATGTATGACGACCCTCGAATCTGTTTTATTTCCATTCTATAAACATAATAAATTAAGATTTTTTTTATCATTTTTATTATTATTTTAGTAATATAGGTATTAATTAAGGATTAGTTCGTACTTTCTTGCGTATTGTACTAAATATTCAAATGGTTTTTCCCATGTATACATTTTGATGACTTGAATGCCCGAAATTATTTCGTTCATTAAATGCACTCTTTCATCAGTTCTAATGGCAGTCTTTAACCTTAATATGGAAATTTTTTTTCCAAACCACACTAAAATGTTTGTACACGTATTTATTTTAATCATTAATTTATTTCGTATAATACTTTGTCTTATTGAATTTGTTTTACAAAACCTTGCAACGGAATGAACATAATTAATGTTGCAACTCCAAATATTGATGATACACCTATTTCTTGCCATAAGAAGTATGAAACCACTATTGTTTGCAGGGGACTAATCCACAAAAAGTGCAGAAAGAATAGCGCTTTGTCGAACCGGTTAACGTCGTTTGATAATAAATTAACTACTCGACCGACCGATGTTTCACCTTGCGATGTGTTACTTAATCGCATGGCCTAGATGAGGAAATTATAATAATATGTAAGTCACTTTTAAGAAACGATTTTATAAAGTAAAAATGTAGTAACAATTTTTCCAAACTGAAATTATCGTTAATTTTGATAAATAAATAAATAATTCATATTGCATATTGTACAGAAGCTGGGTATAAAAACATATTTTATTTTTTCTTTATTATTAAACATACCTTTCTGAATATTAATGAACAACATGCAATCCGCATCTTCATTCCATAGTGAATCATATTTACCTGTGGCACATGATACAATACCATTGAAACTAACGTACTTATCGTTAAGCAGGCAGCGTACATGTATGCCTGTTCCACATCGGTTGTTTTCTGCTCTTCGGTATTGAAATATAATAGTAGTCTACCAATCAATATAGGTTGGAACATCCTATAAAAGTTCACATGTATCATACTATAGTCTATACCATCTATAAGGTGGTTTCTCATACGTAACACATTTATATAGGTACCTATTTGCATTAAACATATTTTATAAATGAAAAAAATTAAACGTTTGTATCAATAAATTCCTGAAAAGCTTAAAATACGATTGTCATCGAATTGTTACAAACATACAATACCTACAATGTATGAAATAATTAACAAAATATACACTATATACACTCATTTAAATGTGATTAGGTACATGCGGTGAATTTTAATACGAAATTTTTTTTTTTAAAAGCTTTAATATAAATATATTATTATAATATGTCAGTGGTAGATTAACAGCAGTTGATTATATGTCACTTTTTTTGCTAATTGTCGGTTTTTTTGGCAAACCATGGTATGTGTTACAGACTCACAGATTCTCAGAACTTATTAGAAACTTAGGTATGTTTATTTAACAACAATCGATAGAACGTAAACAAGCCAAGTTTTTTTTATTAAAATGCAACATCATAACTAGGGCTCGGAAGTTGATGACCGAACCTTAAAAAATGACCTAAAAAAATATTAATAAATGACCTAAAAATGATGGAAAATGACTGCAAAAAATGACCCAACAATTGTCAAATTATGATATAAAATGACTTAATAAACTAAAAAATGCAAAAAAATGACTTATTTTATATTTTATATTTTTAAGAAAAAAAACCTTTTATTTAACATCTTGTTAAAAATTGTTATTTAAATATAAACCATAAATACCCTACGAAAATATTTAAAACAAAATATAAAAATGATCCTAATTAAAAAACCTAATCAAATTTATTACATTGAACAATAAGTGCATGTTTGATATTTTCTATAGTAAATGACCTGCGATTGTCCGAAAGTAAATTCTTATATTTTGAGAAACTTCTTTCTACATCTACTGATGTAATTGGTGCAAATTGAAAACGAGCAATATCGGAATTATTGAGGTCGTCTGGAAAGTTTTGGTTCAACACGTTTTCACCATTCAAAATTTTTGAAATTGTTGTCATCGTTTTAAAGCCCGTATTTTTATCCAAAACGGATTTTAATTTTTTTTTTATATGTTGTCCTACTCTATTTTCTGCTTGTATATTTTTCCAAAAAATTACGAAAACAGTCGTTGGATAATTTATTCAACGGAATATTAGCCGATAAAAGGGCTTGACACAAATCATAATTAAATGTACATTTTCAGTAAACTTTGATTTTTTGATTTTTCAGTTTGTAAATTTTTACGCTCAATACCATGTATATGCTTTTGACGTGACACGTGTTGTTCCACAGTGAACTTTTTATCTGCGGCCACCTTAACATCACATATCTTACAAAAAAGTATATATCCATCAGTTGAAAAAATTTCACTTCCGAATTCAGACACAAACGCACGTAAACGAGCACTAGTCGAAGTTTTATTTTTAAGCATTTTTTAATAGAAAAGTTCTTAAGACAGGACAACGGTCAACACGCTACACGAGACGGTCGAATACTAAATTATATCATACAAAATATAGCGGCTACAATACGTGTTATCTGTTATTGAAAAATAATCATTTTATTGTTTACAATAATACACTATAAATATAAATATACTATAGTCTATAAAATATAAACTATAAATACACCATATTTTAAACACTGCGAGATAAACAGCACGACCACGGCCAGTAATTTTAGTGTACCTAGTATCGAAATAGAAACATTAATTGGCTACGAAAACCCGGAATGACCCGTGCAATACTATTCCTACTAGAAAAGTAGGTAATTAACTGGTCTCACTGGGTAGTAAGGTTGTAGGTACAATGTTATGATGGTTTCAACCAGACCGTCAATATTTATATAACGTCGGCACTGCTAAGAATTTTCAAAGTATAATGTATATTAATAGGTGGGTATTGGGTAAATGGAGTACACAATACTACACGCCATACATCATCATTATTAATTTATAAAATTATAGAATTCATAAGACAATAATATATTTTATGAATATTATAACGCCGTAGTGTAAAATATCAAATACACACACATTATCGATATGAATGTGAGCGGGGATGCTTCAATCCCATGCAACTAAAAAAAGGAGAGGGCTTGACGGACTTTCGGGGACCTAAGTCTCCGTTAGGCCCCCCTCCCCAACCTCGATCATCACCTATGAATATACCACGTAGTTTAACATTTTATGTATTGAATAAAAATATTGTATTAATATGAAACCTATTTATTTTGGTGTAAATTATTTATCATATTTTATTGAACGATATTGATGAAAGTTTCGTTATCTGAGATCAAGACTTAATTTTATTGGGGTAATTTAATATAAATTATTCATTATTGTTAGATACAACATATAAGTGTTGTTCAACATTGGCACTTTAAAAATCTTACATAATAATTAATCGGATGTCTGGTTAGATACACGTGACACTTTTAACAAACAGATTAAATTATAATATGATAATCATTTATAGTTCATACTAGTTTTGTATTATTAACAAATTAGTGTTCCTCGTAATAATATTATAAAAGTAAAATTAACTATTAATAATTTATTATATTTTCATCTAAAATATATCAAATTTGTTTTTCAATACTTACTTAAAAATAATTTCACTGGTAGCGAGAATTAATCCCTGAAACATTATTTTAGTCCCAAACACCATGTATAATGCTTTCAACAAACTAGGCTTCCGTTTTCCATTATTTGCATCAGCCAGTTCTAGTCTCCATTCCCTTAAATTGTTTGTTCATAAATACACATTTTATGAAAATAAGCATTTGGTTTTTAAATTTAAAGATTTACTTTTCTAAATCATTTCCTAATGTCGATGACGTATGTTCATTCAAAGGTATATACAAATCATTTATTTCTATGTCTCTTTGGAGTACTATTTTGAAGAGGTCCAACATCCAGCTAAATAGTATAAAAACAATTTACGTGTAATAATTGTTAGTAATTATATTTCCATCGAATTTTTTTTTATTTTGTAATAATAAATCCACATCCTTGAAATAGTCAGACAAATTATTAAAAAATACAAAATATGATTTTTAACGAAATATCGAAAGGGAAGTGTACATATATAAAAATTTTATAAAAGACCTTTAGAAACATTAAGGATATACTTGAATTTAGATTAAATTATTGTAAAATATACATAGGTACCTATTAAAACACTATTATTATATTATTCTTAATTTTTCATTATTTTTATACTAATTCATTTATTGTTTTACCTATATGTGATGATTTCGAAGACGTTTGCATTGGCCCTTGGATGTTTTGGCCGTTTACATTTATAATTAGAGTCCATTTTTTTTACCTGTTGTGATGAAAATCTGAAAAAGCATTGTTATGATAACAGTAAACAAGTAAACATGTTATGTTCAAAACTATTCCATTGTTAAATATAAAAATAATTAAAATCTATTATACTGAAATTAAATTTAATGGATGTCATGATAAAACAAAATACTTACCTAATAATAAAGCATGAAATCTTAACTACAAACTATATTTAAATTTTAATAGATATTATCGATCAACTGAATTATTTTGAGTACTAATGTAGCACTAGAAAAATATGGTTTCTATTAAAGGAAATCAAGCGATAATTGTATTTCTTCTTTCAGTCCTTAAAATCTGTAAGACATTAAAAGATTAAGAAATAACATTTATTAACCAGGAGTAATTTCATAATTTAAATACCGACCTAATTAAGTTTATTTATATAAGCTGGGTTAAAATTCTTAAATGTTTGGCGGTAGAAATACCTATAAATTGAGAATTTAATTATGCAGCATGCCAATGTATCTATAATAAGTAGATAACTACTTTTCAAGTTTAATTAAATTTAATCATGGCCGATTTAATATTTGTAATTTAATACCAATTTCTTTACTCATATTTTTTGTTTCGCGCACGTATGACACACTAAAAAGTAAAAAGTAAATATTACAATATACTTACTATTTGAGAATCTTATTTTCTATAACATCTCGTGTATCCAGTTAATTGAAAGTTTGTGTTTATAATGTTTATAGTATATGAATCGAAAATGTATTATGCACAAACTATAAAATTTTGCTCACGTATTGATAAAATATAAAATGTGTAGGTTATATATTTATATATAAGTATTAATATTTTGTAATATAATTTATTTAAATCAGTATATTAATATAATATTATATATAAAACTGGATAACTAATATCGATGAATAAATAAAAAGTACGTTTGCGAGACACATAAAATCACTGTGTTCATAAAATAACAATTTGTTAATCAATGAAAAAAATGGATGCACCAAACGTACATTTTTAAATATTATAATGATGGTATTGAGATGATTATTATAATGGCATATAATTATAATATAATATCATAGTGGCATATGTTTGATAAATATAACATTGTAATTTCATAAAATAAATTGACCTGGATAATATATTGAAAAACTAGAGTAAAACAATTATAGTAAAAAAGTTAAATAAAATTCGTCTCCGCTAGTTGCGACATTATTCTTACTTCTAAACATTGAACTACCTATCGTAAACTGTTGAAGTGTTATATTGTATTCTATGTAAAAAATTAGGTTTACAATTATGTACTAATGTCCCTGAGGCGTCGATATGTAAATAAATAAACAAAGAAAAATATAATCATGGTGTAGCCGTGTGTACTGTGTAGGTACTTAATATAAGATATTTTCAAGTACTTATACCTACTAATGTTATGTTTATTAGATTTCAATTATTTCTAAATACAGTATTAAGAAGATAATATTATTTAAAAATTAGTGATATATTGCACGAACACAATAAAACTAGAATTAGAATCTATTTTGAAGGCATTGTCATTAATTTGTAATTGAAGGTCATGGATCAGATAAGTCTTCTCGGTTGACTATCTTTCACAATATTTTAGATTCTGAGCAAAGCGATGAATGTATTGATTTTACAATGGTGTGTGTGTTTTTTTTTATTTTCTTTTGTGTCTGTCATCACCTTTTAGGACAGTAAAAGTGCTTGGATTTTCTTCAATAGTAACTTTTCTGATAGGAAAGTGAATCTAGTTGGTACTTTGGGGGGTCCAAAGTAAAAATTCTCCAGTAGTTTTCAAAAGCGCCGTGAAAAACAAAAGAAAAAGGTGGGTAAGTGGATGTCGCTCTGCTGTACAGTAGGTTACAAGTGGGTCACTTTAATGGATGGTATTGAATTTGAATTCAATGATATAATATCATTGTATAAGAAAAACGAGCACTTTTACGGTCCTAAAAGGTGATGACAGACACAAAAAAAAAATAAAAAAAACACACATCATTATAAAATCAATACAGTCATCGCTTCACTCAGAATCTAAAATTAAGGAAAACGGGAATTTTTACGCAAAATCTGTTTTCGAGAAAATCGATTTTGGTTTTTGGTGCAACTCTAAAACAAATGACCGTAGTAACCAAATAGTTCGACTTATTTTGAGCTGTTTACGGACATTGTCAGTTTCAATTTTTTTAGTTTTTTTTCTCTAAATATCAATACAATTTTATTTGTCGGGTAAAAAAGCGTGAAAATTTAATGCAAGGCTCCTGATATAATGTCACAATAGCAGTTGAAAAATATTAAAAATACATAGGCATAATTTTTTTTTATAAGCATTTAAATTTCATATTTTGACAGCATTTATCAAATTTATAATGTAATGATTATTTTGTAGTTAAAAATTTATAAAATGTTCAACTTTTATAGCTAAGGATCAAAAATTGAAAACAAGGCTTCACGTAGATAGGTTATATATGTTATATATAAATTACTTTATTCACAATAATATCATCAAATATATTTGATAATATCATAGGCTGACTGACCGTTTTCGCTCAGAATCGTTTTTCTTATACAATGATATTATATCATTGAATTCAAATTTAACACCATCCATTACAGTGACCCACTTGTAACCTACTGTACAGCAGAGCGACATCCACTTACCCACCTTTTTTGATTTTATTATCGGCAGAATTGTTTGATTGACGTACGCTGCGCCGGTAACAAACATTTAAACATATTATTATTATTTTTTTATAATATTAATAATATTAGTACTCAATTTTTATGAATTTTCATGACCAATATCACAATTTGCATGACATCGGTGACATCGGCGAAACCGTAAAAAGTAACAGAAGGTTCTAGTAGAAAATTTCTCCAGCACCACTCAAAAAACAAAAAAAAATGGTAACTTTTAAAATATTTTTTATTGCTATTATTTAGCATGCATTTGCATGACTATTGCTGAAATTTGCACTGTTTTTATTTTCATGCTGTTAACACAATATCCATATATAACACCCTACACGTCTCAACTTGTATTGAACACGGTCCAGTAGTTTTGAGTCAATTAACTTCGAAGAAACCAACATTCATTTTTAGCTAGTATTTTTGTTAATATTATTAATTTACTATTCTTCAGCAGTGTTTAATATACATTGTATATAGATATATAAGTAGCAGTAGGTATATACTGTATAGTGATGGTCAATGATTAAAAACTTAATTTCAAATACAAACCTGCTATATAGGTATAGTCAAATACACTTGTATAAGATATTACAAGGGATTGTAAGAATACAAAAGTGGCCCCTTCTATCAAGCTATATCTATAATTTAAATATATAATATTGGTTTTAAAATACAAAATGTATTTACTTGATATTTGGAATAGTGATCTTTAATAATCTAGATGTCCAGTAAGAAAGGATTTTCTGCTATTAATATTTTAAAGAGGTAATCAAACAGGGATCTTAAGATTCAAGGTGGAAACTGAAACTTTTTTTTTGCTTATATCAATGGTTACCTTTGGTTGCAGGTTACATAATATACGAATTATTTCGTAAAAATAAAATGAAATAAATGAAAATAAAATAACCCCCAAAATATACTAATATATAAATATTAAATACTCCAAAAAAATCGTGATGATCAACTATGACTTCAATACTATTTTAGGTACACTGTATAAACTTTTTTTTCTACTACGAAGATATACTAATATAGTAATATAGGTTTTATTTTATCGTCCACCACGCTGTGTCCGCAATCTGTAATCGTGTTACCATGTACAAAACAATAATAAATTCATGGCTAGTATAATATATTTACAACAGTCTCATACTATAATACATAGATTTTACTTTTCTAGGCAACAGTCTCATATAACAATACACAATTTTTAGATAGCAGTCTTATATAATAAATAATAATTACATAATTTTTAGACAGCAGTCTCATATAATAAATAATAACGCGCGCAATAATATTACAAACTTTAAGTGGGGCGGACAGTGGCGATAGGGGAGAGGTTGAAATCTTGGTGAACATTTCTCTACGTCTACGAAGGTTTGACAGTAGCAAACACAGCGTGCCATGTTCACCAACGACTTCCAAGCTAACCGTTTGGTCCTCTTCCAGGCAGACCTCCGCCGACCAACAGACCGCGGTGCTGCCGGGTATTCCGGGAATTCAGCTGGTGCCGGCGGGACAGTCTTCACGCTGCCGTACACTGGTGACTGATGGACTCGCAGTTCGGGAGACGACCGGAAATGTTCGCTCCGTCGTATCGGTAGCTGCTGCAGGACAACCGCCCGGTGATTCTACGATCGACGGCTAGGTCCAGCGCGTCAATCAACGACGTACCCCCGAGTGCGTCTGTATTCGATGTCACGCGAAAAGGTGCAGCAGGCTCCGAGGATGGTCCACCGATAAGCACGTCCTGCAGGTATACGGGTGAGTTCATTCTCAATTCCGGCGACGACCGGGCACTCTTCTCTGCAGCGTGTCCGTGGTGCAGTATCGATGACCCGATCGCGGCCGCGATCTTGAGGTTCACTGCCAAATCTAGAACGTCGACTATGGATCGACCCTCATTATTGGCGTACAACTGTTGGAATTGTTCAATTCCTACTGTGGCGTCCATATCTACAGTATAAGACGTGATAAACGGACGGCGAATAGAAAACTATATGAACAGGACGAAAGCTAAACACTTAATGACGGGTTTCAAAAAACTATTTGTTTCCTATACAATAAGTAAACTATATTATGGTAGTACCTATATAGTGTATATTGTGGCCAGTAATCAGTATAGTAGTTAACTGTTTATATTTTATTATTATTACGTATTTAATTGTTATCTGTTATTAATAAACATATTATATTAGGTATAGGCTGACTTTAATGTTACGTAGTGACTTTGGTTACTACAAATGTGTGATCCACCCTCCAGGTACCTATAGGGGTTGAAAAACCTATGCTATACACTCCAAGTCTCACGAAATAATATTTTGGTATAACCTTTACTTCAATAGGTCAAATTGTTTAAAAGTTACAAGATTAATAACAGAATACATTCAAAAATTATATTTATAATAATAATTATATATATATAAAGAAGATGATATAATAATGTGTAATATAAACAAATTGTAAATTGCTATATCACAAATAATATTACCTATATTGTATATGTATATAAAAAAAAAAATATTTAATAACTTATGATTATCTTTCTTAGGAACAGTTAAGTCTTTTAAGAGGGACCTAACATTTATTTAAGTGTTACAATTATTAAATGTATTATTATTATTATTATAATAAATAAATAATTTTTTTTGATCGTAACAAAATGAACATAATATAGGTATATTCCATGCAATTATATAAATTAATTAACAATAAAAATAACGTGAATTATGAAAGGTGTCAAATCTTCATTTTTTTTTCAAACAAGTTGAATGTTATTTAAATCAATGATGATATTATGCTTATTATACTCTATGATTAGATAAAAGATAGTGAATTAAAATAATAATAATAATATAATATGTTAAGAAGTTATACAAACTCAATTATATATTTTGTAAGTTAAATATATTAACTAATTTACAAATGTATAATATTATTATATATTATCATGATTTTAGATTCTCCAAGTTCATGGTTAAGGCATATAATAGTATTTGACACTATGAAAAAGTTTATTATACATTTTTCGTTGAAATTTCAACTGCATCATTGACAAATGATTCGGATTTTGGTTCCGACACCAAACTTATAGAATGATAATTCTAAAACAATATACAAATACAGTTTGTAAATTTATGTCAAACTACATTCAGTAGATAGTAATAATTGTATTATAAGTAGTATACCTCTTCAGCTATTCTATATAAAACATCAGATGTAGCCGGTCCTGTTTGTTCTACCAGCTTGTAAAAAGCTCCTTCTTTATTTTGCAATAAATTATATGGGTGGTCAAACTCGACCATTCTTCCTTTGTCCATAACAAGGACTTTGTCTGAATCCATAACAGTGTTCAAACGGTGTGCAATTGTCAAGACTGTACATGTTCGAAATTTGGCTCTAATGGTCATTTGAATTAATGCATCTGTACTAAAATGTTTAATTAAAATTAAATGTTTGATGCTTTGTTTATAATTGATAAATTAAATATAAAATAAGTGTAATATTATACTGTGGATCGACGTTAGCAGTGGCTTCATCCAGTATAAGAATTTTATTACATCGAATAATAGCTCGAGCCAGGCATATTAATTGCCTTTGACCAATACTGAAATTGGAACCACCTTCGGACATTTTCGTGTTAAGACCATTAGGTAAATTTTCAACAACACCTTTAAGCTCGACCTGATTTATAATTTAAACTTAATGAAAATTTGTCACATTTTGTATGAGATTAGAGATTTTGAATCTATTTTTTTTTAATAAAATAGGTATTAAACTGTGACGATAATTACTTCATCTAATGCATTTAAAAGTATATGATCCGAGTATTCATTAAACGGATCTAAATTTGTTCGCATTGTTCCAGAGAACAATACTGGTTCTTGAGGAATGATGGAAAGTTTAGACCGTAAAACATTTAGTCCCAATTCATGTATTTCTTTGTCATCTATTATGATATTACCTTCATTTATAGCTAATCTAAATAGTGCTGCAATTAAAGACGACTTTCCCGCTCCTGTTCTACCAACAATTCCTATCTATAAGTAAAATATTTAAATTCCAATTATGTATTTTATAATTTGAATAAATTATTAATAAGGTTTACTTTTTGCATTGATTCGATGTGTACATTGAGGTTATTAATTGCATATGGTGCTTTTGGACTATATCGTAAATAAAAGTTTTTGAATATAATACTTCCATTTAATGGCCATTGTAATGAAAGTAATTTATCTAAAAATAAATCTAAATACAGAATGTCATCTTATAGAAACACTTAAAACTTATAACACATAAGTTAACGCTAATCACGCCACAACTTGTTTTATACAAACAAATATGTTATGATTCTTTTAGTTTTGATCTCTGTGTTTTATTAATTTAATATTTTTAATTTTGAACTTTAGAGCAAAACATTAGCATATTATTAGCATAATAAATATATATTTAAATTTTTAATTCTGAGTTGAGCGTTGAATGTATTGGTTTAAAAAATACTTTAATTATCAACGTCGATGGGGAGTTTTGGTAGAAAATTGGATGTAGTAGGTAATTTTAGGAGGTCATAATTGAAGATCCTAAGAATTTTCAAAAATAATTTAGGAAAGAAAAAATATGAAATAATAATTATTAGAGGACCTTCTTTTATTTATATCATTTATATCAAAAAACATATCATGATGTGTAATACATCATAGTAATATAGGCGGACGACCATCTTCACTCATCATTTTTACCTATATGCGATTTTTCAAATTTGACAAACATTATATTCAATTAAACAACTAATAAAATGCTACATTGCGTCAAGATAATTATTATATCTACCCGTTATTCATCAATTCAGTTAATACAACTGATTTACCTGTAAATGATTCAGACGAACATTCTTGTGGAGCATTTGTGTATTCCAGAACTCTTTCAACTGACGTCATATGATTTTCTAATTCCGCCGTTTGTCGCATGCCAAATTGAACCAAACCAGCCAGTCCACAAGTTTGTGAAATAGCTAGGCCGACATTTCCTCCAAATGTTGCTGAGTACGATTATTAATTATTATTAGCAAATATTTATTTTTTTAAATAATGTATCATTGCAAGCAATACATTTATAATAATCTTACTGTTACTGATTACTATGAAGCTAAATGTAACTATGCTTGTATATATAAAGCAAATTAAATCCAACCAAAAGGCAAATGCTCTACTTGATGTTATAAATAAATACCACGCCGACGAATGTAAGTCCTGTAATATTTTCACATACTATATTACCTGTATGACACATTTTTATATTTATAGCTTATTACCTGGTAATTATCAAATTCTTTTGACAATATATTTCCAGCTTTAAATGCTCTTATTGTCGTCAAACCTTGAATAGTTGCATTCAAATGAGTGAATGTAGGACTACGTGCTAATTATTTGTTCATTACGAAACCCACAAAATGAATAATAATATGTTAAAAAATGTATTATATATAGTAATTCTTACACTTAATTATCTCTACTTACTACTTCCTTCCAATCGTTTAACACTCCGTGATAATGACAAATAAAAAACGGTGATTTTGTAAAAAATAAATGCTAATATGATAGCTGGAATCATAAGATATATATTTATAATTCCAACAACTATCAATACTCCCAAAAGGTTCAATCCATTCTATTAATAATAATTTATATTAAAAAAGATTTTTGTTCTGTTAGGTTGGTATCTATTTTCTATAAAAGAAATGTACTATTTAATTACGTGTATACAGTCTAACAATGATACAGGTAACATCTCATCAATAGTTCCCATGTCCTTTGAAAAACGGTTGAGAATAGACCCTAAACAAAAAAATCAAATAAAACTATTAAGAAATCAAACAAATATTTAAAATTATTATTACCTGATAAATTTGTATTAAAGAAGTATATTGTTGCTCTGATTAAAGTATTAAACATATTATTGTGTAAATGTATAGAAGCACTCATACTAATCGATACAAATGTAATTAATCTGATGGTCGTAATTATAATCAAGAAAAGTGTGATATATCCAAAAACATTTATACAGGTCTGTCGAGTAATTGTCATCCACCAAATATTATTTAATGAATCATTAAATATTAATGTAGACACACTACTTTCATTTTGAAAAACATGTTCTTCTAAGTTTACCCTGAATTTTTAAAAAGTCAATATTTTATTCTTCATAAGCTATCTGTACATTTACATTACCAATGCGTTATCCAGAAATCTCCCACAGAAGACAATAATTGAGTGAGAATACAGATAAAAGTAAAGAATAATATTTTGCACTTATTTCCACCAGCCAAAAAATATAATAAATAGACGACATATGAAACATTTCCATAAGTTCGGGGCTCAATCATTCCAGTGGGCTTTGCTGTATTTTCACTGTTATTACTTTCGCTAATTGACGTTTTGATACTTGCCACAGACACATGGCGTTCAATAGTGGAATTTTGTTCAGAACTTAAAATGCTTTCATTACTAATGGTATATTCATCATTTGGTAACTTTAAAGATTGAATATGATTTTTTAAGTCTATATTAGACGCCTGAAGTTCTTCATATGTACCCTTTGCTAATATTTTTGCCTGGAATAAACAAAACTCTGTTAATCGTATCAGTGATTATAGCTAAAATGGTAATATTTACATTTTCCATGACCACAATTTGATCCATATCGGCTAAACATTGCAATCGATGAGTAACAAGAATACAAGTTTTTTCTTTAAGGAAACCTATTCAATTAATGTAAGATTTATTAAAGTTAAAAATTAATCTTTTTGTATAATAACCTTTTATGCCTATTTCAAATAAATGACTTCCAACGTTCGCGTCAACCGCTGAAAGAGGGTTATCCAATAAATAAATATCCGCTTTTTTGTATAAAGCCCTGAAAGAAAATGTGTCCGTCGATACAAAATAATAAATGTTTTATCTGCTGTATTTATGTGCATATTTACCTAGCTAAATTTATTCTAACTCTTTGTCCACCGCTTAGAGTAACTCCTCTTTCTCCCACGATCGTTTTATCACCGTACGGAAACTGTTCAAAATCACTTTTCAATGTACATACTTCTATTACCTATTTTAGAACCAAATTAGAAAATTAAAATTTACACGCAGATAAGCAGAGTGCATTGTATAAAATGGGCAAATATTTACTTGTTTGTAACGATCTTTATCCATTGGTGAATTGAACACAATATTCTGTTGAACAGATCCAGCGAATATCCATGGTTCTTGGGACGCGTAAGAAATTACACCTCGCACATGTATGACACCATCAGAAAGTGGCAATTCTCGTAAAATTGCTTGAATTAATGAACTCTTTAATACAAATATTATAGTGGCAATTTCATAAAAACGTTGGTAAAGATTGGCAATTTCATAAAAACGTTGGTAAAGATTAAAATATCACAAACTTTTCCCGCTCCTACGGTACCAACGATTGCGACCAAGCTACCAGGTCTTACGGCCAATGATATGTTTTCTAATGAATTGCTGGTTTGATCGTCTGTCCACTTAGCTGTAGCTTTCGAAATGACCATACAAAAATTATCTAAACGTCCAATGTCATCTTTTGTGTCGGTACTATTATTATAAGGCTCTGTTATTTCGTTGTGACTTATAATCATTGGTTTTTCAGAAACAGATTGCTTTGGTGTAATAATGTGATCATCTTTTTCTTCGTGTAATAAAAAATTCTGTAATTTTAGTTAATATCATTTTTAAGTTCCTATAACTTAATTAACATAACTGTTTGTATCATTTGAATACCTGTATGCGTTTTATTGAAACTTTCAATTCTGAAATTTGTCCCAGACCTTGACAAAAGAAAAAAGTCATTGTGGGCATTAATATACTGAAGTATGTGGTTATGACAAAAATCTAAAAGTGTTAAACATATTATAATATGGTATCATATCAAAATAGAGAAGATCATGCATTCATTACTTTTTGTACGGTAATATAATTTCCTAGTAATACGTATGACAAAATACTAATAAATAGTTGAAATCTTGTTTGAATTATTGTTAACGACGTCAAAGTATCTCTGATGTATGATGATATTTTTACATGTTCAATTTCTTTTCTACAATTATATAAACATTTATATACGTATATAATATGTATATTATGTACCTATACTTATAATAATTATTTGATACAGTCTTACACGACTATAAAAACATACTTTCTTATATATTTTACACATTTTGAAAATAGATTTTCCCAAGTGTACATTTTAATTACTTTAATGCCAGAAATGATTTCATTCATTAAACGTATTCTCTCGTCGGTTGTTTTGGCAGTTTTCAGTCGATTTTCGGCAATTTTTTTCCCAAGCCATCCTAGAAATATAACAATGTTGTTCCATGTACCTAAATAATTTTTCTAGTAAATTTAAATAGTTCACATTTCACAAACCTTGAAATGGAATTATTAAAATCATGACAGCAATGCTCAATAATGAAGATACGCCTATTTCCTGCCACAAAAAATACGTGACCACAATTGACTGTAGGGGACCGATCCATAAGTAGTGAAGAAATGACGCAGCTCTATCGAACCGATTTACATCATTGGATAATAAATTTATCACTTGACCGACCGTAGTTTTACCTATAGCAGTGTTACTCAGACGTAGCGACTGTAAAGATCAAAAATATTTTTAATTTTAGTTACAATTACATTTTTTTTAAACATGGCTAGGTAGATGTATTTTGAGTACTTCTAAATATTAAATAATATGATTTAAAAATTGTGATGAAATAAAAGAAAAATGTTAGAACTATTTGTAAACCTTTTAGTAAGTATGAGATCAACAAGAATCATTATTGCATAATATTTAAAAAAAAATTAAATACTAAATAACTGTATTTAGAACCAGATTTTAAGAAGTTTAGTTGATTACAGTATTATTTTTTTATTGAAGATTAAATAAAACAGTTTGCTTACGGTTAATAAGTACCTACTATAATACTATATCGTTTAGAATTTCACAGAACAGTAGATATTTGTATTAAAACTTAAAGCATTCGTGGTTAGAGTTGTTATAAAATAATTATATTGTTACTAATTACAATTCACTTTTTATAAAAAGTAACCGAGATTCGAATTATTTTACATAAATACATATTTTAAACACGTATGTCACAATATTTAATCAACATTTTACACTCAAAAAATTATATTAATTCGTTTCTTATTTCAACGTTTTGGACATAACCCCTGTTACATACAACTAAACAGTTTTACATATTGTTATGTACCTACAAAGTACATGTTATTTGTGCGTTTATATAAATATATATATTATATTTGTATAGCTACGTATGTACTTTTCTAAATATCATTGAACAGCAAGCGATTCGCATTTTCATACCGCAATGTAATATTTCTATCAGTGTTACATTTTGCAAGACCATCGAAGTGAACATGCTTAACACTAGGCCAAATGCACACATGTATGCATATCCTAAGTCAGCCTTGTCGGAAGCAACTGGGTTGAAATACGCTAATATTCCTCCAATAAATAGCGGTTGAGACATTCTGAAAGCACACACACAAACGATTTATTTGCATATATAATATACTAAAACTTTTTGTTATTTTTTACTTTAAAATATACACAAATATGTAAGTATAACTACTTTTTAAATTTTTTAATATCTAACTTACTCGCGCTTATATCATTATATACCTACAATTTCCAATTTCTTCTTTTTTTTTTTCGTAAACGTATTTTATTTGTATGGTTAATTTATGTATACATATTTTAAATAAATATAAAATAACTAACAACAAATAAAACACCTATACACATTGATCTTTTCGAATTGCACATTATTATATAAGTGGATAAGTACTTTAAATATTTGCCTTTTCTAAAAAAATTTGAATTATTTTTTTATTGAATTATAAAAGTTGAGTTATTAATATTTCTAGTTAGGTACCCATTAATTATTATATTTTTAATACTTTTAACTATTTAAACCTTTATTGAATACGCTGAGTGTAACTGCTGATAGTAAATCAGTAAAATATAATATAATTCATATTATGAAAAACCACCAAAATGACGTGGTAATTGTTTGGTAATTTATGTGGCAATGTGAATATAAATCATTTAAATATTGTGTTGGGAGAAAAAAACCGTAATTTTGTGTAAATTAAACTTGGTTCTTTATATGGTAAGTATAGTAACTGAAATTAATATCTATGTAAGTAACGGATTATCATAAAACTGCATATTTAATAAACTGCCGCAATCCTAAAATGAATGTACATCAAGTAGTAGATAATATCTAAAATACGATAAAAATTTATTATGTAATTCTTACTTCAATATAATTTTATCAATAAACAGTAAAAAACCATAAAACATGTATCGAGCAGCAGACATTTGAATCAAGGCTCTCGTCAAGCTGGGTTTTTGCTCCCGCTTAAATGCACTTGCCAATTCTAAATTCCATTTACTTTGGTAAAAAAAAAATATATACAATAAATTATAAACAAATACCTACGAAATTTTATTTTATTTATTGAATTACTTCTCTAATTCGTTTCCCAATAATGATGAAGTGTGATCGTTTAATGTCGCATACAAATCATCTTCTTCTAAATCTCTTTTTCGTCCTGTTTTGAACAGATCTAACATCCAGCTAAACGACAATAAATAGTTTAAAATATAATTAATAATATATTATATTTAGGAACTGAAAACAATTAGGTATCTATTATTTATATTATTCTTTAAATACTTATTTAAAAAAAAAAATTTAAAACTTGTTTTTTGTATCCTATAAGATTAACTTGTATATTAATATTAGTTAATATTAAGGCATTAAGCATAATATAAACATACATAATATATAATATATATTATATGTTACCAAATGTTGAAAGTTTAGAAAATTGTCATAATTTTGGCATTTTATTAAGCAATGTTATCACCCATGACACATCACACGCTTTCTTAATACTAATTTTAAATTTCAAATTGAGAATATAAATAAAATCATCCCGTATTAATTATGTATATTTAACTGAATCCAGGACATTTGACACTCGACCTGTGACACCTATAGGATTTGTACATACATGACCATTTACACCACAGTATTTGTCTTTATAAAATTTATTTAGTATACCTATAAGATGTAATAATAATAATCATTATCAATAAAAATCAAATAATTAAAAATGTAATGTTTAATAACATAATATTATAACACTGCATTTAAAAAACAGTTATTTTTTTTTAAACATAAATATAGTTATCAACTGATTTCGGATTGAATTCCTTTGATTACGGTTGTGTAACAAATGTCAAGGGGGTTAAAAGTCCGTATACCATTTAGCTACAAAACAAATATCGGCGTAGCTATCACCTATCGCATATATTTTATTTGTTTTATCAAAACTGTTATGTTATTATCACACTCAACACAGACGGTTTGGCGTTTAGTAGTGAGTATTTCGTAGTATGGTAAATACGTTTGTTATATTTTACATAATTAGTGCGTTTTATACTTTTCCGTGGTATATGTACTTACTTCTATTAGTACAGTACGTTTGGAAAAAATGGATTTAAATAAAATGTGAAATGAATTTAATTCGAAATGGAAAATTGCTTAAGGGTTGATAATTTATTAAATTAATTATAAGGTAATTATTATGTATGACTACTGACTGGATGTCCCGCCCGGCGTTGCCCGTGTGGACGTGCCAAAGATATTTTTGTTTAGATTCTGAGTTGAGTGAAAGAATGTATTGATTTTACGATGAAGTGTGTTTTTTATTTCATCTTTCTTTTCTGTCTGTCATCTGTCATTAGCTTTTAGGGCAGTAAAAATACTTCGCAATTATCTACTTCAGTATTTTTTTTTTTTAGTAGGAATTGAACCTAGTTGGATTTCGAGGGTCAAAAGTAAATTATCAGTAGTTTCCGGAAAAAAAACTAAAATTAAATGAAAGTGGGAATTTTTATACAAAACAAATTTTTTGACAAAAGCTGTTGAATAAAATCAAAGCATTTTTACCGCCCAAAAAGATAACAACTCAGGAAAGATACAAAACAAAAATCACATCATTGTCAAATCAATACTTAATAAACAAAATAAAAATATTCTGTATTTGCGTGAGCCAAAATTAAATGCAACTATCTACCTATTGGAATTGAAAGAATACGATATAAACACCTTTTACGTCTCAGGAATCTATTAATATAACTTTTATTGAAGACGATCTATTAATTTTTTAAATATTAATGGATAGACATCCATTTTTATATCAAAATATTATAAATGTATACAAATAAAATAATGTTGTAAATATCATACTTTTAGTTTAATTATTAATTTTATTAAGCCAATGATGGAACTAAGCTGAGAAAGTAAAAATAAAATAATGTTTTTTTTAGTATCGATTTTTAGATATTGTTGCCACAATGTGTGATTGTTGACTCACGAGTTTTACAAATTAATAAAAATGTTTAATTGTACTGATTGCATGATTTTATATTTTATATTTTGAATATTATGCTTGTGTTTACCGTTGCTTTACTAATTATTCAGAGAAAAAATGGAAGGAAATTCATACTATTTCGAAATTAAATTGTACTGAAATCATATGTACCTATATTATATCACTTATTAATATAATACGATAGATTAACTAGATTTTTATTACGGTTGATAGTGTTATAACAATTGTATTGTATTATTAAATGTTTAAGCAATGTATTGTATTATAATCAGCAGATTAGAATTCTGTTTATGCCTCGTTAAGATTATAAGTAATAACTATAGTTGATATATAGTGTCTACTTCAGAAAATACTGCCTACTTCAAACAGTCATATAATATAATAATATATAAATCAATTCGTCCTGCACTCTCAAAATATTTTAGTTTAAGTAAGACACGTTATTACAGGGCCAACAGTCTGTTATTTATTATACTTAAAAAATTAAGGTCAAAAGCTTATTAAAATATATTATTCAAATGTACATAGCTATATAGGTACTTACTTTAATTGAATATACTTATTTACCTGTATGAAATGATTTCAAAAATATTGGCATCTTTTCTTGGATGCTGAGGCCGTTGTACCTTTTTATCAACATCTGTTATTAACCTAAAATAAGCTCCAAAACATTAATCATTTTTTTTTTTTTAAATAAATATAAATACGAGAATTCAAGGAACTTACCTGTACATAATGTAGTACGCGTATCATCAATATTATACATTAAAATAACTGTTAAGTTATTATTATTTTGAAGTTTTTCTCTAATTTTTCTTCTTCTTTAATTTATAAAAAAAAAAAATCAATATTAATTGGTAAGCTGAGAAAAAGCTTAAAAATTAATTTAGTATTTAGTATTAAAAATAGCATTTATCACATTTTTATATTGTATTACGTCTACTTAATTCCATTTTGCTTACTGTCTTATTTTATTTTCTATACCCGTGTCTGTTATCTGTATACTGCATTGATAATAGTATAATAATTACTGTTCTCATATACGTTACAAGACAGATCGAAGCTTCAATTGCCTTCCTTATCTTATCTAATAGTATTGATCATTATAAAACAAACTATTATTAGGTGATGCGTAATGTTTTTATTTTCTGATAAAAAATGTTCTATGATATGTTAATTTTTGGTACTATCATTGTATTTAATGTGATTATTTGTTCCTTCTTATTAGTTTTATTAACGTATAAGTATTACATATCAGAGAGTCTTAACAATGGTAGGATTCCTTCTTACATTTTTTTTCATTTTGTTGTATATTTTAAGCTACCAAATTTACTTAGTATATAAAATAATATAACAGATTGTAAATATAATTTTGAAAAAAAAAAATTTTAATTTTAGTTTTACATTTAAATGTTAACAATGGTTATTATATAGTTTTTTATATTTCGTTTACCATTAATTGGACATATTTAAAAAAAATTACCGATTTTCATATTTATTCCACAATATTATCAATATTTTGTATCGTTTAAAAATAGATTATTCATCATTATTTTTAATTTTTACATTAGAAAATATATTCTGCATATTATTGTACATCCATTAAAATAGGTTTTTTACTGTTGAAATGATGTTAGGAATCTCGTAATGTACCCATTTAAACGATTCGATTGATCGACCGCGTTCCGGTTACACTAACTGAACTCTGACCGAGTTTCAAATAACAATTTATTGTTATTATCATTCATTTTTTAACTAAAGCATAATATCTAATGGCTACTTTTTTACAATAAGTGTAAAAGTTGATTAGTTGTACCTATTATCGTTTGATAAAAGTAAGTAAGTACCTAATAGACAATCGGTGTTAGTACAAACAATTAATTTACTTACCTCTCAAAAATGATTGCGTCTGCAAACCTTGTTGAGTAACCGCGTAACGTACTTAAAGTTGGATATTGTATGGATTATTTTGGCTATTTTAAATTAGAGAGGTTCTCGCATAACAGTGTCGGACACCCGGCCGGCTTGTGTTGCAGTAGGTACTGTCAGAACGCGTGATGTGAAGGATGACGAAACATAGTAATAAATAATAATAACATGCTCAAGAAAGCGATTATTATTATTATATAATACAGTTGACGATACTGATGATAACAGTTGTGTGGTATTACGTACACATTGGACCCTTTTGTTAAATCATTTTTTCATGATTTATAAAATATGTTTTAAGGATTCATTTGTATATTTTTATAACATGAAAATAATATTGATTACATGATTTTTCAATATTATTGTTTATGAAAAAATATAAGTTATTCGAAAGTAGATCCAGATTCATAATAATATATAGCATTGCTATAATAATAATTATGTGCGATTTGAGATTGAACAATTTAAGTAAGTAATTCACGAAAATAATTTGAACAGCAGTGTGACACTAAATTGGTGTGAAGGTCAACTAATCGAAAAGCAATTTTTTTTTAAACTTTTGTGATTTGAATATATCAAAGATTTATTTAATGCAGTATATGATAGGTACTCTATAAAACATAATAGTATATTTTTTTAATTAAAATTTTAAAATGTTGTCAAAACTAACATATACCTAAATATTAACTAACAATTGAAGTACTAATTATGTATCATTATTAAAGCAAACAATTATTCCACGTGTACGTTTAAAAATTATAAAGTATATAATTGTTCAACATTTCATAGGTGATTAAAAATATGACACATTCTACAATTCTATAGTCAACAGACAATTATATTAATCGGATTTGTATTTTACAAAAACGATTTAATGACACTATCTTAAATCACACATTATGTCAAATCCTGATACTACGTCTTCAATTTGAAATATAAACAATCACTTAATATTTATACCAATTTACTTATGAGTTTTTCTTGGCGATTTGATCTGCATTCTTAACAACATTTAAACTTGTCGTTTTGTAACTCTAAAACAGTTAGTCAATACATTTATAAATGTAGCGTTGTATTATACGTTATTCAGAGTGAGAATATTAGGTACTACGCATACCTAGAAGTTTTAAACTTATACCTCTGTGGATAATCTACGTAATAAATCAGTAGTGTCGTGTCCCGTTTGTTGTACCATTTTGTAAAAGCACCTTCTTTATTTTGCAATAAATTATGTGGGTGGTCAAATTCGACCATTGTTCCTGTATCCACAACAAGCGCCTTCATCAATGAACAGTGATTAACCGATGAGCAGCAGTCGGTCAAAAAAAATAAATAATAAGTCTGAGGCACTCGGGGACTGCCGCGATAAAGCTATTGCATAGCAATTTTGTAGCTATATATCATAACTATTTATTTTTGTATGATATTAATTTAAGTTACACTTTTTAAGCTCGACAACCGAAAAGAAAATGACAAAGTGAGTTTTTTTTGTAGATAATGGTAGATAAACACTGTACGGAATGATTTTATTTGAGATATTTTTTGTTTAGACAACTGGTTAGACTGTAAATAACAAAAAAAAATGATAACGCAGCAAATAATAATATTTCTTAACATCTCCTAAAGAGAACGGTCAGAGCTTTTTTTTTTTTAAAGTTTGAACTATTGACAATATTATAATATTTAAAAATTTCAGTTTTAACAACATTTTTGTTCAACCATAATATTATGTACTGAATAAATTAATATTTATAAAAAATTCTCCGACCGTTCTTTAGAGGACGTGTTAATAATTGTTAGGATTGTTGCAGATTCAAAATCGCACCAACCTAAGTCTCACAACTCTGTCACAGCCGAGGTATGTTTTTACTCGAAAAGTAATCGTATACTTATTCCTAATTGAAAGGAGGCTTAGTAAGTTCCCACATCAAACATAGCAGGTAAGCGAGTACATATTATGTAAGTTCCCTCACGGAAAAAACCGTACGTAAGTTTCCACACGAAAATTTATTCAGACTTAGAACTGACAACTTAAACGTAGTTGGTCCAAATATATAATAAAAATGAATAACATAATGTGTAGGTATAGTACACATTTTATTTGTACTTTCAAGGAAAGGCGTACTGGTATCCTCGATGTAGTTTCTTGAACTTTCGCAATAAGCCAAATAGAATTTAATTTTTTCGATTTCTATTATTATAATTATTATAACTATTATTATTTTGTACCTATACAAATAATATATGGACCATTTTGTATTTGGACTAGATTCAATTAAAAAATTGATTGAATTTTTTTTATGCAACACATAAACAAACAAATTTTAACCACACCAACTACGTTTAAGTTGTCAGTCCTAAGTCTGAATAAATTTTCGTGTGGGAATACTTACGTATGCATACCCTTGTGTGATTTTTACCTACCATATCTCGTGTGGGAACTTACATTCGCCTATTGAAAGTGCGAGAACGCCGGTTCCTATAATTTGGACACGGGTTGCGACCAGTGCCGCAACTAGAGATAAAAGGGCCCAGGTGCGAGTCAAATTTTTGGGCCCCCTATTCCATACTTTTGTCTTACAAAATTGCATTGCACCAAAAGCGCAATTAAGAGTGGATATTGGCAATTTCTATGCATTATAACATTTTCAAAATATTTCGAATTATTTTGAGCTGTTTACGTACATTTTAATTTTCCAACTTTTTTGGTTTTTTATTCTATTAATATCAATAAAATTGTATTTGTTGGGTAAAAAAGCTTCAAAATTTAATAGACAGCTCTTAATATATTGTTTCAAAGACAGATGAAAAATATTAAAAATCTATAGTCATAATTTTTTTTTATAAACAGTTTAAGTTCAAATATTGACAAAATATGTAAAATTCACGAAAATATATAAATTGATTTGAGTTAGAAATTCATAAAAAATTTTCGTTTTAAATCTAAGATTTTTTTTTAATTCAAAGACCAATAAATGTAGATACATGAAAATTTCACAGAATGTTTATTTTATCAATTCGCATACCTACTTGATAAAATTTTCATTATAATTTGACTCGTTTTGAACTTTTAACGGACAATTAAAATTAAAATTTTTTAGTTTTTTTTTCTATGAATATCAATAAAGTTTTATTTTTGGGACCAGGTTATAGTTAAAAGTGTATAGTATAAAATATTATCTTCATAAGTATAATCAATAACATAATATTAGATGTTGGACTTAACACGTTGCAGGTTTCAAAAAATTTCAATTTTCATCATGTGTTGTAAATTGGTGAAAAAGTTCATATTAGTTTAAAATCTAAAATCCTTTATGTCTGAAAAGGCCCATCTAAATATGATAATGGGGCCTTTTAGGAGTGCTGTGCACCCCCAGCACCCCCACTAATTGCGGCACTGGTTGCGACGCGTGGTTGACATAGGTACACTGCGGTGGTGCGCACACCATGGCCCGGTTGTACTTGCCATATAATTTGCCTAATTCTTACTCCTTAGAAAATAACCGACTGGAACCCCATTAAGACTGCTCGGAATTGACTTCTGATAATCCTTTGAATCAATAATTCTGTTCTAAAAATTCAAAGTTTCAAACCAAATGTTATTCAATGAATCTTTATATATTTTGTTCTGCATTGATTATTGATTATATTATTAAGTTTGATACTGTTGATCAACGTTAGAAGTTAATAATATTATCTGAACTTCGGACCTTCGCCCCTATTGCTACGTTGTGCGTCCAGTTCTCTGTCAACGATTGAGGTGCAAAGCCTCACGGCGATAGTACGTTCGATCACCGACTAGTTTTAATTTCGGCAGTCCGTGATTGTGTGTAAATTAGTGTGACGAGTTTAATCAATAATCTGTATAATCCTTATTGGAATACAATTTTTATAAAATATTCGAGTACAAAATCAAAATTAGTAAAATAATAAGTTGTACCTTGTATTTACTATATGAACTATTAATTTAAAATCAAATCAATATATTTCTTACACTTACATATATTACTAACCCACTCAAAAAATCTTAAAATGCTGCTAGTACCACAGTCCCTCGGTTTAATGAGGCTACCGAGCACGTCTCTTTTAAATAATTGATTAAATACTCAATTAAGTCATCCGATTTACTAAAGATTTATATTTCGTTGACGGGATAATTCGAATAAAAAATAGTCAATTAAAGAGCAACTGTGTGAAGTGACAAAATATTGTGCAGCCACAAAACACGTGATTTACACAGGGCCAAATAAAATAGAAAGGAAACAAAATATTTTGAAAATTTAACATACATTACATGCATACAAATTATTTTAGATAGTTTATTATTTATATTATCGTTGTATAACTTATTATTTCGTTTAAAAATATACAAAATTTAATGAAAACGATATATTTGAAATTTAAACTTAGATACATGGCCAGTGTGGAGTATAGACTATAATATAGATAACTAAAATATTATATAGATAAAGATAATGTGAGAACTGTGTGAAAAACAAAGTATTATGAAGCCACAAGGAACGCGTACCAATCTGGAATGTTAAATTTTGGAATTTAAAACCAGGACAGTAAAAATCTGGACTGTAAAAATTAGGACGGTCAAAATATGGGATTTCAAAATTTTAAATTCGTAATAACCTGGACCGGACAAAAGTGGACCGTTGAATACAAAATTAATTTAACCCGTGCAAATATACAATATATTAAAACGTACTCCATCTGTAAGGATAGTATATTTCCGTCTACTGCATTCAATACTGTATGACTTAACTAATATTATAGTTTTAGCTAACAGTAGTATGTACCTATTTTGGGGTTCTGAATACATTTTTACAACGTACAGGGAGATGGAAAAAGTTCAAACGCACATTACAAACGTTAACCAATTATTGGGTACACATTGTGTGCGAGTTGTTTGGTTAAGATGACAAGTATTGTCAATTATTCATATTCTTGTCAAAAACTAAAAATGTCATTTTTCTTAATTTGATTTTTAATTTTTCCTGTATTTAAAAAAAATACTTAAAAATTTAATTCAGTATTTTTTTCTCTTATTAATATACATTTATTTAATGTAAGTAATATATACGTCCTCTGTAAAACATAATAGTATATATTTTTTAAATAAAAATTAAAAAATTTAGTGAAAACTTAACACATAATATTAAATAAAAGTAGTACTAATTATGTATAATTATTATAATATTAAACAATTATTACATATAGGTACATTTAAAAATTATAAAATACATAATTTTTCAACATTTCAGAGACGATTAAAAAAATGACACATATTTCAAAATTCTACAGTCTACGGTCTATACTATTCGGATTTATATTTTATAAAAACGATTTAATGATATTATCTTAAATCACACATTATGTCAAATCCTGATATTATGTCTTCGATTTATTTGAAATATAAACAATCACTTAATATTTATACTAATTTACTTATGAGGTTTTCTTGGCGATTTGATCTGCATTCTCAACAACATTTAAACTTATCGTTTTATAACTCTAAAACAGTTCAATAAATGTATAAATGTAGCGTTATATTATACGTTGTTCAGTGTAAGAATATTAGGTACTTCGAATAGAAGTTTGAAACTTATACCTCTGTGGCTAATTTATGCAATAAATCAGCTGTATCATGTCCCGTTTGTTCTACCATTTTGTAAAAAGCTCCTTCTTTATTTTGCAATAAATTATGTGGGTGGTCAAATTCGACCATTGTTCCTGTATCCAAAACAAGCACCTTATCCGAATCAATAACAGTGTTTAACCGATGAGCAATTGTTAAGACAGTACATGCTCGGAACTTATTTCTGATAGTCCTTTGAATCAATAAATCTGTTCTAGAAATTCAAACCTAATGTTATTCAATGGATCTTTATAATTGTTGCATTTATAATATTAAGTTTAAATAATACTGTTGATCAACATTAGCAGTGGCTTCATCCAGTACAAGAATTTTGGTATTTCGAACAATAGCCCTAGCAAGACATACTAATTGTCTTTGACCAACACTGAGATTGGAACCATCTTCAGACATATTTGAATTAAGACCATCTGGTAAATTTTCAACAACATCTTTAAGCTCCACCTAAATACACAATTTATATTTATTGAGACCAATTTTCTACGAGATCAGGGATAATCATATTTTAAGTAAAATATTATTCAAAAACAAAAACAAATTACTTCATCTAATGCGTTCCAAAGAATATGATCTGGGTATTTTTCTGAAGGATCCAAATTTTTTCGAACTGTTCCCGAGAACAATACTGGTTTTTGAGGAATGATAGTGAGCTTGGACCGTAACTCATACAGATCAAGTTCGTGAATTTCAATACCGTCAATGATGATATTACCTTCATGGAAAGCTAATCTAAATAATGACCCCACTAAAGACGATTTTCCGGCGCCAGTTCTACCAACAATTCCTATCTAATTTTAAAATAACAACATTGAAAACTTTTATAAACCTTAGGTACTTAGAATTATATTTTATTATAGGTACTTTTTGCATTGATTCGATATTTAAATTGAGGTGATTAATAATACATGGAGAATTCGGTTCATATCGTAAATAAAAGTTTATAAATGTAACTTGTCCGTCTGAAGGCCAATTTAATGGTGGTCTTTTATCTACTTAAGTGATTTAAAAAATGAGATTTGTACAGATATTTATTATGAATTTTAACATTCAATAGTATACAGTACTTTAGTATAATTTACCTGTGCATGATTCAATAGAACCTTCTTGGGGGATATTTGTGTATTCTAGTACCCTTTCAACTGCCGTCATGTGGTTTTCTAATTCAGCTATTTGTCTCATCGTCCATTGCAAGACTCCAGCTAGTCCATAAGCTTGTGTTATTGCAAGCCCGACATTTCCTCCAAATGTACCTGAGTACGATTTGTTAAGTAAAATTGAATTATTTAATAATAACAATCTTAATTATAAGAATGTACACAATATTGAAGCTTACTATTGCTAAATGTCAAGAAACTGAATGTGACTATACATGAATAGATAAAACAAATAATATCCAACCAAAATCCAAAGGCTCTGCTTGATGTTAAAAATAAATACCATGCTGAAGAATGTAAGTCCTATAAAATCATTTCAAATATATGAAAATATACGAATTAATATTGATTTGTAGAACTAACTTGATGGACATCAAATTCATTTGACAAAATGTTTTCCGCTTTAAATGCTCTTATAGTTGTTAAACCCTGATTACTCGCATTCAAATGAGTAAAGACAGGACTACGAGCTATAATATTTAAATTACAATTATTTCAAAATATAAATTTATATAATATTATATTATCTTTTATTATTATATACTGTATTATTTATAGTATATACCATATAGGTATTTGGTTCATAATTTAGTACTATTACTTACTTACTCCTTCCAACCGTTTTACACTTCGAGACAATGACAAGTAAAATACTGTTATCTTGTAAAATGCAAATGCTAAGACGATGGTCGGTAATATTAGGTAAATGTTAATACATACAACAATGATCAAAACTGCCATACAATGCAATATCAACTAATTTTGAAAATTCATTATACATAAACAATCATTAAAATATATTAATATAATTATATTACATTTAAACTGTCATTCATGGCTTGTGGCAACATATCATCTATAGCACCCAAATCCTTAGAAAAACGGTTAAGAATAGATCCTATAATATAAATTCAAAATTATAGCCAGTTAACAATAAATAAACTACAAAATAATAGTTAATTAAAATAGTCCTGACCTGACAAATTTGTATTAAAGAAATTTATTTTAGCTCTGATCAACGCGCTAAACATATTATTGTGTAAATTCGTGGAAGCCTTCATGCACACCAATACAAAAGTAAATATTTTAAGGTTGATTGCTATTATTATACAAACAGTAATAGCAGAATAAACATAAATACATATTTCTCGACTAATTGGCCACTGAAAAATTGTGTTGATTGAGTTTTTGGTCGTTGGCGTAGACGAATTTTCATTATAAAATACTGATTCTTCTAGTTTCACCCTAAATTAAATATTCAGTGACGATAGCATAACAATATTTCCGTGTCATTAAATATTAAAAATACCAATATGTAATCCATAAATCTCCACAAGATGCTACTGTTTGAGACAAAATACAGGTAAATATTAAACATAATATTTTGCTTATCTTTCCTCCATCTAAAAAATATGCCGAATAGGTATCCCATGAAATATTTCCTGAAGATCGAATTTCAACTATTTTCACTTGTTCTTCTTGATTTGTATTTTCTTTACTATCATACATTGATGATACATCACTCGTTGCAGATATTTTTCGATCAAATATAGATTTTTTGCCAACACTATAATTACTATCATTATTAATACATATAAATTGATTATCAAGCGTGACTTGAGATTGAGGAGATTTCAGAAAGCTTAAATCAGTCGTTTGAAGTTCTTCATAAGTACTTTTCACTATTATTTTTGCCTACAAAAAAAAAAAATCAATATTTTCAATTTTAAAATGTACACAGGAATAAAACATATCATGAAATATTGCTTACATTATCTATGTGGACAATTTGATCGACCTTAGTCAAATACTGTGATTGATGTGTGATTAAAATACAAGTTTTTCCATTAAGGAAACCTGAAAAATAATACCTAATGTACAAAAATCCTGTATTATAAGATTAAAAATTATTCAAGATAACCTTTAATGCATTTTTCAAATAAATGACTGCTAACGTGTGGGTCTACAGCTGAAAGAGGATCATCCAATAAATAAATATTTGCTTGTTTATAGATGGCTCTGAAAAAACAATATACTTAATAGTTAATAAAGTGTTTTATGAGTTGTATCATTGTATTTATAATTTTACCGAGCTAAATTTATTCTTGATTTTTGTCCTCCACTTAGAGTGACTCCTCTTTCTCCCACAGTTGTTTCATCACCATATGGAAACTTTTTAAAATCATTTTTCAATGCACATACGTTTATTACCTATTTTACACCCATAAAAAAATCAAACGTTACATTATTTTAAAGTAATCGTATTTTAAATTTGAATATATTACTCGTTTATAACGATGCTCATCAATTGGTGAATTGAATATGATATTCTGTTTTATTGAACCAGAGAATACCCACGGCTCTTGAGACGCGTAAGAAATTACACCATGAACATCTAAAGAGCCTTCGGAAAGTGGTAATTCTCGTAGAATAGCTTGAAATAATGAACTCTGCAATACACATTTTAAAGTAACGGCGAATTATACAATTTGTATGCAATTTGTGACATTACCTTTCCAGCACCCACTGGACCAATAATTCCGATCAATTGACCTGATGCAACAGACAGATTAATGTTTTCTAGAGTATTACTTGTCTGAATATCCGTCCACTTAGCAGTTGCTTTTGACAATACTATACTATGAGTGTTAGAAAATTCAGTGTTATGTCTTAAAACGCCATCATCATCTGCAATGTGCTCTGTTAAATTGTGTAGAGTATTATTTATTGATTCGCCAGATTTTGATTTATTTGGTAATTGATTATCCTTCTCTTCTTGTAATAAGAAATCCTTTAGATAAAAATGTATGAAAATTAATGATTTTTATATTTTAAATATTGTGTTTATTAAATAATTAATATAATATGTCTATTGTCTATACTTTATATATTTTAATAATATATACCTGTATGCGTTTGATTGAAACTTGTAATTCGATTACTTCCGATATACTTTGAAAAAAACAATGTATAGGGAGGGTTGATATATAATACAAAGTATACATGATAAAAACCTATTAGTGTAATTAATAAGGTAATAATCAGTAAATATTGAAGAAATAATTGTATATTATGTTTGTTACTTTTTGTGCTGAGATATAATTTCCTAGCAATACGTATGACAAAATACTAAAAAATAGTTGAAACCTTGATTGAACTATTGCTGATGCTAGCATAATATTCTTGATGTACATTCCTATTTGTAAATGTTTAATTTCCATTCTAAAATTATAAATATTTGTACTTAACATTTCATAATAGTTTAAAGCATAAGTAGGTACTTTCTTAAATATTTAATAAGTTTTCCAAAAGGTATTTCCAAAGTGTACATCTTGATTACTTTTATACCAGAAATTATTTCATTCATTAAACGTATTCTTTCGTCAGTTCTTTTAGCTGTTTTCTTTCGTTGCTCTCTAAGTTTTCGTCCTAAAATTGCTGTAAATGTAACAATATTGTTAAGTCACATAATTTTTCTTGTCTAATTTTCCACAAACCTTCAAACCAAAGAAGAAAACCCAGTACAACTATCGGTAATAATGAAGATACACCAATTTCTTGCCACAACAAATACGTGACCACAATTATGTGCAGTGGACAAATCCATAAGTAGTGAAGAAATGTAGCTGATTTATCAAATCGACTTACATCATTCGATAACAAATTAATCAATTGGCCGACTGTGGTATTACCAATTGCTGTGTGACTTAGGCGTAATGACTGGGTACAAAATACATATTTGAGTTACATATTTTTATAAGAGTTTTTGAAACGTATTTTATTATTAAAATTAAATTTATTTGTTGAGCAGCATAAAATCTCGTTAGTATTGCAATATTAAAATACATAATTTTTTAAAAATATTTGACTTTAAGCAATGTGATTAAATATGAAATAATTGAAATGACATAAGAATTTCTTATCATTGTTTTTATATTTTAACACTATTAGTTTCTTAATGTATATTATTATACCTTTCTATATATAATTGAACAGCAAGCAACTCGAATTTTCATTCCGCAATGTAAGATTTCAATTTGTGATGCATGATACAAAATTATTGAAATAAACATACTAAATGCTAGACCAAATGCACAAATTAATGCATACTCAAAGTCCGCTTTGCCAGAGCCATCTGGGTTGAAATATGATATTATTCCACCAATAAATAAAGGTTGGGATACTCTGTGAGTTAAAAACATGTAAAATAATGGCATAAAATATGTTATAGTTATTGAACCACATCGAAACCTTAAAAGACCGGATTTCACATGGGAGTCAATAATTACGACACGAAAAAGTCAATTATTTAGCTCTTACTTCAATATAACTCTATCGACAAAGAGCATAAATCCATAAAACATGAATTTATACCCAAATATTCCAATCAAAATCCTCAATAGACTAGGATTTCGATTTTCCTTATGTGCATTCGCAAGTTCTAATCTCCATTTTCTTCAATAAAAGTATAGTAAAGTTTAATAAAAATAATAATATGCACACAAACATTTTGTACTCATGAGTTTACTTTTCTAATTCGTTTCCCAACAATGACGAACTGTGATCGTTTAATGTCGTATATAAATCATCTTCTTCTAAATCCCTTTTTTGTCCTGTCTTAAATAGATTTAACAACCAGCTGTACGAATGAAAAAAAAATGACGTAAATATTGAAGACATTAAAAACACTTTTTACTATTGAATATTGGTTTGATAACATTTTATTTAAAAATGTATAAACATAATACCTACACATTTATGAACCTATATGCCAATGTCAATTGTGTGTTAGTATATTGTACATAGAGCACTTAACATGGTTTTATTTTATTTTTTAAAATTAAATATAGACTAGATATAGTTACCATTGATTTGTGTGTTATGTTAAATTCTTGAATGATTTTTTCTATTTTTAAAAACGTTAGTAGGTAGAGTCAAATAATACGAAATATAAAAACAGTATCCTAAATAATTTATATAACTATATTTAGTAATTCAAATATACATGAAAAGGCGAACTCCGTATAAGTGTAGCTAGTATATAGACTCAAAAACTTAAATACGAAATAAGTACCAGTTTTTTCATATAAAACGTTAATTTTAAATAAAATGAGAAGAAGCACAAATGCTGATACTAAACGGTGTGTGCGATAAGAAATGCAATACATTATGTTTATGATTAAATAATCTTAATACCTTTATGTTTTTAGAATAAATAAAAAAAAAATTGGGTAAGCGGATGTCTCTCTGCTGTACTTGAAATTGAAATGCTTATAAATATGTACCTATGTATTTTTAATATTTTTAAACTGCTATTGTAACAATATATCAGGAGCTTTGAATTAAATTTTCACGCTTTTTGGCCCAACAAATAAAATTGTATTGATATTTATAAAAAAAAAAACTAAAAAATTTAAATTTGAAATTGTTCATAAACAGCTCAATAAGAGTCAAAATATTTTTAAAAATGTATAAAGTATATGAATAGATAAAATAAACACGTTATTTAAATTTTAAGTGCCTACGGTTATTCGTTTTTGAATTACAACAAAATAACAAAATCGCTACCTAAATGAGAAATCGAGTGAATATCCAATCTTGTAAAAATATGAAGTTCAAACGCTCATAACAATTTAATTTGATTTGCTCTTTGTGATATTCAAACTCAACCCCGAAAAAACATTTATACTTATAAATACTTGTACTATAAAAGACATTTACTTCGAGCAAAGTTAGAGAATATTCACATAACGTTTAAATACTAAAAACAGTAGCATTGGCCATGTAGCAGCAGGGACTGGAACCTTGTTGAAAAGAATTTGTATTAGAACTGGAACCCCTTTAATATTGGGAACCGAAACCTCGTCGAAACCCTTGATTAAATCGATTTTAATACCGGAACCCTTATTTAAATTAATTTAAAACCGAAACCTTACCGGAACTGATATTTTTACTTTATATTTCTTCTACATAAGTATAAAACCAAAACAGGTTATAAATTATTTTTTCTTAAGAACCAAAATGAAACCAAAACCTAGATTTTTGTTTTTCTGGAAACCGAACCGTAAAAATCATCAAGGTTTAATAGTACAGTACTATGTAGGAATATGTATATGCACGGGGTGACTTACGGGAGCCTATAATTTTTTATCAATATTTATCAAGTATCAACTGTTAATTAGTAAACAGTCGTAAATTCATATACATTTTAACGGCTTAGATAAGTCTACATAAATACAAAATTGGATAGTGGGAACAGCTCTGCTGAACATAAAGTGTCGATTGGGTCATTGCAATAGATGTGTTAAATTTGAATTAATGAAACCCATCTATTATCATTGTATACAAAAACCGATTCTGAGTGAAGACAATGTGTCAGCCTAGTGGATATTTTATTTTATCTTAATATTGTTTTTGTTTGTAAAAAAAAAGGTAGGTTGATTTCATTTTTGCAAAAAACAATGTATTTGTACACCTATTTTCCTAATAGCATTAGTGATTTTTTGGTTACAGTATGAACTACTTATATGAGGAACCTTGTATTAAATGTTAAATACTATACAAATTGTATATTTTATAACTTCTACTTTCATCTTAACTACAAATGAATTGTGACTTTGTCAAAATTTAAAATTTAAACTCTTATAAATATAAATTATGTATGTATTGTTAAAATTTTTCAATAACAAAAATAAAAGCTTACGAGGAATCCTGTATTAAGTTTTAATCATTTTTGACCAACCTTATAATTTTTTATTGACGTTTTTAGAAAAAAAAATAAAATTAATAAAAGACAATCTAATAGCGAAGGCAGTCTAACCAACATAACCAAATATTTTTTTTAATAACAACAATCCTACAATTTTCATTTTTTTTCGATTATATTAAAAAGTACTGACACATATAAAGTACTGTTAAATATATATTATATATGTTTTAATTTATTAAATTCGATTTACCTAAATGTAATAATTTCAAAAATATTTGCATTTTTTCTTGGATTTTCAGGCCGTATGACTTTATTATCTGCATCCGTTATTACTCTAAAAACGTTTATACGTTAATATACAGCAATTACACTAAAATATATATCAAAATTTATGTTATAAATTTGACAACTGACCTGTACATGATGTGAAGTGAATAATAATATTATTAATGACTTCAAAAAATAGTTTTTTATTACGTATTTTGATTTGTATCTTCCTTGGTAATTTATGAAAATAAAAAAAAATCACAATATAAATTAACATTTCAACTTACAATATAGCTAATTAAATGTTTCATTTTAAAAATATTTAATGTTAATATATATATAATATATTATATGTGTCACATCCACATATTATAGTGAAATCACTTAATTAATAAACTGGATATCCAGATAGTGAAATTCGTCCAAATCGTGAATAATGACGAACATACATTATATGGACATGCATTTCATGTAATGAATACTTATATTGTGTACTTTATGTAATTATTATAAAACAAAATGTTTAAGTTATATAGCAATAAATAATTATATTAGGTATAGCATAGTATTACGTATATTATTATCTTATATCATAGTATTATAACTGTACTCTTTTATATTGTTTTATGAACAAAGTTATTTGTTATATTGAGGTAGATAATAGAATACAGTTATAATGTATTTTTACTTTTTAGATATTAACTTAAATTTAATTCTAACAATGGAAACAATAAAATAACTGACAATTTTTAAATTAATCAATGTGTTGTACTTGGAGTACCGAAAGTTGATAGTGGACCTATATATCCTCCAAACATAATTTGTGTTATCATGGAACAAAAAAAAAAGGATTGCAGAAACTTGGAACAAAATATGGTTCACTTAAAGGATGGTTCAGTAGTGAATGTTTGAAAAAATCAACAATTCAATTTGTCACTACTGATCAACTTGTTAAAACTGTGAATTTTCAGTGCGAGAAATGATTAAAAAAATTTCAGGAGAGCAAGGATTTTTGTCTTATTCGTGTAAGGCAAAAACGTTTTCCAATCAATTAGGTGTGCTTGTTTTAAAAATAATATGTTATGTAACAGTCTGTGACATAATCAATCGTCATATAAAAATAAATGATAAGGAAGTCAAATAAGTATATAGGTATAGTTTATTAATTATTGTTTAAATCGATCAATCAATTATTTTGTTCATAAAACAATATAATACATATTATAGGTAGGTAAAGTTTATTTCATGATTATTTCATAATAGGTACTTCATAGGTACCTAACACTGTCATTTATAAAAAATAATATATCTACGTAGCTTATGACAAATAAAACAAAATATAATGTAATAATATGATATAATTTATTGCTAAATAAAATAAAAATTTTGTTTTATCATAATTATTACACAGAGTACACAATTTAAGTACTGCCCATATAATGTATTTTCATCAAAATTCACGACCGGGGCAAATTTCACTATCTGAATATCCAGTTCATGAAATTAGTGATTTCACAATGACTAAATAAATAGGTAGGTATGATCACAACTTTGTAAAATGCATATCACCCTTGTCACGACTATCGCATTATAGTTCTCTGCTTCTATAATATCCTATTGACATTGACGACCAATGAAATGCAGAGAACTACGAGCAATGGTTTTGCGTGTAGAATAGTGGGAAGATGCGCAAACGGACAAAAACTGTTTTTTTTTTATCATACCTATTTATTTAGTCATGGATTCCACTATGTGGATGTGACATATTTAATTTACATTCGTCTCAAAATATTATGCAAATTAATTAAATACTCAATAAATGTACTTACTATTTATAATATATCATTGGATTCAATATTACTTGCATCCAAATTGTTTAAATGTATTATTCATAGTTTATACAATATCTTGATAAAATATTGAGAAGTGATTTTCTTCTAAATTTACCTGTTTTGATTTGAAAATAATATTTGTCATATTGTTAACACACGCGTAACTGTTTTGGAACAAGAACGTTATGATTGGAAATGTATTAATATTAATTTATAATTTATACCATAAACATTAAATTTATTGTATTCTTAAATCTATCTAATCAACTGTTTGTAACTATTTATATTTTGTAACGGCGTATTTTTCAGAAAGTTTTGAAGTACAGTCTCTTTTATAGGTATATTAAAAGTATGTTTCCCAAAAATACCTACCTGATATGCGGTGTTATCTTTATCAGTAAATTAAAACAAACAAACAATTTTTGATTATTTTAGTATTGTGTCATAAGAAATCGAAGGTATGTGTTTAATAGGTAAGTACTTGAGTTTATACTGATATTTAAGCTATATCACCTTGCCATACTAAGCCTTTTTTCGATATCACTCTTTTAAGTTGTTTAATAATATAATATCTAAGAGGAATTAAGATATTTTCACCATTCACAAAAATTAATTATATTAAAAATGTCAAGTTATGACGTAAGTACATAAAAAAAAATTCTATGATCTGATCTATAGTAATTAAAAAAAAATCTGTATTTTTGAGGTTTTTGGACACAACTCAAAAGTAAGTACCTAAGTACTCCTGAATTTTAAAAAAAGACTAGGTATTCATTATATGCATCAAATATACGCATGGTAATAAAATCCAAACAATGCATGAATATGTATGGTTAGGTAACTATTAGATAACTATTTGTTAGAGACTTTATATATTTTCACTACCTACTAATACCTACCAATGTTTATTTTATTTTATAATAATATACTATTACATCTCTAATATAAAAGTTGAGCTTCATTTTAATTTTTCATTAGCGTTTTAAATTAGAATTTTGATGAAATTCGTGAAAATTTACAAATGGTTTTGTAGTTCAGAAAGAAATCCATGTAGAATTTCGATATTCATACATATGATTTGGAAATTGAATGTAAGATCTCTCACACGTTTTCTCATTGAAATTTAAAAATATTAAAACACATGAGCATGATTTTGAAGTTAAAAAATGTATGAAACTTTTAGGTTTTATAGGTAGCGATCTGAAATGTAATAAAAGATTAATTCTAAGTAGTTCTTAATGAAAACCAAAAATCTAAAAACCACACATGGAAAACGTACTTAAAAATACATCTGAAGTTCAAATTTTGACGAAATTGGGGGTATTAAACGAAGCATAGGTAACAATATTAATTATTTTGTTTTATTTAGGTGTATTATTATATTTTATTATGCACAATGGCATTTTCAAAATATTAAATATTTTAAGCTTTGCCTATGTATGTGTACCATAAATCTGTAATACAATTAAGCAGTTATTCATAATCAGATTTTTGAATTTTCAAACATACTTAAAGACCATATTTTAAAATTCTTGAGATATTTTTTATTACTTTAGAAGTGTCCTGTGGAGATATTAACTTCTGTTTTTCAAATGATAAACCTCTCTTTTCTAATCACTCGTCGTCATGTCGCCAAATCCAACGCAGGTCATCGTATGCAATCATAGCTGCAGCTCAACCAACTCGCCAAACCAACTGTGACCAAAATAAAAACTTAATTGAACCATTTACCTTATCTTCTCGTCATAAATTAATTCACCGAGATTATACCATAATTATTATCATAAATCAATTAACAATATCCAACCTATTTAATATGAAACACGTTACAATAATTTAGATAACATTATCTGTATTATTTGTTTTTCTCTCCATCACTTATGTATAGTACTATAATGTATACACTATACAGCCTAACGGCTATATTATAGAATTGCCATATGCCCATATTTATAATTTAACATTTATACTTAATTTATCTTAATTGTTGAGCTGTAATATTTTTAAACTAAAAAGCTATTTTTTTAAAAAGTAGATTGGTATTATAGGTATTTAAAAATGTCAAAAATCCGGATATAAATAAATATATTAATGAAAAAACTGGGGTGAGCAATGAGCATACTTGGTGAATCACTCTGTATGATAAAACATACTTAGTAATAATATTCTGTCACCTCTCTGAATCATTTTTCGTTTATAATGTTTATTATTGGAATCAAATTTAACACATTCATTACAGTGACCTACTTATTGACGAAATATACTCGACACCTACTATATAGTTAAGACAAAATTTATTTTTAACACAAAAATTTACTAGATATTGTCGTCTCAGAACGTCTAACTGAGTTATAAGTATTTAAATTAGATGGGCGGAGTGGAGTGGTATGGGGTTACCCCGCAAAATGTTTGTCCACTACTCCGCTTGTCTAAACTTTAAATACTTATAACTCATAAACTACTCGTCCTAAATTCGATTTTTATGCATCAAAATACTTAGAAAAATATTTTTTTTGGAATATGAAATTAAAACTCTATGCTGTAGTTCAAAAAAGTAAAAAACTTAAAAAAATATTTAAAAAATTTATATTTTAATAAAAACGTTGTTTTTTTACAACTTGAAACTATGTAAAAAATTTTTTTCAAAAACATTATACTTTTTGAGACAATGAGTGTTTTACGCTTAAACAATCACCCTGTATACGTACATAAGATATTAAATAATATTACCTGTGCTGTGCGATGGCCTCGTTGTTATATACTTGCTATTGGAAGCTATAAAATGCGATAACGGATAAAACAGGGCTTGAAATACATTTGATTTCAGGGGACACACTTATTCGTCCAACTGTTACCTTTGGGCTTTACCAGATTTTTGAAGCAAAAAAAACCTATGGTGGTTGTAACACCCAAAATCCCCCCCCCCTCTTTTATATTCCACTTACCTTACACATATATTTGCACACATTTGTCATTCAGGGGCACAAAGTGTGTCAGGACACAGTATTTTAGCCCCTGAGATAAACGGAAACACACGTGTTATTGCTAGTGCGATAGCCGAACATGATCTGAGAGAGAACAATTTTATTTATAAATAGATAGCATAATCAGATTTCATAGTATACCTATAATATTAATTAGTCATAAGTGAATTTCAATTTTCAACCCAGGTTTTAAGAAACTTTTCTACAATGTTAACATCAAATAAAAAAACAATTATAACGAAAAAACTTGATATTTATTTTGGTAACGTTGATAATTTATATTTTATTTCTTTTCTATAATTGTATTACATTACATAACAATAAGTAATCAAATTGTCCTTATGGTTGGCATTTAATTAATTAAGGAATATATTTTATTTTATTGATCAATTTTCTTTAAAATAAATAAATGAATTCGTTGAAATTAATATGCTTTGTAACAATATGTAGGCTTAATAAATAATTTATCTCTAATAACTTTTTTTGTGCACTGTATAAATTACAGTGAATATATTTATAGATTATACATTTAATATAAAACAACAAAACAATAACACAACAAATTAGCATATTTATACAAATCACGTTCTTAATAGCCTAATGCTATTATTAGGTATACACCTATAAATAATTTAAACTGAACAATTATCATAAATATTTAAATTTTAAAATATTACTAATATTGTAAACTTAATCGAAATACAACATGTACTTAACATTAAAACAGTAATGATATTTTATTTCATAATATATTATATCCGTAACAATAAAGACATTTTTGTGAAGAACTATCTATAAATTTCCAAGTTGCACATTATAATTAACAATTTTACTACATATGTAAATTGTATGCATATTATAATATAATATTAGGTATGTAAATGTATAGTATGTTTGTTTTTTATTAATTTTTTTTAGTGTAAAAAAAAACAATATTTATTTAATACTTAATATTGCTATACTATTGTATTATCATATACTCGTATAAAAATTGGTATTATTTAAAAGCACCAGCAGATAGCAATATTTGTTTATAAACAATAAACTGAAATTTGCCTTAAGCTAAGTGACTAAGTTAATAATGAAAAAAAAAATGGACGTTTACTTTTGTCAACACGAATTTAGCTAAGTATTGATTATTATATTATTTAGTATAATGTTTCAAAAAAGTATATTCAATACAATATATAATAGATCATATCAATTTGTATCATAAACAAATGTTATTAACTTAACAATATTATCATATTTTTTTTTGTTGCAATGATCTTTTTTTGATATTTTTATAAATTGAAATATTTTATTTATCAATAACTTGTACTTAACATTTATACATTAATAATCTTATAGTTATTAATTAAATTAACATTTTGACAGCTAAAAGGTTAAAAACTATTATTATAATTATTATGATATATCATGAAATATATTTATCCCAATTTTGATAAAACGGAGCTTTAATGTTTATTGAAAACTTTATTGATATAATTATTTTATTGGAATATATAATATATTTTAGTAGTAGTTTTGAACAGACAACAAACAACGACCTCTTTTTAGTTTAAAAGCATTAAAAACAACAAATCTACTACCTTAAGTAGGCGTTTAATCAAATATATATATATGTTAATAGTACCAATGCAGGTAGGTACTTGTTTTGTATATATTGAAGATGCCAATTGTAAATATACCTAATAATGTAATGTACCTAATACATATTATCCACATTAATTGTTTTTCATTTACATCTAACTATAAAACATGTTCATAGTTTTTATTAATTTATATTTTCATTTAAATAATTTAAATAACATGGGTAGTATAAAATAAATATACTTTGGCATGTATTTATATAGGTAATAATGTTTTATTTTTATAAACAACTAATTTTTCTCATGTCGTTGTATTTATCTAATAAAATAACTAGTTTGAAAGATGATATTTTAAACTCGTACAGATAATAGTAGGTTTAATGTGTATTATGTGAGTTATATTTACACAGTATTCAATAGAGAAATAGAACAATAAGATTAAAGCAATATACAATATTACACGATTTCATTATAGGTAATCAATAAATAACATTATATAAATGATGTTGAGCGATCCAATATATTATTGTGATGAGTTTGCGGTTGAATTATAATGAAGTAGGTGCTTAACTTATTAAATGTATGTGTGTTATGTGTAAAGGGTATAGTTTCTAATACACGTAAAAGATGAATTTTTAAGTTCAATAAATAAACATAAGATCAGGAATGAATGTAAATTGAATGGTAAGAATAACATTAAAAGTTGAATGACTATTACATTATATTGTATTAAATTATTGTCTTTTAAAAACGGTTAAAAAATATTAGTATTTCTATTTATTTTCTTTGATATTGAGCTTTTTTTCCATGTAAAGTTTCAGTATCTATTTCTCTCCGTACGCTTTTGACAGCGACGCAAAATAATAATAATATTATTAATACTTACATTATATGCTTAAATATAACTTATTTTTATTTCACAATATTGATTCTAAATCTATTAATGAAATCAGATATTTTGTGGATGAAATTACACGTCGAACAAAATCACAGAACTGTCTCCATTTCGGCGATTTCTGTCCTGAAAATATGGTTTACAGTTGACAGTAAAAGTGAAATAATAATTGTAATCAAATTAAATGAACTAATACAACTCTACATTCACACGTATATATACATATACATATACATATACAGTGAAACCTCCTTTAACGAATACCTAGGATATCGTAAATTGTTTAGGGAATAATCTATAAACTTTCTATAAATGAAACTATCTGACTAGCAGACACACCCGAATAGTGGACAAAATTTCTTCGATTTGAAGTGTTCGGTATTGAGAGATTTCACTGTATATATATATAAATAAATAATAGAAGAATTTATTTTATTAAAATCTTAAATATACATATTATTGGTTATAAGTTATAACCACGGTTATTGTACCCACTAAAAATAAAAAAAATAATAATACTAATAATTATTAGAATAGGTATAAGTAATAATAATATAAAAAAAAGTTTGTTGCTGACCTATTTTGAAATTTAACATTATTTTATAGAGCGTCTAGTAATTAACATTCTAAAGGGACTTTTTCCAACTCTCTAAACAATTATCTGTCCATTGTTTGATAAAAAAATAAAAATTTAAAAACTAATTACGTTTATATAAGCCCACAGTACGACGTATTTAAACTATTAATTATAAGTGATAAAATATTTCTTAGATAAATTGAATATGGGTAATAATCAATTAATTAATAAATTCTTATTTATGTTTTATGAAGGATAAAAATGAAAACATATTTTTTCAATTAAGTTGCACGTTAAAATGTTTTGATTTTAATTTACTATTTTCACATAAGTTATTATTTTTCTTTAAAGACGTTACAATGTCTAATTGATTTTTGATTAATTATTGTACAATCAACAAATATAAGGTACCGACTAACCGTTGTAATAGTATGATTTATTACGTAGGCAAATATAAAATATTTTACCTGACTGGTTCATGATCATATCTATTTGTGTATTCTGTTGAAATAATACTGGGTCTCACTAAGTCACGTTGTCTTAGTGGCGATGCTGGTGAAAATTGATATCTTTAAAAAAAAAAAAATGTGATTATAGGTAACATTGAATGGTGAAAAATACACATACGTAGTTGTAGCTAATTGTTTAATGTTAGATTTGTCTTTACATAATTAACGCACATGCTTCTAACTATTTACATTTAAATAATATTATTATTTATCTATTTAGCGCGTCAAGCAGTATAATATTATAGTGTTATCAACTAGGCTCATTAATATATATTTCTTTTTTGATGTATTGGGCCACCTAACTACCCGGTTCTAGAAATCTATAAGCTTCCATTAAAAGCTTCGGTTTCAATAATTATCTTACCCCATCGCCTATACTAAAATTTAGCGCTGCAAAGCGATATCGATGGTCGTCTACCTATCCTATATTTTTTTTTTTTTTTATTATCTCTTACTGTTTTTTATCCGGGTATTTATCGTGGTTTTCAGCGATACACTGAAATAGCCTAGCGGAAGGTGACATCGCTTTCTTCCTCCTGACGACACAAGTTTAATTTTGTTCAAAATGTCCTGATGACACTAAAAATATTATTTTTACCTTTTTTCAGACTTGAGTTTTCTTAACTCTAGCTCCTTTTCCAACTGTTTCATTTTAGAATAAGTGCTCATCAGCTGATTTCTGAGCAACTGGTATTGTGAGTCACAAACAGCATCCTTGCAACGACGGAACTTAAGAAAGTCTTGAGCTTCAAATACAGCACCACGAAACGTTAACGATTTTCCCATGCTCTGTAATAAAATGCATAAAAATATTAGTTACCGCTTCAGATTCCTGAGTTTGTATATTATATTTTAATAATATCCAATATTACCAAACTTATGAGAGCACAACATCCACCTTGATCAGTTTTCGCTAACTTTTTTCTGAAGAAATTGAAATATAAACATTCCAATAGTAATATTAGAGCTGCCAACAATGTACCTCCCATCAACAATAAAAATGCTGACAAGAACTGTTCCAAGGCTAGAGGGTCACTAGTAGCATTTTGATCATGATCATCTGGTTTACATGTACCGGTCATCCAAAATCTTTGTAATCTTTCAAGATCACCTGAAAACACATATATTTTAATGTTTTTTAATTTCATTATTTTTACTGAATTTGTTTACCATTTTCACGGAAATCTAAAAGTCGCTTATTAAACATTTGAACATATTTTGAGTTTCTTTGGAATGCTATAGCGTAACCGGTTTTTGCATACCATGAACCAACGGTCAATAAACGGCAATCATCATCTTGTGTTACCAAATAGTCAAGTACTGTACCATCATAAATAAAAGCATCAAGTTCTCTAAAATATAAAAAAAAATTAAGCTTCCCGTTTCTGGGGTTTTGAAATTATTCTAATGTATAAATGTATTTATTTTTTTGTAGTCTTGAGTGTTCACATTTAAATAAAAATTTCATAATCGAAATTTTATTTTCCACCTATTTTTCATTAGTTTCATACTAAATAGTGTGTGTTGTTAGGTACTATGAAAAATTGAAATTGAGTTAAAATTACTTACGCAGTTAATAATGAGCTAAGTCCTTCTTGTACTGTAGATCTATTAAAACTTTTCATGTAACTAAACATCTCTGGAAAATATTTGTGAATAGTTGAATCAATATGAGAATGTGGAACTGTACCAAATTTAAACATAGGCTTGTGGCTATGTGGTTTACTGAGCTGAAAATAAGTAATTACATTTCAATAATTAATTACCGTTATTTAAGTTGTATACGCATGAACCAAATATCTTAATTACTTACCCTATAATCATCGATTCCCATAAAATCATAATATTCTTCCCGAGTTATCATAAACGCAGCTAAATTAGCAGTATATATAGCCAAAAACACCACAGCAAACATAGCCCATATATTTGTCATAAACCTAAAGTAACGTGTAAGTAATAAAATATATTTTATTTGTCATGCCTGAAGTTAGCTAAAGTATAAATAATAAATATTATTATATTCGTCATTAATCATTATTATAAGCAATTACGATATGCCATTAAAGGGCTAGTTTATATTTAGTTTTTGTTATATATTTGGTTTATTAATAGATAATAATTATTCTAGTAGTCATACCTGGATGTGATACCCTTTGGTATATCAACTTGTACTGCCGCTTGAAATAGAACTGCCCATATAAGCCAGTATGTTCTGAATAGAGAAAATCTGTGATTTGGAGCTTGTGAAACGGACTGAAATCAAATTTAAAAAAGTTGAGATAAAAATTCAAATAAACGTACTTCATAAAACCATACTTTCATATCAAATCCAGATGGACTCATCCACTCAAAGGCAAATATTGAAAATGTGGCAGCTTGTATTGCTACCACTCCACCAACATCCACGACGCAGTGTCAAACGGTTCTAGTTTAAAATGTAATGAGCTTAATTTGCAGGTAAAATATTCACGACATTTCGATTTTAAATATATTATACTGTACCCAAAAATGCTGTAGGTGAAATGATACCAGTTCGCTTGGTGACGGCTATAGATATGCCAGTCTCCATGAACGGAAGACTGAAATCGACTACTGATTCTCGATCTGAATTTATCATTAATGACGTCATGACCATGTCAGTTTTTCTATTCACTAGTTCTGATATTAAACCATTCCATTTTCCGTTCTGAAATATCACAAAACAATAAGATACATGATGCGAACATTATCTTATTAAAATGGTGCTTACTTCGAGTGTTCCCCATTTACCGTCTTCCACTCTAACAAGTTCGTATGTAAATCCCAAATCTTCAGCAAATTTTTCTAATAAATCGATACAAAATCCTGAACAGCACTGGTAATAACTACTGTTACGTTTGGCTTCAATGACGTCCAACCTATAATTCAATATCAATATTACTACCTTCTATAATACCCGTATTCATGGCACATTATGAATATGATATGATTGTATTAAATTATATACCCCTGTGTATCCTTTCCTCGAGCGATCCGGCATAAAACACCCCTGTTCATGCTACATTTTCCAGTTATTGGATCTGGTGGTGCAAGTGTAATGTAAGGAGCTTCTTCTAAAAATGTAATTCTTAAATTAAACTTTTCTGGCACTCCTTGAGGTGGAGTGTGACTATCTCCTGGCCACACGATATCTTTGATATAAAGGCCTTCACGTTCCCAAGATTTCCAAACTCCAATCTACAAAATGTATCATTGTATTTATTGCATAAAGAAACCTTAATTATCATATTGTATATCTTGACAGCTAACTTGCTCAAAATTTGGCCAATAAAATAAAAAAGTGAGCAATATAATATGACTTTATATAAGTTTATTATTTATAGTTTAATGCACTCCTATTATGTAATCAAATGCAATCAAAAACTCATTACCCATTTGTTGGATATATTAAATTATATTTTTTGCAACTTAAACAATGACGATTTAAAATATAAATTATCTATCTAAATTTTAATTTGTAACTTGAGCTTATTCATAATGGCCCACTGTTAAATTTTCCAATTACGTTGTTATTTCGTTTGGTTTCTTAACCATATATAGTCGAATAAAGATTGTATTTCAAATAAAACAGTTGTCATTTTTGTATTATTTTCCTTAAAAAATTTTTTTTTGGAATTAAATCCATAATTCGTACTGAGTTTACAATTTTAAAGTTGTAAATAGGTTACTGTCTTGAATGGTTTGAAAAAAATAATTTTAAGATTTCGTTAATATAATAATAATAAAATTCATATAATAATACATTTTATATGATAAATAATAAATATATAATATTTATAGTCAATATTTATTTTATTTTATAATATTAGTTTTTGAACTGCATCATAGTTTTAAATTAATTTTAGCTTAGCGCACTATTCGTGCATTATTTTTACTTAGTGGAGTTATTAGTAATATTATAATGATAGAATATTATAGTAAAATAATTTTTAAATTGTATCATAAGGTACACAAACAATTCATTCAACAATAAATATACCTTCCATCGATGTTTATCAATGTTTATATTTTATGACCATTATATTTTAATTAGCAACTAAAATATTGTTCATGATATTATAATGTAATAATCAAACATTAATTTGTTTAGCGTGCTAATATTAAGACTAATATACATTTGTATTTATTTACCTCTTCCCAAACAAGTGAATTTCCTACTCCAGGTCTTAAATTCATGATTTTCAATTCTGCGGATTTTAGAACACCATCAGCAGTGAACTCGACTTTCGGTTTGGCTGGTTCTGTATGTTCGACACTAACATTTCTTAAATACCTAAACAACATTTCGATTTGAAATCGGTTAGGTACTTTATTTATTTTCTAAATACATTTTTTGGTAGACGTGTTAAACTAGCAAATTGTTGTCATAAATAGTATACGAATATAAGGTTAGGTTAATGGTAAGGTGCATGTGTTTACCAAATACCAATTACGGAGCTAAATTTATAGGGATTTTGAATTTTATTACCAGAATATTACGTCTTTAAACCGCAACTGTAAATTAATTTTATTTTCATAAAATATTATGTAGGTAGTTTATGTAATAGGTACACAGGAATTTAAATTTGAATTGGTATCATTAATTTTAACGACACTGTAGAAAATTGTAAAAAAGGGAATTGGTAAGAGTACATAATATGGTGACAACATGGATTTAATTAATTGTTCTGATGAGGGAATATACTGAATATGGATTAGGTCAGTCGTCAAAAGCTTACTCTACCTTATAACCTTATAATAAGTGTAAATTACAGTTTTTATAGTTTAAAATCGTTAGGTAATATAGGTAATATAATTATTGAAATAAAAATATTTAAACATAAAAGTTAAAACCATACTGAATTCAATAGTTCTACTATATGTACTTAATTAATATAATTGTATACAAATACATGTGAAATAGTTATTGTTCATTATTTTATCAATATACTAACTTGTAAAATTTTTCACCGGTGACCCAACGTGATTCACCTTCACCCTCACAAGATAATTGTGTTGTAAGAGTTTCATTTATATTTTCGGGGTCGTTGACAAAATCTTCTACACCATGTGCAAATACTCTTATGGCTGTAGTGATTTCTTTTACCAAACTATCACTGCTGGTATCAAAGTGCACTCCTAAAATTTAAATTAAAATTGCTTGCATTGTTAAAATAGTATTATTGAAGTAGATATATTTAAGTCACTTTATTAAAATATAACTACTGAAAAATTAAAGTCATCGTGCTATATACACACACGGCAATATGACAAAATGTTTGATCATCACATTAAGCGTGGATTTAATCAATCACAATATTATGCAAACCAAATTAAATACGTTATAAAAATAATTTAATAATTATCCCTTACCGAGGATCCCTGTTTTATAAATCAAGTGAGAAATCAAATAGAAGCCTTTAAGTGAATATACGAAGTAATTTTTTGAAACAGACTTATTGTAATAGAACAATGAGATAACCTCGAGTCTAATCATACGCTTTACGGTACTATAATTTTGGGATTCTGTTAAACCTTCAAATACAAACTATTTAAGCTTTTCTATTTATCTACCTACAAAACATTACTAAAGCTTCATTTCTATGAATTTCTCCGATGATACACTATAATATTATAATTTGTATAATCTAAGTATTAAAACAAGAAATGAAGCTGCCTCTGAATGATTCAAACATTCCAAACTAAATTCAAACAAAAACAATTTCATATAATATATTCTAGAACTGTCACAAACTCCCAGATAGCCCAAGATATCAGAAATAAATAAACCGGAAATTACATGTTAAATTCTCCTTGAATCAAATTTCAAATAGATATGAGATATGATACATCCATTCAGCTTGTTCAATTTTTTTTACTATAGGTATAGGTACAACTTTTTGCTTTAAATCTATAATTTAATTTAAAGTGATAATTTTTTTTAAAATACAAAAATTACACGTTCTGTACATTTTTTATTTAAGAAATTTAAAATAGTTTTCAGTTTTTAAATTGCATATAATTTTTTTTTTTTGTTAAAAACTAACAATTGATATTTTTATTGTTTTATATTTGTTCAATATTAAACGGCATTGAACATAATATTATACTTTTATAATAATATTCAATTTCATTTTTTTCATTTATTTATTCTTGATTATTTTTCCTAGATATTTTTAGTGTGTATTTTGGGTTTGGTTCGCTGATTCGGTTATTTTCTATTATCCGTTTAAAATACTTTTAGGATGTCTAGTGGATAATTGAAATTGAATTTGTTATTGTCTTCTGTGCTAGTTGACTCGATTCGAATCAAATCTACCCGTACGATTTCTACACATTAAACGGTTATTTTTATAAAATTGAAAAATTGTAACTCATTATTCATTACACCATTACAGTTCTCTAATTAGTTATAAATTATAATTAAAAAATATTTTTCATAATTACTAATTAATTTTATATTTACTGTTATATTTTTAAAAGGCCACATTAAATATACTGAAACAATTCATACTGGATATTAAAACATTATATGAAGAATAACTAAATATGTAACGTGAAACTCAAACTAATTAATTGTTATTATTTGTAGAAAATGAATTCATATTTTTAATACATTTATTTCAATTAAAATTCACAACAAAATTATTTTATTACAATAGCTAAATCGCTGTTCATAATAAATTGTCAAAACAATAATTAATTTGAAAACACGCATTTTTTTCATAAATTAATTCTAAATAAAACCTATTCATTTATATTTATTCCATACCTATACATAATATTATAGAACTTAATCTAGTTATAAATTGTTTTAGAACTTAATATAGCAGTGTGACACCTGCATTTTATATCACGTATATACCCTTGTAGTTATACTGTGTGCAGTTGTAGTAGTTTAAATTTTTTCATTTCTCTATGTGGATATGATCATATTATGAGGCATTTGAATCATAGCATTTATCGGTTACATTTAAAAATGTTGTAGTCTTAGATTATATTATGATTGTGTGTAACGTTAAGTGTTAGCTTTTTTTAACACGACCTTTAGTGTAATAAATCATTAATATGCTATTTTGATAAAGTATATGAATTATCATTATAACAATATTTATAATTAACTTTAGCGTAATATAACCCTGACATATCATTATAGTTTACGCTATGGGTTGTGGTTAATCAAGCAAGTCCTTTTTTGATGAAAGTGGAGCTGCACAAATTAATCCTACCCAAACAAACGAACCTTAACAAACTGATAGAGTTTAATTAATTTTTTATGTCATGACGTGATATTTAATCCTAACCTCAAGCCATAAACTGAATAACATTCAAATTATGTATTACATATAAAATATGATAAGCATAAACTCCGAGTTTATAATTGTATTAAAGCTTAATTTGATTGTAATGTGAAATTCAAACATTGAATTCGATTTATAATTGTTTTTTAATCAGTTAAAATTTACTAAAAACGGTTAAAATTTACAAGATTTAAATTTTTGATAAAGAGCTGATAATAATTGAAAACTAGATTTGTTTTTTCATTGAGATATAATAATAATATATTTTATTCAATAATAGTTTTATTACGTATGTGACAGGTGACCATTTTTTCTTATAAAAAAATCTGATTATAGTAACATAAAATTTATATTACTATAGATAATTTGGATACAATATTATTAAAGTAATTATTAAATGAGAACACAATAGTGACATAGCACACGTTAAGCTTAAATTTTAATTAAACGTTTTAGGTTTTTATACATTATATCATTTATATTGTTATGAGTCTTAATAGAGATATTATTAATGATGTAACTAATACTGCAGATGTTATAATGTTACCTATAATAATATTAATATATTAATTTCAAATTGACACTACTAGTAAAATGTGACTATTGTATCTAAATATATCCAAAATTCTAGACCGAAAGATATCATAATTATTTACAAAAACATTAAATATAAAATCAACAACGATACTGTAAAACGATTACTATCAGTATTATATCGATAATAGTCACGATGATGGAAGTCATAGATGTTATGTACTTACAATGTATCTACCTACCTGATGTAAGTTACCATTTTATAGCTGCATTACACTGAAACCGAAAATGACTATACCACACAACAAAATATTTAAAACAACTACCTAACTGCCGACAACTGTCTATCTTTAAAATGTATTTATTTATTTACTTACAATAGGTAACAAACGGGCATGCGCTCAATTACAAAGTTTTTAATTAAAATGATAATAAAAATTATGATAATATATAAAACAAAAAATAGATTTTATATACAAATACTATAATTTATAATATAAAAACGGCATAAATAAAATCAGGTAAATGTTTGGTTATTTATATAGCTTAAAAGTGTTATGATTGGCTGAAATGAAAGGGTCGATATTATGCTGGTTTACATGAGACATAATACGATTGGCAAGAGACCTTGATGTGTAACTAGTAAGTACGGGTTAAAGGGATGTAAAATGTGTCTTTTAATCTTTTGTCACGAGTGAAGAAACGTGGAAGGGTATAATCGTTTAAGTAAGTCAGTACACTCAATGTGACCAAATAATGATTTATGGAGAAAAAAATAAATCCAATTTTAAAATCCCACTTTCCAAGTTTGTAGGAGCGCCTCGTAAGGATTGTGAAGTTGTATTGGAATATTATATTAGAAGTATGAAAACTGTAAAAATGATGTCAGATACTCTAAAAAGAAACATTATTTTAATTTTTTAGTCCTAATTTAATACCAAGTTCTATATCATCTAAGTTTATATCTTAAAATAATAATGTCTTATAGATTTACATTATTAAAGTAGATAATATTATTTATTAAAAATGTATTTATTTATGTATTATGTACTTACCCAACATTCCGACGGGGAACAATTGTGGTGCTTGTAAATTCTCCATCACACTTTGAGTTACTACCCATACGTAATTTTCACCTGTGATTTTGAAACCTCTTGCTGCCTGTAATATTCTAAGTGCTTCTTCCCTCGTGCAGTACAATAACATTACTCGTGATTCTGAAGCCACCAACTGTTGTAAGTCTGAATTTTTGGTGACCAACACTGAACTCAGTATTGTAAATCTAGGATTCAAGAAAGAACGTTCGATTAAATTCATGAAAACTACAATAAGGATAACATACCTAAACGATATAAAATTAATAATGAAAAAAAATTCGAAATAATAAGTCTTGACGCGCAATATCTCTGTCAATCACCAGTACGGAAATAAATTTAATATTATTTTTCTCTAAATCAAGAAACTTTTAATTAATAAAGATTTTTTGTGTTTGGAATTCTTTAATCAACGATTCTCAATATAATTTAACTTTTAACAACTTTTTCATGTGTGTACTAAGGTTGTATTTTTCTTTTAAACTCATCGGTTTGTAAGTTTTTGTTTGTGATCATTGTTTATGTGAGTAAATTGCAAGGAAAACTAACTGAAATGTCAAATTTTCAGCAAGACGTAATATTATTATATTTGCTAAAAACGGAGCAGGTATTCACTGTAAATAACAGTAGAAAATCAATGAAGCAGCTTTATTTAAACTGGTTGATTGGAAAATACATAAGTGTAGAGGAGCGTACACTACATTGTTTTTACTTATATTTGTTTTATCGCGTTGTATGATATGTCAAAGATAACATTCTCAATAGCAATTTTAATTTTAACACGCCCCCAAGTATTTATATTTACTAATAGTATTGTGAATATTTTATTTTATTTAAAACATATCATTTTGAAAAAAATAATTAAAAAACAAAATATTCTAAATCAAATCAAATAACAAAACCGGGAAACACGCTTGATTTAGATAAGATTAAATAACTACATTAATATACCTATCATTAATTTAACCCACGGCGGATAGTATAATAAGTAATTTTTTTACAATACGTGAACGAAATGCAAGCAGAAATAAACGAATATGGGGGTAAAAATAATAAATGATTATTTGCGGGTAAAACGCTCTAAAATCTACTATGTAAACCTTCCATGAATCAGTATTTTTTGATTCTATAAGCCTAGGTCATTTGATTTTTCTATATACTGTTAGCCGTGGCTTTTTATGACTCGTTCGGGATCAAAAATAATAATATGTGTGCAAAATGTTTGGTGCCAATTCACCAAAAACTGTGGATTTGCATAATATATTAATAAATGCATCGTATAAATACAATCTGTATATTAACTGAGGATCTATTATCATTGATCTATGTATCGCTTCCGTTTTGCTTCGGATGAATTAATATTCTCAATTGTTTTTAATTATATTGTCAAATCGAGTATTATTTTGGTTTATAAATCTCAAACAGACACTTTGCCTCTTATACATCATATATTATACACATATAACAGACGTTACTCAATTTTCAATTTATATGGAACAGCTTTGTTATTCGGAATGACAAAATATAATACTATACAAAAAGTTATATCCAAGAATATTATAATAACTGTTTTGTTAATTGTTTTTTAACCAATGGCAACCCTATATTATATACACAAAACAATATTCGGTTTTCGTGAGATGAAAAAAAAATCACGTTTGACCGACCCTATTTAAGTCGAAAACAAAAGCTGCTATCCCCTCAACGTTTTATAAATATAACTTTTATTGAAAACGGCCCAGTAGTTGTCGAGTCTGCAGAGAACGAACAAACAATAACAAATACATTCGTTTTTATATATTAGAGAAGAATATGACGTATTCTTACATATAATATTATACAATAATAATTTTAATCTTATACATGATATTATTTACTATAAATTAGTTTATTATAGGTATTATGTATCTATTAAATATTTGTAATTTATTAATGGATATCAAATTTCTACGATAAAGAAATATATTTTATTGTATCAGAACTAAATAAATATCATAAAGGTATTGACGAGCTTAAGTTATACATAACGCAATAATAACACTGAGCTTTTTCAATGGTAAGTCAAAAATCAACTATACCTATATATACCGTTATTGAACAAATGAACAGAGTTTGAATTGAATGACGTCTTAAACTTTAATTTTAAACAATTAAGTTATTAATTATCACGCGTAATTCGACACTGTTCAGTTTTCTACACAAAACACAACTTTAGCAACTTATAAATAGTATTAATTATGATTTTATCAAAGTACTGCAGTCATAACGACACTAATCATTTACGCAGACAAATATTCAGTGCATTAAGTTTATGAGGGCGCAATAGTAGCTAAATAAAGCTGTCAAAATATATTTCCGTATTTAATCGGATTCCGGATTTGACTGGTGACGCGTTAAGTGCTCGTAGATCAAAATTGTTTTATTTGTACAAAAAGAGAGAACTTTGTTTAAGTTTCATCAGGCACTTTTGTTATTTTTATACTTTGTTAAGGTTCTAACATTGCATTTGTTTTTTTGTTATAATTTATGCAGAATGTAAAACGTAACAAAATTTCTAAAAAAATGCAGGTTGTGTTTATTTTTTTACACCTATATTTATATTATCATATGTACCTACAGGTTATAGGTAAAATATAGAATAATAATTGTTTTATCATTATATCTAACAAATAAATATGAAAACTACCTATCTAGTTAAAAAATAATAAAGTTATAAATACAATATCAATAATATGAAAAAATATTTTTTAACCAATTTCCAGACATTATATTATAACGATCACATTCAGCATCGATTTTGAAGTGGGTGTAAATAAATTTCAAATGTATCTTTTTTGCCACTTAACCAGAATTGTGTTCCATTCTCAGAACATAATATAGTTATTATGTACTAGATATAATATGTAAACATTGTATATTAAACTCTAAAAAAAAAAAAAAAAAAAAAATGGATCATTTCATAACCGCCTATGAAATGTTTAATTTTTTTTTTAAATGCCATCTCTTGAATAAAAATAGCAAATCAACGCAAGACACAATAATATATAAATAAAATATTACGCTATAAACGGAATATAATATTATTGTACTGTGCAGAGATCATATTTTGGTCTATCATCATGGAGTAATTGTTAATCGTAAAATGTCGACTATATGAAAATCCACTAGAATTCACATTTGTTAATAAAGAACATTTAGTACATAGCTGTAGTGTCTTTACCGTTATTAGGCACTTGAAATGTTAAAATCGAAAATGTGAAGAATACAATATAAAAATGTACATGGAGAATATTAAAACGAAAAAACTTTTTCGTTTAACATGCTAAAATTAGGGAATTCGAATAGTTTCTAACAAAAACAATTTCAAAACATAGGTTCCTACTATTATGTTTTCCACAATTTTCTTGAACGATTGTAAGATAAATGTACCTAGTACCATGTTCCATAAACTATTCATATAACTAACTATTTGCTTTTTTTTTGTTCTCTTATAGTTTTATTGCCATTTAGGTATTTTTAACTACTATAAAAAGCAAACAAATGAATTTAATTAAAATACCTACTATATATTCAGTGTGATAAACACTAAAACAATAACGTTTCCAGTCCATTTAAAGTCTATAAAGTATAAGTATTCAATAGCGTAAATTATATTTCTTTGTACAGTTTATTGTTTGTGTGACTAACTTTAAATAAATTCTTCTTCAAAAAACTTGAATACATTTACATACAAAAATTCATGCAAATATAATACGCTGTTCCATCCGTTATAAGTTTATTAATGTGTGACGTTTTTCAGCATTCAAGTTATTTCTATACATTTCTAATGTTTTAAATAAAGATTAAAATAAATTATATGAAGAATATTTTCAAACATACCTTTTAGAAATGTTTAAAAAGAAATATGTTAACTTACAATACTATTATATTTATTATTAAAATTAAAATTAAAATTTGCATACATAGTTAAAATAAAAATATTTTCTAGTACCTACCTATTATGTCCATATTATGTATTTACGGATTGAAGTAAAAAATAATTTTTTACAATTTATTCTGTATTTATATGCGTGTTAAAATAATATAATGTTAATAATGTAATATTTATTTTATTTTATTTTAATAAAATATTTACTCTTGAATATTTTCAACTTACTTAAATCTGTCTTGCATATCTGCAACTCGTTCTCTGACTGCTTGAATGAAATCGTCATGTCCAGCTATTTGTGATGTTACAACCGAAAACTGATGCCACTTATACCTTTCCAATATACTCAACATAGCAGCTGTCTGATGTTCTAACGACGGTGCCAATTGAAGTTGCAGACTGGACCTCGAAGCTCTCTGAAATAAAATTAGTTTTTACTCCTTTCAATATTATGCTGTATAATGGGTTTGAGTTTTTTGTGATATACATTCGGAAAAAAAAAATATTGAAATTAAGTCGAAGGAAATATTTTAGGAAAATGTTATCTGTCAATCGCATTCAGCGATTTCGTATAAAAGTGGATTTTGAAGTGGAAATATGAAATGCGTTTTTTCTTTTATTCGGTGTTGTCGAACCTTCATACGAAAGTTCAAATGCGATTTTTTTTTGTATCATATAGATTAAAGTTTTTTAGTTCAACCAACATTATAATATTTAGAAATGTCATTAAATCATAGTCAAATGCATTTGGAATGTACTTAGCGATTCCAATTTTTATATAATTTTGGATACAAACATATTTTACGACATTTCGTCAGTCATCGTGACCTAAAACAATAAATTTCTCGATATGTATAATTAGTTTAATCTTAGAACATATCTAAAGAAAATTATCTCTTGAAACAATTATAATATTATTGTATTACTATCAGAAAAGAATATTTTGTTTTTCATCATACGTTTTTCATTTTAACTATACGTAATATTTAACGTTTTAACAATATAATAATATACATATTTTAAATGTATGTTAAATTTCCAAAAATATATTTGGTTAGTCTACATGAAAAATGAATGAAATGTTATAGGTTTGTAATAAACGTCTACTAATAATTAATAACCAATAATTAATAAATATCGGTATTAGTGTCAACGATATAGTTGGGGGACCATAAACGAGTTTTTAGTGTGCCTATACAACAATATTACTAAGGTAATGTAAATTTGAAATGTACGTTTATCATAATTCAAAATGTAATATGTTTTACCGGAAGTTTTACTTTCTTTTCTTTTTTGGGTAGGGAGGGGGTGTTGTGGCTTTTTGGCAGAATTGTTGCCATGTCCAGGCGGGGGATGGCGGCCTCTCTCTCCGGACACCTAACCGGACCTAATTGACGTCTTAGTCCACTCGGCCACTCCGTCCCCCGTTTTAATTTCTGTTGAATCGAACGAAAATGTTGATTAGATTGATTATTTTTTATAACATACACCTTACGGCTTTCTATGTTTATTAAATTTATTTTCATAATTTCAGTACGGATGTTAATGGTTCTTTAGATGACTACATAATGTAGTTGAGAGGCATTTATAAGTTTATAACTCGTTGTAAAAACTGAATAGAAATCTTTGTACGTTTGGTCATGAAAATGCAGCAATTTAAAAGAGTGCAAATAACCTATTAAACTTGTAAGAACGTAAAATGTATGGTTTTTCTTATGTCTTATCTCAACGTTTATGTTTAATATATTAATAGTTTAAGTTGGGTACAAATGCAAAACAGGCCAATCAACATTGGATATTCATACTAAAGGTGCATACAAATGATTACAATAATTCTAGGTAAGTATTGTGATTTCTTTACGTATCTACATATCAATATTTTTTTGGCACAAAAATATACCTAACTTAACCAAAATAATAATATGATAGTTGTAACTGTTTAAGACAACGAAACAATAATTATAGGTATCGGTAATCGCCACTCCGCCACCAACCGGCTCACACACACGCACACTCACACAGCACATTGTCGTTATATTTATATTATTTTTATTTTTGTGTTCATTGTGTCCCGGTTCACGTAATTTATCTCGGCCTAAATTATATAATGTCTATTTTGAGTCTCAACTTCTCTCACTAAAAAAAAAATATCAAAAAAAAAAAAAGAAGAAATATCGCGTTTAATTTATAGGCATGAATTTCGAGTATTTTGAATATATTATATTATAATATTGTGTGGGCGCGAATCGCCACTTTTTTTTTATAATTTTATTATTTTTAGTGTGCGCTAATCACCACGGACTGTTAAATATAATATTATATTATTATCCTTTGGGCGATAATCGTTTTATTATTATCATAATATATTGTGTGGGCGCGAATCGCCACTGATTTTATATTATTGTCGTTGGCGCAAATCGCCATTTTCCTTATATTATCATTACATATATTATATAAATCTCGGGGTCGCAAATCGCCACGAATATTTATTTTTTTATTAATTAACCTACGGAAACTTAGGCCATTGGGTGGTTTTTAACCGAGGGAGAGGGTACTGTAGGTTTTTGCACACACGTGTGTTTTTAGTTTGGCAGAATTTTCAAGTGGGTACCCGTAGGTATCTACAATGCCTAGATGGGGGATGGTGGCCTCTCTTCCAACACCGTGACTGTCTGAAGAGAAGTACCGCCCAAGACCGAGGCTCGAACCGGCAACGGCGCTCTTATTCCGCTCAGCCACTACGTCCCCACCATGTGTGTGTGTTGACATTGTATATTATAGTGTATATGTAGCAGCTGACCTGCAGTGCACCAACAACCGCGCGCTTTGAAAAGTATGTATAATTATTTATTAGAAAGTAGAAACATTGTTTTGGCCATTATAAATTATAATATTATCATTTATATCGATTGGTTGTGTCAATAGGCAATTGATTATCTATTACTTGTGGCTATATTGTTGTATCTTTGAGCCAACAGGCTAACATTTATATTTTATGTCACATACACTTTGTGTTGTTGTAATGCAATTAGCCGTCTATTATTTAAATAATTAAACGTGTGTATTATACAGCAACTCAATATACAATCTCGTGTTACCGCATTTATTCTAGTTTTTAATTACACACACATATACACACCTTATACATAATTACACCTCCTAGTATTTATTTGTGCGGCGAACCCAACCAATTTTAGCTGAGCTATAACACCATTACACACAAGGTACACAGGTCGGTCGGTGTGTGATAAGGTTGCTTCGGTGCCAAGGCGCACTATTATTATTATTGCTTCGTTTATCATTCCCGTCCCCAACTAAGACATTGCACTAAACGTAAATGTAATAGCATATTATAATATTGTATAATTTTCTAGTTTTATTTTATTTACCTATATAATGTAAAAACATATTTGTTTGAAAACCAAGACAATTGTTTCTCTATTATGTACAAAAACAATTTTATATAATTACTATTCAGTGTTTCATAGTAGGTAATTTCGTATCAAAAAAATAAACAAATAAAAAAAAGCGGGTAAATGGATGTCGCTCTGCTTTAGGGTAGGTTACAAGTGAGTCAATGTATAATGGATTTTATTAAACTTGAATTCAATGATATAATATCATTGTATAAGAAAAACGATTCTGATCGGAAACGGTTTATCAGTGCGGAATTTTTTAGATTTTAGATTCTGAGCGGAGCGAGGAAGCTATTTACAATGGTGTTTATTTATTTATTTATTTTTTTTTATATCCTGTATACAAAATTTTTACCAGAAGGAGTGCATCGAATTCATTATAGAGTACCTTATATTTTAGCAAATTGGATCGATATGGTACTTTAGAAATGTCATTTTTCGGTTTTCTGAATAGTTATCGAATGCCACGGGAAAAACCACCGACAAATTACGAAAAACTGCTAAAAATGGGATTTTAATTTCTAACGCTTTGTTTGTCACCATAGAAACGAATAAAAAATAACAATAAAAAAATTAATTCGACTTAGGTACATGATATAATAAATAATAACAATATAAAATATCCAGACTGACAAACCGTCTCCGCTCAGAATCGTTTTTCTTATACAATGATATTGTATCATTGAATTCAAGTTTAATACAACCCATTATACAATGAGCCACTTGTAACCTACTGTACATTAGAGCGACATCCACTTACCCGATTTTTATTATTTATTATAGCCTTTAAGTTAAATTAATATTATAATTTTATAATTTTTTATTCGAAGATAACGGTGATAAACAAAGCGTTAGAAATTAAAATTCAATTTTATGCGGTTTTTCTTAATTTGCCAGTAGTTTTTCCCGTGGCATTAAATAACTATTGAGAAAATCGAAAAATGGCCTCTTTAAAGTACCATCATGATACAATTTTCTAAAAGATAATGTACTATATGTTGAAATCGAAGCATTCATTCTGGTAGAAATTTCGTATACAGGATATAAAAAAATTAAAAAAATAAACACCATTGTAAACCACTAGCTTCCTTGCTCCGCTTAGAATCTAAAATGAAAGTTATGAGTAGGTATTTCAATATAAAAAGCATTTTAGATAGAATATCCTAGAAGGTAGGCAAAATCTATAAGGGTTGGCGAGCGTAGTCATCAAGAAACGTAGCCCCCTATAGTTATTAAATTGGTATTTTTGGTTTCTATACAAAAATGAGCAAATAAAATCATAATTTTATAAGAAATGTTTCTTTCGTTAAAGTTCACATATCTTTTAGATTCCGAGTGAAGCGAAAGAAGAATGTATTTTATTTACAACGATGTGTGTTTTTTTTCTGTCTATCATCAATGTTTTGTGTAGTAAAACTGATTTGATTTTCGAGATCAGCATATTTTCTGGTAGAAAATTGAATCTTATCGGTTTTTTTACATCTATCAAAAAGAAAAAGTTCACCTAATCGTCACGCTATTTATAGCCATGCGATAATTTCTATTTTTATTAATTTTTTTTTTAACTATTAGATTTTAATATTTATACAAGTATGCTAGGCTGACACAATGTCTCCGCTCAAAATCGTTTTTCGTATACAATTTTTTATCATTGAATTCAAATATAACACATCCATTAAAACGAAATGCTTGCTAACAGCTGTATTTTAATAGAGCAGAGCGATGCCCACTTGTTCCCCCTTTTTAAATTAAATATTCGAAATAACCACTAGGTAAGTAATAAATAATAATAGAAAATATAAATCTAAAATATCCAAATTCAATGGTTCAATACTCTAAAATCTAATAAGCAGGGACTTTTTTTTAATACAAACAGTATGTATCAGAGTGCGTTCTATACGATGTTTTTTCATAATATAACAAGATATATTAATATTTAAACATACTTAGGTGCATATTTACGATGGTTTTATATCTATACAGACATACTTTTATTTCTTAAAGAAAATTACGTGTTATTCCCACATCACTATATCAGAAATATTAAATGGATTATTTAGATATTATCGAAAACGGTAAGTTATACGCAACGACCCTGGTAGGTAGTTAGGTATAAAGATTATACAATATTCATTCGCTAGAATACTAGATCACATAATACATTACAAATGATTATTTTATAAGTCATAAACATTTGTGTCTAGGTACCTATTTGAGTCTCGAGGGTCGTGTAATAAATTTAGGTTCGTGTATACCTAATATATTATATTTTAAATAAACGAATACAGCTAAAAAATACATTGAATTATGGTATACATATAGTCCTAAAAAATAAACTACCTATATAACAATTGTATTTACATTCTATAAAGATTAAAATATAATGAAGTTAGTTAGTGTAGTAAATTGCAGGAGTAAAGTGGCAAGGTACCTGTCTCAGTATAAATGTCAACTATGCTCCACTCATCTGAACTCTAAATGACTATTTATTCAATATATTTGCAGGTGCACACCTACATCAAAATGTTTAGTCAAGTATTCTGATGAAATCAAAAATTATTTAGGTAGCTATTTAAAAGTCAAAAGTCGAAAGTAATAGGTGTCAATAATACATAAACGCAGTATAAAATGTTAAAACTGCGAATTTCAATAAAGAAAACACTCACAAAGTGCGCAAAATCCAATAGAATTAAAAATAATGAAAGTTTGCTGATTAAAAAAAAAATATCACACAGTACCTAGTTAGTATAAATGAATAAATTATTATAATTATAACGAAAACAAATCAATGACGTATGATGCACTTTGTATATGATACTTTTTGTCTGCTTGAGATTGACGACTTCCAAACTATATTAGTTTAACGGTGGATAATAACGTACATAATATTAAACAATATCGATATTTATTGTTTTCACATTCACCATTGAGTTATCGCGAAGACGACATAACGTTAATAGTGAGGCGGTGGGCATGGGTAGGTACATAATATTCTGTACACAATACTGCAATAGTAGGTACATGCACAAATATTAATAAATAAAATGCAGTAGGTAGAGGGAATGGCGTTCGGAACATTTAACGCGATAACGAATTGTTCTCAGGAGAACAATATAATAATAGGACGATAATATATTACGGACTTTTTGTACGTTGGAATGATTGGATTGCACGAAAAAACCTGACGATGGCTACTTCATCGGTATAACAACTATCGACGATTTTCAAATACACGAAATAGCGTTCGCGATTATCATGAGTGTAGTTTCCGTTGACTGAGTTAGAATTTATATTTTATATATTTTAAAGGTACCTAGATGTATTATATTTATATTGTTCCGGTGTTTTTTTCAGTTTTTTAATTTTGTTTTAACACGCTATCTTGTCATTTTCCTTGATGGATATTTTTTGTACTCCAAAAGATAATAATATGGGAAAATTACTAAAAAAAATATGTCTGGACTGCTCAAATAATTGAAATATTATTATTATGATTATTTTTTATTTTCGTGTCGCAACTGTATTTATGCGGTTTCTATTCTTACTTTCCAATGCTTAACAAGACGGTAAGCAATTAAGGAGCATATTAATTTGCATGGCAATCAACATTTTTTTAAATGAAAATTTTAATTTCAACAAATTGACGATAGTTGAAATGGAATAATCAACAAACACTGAAAAGTTATCAAGATTGTTTAATATTCATGATAAGTTTAGAAGTGCATTAATTTATGTAGTACTCATCAGTTCGTTGTTTCGAAATAGTGTATAGATATACCTATATAGAAAGGTAATTGATCTGTGTAATATTTATAATATTATTTGATAAAATGATATAAACTTAATAAGTACATTAAAAAAAAAAATGTCATTATATTTTATACCATGTGTGTAAAATAAAACAATTATTTTATGGTTAAAATAAATTTACCACAGATTTAAATGTAAAAAATAATGAGTTACCAACACATTTTACACATATTTTATTTTGAAATATATTTTATATTTTGTTATGTACCGAAATTCAAACAATATTGTAGTTGACATTATTATTATATTATTTTATCATTATATATTGGATATTATTCGTTAAGGTTAGGCGGGGATTGTCCACAGAACTGACACGACGTACGCGCAAAGCCGTCAGTACTTAATTGAATTTATCATAATAATATTACTATATTGTAGTAAACAAATACATTAGTAAAGTATAAATAAAAATATCAAAATATTGATCTCTGTAAGCAAAAATAAATATTTATATATCATAATACGATCATCGACATTTTGTATTTATAATGAACGAGATAAATATTATGTAGTTAAAACTATAGAAAACTAAGACATCGATACCGTCTAAATTGAGAGAGATCGGTTATCTTTTCAAGTGAATTTTAAATTTATTAATTCCTTACCTACATATATTTATTTTTATTTCAAACAAGTTAAGCATAAATACTTTAATGGATGTATTTTAATTTAAGTGTTTGTAAAAATCTCGATATAAAAAACTATATATAGGTGCCTACCTACACAATTATATTATTATTAAGCACTGCGTATAATTAATATATAATATACCACGACTACCTATAATATATGGTTTGTACTTGTAGAATTGTCATTATTTAATATTTAAAAACGCATAGATTCAATTAATTTAATATATTATAATATTATCATTTATCTATTCTAATAGGTTTATAATATTATTATACATTATCGTGATTGTCTGCTTATTTGTTTTGTATATTAGGATTTTAATTTATAAAACAAAATAAATATTAATACCATGATTATAATGGCAAAACATAATATTCAGGGCTTACAAATGTTATATTTGACAAATAATGATTACAATTTGTAAACGTTATTATAACGGAAAGCGATAATCAAAAATAATTAAATACCGCAAAACAAAACAGAACGAAAAACGTAATTTATAGAATATCATTAAACGAAAAATAACGCAAACTGAAATATTGTAAAATCTATTTATTTAAAAGGTCTATTGGTTTCGTAGAAAAATTTATTACATGCAAACAATCTAAAAATTGATTTACCGTATATACCGTAGATACCGTATTACCTATCCGCAATAGTTATTATTTTTAAATTTAATAGGTATTAACACTATCAATTTAAATAACGATAAACGCAAAACTTGTAAAACGTTTTAGTTATAAATAACGATTAACTCAAAACTTGGATAAGGTTTTAATTCTAAATAACGATAAACGCAAAAAATGTGTAACGTTTTAATTGTAAATAAGATTTTTTACATCAATAACATAAAACGGAATTTTTTTTTCAAATGCAAGCCCCGATAGTATTACATTAGTTATTATCATTGAAGATTTATTTTTGAAATTAAAAGTGTGATTTTAAACCGCTTTATGAATTTATAATTTCATATTCATTTTAGTATTCAAAACCATGTTCAAAAAATAAATGTCGACGTTGTTTTTGAAGTTGTTCTTAAAAAAATTTACCTAAGTACTTATAACGATTCAACGTTTGTTTTGTTTTGCATGAACAATTATTTAGTTTATAATATGAATTGATTACAATCTATTACATTTTGTATATATATGATATTAAACACTGCTGGAAAACTTTATAAAAATTATGTGTTTATTGTATACAGTGTTTCGATAAATTGTGTCCCTACTCACTACATTCCCATTACTTTAATACGTATAGGTACCTATAGTGAAAACCGTAACTAAGAGTTGAGCCTTCATCGACACGGTTCCTGGATTCTCGTTTCGCACACGAGCATCATAACTTTTAAGTTTTTACTTTCTGAGTGATATTTACGATTCCATACGTTTTTTCAACTAGGTGCCCTAATGTTATTACCCGTTCAAGTCCCGAGTTGTCGGCATTCCATGCTATTACTGGTATTCCCAAGTATCCGGCTAGCTGCAGAAAATACTGTGCCGATGCTGTACTTCGCCCATATTTTTCGTAGTTCATCAGGTACAAAATCGCAGACACGTTCATATTGAGAAATTCTTTGCATAAAGAATCCAATATAGCTGCAACATAGAAAAAAAAAAACTGTGAATTACTTCTCACCAATTGAATTTATTGAAATGCATAATATTATTAGAATTCTGTAGGATTACAATAAATTAGGCTGATAATATTGATGTAATAAATGTATTTTTCTAAAGCAAATTGATTGCTTCTAGTTTTATGATTATTTAGGATTTATATAAAAAAAACCATAGTATTTAAAAATAGTTGTTACCAATAAATTAACATTTTGGAATATTATTTCTGTACCCCGGAGGTAAAGGACACCATGTCCCTTTTTTATGAAATTGAGTTAGCTCCATGTCATTATTGTAGGTTTTTCGCTCTATGTAAAGGTATACGGCACTAGGTCCAGTAATCATTAGTAACGGAAATAAGACTATGAAAAATAAAACCATGTCCACTTTTTTAGAAGCAAAGAACACCATTTGGACCTATATCCTATAAAATTACTATTTTGTGACATGGCGTTGTTTACCTCTAGGGTACAGATTTTTCTAATGGGCTATATTTTAAAACAATTTATTCAAACCAATATTGAAGTGAATTGAAATAAATTATGACTATACATGATAATAATTTATATTTAATGAATGAATTTAGACACACACACACACACACACACACAACTGTACAAATATTTTGAAAATAACTATATTATGAAGTCACAAATAGGTTGTGCACTTATTGAAATGAAACTATTTTAGTTATTATGATTCCTAACTAGACGTTGGTCAATCAGAAAAATATAAGCTCTTTAAATAAAAGTTCTTTCAAAATAATGATTCTATTAAATCCAAAAAAAAAAAATACGAAATTACCTCTAATGATCGAATTAATCAGAATGAACTTAAGTAATATCTTGTAGAATAAAGAATTTAAATTTAATTATATTTTTTATTGATCATGAATACAACGTGTGTCCAACAAATATGTTAAGATATATTATATATACTAACATTTATTGCTTAAGTTATAAGAAATACAATTAATAGAACAGATTTATAGTTAAGTATAATAAATTTAATATTTATTATTTACAATGATGATATTGATAATTTGAATATAATAGTATAAGTAAGATGGTACCTGTAATAATATTTTATTAATGTTATTATAGTAGGTAATCTATAGCAGTCACCTATAGTTGATTATGTATTAATGCATTATGCACTCTTTTTGAATTTGTTTAAATTTTAAAGGACTGAATGGTATTATTTTCACTCTCCAGTTTTGTGCCTAACATTTTTGCAGTAAGATGACGTCTTATTTTGACTTCCTTTCTGTGCTCTTCAAATTGTTTGCATTCATAAATATGTGATTGGTTGTTAAAGTGGTACCACATGTTTGATATTCAGGATCAGGAGAGTCGTTTTTTACTGTTTCATATAATATTTTAGTTTACTCTGATAGGTTAGAAAATAATAGGTAATCGCGTATTTTCTGGGATTGAATAGGATCAGTATTTTGACGGAACTGCTGCATTGTAAATAATTAAAAACGATTTAAAAAAAAATAATACATTTTGAGAATAAATTCTGTTGATAACTTATTTAGTATAGAACGTTTTTGATCATGAACTTCTAAACTCAAAAACAAAATTATAAAATGTTTATATTAAGCATAGTGAAAATAACAATTTTAATAAGGTTCAAATACCGAAGACTGAATATTACAAATACCTTGGAAGCAAACGGGATGAAAGAAATTAGGAATTAGGAATTTGGGCCGTTAAAATCTTTTTCCAGCGATGCTTTTGTGTTTGAGCTCTTCTTTAATTTACTTCCGGTAAACGAAAGGAAACCGAAGAAAGAAAATTGGTAAATAACTCATACAAAAAACGTTGCATAGTGGAAATGGTCTACCAGTCAATAATTCAAAGGATATTTTACCATTGATTTACTTTTCTACGAGTCACTTATTTTTTTTATTATTAATAATACTTTGGGTCAAACTAACTGTTGACAACAACAAATCGTATATTATATTAATACAATAATATTATGTATCTCGTTTAATATTACTAGTTGTTGTTAACTTTTAAGTCAATACGTTGCAGTTGGTTCGTATAATATTGTGTATTCAACATGGTTCATAGAATAAATAGCTTAAAACTAATCTAAATATTTTGGACATTTCATTTCACATGGTAAATTCTAAATAATAATAATAATATACCCAACGGTGAAAAGTTCAAGTTGCTACAAATAAATATTGTTATTGAATTACAAAAAAATAACTAAAATCGTAAGTTTTTGTTTCAATATCAACTGTCTTTAACATTTTAAAACAAAATTACTATAAATGTGTATTTTTGAAATGTGTAGGTTTCTTAAAACTTACGAGACACCTTGAATTATATTGCCAAACTTTAGCTTTTAAAATTGAAAACTGTATACATTTTTAACTACAAAATTATTTCCATATTTTCGTGCCTATAAATAAGCAATTGGCGTGTAAAGCATGTCTATGACGCATATTTTCGTTAAATACTTTAATTATCTACGAAAAAACCATATTAATAGTTGAAAATAAAACATAATTGGTTGGAGAATATTAATTTACTTCAAATTTCATTCTAAACCGCCATTATTATGATCAAAAAATGAATAGAAATCCCAAAAGTATTTTTTTATTGCTCGACAGAGCAGCTCTAGCACCTACAAGTTTATCAAATCTTAAAATATATGTGAAACGCGATGGATGAGATCCCCTGCAAGTAGAATAAACTCTTACATTTAATACATTATATAGGACGATTATCTACTCACATCACGTATTTTTGTTTCTCTATCCTTCTCATATTGGCCCCGTGAAAAACAATAATGAAAATGAGCATTATATTTATCACATGTGATGTTTATACACGGTGAACAATTCAACTATACAATATAATATATAGATTATAGGCACCTAATTCCAAGCAAAAAAAAACTTTTTTAAAACTCTTTGATGAAAAATTATGACGACCAATGAAAATATAAAACAACTTTTTTAATTAAAATTATACAATTTTCTATTAAGACAAGTTTTTCGAAAATGCACACCTATATAGGTTATATCTATTATATATATTTATAAGTAATTTAAAAAGCAATTAGATACGAAACATGTATAAAAACAAACAATATTATGTTATATTACCACTGTAATATACCTGAGTAGTATATTTTATATCATTTTGACATTTTGTTTGTTTTATAGAAATACGCTTTTGTTATATTTTATTGCTTTATTTTATTCTATACCTATAAATGTTTATTATGCGATTGAAAAACATAAAAAGAGGTATTAATGAAATATACCTAGTGGATAATCGCAAACCGAAATCGAGTCAAATTCAATAATACATATATTATTCAACATTTTATTATTGATTTTATTATAATTTTTTTAATGTTTTTTTATTTCAAATTAGAATATAATATCATTTAACTTACCTATTATATATATATACATATTTAAATATGTACAGTAAATAACTTTGAGTTAGTTGATAGAAGATGTAAGCTGTATGGGATATAACGAGGATCATATTAGATACGCTTGAAAATTCTATTATTTATAAATTAATTTTCTAAAAATGTATTAACAAAAGTCATAATGTTATTATTTCTCGTGAATCAGTTATAAGTACTAGTTTTTAACACTATAACATTAAAATAAATTATTCACATATCCTTGATGATTTTGAACCGCAATTGAAGAGGGCCCGTGCAAGAACCAGACGGCTCCGTTTTTATCAAAAATCAGTTTTTCATGGAAGAAATATCTATATTTTGGTCATAGACCTTATAAATAGTTAGTTAGTATAAGATCTATGATTTTAGTATAAAAATCTGAAAAATCTATATATTATTCCCAAAGAAATTACAAAATGAATTATTTCCGCCAATAGTGCTAAATGAGATAATGACATTTCTTTTGCTCGTCCTGAACAATTGATGAAAATGGAGCTGCCTGGTTCTTGCATGGACCCCTTCAATTACGAGTTATTAAATTCCCAGAAAAGTATATCAGTATTAAAAATAGTTTTTCCTTAACTATATTTTCCTACAAATACTTTTTTTCTGTTTCAACAGCTTGGCCATTAGCGCTATAAATGCATTTGCTGTGATTAACAATTATTATATCTTGAATTATTGATAAAATGAACATAATATTATTATTTAAATATTATGAATGAATAATTAATATAAAAACAACAATCTTAACATTGTAATTAAAATAACAATTATAGAAGATGGTCGTATAATATTTTATACGGCTGGAGTATTCAAAAACAATAATATTTAAAAATATAAAAATGTAGTCTGGCTGGAAGGTACTCTGAATATGTTTAGTTTTTTTCACTATCAATTCAAGTATAAAAATAATGTAAATATTTATACATATTGTATCATTCGATGATATAAAGTATTTAGCTTATGATAAAAAAGAATATCAAATATATTTTTATGTATATAGAAATGTTATTTTATTTTATATGCATCAGTTGTATATTTTTAAATGTCTTATTATTTAGCAAAACATTTTGTTATAAAAACAAAATATTATTTCTGAAAAACTTATATATTAAAGAGACAATGTATTTTTCTTAGTGCTCAGATAAAATTTAATACATTGTTTATTTATTTATACAACTGTAAATATTCTGTGTAAAACACCTCAGGTGCTTTACATAACATTAAATTATATATTTTATGGGTTAAGTTAAAAATATCAAAATGCTATGTGGTTTAAGTTAAAAAAAACTGTTATAAAAGCTTCATAAATATTTTTATTCACAAATTAGCTGCTCTTACAGGAAAATAAGACTTATGAAATAAAGGCGTATATGAAGAGAACTATTGTAAATCGAGTTAATAAATGTTTTAAAAAATTATATTTTAATGGAAAATAATTAAAAATGTATTCATCTTAAAATTATAGATAGGTTAGGTTACTATTCTCGTGTACCTATTAAAAAGTTTTAATCAATAGACTAAACAATCAACTAAATGTGAAGATTCGAATAATAAATAGGCATATTAGTGTATTGGATAATATATTCAAGTTAATAATAATGTACAAAATATTGGTTAAAATTTTAGGTTTAATTAACTGTTTTCAGTTTCTATAAGTCGTTAATTTAATTGTAAAAAGAAAAAAAACTGAATTACATTAATTAAGTCCCAATTATAAATACTAACCATGTTTACCTAAAATACTCGTTCAAGTTATTATTTTTCTGTATGGGTATTAAGAGTGCAAAAAGCAACTCATCTTGAGTTCAAAGTTCAAAGTTCAAACTAAATAATATTAATATTTAACAAGAAAGGAGAGTGGAAACCGCTAATTGATGACATATTTTAGGTGAATATTTGATGTAGAAATTATGGGTCCCAATAATATTATTATCTATACCTTAGTTTTAGGCATTTGGAATATATTCCTTGAAATTTATTTGGCGGTTCTAAGCTCTTGATACGGATCATCGATTTTAAAATGTCATACATAATATAATATAATACAAATTTACACAACTAAAACTACAAAAAAGTGCTGATGCTGAAGTCGGGTCGCGCACTATTTGGGGTGTATTTACATTTGAAAGCATCGATAAATCATTACATTCAAAAAACGATACTATAGAGAACTCAGTTCACACCTAAAAATGATCAATATATTCTACGAAACAGCTCTACATTTTCCCTTAAATTCTCCATCGTTTTTTCGAAGTTTTTATTATGTGAATTTTTTGAATTATAGAGAAATTTGAAAAAAAATATACCTCTCAAAGTACACGGATTTCTGCAGTTAATTTTCAGTCAAGGGACATTCGTTTTAATTTAGGTGCCGTCCATAGAAATATTCTTAAAAGCATGTTGGTACCAATACCGTATATATATCTGCGTGGAATTCAGCCACCAAAAACTACAGTAGTAGATAAACAACTAATAAAGTACGCATAAGTTTAAAATCAACCAATTCTTTATATTGGATTGATTGATGGAAACTAATAGTGTATAATGTTCACGATCTGTTGTTCGTATTACAAATAAATGTGTGTTTCTTTAGTGGGTTATTTCGTGATACTATTTTCATTTTTTGACGTATTGTTGCAATTGTCTTTAAAGGTCTAGTCGATTGTGACTCCTAGATATTATTTAGGTGATTATGCAGTATATCCACGATTAATAATCCGCCATTGTATTTTCGATTCCTTTTTTGGTTACCTGTTATCAATACGGTATGCACTTACTTGCAGGCGAATACACGCGACTAACACGAGCGACACGGAGAGAAGTAACGCGAGCGGACTAGACCGTCAACAACATTTAAGGGCTAAGAGCAGCAGCACGAAAAACGTTCCCTATCCTTTTATTCAAATCTATTATACATATAATTGAATAAAATGAGTTCCTCGATATGTCAGAACGACAACCCGTACGGTTGGCACTTAGTTGAGTGGTTCAAAAACTTACCGTCCCATTATAGAGACACGGTACAAGCGTTGCATATCTCGGGGGCTCTACAAGGCACTTAGTTGAGTTATCTGTGTAACGTACTGTTCCGTGGCACTTATTTCAGTTATCCACCTCCGGCGCGAATATAGCGGTACTTATTTGAGTTGTTCAGCTATACTCCGGGGCTCTACAAATAACACGTAATTAAATTGTTGTTTGGAGAGACTTGTACGTCGTCTAGACTCCACAGATACCAGAGTAACGACATCGAATTGTGGACATAGCAACTCTCCCGTCAGCAAATCGAATCAACCTCTCGGATCGGACGGAATCTCGTGATATTGACGGACTAGATCAATACCCGTGACTTGGTGGCATCTCATAGTGACAGATCGACATAACTAAGTGAAATCGGTGGCGACCAATCGAGGACTTCCGGAAGGACAATAGTTTCTCGGTCCACCACAGAAAAGTTTTTGGACCAATCATTGTATAAAATATAAGTACGAATCATTATTTTTTATGTTAACTATGTAAAAACAGAGGATAATAAAATTAACTAATATTGTAATTGAATTTGTTTTCTAACAGACGGACCTGCTCGAAACGGTCCATTTCGATTGGACTTTTTGGTCTTATACATGAAGTCTTCTGTTTCGGCTAATTGACGAAATTGATGCTTGACGATGATTTAAGTACTGACCATTTTATTAGTTTTTCATTAGTTCAGTATTGACAAGAAAAATAAAAGTTTTTTGGTGGTCGAAACGATACAGTCAATTAATAATCTTAAATTTAGATTGTCATACAATGGCGAACGCCGATCACGGAGAAAATTTATAATTTTGAATAATAAATATAAAATAATATACAATCAAACGTATATAGGTTGGTCGTATAATTATATATTAATGATGCGGTATATCGTACGGAATATCCTGCGAACGGGTATCACGATTACCACACAAATATACCTAGCTCAAAGCCAAATTACTGAATTGCAAAAGTAAAGTTATAGCTTTTTGTGCCGACGGGGAAGAATACTGCTATAGTTTTTATGTATTTTGTGCGTGAACTTTTCTAAGCTATTTCGTTTGCTGTCTTTGATGTGAGATGGCAATACACGGGACTGTTGGTGCGAAAAAAAACGTATTGCGCATGATAATTTCTTTGTTTTGGTGCGAATGAATTAGATATATAATAGCAGTACTCTCATCGTCTCGTCCGGAACCGCCTACCAGTTCGTTTTCCGGATTTATCGATTTGACATTCTACAATGACTCTGTGACGGCTCCGGGGAGGAGGAGGAGCCTAAGTCGAATAATTCACGTGCTTGTTATACGACTACGATAATGAGGCAAAGGGTCGAACGTGAGATTTAAAGCTGTATACATACTGTCGCCGTAATGCAGTATTGTGTTCAACGACGGTATTTGAAAAGAACACTGTACGATACTAGTATACAAAGCATGCGGTGCAGTTTAAACTTTAAAAACGCATGTTATACATTTGAGCGTATCATCATGTTTGGATTTCCGTTGAAAAGACAATACTATTATAATATAATATTATTGCTGTCGCCGCCTTTGGTAGTCGTAACACTATGTAGACACACACATACACACTCGCACAGCAGTCGCGTTTCGAAAGCAATCTTTCAGAGAAACGTCCTCATACCTCCACTCGATAAATTCATCTTTAATGCAAGCACGCCATCATTTACAAGGGTTCGGGCCGAGACCATTCGGTATCTTCAAATCTTCCATTTACCGCCGTCGCCGAAATAGTGAAAGTAGACTGCAGAGGTGTATACGTACAAACGCACAGCTTGTAAAACCTCGGTGTAAAATAGGTTATTTATACATTATACAACCTATATATTATATTTCTCTAGACGTTTCGTGAAAAATTATCATAATTTCGAGATTACGGCACGGCTGAATGATCTGAATAATAATATCATTAAAACCGCGTATTACTATGGAATTAAATCAATTCGACAACAACGCGCACTCGGCTTTTGGCGTCGTGTGCCATTCACGCACACCTATTCTTTGGGAAAATTTCATTTAGGCGTGTGCGTGTGTGTGTGTGTTTGTGTTTGTCGTGTAATCCCAACGTGCTGCTTAGTGACACGAAGGCAAGCAAGTTATTATCACTGCTAGCGGATCTTGGTCGATTTTCCGGCGCATTAAACACATTTAGACGATGACAAAATGTGTAAAACGTGTTTTGGAATATAGTCCGTTGCATATACACAGCGAGCCGGTAGGTAGGTAGGTAGGTATATAGAGCTCTTTGTTTTATGTGTACGTATAATAATATAATATATTATATTACACACCTACGTGTAGTGGGTATATATATATATATACGTATAGTCGAAAAGGGATTTGTTATACGAGCATTAAAAAAATATGTATATAAAAAAAAAAGTATACGCACAATGGAAACCAAAATCGTAATTATGTCGTTGCACCGACGTGAATAATTAGGACTTATTTTAAAACAACGAGCTCGTAGACTCCGGGACATAGGTCGTAATTACACAGTTGGTTATGTTAGTTTTGGTACCACGAGTAGTATGGACATTATTGCGACAAGATTTTAAAGACAACCTCGTTGGACTGTATACATCGCAATCACGAGAAAAGACGTAGCACACTAATTAATCCACTTATTGTGTTCTCCAATTACACGAAAACTCGTGGCACGTTTGCGATTAAATTAAAAAATATTTGGCAATGCATTCTAATCGTATTCACCGATAACTATGCCAAAAGTTTTAAAAAGCCATGACATCTACTCAACGTTGTTAAAACTTAAACTGATTGTATCGTTTTATAAATATCCTAGTATAGACTAGAATATTGAGTAGACCATAAAAATTTAAAATGTGGATATGACGTTCGAGACATTCGCCAATTATGGAAATGTAAAAAAAAAAAATGGAGGATATGAAATGTTTAGATGAGCAGTTGGTCTCAAAAGCAACGATTTTATTTCACTTAAAATGTTGTAGTTACTATGTCAAATAACATACCTAATCATATTGGACTCTATAAGTACATCCATCAATTAAGTTTTATATTGTACAAAATAATATGTTTTAGTAGAACGGTTATTATTTATTCAGAATAAGCATAGTCAGTCACCAATTATTTCGAAAAGAAAAACTCAATAATCAAATAAAATGAAAAATATTGTATTGAACTAATGAATATAGATAATACTATGTAAGTATTGTTACTGTGATTGAATCGTATACTTAAATTGTAAAGTTTTATTTTTTTGTTCATATGTTTTTTATTTAATCTGTTATAAAAAAGAAAAACAATAAGAACAATTGATGGTTTATAAGTTAAAATGAATAAAAATAAAAATACAGATTAGACTGTAGAGGCCTCCCAGTGGAGGTACTTCAAAATATTAAATAAAATTGTAAAGTATTTGAATCATTATAGAGATGTTATTATTTTATAAATTATAAATAAACAATAATTTTATGTATTTCAGAAAGTATAGAAACTTAATTGTATTATTAATTCTTACATCAATACTTTTAATTAATTATAAAAAGTGTTCGAAAAAATTGTTTTTATTTTAGTACTTACATTAAACACATTCATACCTACATTATCCAATTAATTTTCACCAAAATTTAAGAAAGTATTCAATGATGAAAGTAGGTATATTTTTCTCTTAATTTTTGTATAAATTAATGGTAAATATTCATACAATAGAATATATATAATACTGCAATTAGTAATAATATAAAAAATAATGTTATTTTATCTCAAAGATATATAATATAATTTAATAGATTATATTGCATTTAGGTTAAAATGAATACAACTTTCCTTGTAATTAAGATATTTAAATTAAGCAATTATATTCTTATTTTTACTTAAAAATGAATAATTGAATTATTGTACAACTGCATTGCTAGCTTTTAAAATACAGTAATAACTTTTATTTGTCAATTGTTATTTGTTTAACTTTAGTGTGAGATAGTAAATATTTATTTAAAATATTTTTATCACAGGATTTTTCATTGTGTTTGTCTGTGTAAACAACAGTTGCTGCTTATATATACTTCTCGACCAGTATCTTGTCAAATTTTTAAAACTTACACATCTATTTGTATAGATACACAATGGAAATTAATTATTAAACTTTTAAAATATTTACATAAATTAGTTTTATAAATTTGGCTATCTCAGATTTTTAAGAAACATAAAAACAAACAACTTAGTTTTTACATTTATTTTGAGTTTAAGTTAATTAAAAAACATAAGTTAAAATGAATATGAAAATCTAAAAAATAAAAATAAATGAAAATTGTTAAAAATATTTGTCAGAACAAAATTACTGATGGAACCAAACACGGTGTGGTATTGGGTATACAATTTACATGTTATATAAAAATGAATTTACCTTCACAATAATTTTATATCAATGTAATTTGCAGAAATATATTAGGTATATAAAATGTGTGTGATAACGTATTATTAATCAAAATCATATGTATTATTTATTGAAAATAAAACGGATAAATAATGAAATAGGTATAACCTTCGTTCGTCGATTTTTAATTATTTAACCATTAATGTATTGTTGTCTTTATTTTTTCTCCATTATTTTAGATAGGTAGGTTATTGTATACGGGTACCCGATTTCAAGGGATTTTAAATTGGACATTTTAATAAATTATCATGCAAATTGAACAATACAGAACAATGCAATCTTATTTATCTTTACTGAAATCTTAACTGAATAGTTATAGTAGCTGTTATATTCATATATCATTATTAAATATAATGTATTTTCATTATATTATAATATTATATAAGTCAAAACAAAAGTCGTTTGTATCACAGGTATTATTTTAATAACTTCGATTGCATTATTATTATGTTAGAATGGTAGAATGAACTGTAATATGCATATCGTGTATCCAGGACATATGTTTTTAGTGTGACCTTTTTTTTATATATATAATAAAACATATAAATGATATGAGTATAACTTGACACTGAGTGGATTTAATAAAAAAAAAAAAAAATAAAATGATATCTTGAAATTCTCTTCGGTTTATATCGAAAAAAGAATCACTTTTACATGAGGGTTTTTCAATACACCATAAATAAACTTCTATTGTAAAGTGTCTTACCCCTTGAGTTACCCATTGAACACTATTCCTCTATAAACCTACATCTATTTTCGTACTCAGCTATCAAATAGAATATTTTATCAAATATGATTTGTGTTTAAACTTTTTAAACTTCAACTTTATTGAAATAGTAGTACCTAGGTGTTAAGATTAAAAAATTATAATTTCAATATTCGTGTTAATAATACAATGAATATTATATAAACTTAATTTACGTTCTGAACGGTGCGATGAATGTATTGGTTTAACAATTATGTATGTGGGTTTTTTTTTATAATTTATGTTTCAAAATATTTTGTATGACTTTTTTTAAATTTTTTTAGTTTTTTTTCGTTAAATATCGATTCAATTTTTTTCGATAGGTCAAACTCTTGAACATTTAATACAAGTTTCCTTATAAGTTTTTATAATAGTAATTCGAAAACACCATAGATTTTTAGTTCAAATAATCAAATGTAATAACAATACTCATCATCAATATCACTTAAATTTAAAAATTATTTTGCAGTTGAGAACCTATAAAATGCTCAATTTTTATAGATAAGGATTGAAAATTTAAAACAAGGTTTTTCATAAATATCTCATATCAATCTAACATTTATAAAAACACGGTCTTTTTTAATAGATACCTATTTAAAGTTAAAATTTGGACGAAATTAGACATTTAAATAGAGATTGGAGTATTACAATCTTAGTTATTTTTTTGTAATTTAAAAATGTTATTACAATACAGGCTTACAGACCGTCTTCACTCAAAATCATTTTTTGTATAATATAATGATGTTTATAAAATTAATTGAAATTCAACACATCCATTGGTGGCCCAAATGACACCTAATGTAATACAGATCCGTTTGACCCACTTGTTTACTTTTTTTTTAATCTTTACTATGCAACAACAAAATAGTGATTAACGTCCATAAATTAATACTCTTATAATATTTTAATACGGTTGACAAGTAATATATTTGAATGAACAAATAAAAACAATAATACAAATTTAAAATTGTTTTTAAAATAACATGAGTATTTACAGTGAGTATGGTAAACGGTAGTATGAGTAATATGGTTATTGTACGTCATGTATACCTAAAATATATTATATTCATGATATACAAAACATGATATATCCAATCATAATAAGTGATAAAAAAAAAATGATAATAACATTGAAAATAATAGTAGGTAATCCAGATAGTTATAGGAAAACATTAAAAAATAGATAGGTATGATCAGTACCATGATAGATATCAGACCTATAATAATTGTGAAGTCAACCTCCTACACAAAAACAGGCAATGTCTTAGTTCTCCAACTTTAATTTGTTCCTATATTGGAATGTCACGTTTATATGCAATGTTAGTCTCAATAAAAGGCAGAAAACTGTGATATAGACCAGTGGTGCGCAACCTTTTTCGATCCACGACCCCCCAAAATAATTTATTTTTAATACGACTCCCCCTTCCTACCAACATTATGTAAGTGTGTAATTTAAATTTACTTAATAGTCTTAATGTATTATGTATACACACATTTTATTCATATACATTAAATCGTTAATTTTAGAGCAGTTTTAATATTTCTTTAATTTAATTAATTAAAAACATGAAAAAAAAAATACAAAATTAGAGTTTTATAAAATCTAAAATTAAAAAATTACTTTTTAATTATTTTAATGAGAGACCTGAGCTTGCATTGTAGACATGATTGATTCTATGTTTGGTTTGATATTTGTCGGTCGTTTAATTAAAAATGTATCCATATCGTTTTAGTTTATATATTATAAAATATTAAAATATTAAAAATGTTAGTTTAAAATAATACAAAATACAAATAATTATTACAAGCCATACAAAATTATAAGCATTAATACGATCAACTCAACGGCTCGTACATGACTATCGGACTGTTTCATAATAACCGGAAGATTAAATAAAATTACTGATTAAATTCAATTTAAAAATAACCCATATACTGCGTGTTTCAATAGAACTTGTTATCGCAACATTAAGATATGACATAATGTCATAATATTACGATTGACACAGCCATCAACGGTACAAAATAATTTTACTTTGTATAAAACTATAAAATAATATACAATATACATAGTATAAAACTTTTTTCATTTGGTGATTACTGGCGACCCCCTAATAAAATTTCGCGACCCCCAGGTTGCGCACCACTGATATAGATGACGTGCAGAAACGTTTGAGGTGTGCGTATCAAACAGTTTGCTTTCATGTCAATATTTTTTTATTTGTAAAGATGAAAAATATTATACTCTGTTTATTCGTGGAATTAATTTACAGTCATGAAGTAAACTTCAACTGCTGAACATTTATTTTTAATTTATAGTATATTCGTCGTTTTTTTATTAGTTTGTAGTTTGTAGTTTTAGATTTTTCTTAGAAAGTAGAATATAAATTAATTAACTGATGAGAATTAAAAACAGTTTGTACATCCCATACAATTACTAACGAGTAGAGGTACCTGGGCGTTATTCTTGACTGAAATTCAAGACTGACATTCGCGAGACATGTTGAAATCTTTGCAAAAAAGCAGTGGTTCTTTCGAGACTTATGCCGAACATTAGTGGTCCATGTCAATGGAAGCGCAAGATTATCAGCTCGGTGGTGAACAGCCAGTTCCTCTCTAGTCACGACTATTTTTAGCAGTATCTACACAAAAGGGGTAGAGCCGCAAGTTCCCACCGTATCCTGTGCCCCAGCGAGTAGGACACGGTGGAGCATACCACGCTACACTGCCAGCATTTCGCATGGAAAAGGGTAGACCTAATCCTGGGCATAATTTTTGATACCGTGTTTGAGGGCCTGCGTGAGGGCCACGTCCTTAGGCGAGGCAGTAGACACCTACAGGCTGCAATATAAGATGGTGGAAGATATATTGACCTTGAAGGAGGATGAAGAGATAATTAGGCAGCATACGTGACTCTAGGCCTGCGGACTAAGGCCGGTCCGAGAAGAGGGCCCCCAGCTAGAATTTCTACAAAAATAGAAACTAGATGTACACCCTTAGGTCGTCCGGAGCCAATAATAATTATACACTAGCGATCGTTATGGAAAGTAGTCTGTGGCTTCCTAAGAGCCCTGTAAATATTTGTATGATATTATTAATTAATTAAATTAATAAACGATGGCGGTGTTGCCGGAATAATTCACAAGAAATTCCGGCAACACCGTCGATACCACGTGAACAAAAAAATAAAAGGTAGCTAATAAAATAACTAATTTTTATCGATGTCTGTTCTCATATAGTCTGAAACAATTTCTACAAACTTTTAACAGATATATGTTTTATTTTAAAATATAAACCTTGGAGAAAAATAACAGTTTATCAAACTAAAATAATATAATATAATAATATAATGATTTCAATTATTTTCATATGGATTTTTACCAAAATTAAATATTAGCTTAATATAACATTGTGTTAATAATACTCCAAAAATATAAAAAATATAAAATGGATATTGGAAATTTTCCTAACATTATACTATACTACAGAAATTTGAAATATATTTTACTTGAATTGGTCAAAGTTTAATCATTCCTTTAATTTATAATACTATTTATCCTGTAAATATAATATGATTTTAAAAAACGCTTCTCGATATTTCCCACTTCAAAGAAAATGTATAAAACTTAAATACCTATGTATTAACTAGCTGATCCCTCGCACTTCGCGGCCCTTAAAAAATGACAACTCTTAAAGAAAATGTGATTGTTTAGCTGCTTTTGGGTGTAACTCGCCGCAGTAAGTATAACTCGGCCACCTGATAGACAATTCGGCTACTTCGAATCACGGACAACCCCGATGAGCGATTATATGTGCAACTCAGTCACCTTATGGTGGGAAATGTGTGGAAATTCGATTTGACGCATGCTTGTACCTGATCTGCTCGATTAACCAATGACAACCAATAAAATAATAAATACTAATAAATACTAATTATTTATCCTATAACCAATAGCAACCATTTTATAAACAAACATTTCCATCGTAAATCTAAAAATCCCTGTTTGAGCACCTCCCCGGGGCGGACCTACCTGGTTCAACTGTAAATCTAAATCATCCCGGAAACTACTCCAACACACACAAAAAATGTCATCAAAATTGGTCCAGCCGTTTAGGAATGTATAAAGGACAGACAGATAAACATTAATTTTCATATATATATATATATATAGCAATAAGTAACCTTTAATAATAATATGTACATAGAGTGAATTAGGTAGTATTTACATTTTATTCGTTTCGATGGTAATAAACAAAGCGTATAATATAAAATAAGATAGAAAATAAAATATCTGTACCCTGCAGACTACCCATCATATTTATGTTAAAAAAAGGATTTCAGTGAAATTCATTGAACGGAACCCAATCTCATAAAATCGTATACAAAACACTAGAAATAATCAGAAAAAATATAGCTAAACGTAGACTAGGTAACTAATAATATTGTTTTGATATTTTGCTAAAATAAAATACTTATTTTTATTTTATAAGTGTATCATATTGTTAGGTAGGTACTTTAAAAAATTGATTTAAACGCCTACCACACATCCATTAGGATTCAAATATGTTGTAGCTAACAGTTTTTAGAACTAAAATAAATATATTTCATAAAATGATATGTCTCATATGACTAGAGTAGGTGGTTCTAAAATAGGACGATGATTATCATAATAATTTTTCTTATAGTATAATGCAATTATTATACGTTAGTATACATACTGTATTTTATTTTATTTTAAACTTACTAGTGTGTTACATAACTTGATACGTGAATAAACATATTCACATTAAATAATACACTTACCTATATTATTTTTAGAAAAACATTGATATATTATTATTAGTGCTTACTACTTACCTAGGAATACGATAATTTTCAACCAGGATTTGAAACCTGACACTACGTTTTCATAATATAACTTAGAAAGTAACGTATGCTAAATCTGGTCCTAAACACGCTTGTTTAAGAACACATCCATATTATCATAACAAAAACATTTTTGTTGCATATTTCACTGAAATTTTAGTGATACCATTTCAACAATAATACGACTAAAGATTATTAATTATTAGCGTTTGGCATACCTACTTAAGTACTTAGAGTAAATATAGTGTCATAATAATTTACTCATACATTTTAATAATATTGATACAACCAAATATATCTTATACATTATGTAGGAGCCGTTTTATGGGGTAAGTGTTTAATAAAATATGTAAAATGTTTTTAAAACTAAATATGATATTATACTATAGTAACACTTATGTAATATGAATTTTTTATTTATATATACATATGCTATTAGGATATGAGACGATAAATTCTTTAGTCGTTTACAATGGAGAATGCATGTCATTCACAGGTTAATAATTATTGATTTAAGTGTTTATGTTTTTTTTTATATATTTACGTCCAGAGCAGAATATTAAAAAAAAAATACACAAGTGCACGTTTTTGTCAAGGCCTTTCCTTGAATTTTATATTATGTTGATCCTCGTTGTAAGTATTAAATGTTTAAAGTACGTCTAATATTAAATTATGTCTGTGAAATAGGAATGTTTACCTATGTCCCATATAATATTATTTATTTTTTGATTTATGAAAATATGAATTAATTGAATAAAATACTATCTGTATAAAATATTTATTAAGGAGATGCCACATATTATTATAATATACATTATACTTAAGGCTTAATGAATTGTTTTATTAAATCACCATTTGTATAGACAGTGTATGAAATAGTTAAACATATTTTGATCGAGTCATCGAGGTTTACATTGTCGTAATAATTAGTATCCATTGGACATCAAAAAGAGTACCTAACATAGTTATTATCAGTTACACAACATGAATAGTAAATTATTACTTAACTTTTGACCCTAAGGTAGTATACTGTTGAAATTATATAGGTGACTACCAGCACAAAGCAGTGACGGTGATTAAGCGATGGATGATGATTTAATTGAATTGGGAATATGATTATAATATTATTTTCATAAAATACTAAATTTTTTGTGGATTTGATAGATGTAAAATATGAAGTGTTATGTAAAACACTAACTAAAACTAAACGTTTCATTAAAAACAAATGCAAATTAAATTATTTTTTTATAAAAAATAAAAAAAATAACACAAATAATGTATGGAATACCTATAATAGTGGTGGGTATAGTATTTTTATTATTATTTTTAAATTGTTTAAAGGTAAGTCGTTAGGATTATTTGGTTTTTTTATATTGCATTAAAAATGTAGTGTCTCCCATTAGAGTGTTATTGTTGTTGTATATAATATACCTATATATTTTATAGACCCAATATTTTTTTTATTGTTTTAATCAGTAAGTTATCATTTATATATATTATGTAAAAGGTAAATATATAAGTAAGATTACATATTTGTATTTTACATTGAATTATTTTAGGAAAGTCACTAATTAGTTCAACAACAAAGTCAATATAATTACTGAGATTCTCTATCTATATAAATATATATAAATTAATGTTTGTTTGTTTGTCCTCTATAGACTCAACTACTGGACCGTTTTCAATAAAAGTTTTGTAAATAGATACCTCAAAACTATGTTATGTTCATACTTTATTTTTCAACCCCTATACGTTGCTAATAGCGAGACTTACACATGCATTTATTTTTAGCTTATACGAAAATTGAATACTTTTTTTGTTTATTTAAATTGTTTCGGTTGGTTACAGATTGTATTACTATTAGAATAATTAGTAGAAATATGTTATGTAAAAATGTTTATAGATAAATTTGAAAAAAAAAACAAATCTTATAATAAATACTTCTGAAGACAATTATTACAGTGATTAATTTTGTAATTTAATTTCTAAATTCTGAACATATTTTAATGAAAACACATAAAATCTAATAACGACCTTAACAATATTGGATTTACATCGGCTTTTAAACATTCGTTGAATCCGTCTCCATTTATTTGTGTTTATATCAAATGTAAGTCCAGAATTAAGAAGTGTAAAATTATAAATTTAATCATTGTAATAAATTGTGTTAGCATTATATTATATTCAACTGAAGTAAAGTCGAGAACGATAGAAACATAGATTAATTATTTTAACCCTAGCTAAGTCGGGTAATACAGGTAGTCGTAATATATAACAATTAGATCAATATTTTAAGGTTTTGAGCGGAGAATTGAATATATTGATTTAAGAAAGATGATTGTTTTTTTTCTATCATCACTTTATGGCACAGTAAAATTTTTGATCTTCAACTTTGAGATAAATTTATTATGTTCAAAAATCTGATTTGGGGTAAAAAATACAAAGTCGAACGTAATTTTATTTTCAAAATAATCGGGAAAAACAAACAAACAATTAGGAAATCAAGACTTCTTTAGCTCCAAACCTGTATCTCCCCTGCTTGTACAAGATCAAACAATATGGTCTTGTACAAAACATCTCCCACATTCACTTAAGAAAAAATGAACTAAGAAGCCATTTGTGCGAATTCTGCAACACATCTTTAATACCTATAGAACACCTCCTCCTTGAATGTCCATACTGAGCTGAAGAGGGAAAAATATTTCTACAGCCAACGAATCTTGAAGATATTGTATCAATAAAAAACTTTAATTTATTAATGTATTTCCCTAAAAAAAACTAATTTGCACAACAGAATAGAAATATTTCACATAATATTATGTACTATAGTATAATTATTATTATTCTTATTACCAAATTACTTAATGTGTAATGTATGATTATTATGATAAATTTAAATATTATTAGTATGTAGAATAAAAATTGCAAATTGTTTTTTTTCCCGGCTATAATGACTTCATTTTTGAAACCGTAATAAATATTTTAAAATAAAATACAATTAGGAAAAACAGGTATTTTTACGCAAACCCAGTTTTTGTGAAATTAATTTTGTTTTTAAGTTGTACCTAATTCAAAAATAAGTAATTCTAGAAACTATTTTACCAAAACTCTAAAATAGCATTATCAAGAATTTAACATACTGTATAATTAATAATATAATAGCCTCAGAAATATAGGCTGACAGAATCGTTTTTACTATTCAATGGTTTATCATTTAATTCAAATTTAACACATCCGTATAGTAGTGATTACGTCTCTGTAACAGTGACCTACATCGAAGTATAAATTTACAATCGACACCTAATACACAACAGATCGATTTTTTTTAAACTTAGATATTCACTATTGTTTTCAAAATCGTGTTTATTTTTAAAAGTAGTTTAAAATTTAAAATACCGAACAAAACGGTATTTACCTATTATTAATTTTAATAATACTCTATGCATATAGGAACCTGTAACTATGTCATAATATTATTTAGATAACTATAATAGTATCTATACCTATATAATTATTTAAAATGAATACTTATACTGAAATAAAAATTTAACCTTATAATAATTTGTCGTATGGACATAATACATTATTGCGATGCCATTATAATATGATAGATTATAATAGAACATAGTATTATATTTGGGGTCATCAAATTAAATAGGTCTTCAGCAAAAATATCAAAAATTTGAATATGGGCAGGTGTAGACAGACAGTCCACGCCTATTAGAATAAAGAGTGGGGTACAAAACTAAATCGCTTCCACGTAGTATGCCCAGGGCTACGTCCTAGATGGCTAAAGATTTATCACTACCGACTGCTGTACTGTCGCCTAGATCTAGCAGAAATTATGAGCAACACATACACAGACTACGAAAACAGCGTTTTTCAGAGCTCTTTGACTCGAGATTTGGCCCTCAGCTAATTATCTTCCGACTAAACGTTGAAGGCTTAAGCTGTAGAGATTAAAGTAGCTGTTTAGCTCGAATATTACGAGCGATTTAAAGTAGATATAGTCCTATTACAGGAAACTCACGTTCCAGACGAAGAACAAACACAACCTATAAACTCACTTCTCTCACATATCACAAACATTATGGAACGGCTACTTATACACGAACGATATCTCCAACTCCAGTCACTTATATACAAGGATGGATTGGCCTGTTTTCGTGAAATGGCCGGTATAACTATACTAAGCATCAATAAAGGTCCCCAAATGAATAATGGCGTCTTCCAACCTTACCATCTACTCAATACTCCTCATTACTAGCTGGTGATTTCAACTGTCAATCATACAAATATTGGGTTTATGATTCTTATGAAGAAAATATAAATGTTTTAAGTGAATAAATCGAAACTGAGCAACTATGCAACTGATATTCGGTGGAAAATATACTTTTCACTCGGAAAGATGGAATCGGGTTATGATCCAGACCTCTATATTGTTTCAATTGATGATAATAATGGAGAAACACTACAAGCTCATCGATCTGTCCTAAACAATTTCCCGAAAGTCAACACGCATTCACATCGATATCTATAGATTCCCCTTGTAAAAACAGTGCTAAAACCGAATCGGAACTTTAGGAAAGCTGATTGGAATGTCTTCTCAGTATCCGCTTTTATGATAATATTAGGTTACAATTATAAATGTTCATGTTGTGTTGGAGCAACTATCATACGAAGTATATAATAAAATAATACGTAAATAAGCGTAGACACAAAAGTAGTTTTTACTTTTTAATATATATATATATTATACATATTATATAAATTATAAATCTCGAGGGAAATAAAATACCACATCATATATAATACGATTAACATTTTGTAGGTCACGATATTGAACAAATTCTTAGAGCCATACAGTACATAAAATGTATACGCATTTCTGTAAGCATGGTGTTAATAGTGTACCATTATGTTTTATTGTTTTGGTAGTTATTTTTAAAGTATATATGAGCGTGGAAAAGAGCCACTAAAGTTCAATATACATCGATCTACCCATAATAGTTTTAATAGTATACGAGGAGAAGCGGTAATAAATTTATATTTTTACAGTTTTTAATAAATCATTTTTTTTTTTTTTTTGTAGAGAGAAGAGAGGGAGTAGAATGTTATTGTATATATAAATATTAGGTTACCTAATGGAAACCAAAATATACAAATTCTGTACGCAATGAATTTGATTTGGGTCCATTATGAATATTGGACATAAATGGCGAATTGGCTTACATAATAATTATCATTACATAAAATAACAGTACATAAAATTATGCATAGGTACCTAGTTCGGATGGATAAATATAACATAGGAAATTACAATACCACCTGAATAATATTATATAAGTGATTTTAGCATGATTTAATAGCGTAAGTATATTGTACTACTCTAAATTATCTTATCACCCTAATCACTTTTATTGTAATACGTCCAACGTAAGCATTTACATTTACAGACATATTTTCAAAATATGTTTTTGTTTAAGCGAAACAGCAAATTATTCTGTACAACCAGTAAGAATAATTATTATTAATACGAATTCGTACCTACATATTAATATGAATTTTCGTATGTATAGGAAAATAACTCAAAATGAATTCATCGGTTTCTTGAGGTTTCAGATTATAAACTAGATGGATTTATTGGATATAATTTTTTTCTGGAATTCTATAAAAATGTTCATGGCATTTGTGTTAATGGAAGGGATATAATACAAAAGCACATCAAGCATTTTAAAACTAATCCTTAAGATTTTTGTGTTAGCAAAGCTATCTTCGTATTGTATAGATTTTCAAGAGTGTGGTCAAGAGCATGACTGAAAAATATGAATACATCCATCTACGTCCGATTTAGTAGCCTATCCGAGTTTAGTATCAGCATTTTTTTTATGTACACAGTATAAAAACAATATTCGAAGTACAATTTTTATTTGTACGTCGTTGTGGTGTATTTACATTTAAATTACTTCATACAAAAATGGTTTTACTAAAGTTGCATACCAAAATATTTTCAATAATGATAATGTTATTTGAAATGTTTGGACGAATAAGACATTCTATCAGATGGATTTAAAGCTTTCCAGATTTGAATTTATTTCTACCATTATTTATACTTTTTAAGTGAATTTGAATTAAACAAGTTCTTACAAAAATAAATTTAGAATCAAAATTTACACATTCCTTTAGACATTATTCTAAGTTTATTTTCGATGAAAATAAAAGTTGTAAAAGAAAAGGGGGCTTTGGTATTTATAAAACTATAATATTAACTACCTACCCAAGAAGTAAAATATTTTTTGTATGATATCCCTTAGGGATATAGGGTCAATATTTATAATTTATTTGTCGAGTTCATAAAATATCAAACGGCTGTATCATTATTCAATATTCATTACTGGTTTACAATCTTTACTTTTGAATCTTTAAATAAAATATTAAGTGAAATTTGGATGAAATCCATTGATGTTTTTTGTATAACCACATGGTTTTTTAATATAAAAGACATACGAGAAAAAATGTATATTGAAATGGACCAAAGAATTTAAAAAAAAAAACATATCTACTAATTAGATAAAGATTTGATAGAATGTATACTGCAGCAATAATGCAATAAAAACGAAAATATTTTACAACATAAAAAAATATATGCTAAATAAGACGTATATATAAAGTGTTTAAGTAAGACAGGTTTTTAAATAATATTGTGTTTAAAGATATAGGTTCCTATGTAGTTAAACAATATGAATCCCTTATCCTTATTTATAATTAAAAGAATAGGTAATTTGTGTGTACAATTGTATACCATTTTTCTGTCGACAACATTGAACTTTTTTTACAATTATTCTGTTTTTGTTAAAATGTTCCCAACACCAAACAGAGTGTCCTAATACAGTGCTCATTTTCACATTTTTTTTACGGTTGAATAGAGGGCACACACATAATATTGCATTATTCCACTTTTCCGGTGAAACTTTTGTTGATTATCACGATTTTTTTTACGAAGTGGTTGCAAACACACGACTCTTCACAAAGTGTCACAGCGTCATATTTTTCCATTTTTGGGCAATGTAAGGTAGGGGAAAACATATACATTGTATATCGTTTTTCCATTTTTTCGACGAAACATTTGAATAATTCTGCAATTTGTTCGTGTCAGTGTTGTTCAAAACATATCTCCACCGTAATGATGTCACAGCGTTACTCTATGGCCTATTATCATTGATGACAATCGATGGAGAGGGGAGGGCACGCATATATTTCAATGTACCAGTTTCTTGGTAAGCCATTTTTATCATTTCACGATTTTTATTTTTATATTTTCCACAAGCGAAGCCGACTTATTCAATTAGTAAACATACAATATTTCGAAATTTGGATATTTATTCAACTTCCATGTAAAATTTCGCTTATTTTGTTTGAACAAAGATGATGTAAACAGTATTTTAGGGTTCAGTTATCTAGATATTGATATGACAGATGCATATTGCATGTAGGTACACAAAGAATATCAAATTAGTTTTAATATCCTTTTAATGATTATTAATATCTATTAAATTAACATAAGAATTATATTACACTAATTAAAAACCATACTAATTTTATATTATACCACGAAACATCAAAATATTATAATATCATTTGAAATAAAATATACTGCTGTATGTGTTCTAATATTTTATGCGTGATAAATTCTCCAGCATAAGTAGGTACTCGATGGGTAGTCATAAAGATTTCTCTTAATCATATTATTAAACTAGTATGATACAAGTAGGTACCTATATTGTTTCTAAACAGTATGCTTGCTAAAATGTCACTGATTTTTCGTATTATTCGAAAAACTATTAAGAAATTCCAATTATCTACTTATAACATTTTTAAATTAACATCGTACCCAATTTACAATCTGAATAATGGACATGTTTAGCTTTTTTTTTTTTTATTTGATTATCATTTTTTTTTTTGCTTCAAACGTGATCACTGTCGACATAACGAAAAAAAAATATGCCAAGCTAAATGTCATTGTAAACCATATCGTTTCTTCGAATCTGAAATGATTATTTTTGTGTAACAAAAATGTTTTTATTCAAAATATCCCGCAAATATAAAAAGAATATTCATAGAAAATGGGTTTTTTTTTTATGTTTTTTCGATAAATCCGGAATTCATATTATTGTTGAGATTCACATTTCATTTTAAAATAAAATAATTCTCAATAAAGATGTTCGATTTTTTTGTACACAATATACAATTCAGAGTAATTATTATACTGATATTACAGATACATTACAGTAGTAATTAGAAATAGAAATTAGAAATACTCATAATATAATAGCGTTGCTTTTATAAAACCACACTGAAATGACATATTTTCTCGATGGTTTACTGTCAATTCTGTTAAATATTGATATTTTATTTGGTCTCTGCACTTGTATAGTTATATGGACAAATACAATACGCCGGAAAGCATCTACGATTGATTTTTGTTAAATCCATTAATAATTTTTATCTATAAAACGTGACCATGAAATAATGTGATAAACTCATATAATCACATCTATAGATCATAGATCATATTATAATCTAACTCTGAACATTTTCAATACAGCAGACAGACGAAATAAATGAATTAATGCTAACATAATATACGTGATTACTTATTACTGTAATTAGCGTTTATTTTTAATTTTTCATAAAATATTTAATTTTGATGAAAAATAAAAATAAAATGTTTATTATACCTAAAAGTTTATAGACGTCAACTTCTAAGTGAATATTTTTAAATTTATTTTAGAATTCAATCAGATATTATATTATTAATTATTTTCCTTATTCGCCAGTCCACGGATTACAGAATCACGCCTAATATTGAAATAAAGCAAAAACGATATATTTAATTTTCAAAAATAGCATCGTCTTATAGTGTGGCTGTGTGTTACTTACCTACCTTTTGTTTGTAATTTATTTTTTGAACATCTAATACATAATTTTACGTATTATTGTATGTTTTATTAAAATATTAAATTCAATAATAAAACATTTAGAAATGAGAATAAATAACGTTCTAAACAACCTAAACAACTAGTGTTCAAACTTCAAATCAGTTTAAAAATTCTAAATATGGAAACGTGTTTGGGATTAACCAGTCCTCTATATGCTTGATTATTATGTGAGTGACTAAAAAGTCGATAAATTATTAAAATAAAAAAATGTGTTTGTAATTTCTAATAATCAACACCATAAACATTTGTTGGTAATGTTTACGTATCTATACTTATGATAATGTTAAAATAATTAAAATGTTATTTAAGTTAATATTAGCTATGATTTATTTATTAGCTGGCTTAATACATTTTTCTTTTAGAATTTTTTAACAATCAATATATTAATTGTTTTACTTGTTTTACTTCCGGTTTTACTCATCGATTATACAAGGCACAATTTTTTATTTATAGTATTTATAAGGGAAATTTTAATCGTATTACACGTATCCAAAACAATAATTATTATAGCTGTTTGGAATCGTTATTAAAATATTTCTCACGCCTTTGTATTCGTATAGGTACTTATAAGAGAATAATTTAAACGTTTACGAGATGCAAACTTTATAGGTTGTTATTATTCAATATCCAGGTATGGTAAATGAAAAACATACGTCTTAATATTAATCAAAAGTCAAGAACTTTGATGATGTTTGCATATAGTGAGAGAAAAAACAGATGGTTTGGTTTTGATTGTGTTACTTACTGTATGACAAAATATTGGTTTTATTGTGAATAACTATTTGGTCTCGGAATATCATAATTATTTAACTGCTTAAAATATTATTATGTTCATTAAATAATATAGGTAATGTGTATTATAAATAATAGTATTATGTGTGATTAATACATTCTCGTTAGTTATGGATTCAATTTACGAACATTATTAATCAAATTCAATCGGAATGTAAATACTGTTTTGTTTATTAAATATTTTACGCAATTACAGACCAAAACAGATAATATTATGTTTATGTTTTATTACCTAGCTATTATTTATTACGTTAATTCATTAATACTTTCATAAATTTAGTGGTCTCTTTTTTTTTTTTTTTTTTTTTTTTTACTGTTAATTTCATTAAACCCTAATGCGTGGATTTTTAACTAACAATTATTAGCACATTATAAAACAAATAATTTTCTAGGCAAACTCTGTTTTATTTTATTCTATAATATTTCATTCGGCCATTTTTTTTTTTTTTGTACATCATTCTTAACTTTTATTTCGTTTCGATCTACACGACGTTTTGAAACAACAGTAAACGTATCACTGCAATCACAATATCATACAATAATCGCTACACAATTTCACCATCCGATAATATTTGAATCATCCACTTCCTGTTGACGTCCACGTTGTGTATATTATATTGAAATTAAAACAAAACTAATGTAAACAATAAGAACACCACCGCGCAAGCATTATATTATAATATTACTTTAAATTTTATCATTAGCCGCGTTAGTGTCACTACACAAAGAATATTAATCTAGAATGTCATTTCTGCAGTGTTCACTGTTTATGCGATGGCATTATGGCGATATTCGTGTTATAAAGCACCCCACAGTCTTTCATCCCCGTAATATAAACAGGGGAAATCCGTTTTGGACCGTGGCAAATTATTAAAAAATCCACAGATACCTACTCTTCCACCTGAAAGCCTTGTCGCGCCGTCTCTCAAAAAGTGGTGGGCAATTCTTCGTTTTAATGCCGAAGAATAAATTAGAATACTTAAACGGACCGTTTTTGTTGTCACTATTTTTATTGTTCTATATAGATTCATATTATATATATAACTTTTTTTTATTGTTATTTAGTTTCAATTTTCACCGTCATTCGTAATTTTTATTATTTTAAACTCCGGCTGTTTCATTTCAGACAACGTGCTCGCATTATTATCGTAATACGCAATGATACTCGCATACAAATAACGTAGTGTTATCATTGATTTTTGATAACTTTTCAAATGCTCACAGTTAGTATTCGTTCTCATATTTTCAGAACCAATCCGCATTTATCAATAATACTAAATACCTAAGTAAGTACGGGTCAAGTGTATTTCAAGTAATTTTATGTTGATGTTATTTTAATAACACATTATAGGTATGGTGATTTTTTTCCTTTACTTAGATAATAATGTCTACTTTGACTCCGACTGGATCTTGAATAATTTTTTTTTTAACGTAGCTACCTCAAACTTATAACACCATAAAACAGCAATAAAAACTACATTGTTAAGTATGTTATTATTTAATAATGCAGACAGTTTTATAACTTAAGCTGTATATTTCATAATACACTATAAGTATAATATTTTAAGCAGCAATTTAGTACTTACGTTTTAAAATAGAAATTAAATATTTGCAAATATATTAATGACAAATGTCGCTTAAAAGTTTTGTTAATATTTGAATGCGTATATTTTAAAAATATATGCCTAGGTAAGTATAGAAATATTTTTCAGTAGAATTGCAAATCTACTTATCATTTTTAATTAAATTCTGCATTTATTTATTTTGCATTAACTAGACATAATGTTCAACTAAAAAAAATGTATTCAATACTTTAAAAGAGAATTTAATTTAATTTAAAATATTATAATCTGATGATTTATCAGCTAAACACATAGAAACAAAAATATTATACTTCATTTTCAATTTAAGGATATTAATAATTATTTATAATTTCTTAAATAAATAAATGTATGATTCAAATAGAACATTTATTATTAAATTTGTAATGCATAATAAACAAAACAATACTTAAAAATATTATATTTATAAAATATACACCTATATATGAAATAAAAAATATTTTTTATAAATAAAGCAAATTTTTTTTTAAAATAAATTTTAATGTTGAAAAAAATCTTAAAAATCAATGATTTACATAATTAAATGATGGTAAAAATAAATTAAATGACTTACAGTTCTCTATTATATTATTGATGATATATATTTTATTATTATTATTATTATAGGTATAGGAACATTGTTAAAAAAAAAAAAAAATAATTACTATATAAAGAATCTAAGATGATCAATGTATTTATCTTCAAAGTTTTACTTCCGAGTGGTTTTCAGCATTAACAAAGATTATTATTGCTAAGAGTTTGCTATACGCGATTAAAAAATGGTTACGTCAAATCGTCACCCCGAGTAATTTTTTATTTAAAAGAAATCTTCTTTTAAAAAGAAAAAAACCTTAAGGGTCCTCTACAATTACTACGCCATGCCTTGTGATCCGCTTATAAAAGAGTGGTAATTGAGGGGAACGAAGATGGAAATTACTTGCAGAACAAAATGTACGGCGCTAAAAAGTACTTTATCGAGTTGAATGTTGCATCGTGGAAAACTCTCGAACAACATTATTTTAAGACGTATAAAAATCAATTTCTTCACATTCATTTTAGTATTTCTAGACACATAATATATTATTATACTTAGTGAGACGATTTTCGTCCATTGTAATAAAAGGACCTTTTTACTCCTGACGAGTATTTTATCCAATATTATTCATACGAATCACCGCATTGCTAATATTATAGAACATAATGCGGAAAATCAATTGTGTGATTCGGCATAGACCTTATTATTGGCTTCTTTCTACTATACATACATTCAACAGTTTCAAGTTCTAGTCGTTAATTAATGGTTCATTAATGAAATAATGAAAACGCCTACCTATATTTGTTATTTTGGTAAATTATGGTCGATGTGTGTAATGTAAATTTTGTGTTCATCGAACGACTGTTTGAACTATGATTTGCATTTCGTTTTTTTTTGTTTTATTTTAATTATAATAAATTCTCAAATGAATAACAATTTAATAATACTAGGTATTAAATCGTTTATTTCCCACAGTAAAATATGGTAACCTCGAGCTTTAGAATTTCGACTATTTGCATAATTAAGTGGTTTTAGGGACAATATAATAATTGCAAGAAGGTATACAACTACTACGTATTATAGTGTAGGTACATAATTAGATGGCTTTCCCAAAAGCCGGATGACACTAAATGTAACACTAAACACGCCCTGATTTCCTTAGAATTTATCATACAAGATAAATAGGTTATGCAAGATTCCTGTGAATACGTGCTTCTATCACTAATAATTGTAAACGCGTATAAATAACTTTGAAAGTATCCTGTGATATTAAATAACACCGACGTAGGTATTATAATAAAACATATAACTGATATGAGAATAACATAAATGTCGCACAACAGGTGCGTGCGTGATTTTGAGCGACGGTGTTTAAATGTTTAAATATGATATAAAATCAGTGTAAAAATAGCCACTATATTGGTTGATATTCCATATAGGTACCTACTTTGTGAAATATATAAAACGAAGTAAAAAACCAATCATAAATAATATGGATATTCGATAAACAATGTTGACTGCAGTTTTATTTTACCACAGTACCTACCTTCTATAATTTATCATATGACGTGTCTATAACACACAATTAAAATGATATCGTGATTGATTATGTTTATCTAAATCAACGTCACTATTTATAAACAATGGGAGAATGAAATAGTATTGTATCATTCCTTTGGGCCACATAAACGTCAAATAGTTTTCATAATACAATTATTATCAAGTAGATCTTAAATTTACCGACAGACAATTATTGAAATCGAATATTCGTATATGAATTGTACCATGTTTAAATTGCATACAATGTCTATAATACTGTTTAGTGTTTAGCAAAGTAGTTTGTACTATATATACTGACAAGAAAATATGGATTAGTAGTAGAAGTAAACCATTGTTTACGGCCAACTTATTTAAATTTATGATTATTTCACTTGTAAACATTAACTATCCGTGATTATTTTAGTAACTGAACCTTTGAATACCATTAATAATATGAAAACCGAAGATAATTTTTTCGTATTTAATAATTGATTTTAACACAAAAATGTTTGAAGATAGAATGTAACGTAAATGTACCTACACTGTACATAATGTATTATAATGTATTATTGTGCATTGTCTTAGTTATAACATTGATCTATAAAAAGTACTTTTAATGCTAAGAAATAGATGGCCACAGAATAATTACGAATCAATTAAAAATCATATTTAATCAAAATATTTTGAAGTAACTACCCAGATAATAAATATTTTATTCGAATCGAACTCCTTTACAGACAGTGACTTATATTTTAAATAATCGATATTATATAATGTTTTTACTTGAAGTATATGAAAACCGTGCACTCTTTTGAAACACATAATGCTGTTTTTAAAAAATAATGAGGTTGTAGTTCATTTTATAAAGCATGCATGCACAATGTATATAATATATAAGAAAAATATTAATGATAGAAAAAAATATTTGTTTTTATTTATTAAGTATTTTCAATAGCATAGAGGAAAATAAACTAAAAACTATTTATTTCTACTATATAGACACATGCTCCATCGATTATGAAAACACGTCATGTAACTATACCTTAAATGCACATACTATAGAATGGTTTGGAAATTGGAATACAAAATAATAATAGTAACTATATAATATACAGTGTGTAGTGATATAGTGTATCATCTACGACCTAACCTATTAGTTATATACTATTATGTAATTACTTTATTTGGAATTTTTTGTTAGTTATTCTTTTTATTACATTCCACGGTTCATTACGAAATAATCGCAATATTTTAGGTGGTAAAAATAAACTATAACAACCGACGTAGTTAAAGGGTTAGTTCAACAAATTATCGGTGTCCATTAAAAAAACGACAAGACCACAAGTGCTTGGTTATTTATCACTATAGATATGCGTTAGTGTAATAAACTCGCAAGTCGTGATGGTCTAGCTGGTCACAAGTACTCAAAACAATATAGCCTTTGCTAACATTTAACTAGGTCCCAATGCGTTATATGCGTCTCAACTATGACTATCACTCGGAACGAATTCCGTGGGGGTTTCCCTACGGACTTTACATTTTATGCATGGTTTGTTGTTATCGGCTGACATGGAAAGCTCGAGTTCATCAAAGCCCGAAATGTAGCCGATATCTAATTTAAACTTTATATACAGATATTTCTGCGAGGGATTTTCACGGAAACCTCTAACTAAAATTTAAATAAATTATCTCGTCGAAAGTTTTTGGTGTTCAAATTGTTCGTTACACCACCAACAGCATAAAAGAACACATTTCAAAATATGTAGGTAGTTGAATTATTCAAAAATGTAACTTTTCTTATTAGTTTTGGGGCGTATATAATATGAGCGATGAAAGCATTGGTTTTACAATGATGTATAACCGTTGTTTTTTTTTCAGCGTTGTGTCTGTCATCAGCCTTTACCTCTCGGAGCAGTAAACATTTTTCAATATTCAACTTTGCGGTAGTTTTTGGCAGCGAATTTTATCTTACTTTAAAATTGAATAATATAATTTATTCTACCTAGCTGTATAATAATTAGTTATATTGCGTATTATTATTATTTATTATTATGAATATTCATTAGGTACTTTTGCGCAAATGAGCACAGTATCATATAATGATAATATATTGTAATGGACAATTTCAATACCAGGTTTCCGATAACTTTAATGGAAATGTAATATTTTTGTTTGATTATATAACGTGTAAACTGTAAAATAATATTATGATCTTGTGATGTTAGGTACCTATCAATATTTATAAGAAGTCGCGTTAAGTATCAATATTCCATAATAAAGGTAGGTACAATACAATACAATACAATATTTGTTATATATTTTTAATCTCTTAGCAATGTCTGAGTATAATGTATGAAAAAAGTTTATCATAATCTGAATTTTGCGCGAATATGGCAGGACGAACTACTATTTTTATAACGCTATAGAATGAAATTATGTTAAATATTATTTTTGTCGTATTATGAGAATTTAATAAGATTTTAATAAAATTATTATAACGAAAAAAATTATTTAAAATACTATGTACCACCTATACAATATTATGTTGATGATTGGCTAAAGGTACATATTTTTTGAAAACTAATAAGTAGATATAAATTAAATACAATTTTAACGAACCTAACGTAGTAATCATATCTGCAAACTCCAAACACTTGGGAACTATTTAAATTACCAGCTATTCGTAGTTAGGATAAGGTACAACCGTATTATAATTTATAACAATATATGTGTCAAGTTAAAAAGCAATACCTGATTCACGAAAAACGATGTGCCGAAATCAAATTGATTAAAAACTGATTATTGCACATCAAACAATATTTAATTGAATTTATCTTACCGCGGATAAAAAATTCGATAGTGTTATTAATAAATCTTTAGCAATACAATGGAACAGCTGTTGTTATGACTTAGATCGGTGAAATAGAGAAGTGATTTCGTCAGCTTGTGTTGATGATTTTTAATTTCGCAGTTAGTGTACCGTATTTGTACTGAATTGCAGTTCGATGTAATCACTTTTCAATCAACCTGAAATGGATTGTACTATTGTTGTAGTGGGTACCTATGTGTGAAAATGTTTACGTTCTAATGGCTGTAATTATGTTTACGTGCTGGTCCGTTATAATTTTTCGCTAGAAAAAACACTGAAAAAACAGACTACGGTTATATTATATTATATAGGAAATCGTATTAATTGTCGTTTTTGCATTTATAAAAGTGGAAACCTTTATATTATAATATCCTACTTTTTATGTTGACTGAAAAAAATAAAATATAAACCGTTGACACATAACTGCAGCTGCGATCCTTATACGGGAAATTAGCATAAAATCACATTTTAAATACCTACCTATACATAGATTCATTCACGTTTGTTTTGAAATTAGCATGTTGAAATATTATATTATCTGCTTTCACATATAAATACTACTATAGAGTACGCTCATACGTTTCTGTAGGTTGAAAATATTGTTTTTGGCTCGTAAGTATCATTTAACATCCACACGTGAAGCGGCTCTGTTATGTCGTATAATATATCTAATGACTAATAACCTGCCTGCGGATGATAAATTACAGTGATATTATGTTAATGCGTATGAGGCTAATCATCAGACATCAGATCACGTATAGACCGTGTGGGCGTGTGTGCGCTACAATTAAATTAAATAATTGCATTAGTTTTTGCGTTCATCGTGATTATAATTCAGCCGTACCGAAACGGCGGCGTTCAAACAAACAGATAAAACTGTCATTGGACATAAATATTTCAAACCGTTGTTTGCAATTAATAACGATGTGGATTAGACGAATAATTGTATTAAAAATTATCGTCTAACGCTTTGAGCGAGTGCAGATTACAGTAACATACACAACATTTCACACACACACACACACACACACAAGCTCACATACAATACATATTTATGTAATATGTTGTACTACGGAATCGAAGCTGGTTATACGATCTCTCGGGTGAAGGACTCTTACGAATTCCCGTCGGGCCGGATTAAGGGCGTATTAACGGCGTCGGCTGTAATAATATTACAGAAAGATAACATTTCGTATTTGATTTTAGTACCTACTTCGCATCGTCTCGTAATAATATTATAATATCGTAGTTTCCGACGACGTCGCGATATACGAACACAACAAGCAGGACAGCGACAGGAGTGCAAATATCACGCGTTGATTGCAGATTAAATACGAATTTCCGGTGTAATCAGTATCTATGGGGGGGGGGGGGGGGTGGTTGGGGATGGGATGTCCTGAGCGGATCGTGAGTTCGTCGCGAGTACGATGTCGTATGCGGAATGCGAATCCGTGCTTAACGGAGATCCCTGCACGATGTTTATAATAATAGTATGCGACTGTATAAACGATATGTCGACAATAATATCCATAAATCCTCGTCGCTCCCATTGGCGAATCCTAAATCCACGTACAACCACATGTAAATAATATATCAGTATGGTGGCGATTAGAGCAGCGTTGGATTTTGGGGGTGGGGCGGTGTGACGTGGCGATCGCCATCCCTCCATGGCCCAAATCGAAGTACTAAGGCATCTCGTGATAACATCGTTTATTAAATGTTGCTAAATTTAGTGTATTTTGACTAAAGATGTGAATTCGGTAAACGTTCAAAGTACAATTTTACCGGTAAAAGAGATACTTTTAATGTTACAAATTTTATAAGTTTTTTTTTGTTTAAATTGATTACATTTTTTGAAACATGTTATTAATTTTGACGTCTGTTGCTTTATTGTTGACATCCGTCTCCAAACGGTTAACACATGGCATATGTCACATACATACCAAAACTGCTTTCCGGTTAAGTATGATTATTTACTATTGTACATTCATACATAGCAAATGTATTGTTATTTGTTATTATATTTCAAATATTTCAAGAGCAATTTTACGTTTTCTGTTGTATACCAATAACTATAGAGAATAGTATCTCATTCCACGAGGCACAAATTAACGGCTCTTCCAATACTGTCGAAATTATTAAAAAGTAAAAAAAACGTACGTAGAAAAATATGAGTTTGTATAGTATGGTAAAACCAATTTTTGGTCCACCTCCCCCTAATAAAATCAACTTCAGATCCACCACTGAACCTATCATCCTATAATCACATGAAATCATAAGACTATTGAATCGTACCGACCTGTGGGACTGGGAGTGAGGGACATCATTGGGACCTGACATTCCGCTCCTCGAAGTCGTAGATCTTGCTGAAGTTGGTCGTATGGTTCTTCTTGTACGCCTTATTGATGCCTTGGATGGCATCGTGTATGGCACGTAAGTAACCTCGAACCCCAAAGCTGGTCTTCGGCATCAGCATGCCCACGTTCAAGGCCATCTCGGGCCGCCTGTCACCCGCGCTCGGCCGACGGTGCGACGAGCGGCCGCCACTTCCACCGAGTCCGACGCCTACGCCCTTGTGCTTCCATCGGCCACCGCCGACCGCACCACCACCACCGGCCTTTTCACCGCCGCCGCCGCCGCCGCCTCCGGACCGGACGGCCGAGGCGTCTGCCCGACCGGCGGACGGCCACCGCGACGACGGTGGATACCGGCCGCAGCAGCACATCAGCAGGAGGAGGGCGACGGCCACTCGAAACCAAGACGGCCACCACATGTACGCTTGTACGGGTGGGCGTGAATGACACGCGACCGAGGCGGCGTAGACCACGAGACACGACCACGTGTGTTTACGCGACGACCGTGTGGTGCGATGCTCACGCGTGACGAGCTACTGGACCCGGGGCGGAAAACGAGAGCGAAGCGATTTCGGCACCTTTCTCAAGCCGTCGCCTTGACAACCACAGGCGGCAGCGGCGGTGGTGGCGGCGGCTGATGCTGTTACTGCTGCTGCTGCTGTTCCGAGCAAGTCCTATTGCCACCGCCGTCGAATTGGTGTGCGTCCTGTGTGCGTTTACGACGGCGGCGTTCGGTACGGCGGTGAAGCGGTAGGGATAAGGGTCGGGCGGCCGACGTTTGAAATAGCCACCGCCGCCGCCGGACGGGGGTATTTCCGTCTGTGAAAAGACGCACCCTTTAATGCCGCCCGAACCGGATGTGTACATTCCATACATCCGCTCTCAGTCATCGCACCCACTTCGAACGGCACTATCGACACCGCTGTCAATTATTACTCTGCGGGTCGACTGCTCGAGTGACTGTCGTCGTCGATGTCGTCGTTATATACCTCTTCCGACCCACACACATGCACACACACCCACACACACGTCGGATGTATGTACGCCCTGCACTGTACGACGCAATTACGTGTTACGTTTCGACCATGTGATTGTGTGAGTGTTTATTGTCGTGTCGTGTTGTATTTTTTTTCCTCTTCCGTTTTCCCTTATCGCTATTTTCCGTTGTATATATTATTGTATACATATATCATGTCCAATTGATACGATAAGTTTGTGTTTCGTTTCGCACATTTAAGTATTCAACGTGTCTCGTACGTTTACGGCAAACGGTGACAGTAATAATAATATATAGTAACGAGTGATACGATTACGGAAGATGTTATTATTATTATTCGACAGTGTACACACCACAGCCGTTGATCGCGAGTTTCTTGTATTTTCGACATGCGGTCAAAACGCTCCGGGCTTTGGTTTATTTGTTTTTGTGGTATATTCCGAAGATAAAAATAAATGACGGACGACTCTGGATTCACGCCAGGTGATTGGTGTTGAATTCCGGGAGAAACGGTTCTCACGCTGATCAAACAATTTTTTCCTCCCCGGAAATGATCCATATTTAATTTAAGTATTGTTTACCTAAAAAAATGATCTATCAGACCTTTTAATTTTGTTCGTTTACGTTTCGCAGTATAGAGCCACGGCGAAATTAATATTGATGAGTAGATGTATTAAAAAAATAAAATAAATTTGGAAGTAAAATGAATGATATAATATATTTAATGTATAATGTATATTTAAATACTATATATACAGATTGTACCTATATACGATGTGGAACACTTTTCAAGTATAAATTGTTAGGCTCACAACATTTTAGGAATACATTAGCCTTTAGCTCTAACATATAGTTTACATAAAAGCCAGGGACTTTTGTCTAAGTTTAAATAATATGTTAATAGGTTATATTTTAAAAAAGAATACTCAAAACTATTATGCATACGCGTTTTATATAATTACTTAATATGCATTCAAGTTGTATTATAATATGAAAAGTGAAGAGTGAAAAGTACTGAAAACTGAATCTACATAAAACGGAATTCAGCTTCAAACGGAAACACTCAAATGGTTATATTGCTGTGCATGCTTACTTTTAACATAATTACGTCATGGGTATTAATAATAGTATTAAAGTGCGAATAAATTGACTATATTTAGGAGTATAAAGTATCCAGTAATTTATTATGAACTCGATATTCATTGTTAAAGTAATTGTAGTGAGGATATAGGTAGAAAATACAAAATACTATATTATTATCAATGAGTATAACATGGTTTACGTTTAATTAATATAATTAATATAATTATATTAAATTACTAAAAAAAGTACTCATGACTTACCATAATATATGTATGAATAAGTTACAAAAAGTTTTCATTAAAACACAGTATAACTCAATGTAACTTAAATAGGTGAGGTAAATATTTTAATAAAGTTTTTTCGATGACGGAAAGTTGTACTGTTAGCAACTCGTGTTGAACTAAACATGCAACAATATAACAATGCAGTACCTATTTGGAACATTAAATTTTGTTTTAAAAGGAATGTACTCATATTCATCATTGAGTTAAAAATAAAAGAATTCACTTATTATTACATTAGTTTTGCACAATGCATACTCAATCCCGTATGCGTACTATATGTAATATTATATTTAAAAATATGATTGAATAATATTACAATAATACCTAACTTTTACAGTAATATTATTTAGATTTAATAAAACGTAATATATAATAATTTAAAAAAAACAATACAATAACATATTGGGAAATTTAAATAAATAATGTCTTGGATTTGAATCTATGCAAAATATTATTCACCATAGACTTTCCATGGTAATCATAATTATTATATATAGATGTTATAATGTTTTGATTATCGTGTTGATTCATTTTTATCTTAATAATTTAAATCATGTCGAGAATGTGGATAACATTAAATAGAACCTAAATGGTTCAAAAATAACTTTGTGATTGATAAAGAAATAAAGCACTGACTGCCTGACTAATCGACAGATAAGCGCTGGGTGATATTGGATATCATAATAATAATAATAATAATAATGGAAATTTTATAATCACATATTATTGTCTAGTGTTTCAAAATAACTATAGTAAAGGGTTTGAATGTAAAAATGCATTCACATTCATAAAAAATTGAACGAATTCACATAGATAATGATTGTATTGAATGCATTGATGAGTGGATAATAAATCATTATTCACGATGAATATAAATATTTTTACATCCATGATACATGCATGAAAAGAATTATTTGAAAAAAAAATATGTTCTCATTTATCTGAAATCTGAGTATTTTGATAAAAAACAAAAATTTTTCTTTTTTTTTAAAACAAAATAAATTATTTAAACAAAACGACAACACGTTTCTGGGATTTAATTTAATCGTATTTTTTTTTTTCATTTTTTCACAATATTGTCCATTAATTAAATATCATTATTTCACTAGTTTGTTTTTGTTTAAAAAAATACATAAATATTACGTGGTTGGATTTATAGTTTATTTTTCTGGCATCCAAATTTAAAAGGACATTTAAATCGCATCCCAAAGGATTCCTATTATCTAAAGAAAAACATTTTTATTTTTTTTTTTTTTTTTAATAAGTCATAACATAAATTTAGATTTATGCTACCAGTGGAATGAAATTAGACCCAAATAAATCATAATTAAAAATCTTATTTAGTGTTATTTCCAAGAGTTTTACAATTATAAAACATACGTACCTACTAGACAGTGTTAATCAACACAAAATTCATAATTATTTCCATGTTTATTATATTAAATAAATTATGTTACGTACCTACTTAGGTTTAATAACAGTAATTAAAACGAAGAAATAATAAAATGTTATAATGTAGGATTCAATTCTACAATATTATTTTATATTTTATAGCATTATATTTGTTTGAAAACTCTACAGTAAAATAAATATTTTATGGTTGGAAAGAAAACGATAAAAATGGAAATGTCTTTATACGATTGGAATTACTTTATTGAGTAGAAAGAGTGTTAAAGAAATATAATGTTCCTGGCGCAATATAATTTTCAACAAATTTTGATCGGTTTTTGGTTCTAAATATAATATAATAATATCTAATCTAAATTAATGGATTGAAATCTAAAGATAATTTACAACATCTGTTTTATCGAATAGTTGTTTTAATATGAACTTCTATATAGCAATGTATTAGTTGTTACGTATCCACACAAAATTATCACTTAACTGTATAAAGATAATTATCTTTCTATCTAAATAAACCTTTTTTTTTTAATACATAACTAGTTTTATTATAATCTCATTATTTGAAAACCCAACTTTGAGTTATAGCCATGGTTTGAGTTAGATAATAATTATCTTATTAATTGTAATTATTACAAAGGAAGGTTAACAAATCGTCAGGATATTGACAATGGTCGACATTCTTTTTCTTGTGCTATCACTTGTAATATCATTTAATACTAAAAGTTGTGACTATGATAAAAAAAAATATTATCCCTATATATGTCTGCAATTTTGATAAATATTGCATTAAATCATTATTTATTTGATTTAATTTCAAGAAAAACGAATGGCCAGTAAAATCGTTTCGACAATTGTGTACCTACACATATTATAGGTGTTGGAAGAATTTTTGAAACTCAACGTGAAATGCACTTATGATCAAAATAAATACATTAGAACGTAGCACTATATTGATTTTCCAATACGCATTGACAGTATGGGTACATCATTGAAATATCATTATGGTACCTATGACAATGTACTACAATATTGTTATATTACTATAATATTACAAAACACAATATTTATTTTGCTTTTTAATAGAACTGGAATTTTTTTAAATGCAATATTGTTTAGTATCTAAAGGCCGCTAAAACGCTTCGCCGCTAAAAAACATAACACCTCAGAGCTAAATTTATTAATTTACGCATCCGTATATGATTTCAGCACTATCTAACTCGCCAAGCTACAGTCACTCATAACAGTGATAATTGTAATCTATAAGCCGAGGGATAGACAGCTGCACTCCACAATATATGCATACGTGCCCATGGGCACCGCACATAAGCCGATTACATTATTCATTAATATGCATACCTAGTTTATTTATTTGTGTTTTATTTTCATGTTTTTTTACACGCATGCAATATTATCAAAAACGTATTTCTAATATATTTTCGTTTTTTCAATCCATCCCGTCACTCGCAGATTAAACACAATATGGATTGGAATTGTGTACTATGACGGTATAACAATAGAGGCGCGAGGCGGCTCGGCTGACAACTTTACTGTCGATTGTATGTTGGTGCAAATTTCCCGGCCAGGCGAAGCCACCGAGTCGATAATATTTAACGAACCACGTTGCAGGTGTTCTCTCATCTGCGCATAGGTATACTGGGAAGGTTTACATTTTTTTTTTTATTTTTCCGTCATTAATCGGTGTGCAAATTTCCCGTTTCATCTACCCGAAAATTCGCACCGTGTCTCAGACTTGTCACAGAACGTTGTAACGTTTCGCATATTTTAATATTTTATTCTCGTTTCAATTAGCATTTGAACGAAACAAAGTTCAATTCGATTCCCTGAAATAACATTATTTAGATTATTTTTTTGAAGGCGTAACTGTAACGTAAATAAAACAAAATAAAATAAACTTTTATATTTTTAGCTTTGTTGTTTGATTACAATGTGTCTTATGGGTAAATATTTAAAAGCGAAGCGCTCGTTTTTCATAATATGATTTTTATACGATGAATAAATGACAAATTCTCGTAGTACCCGTAAAAGTTATAATCTCATATTTAATATCTACGCATTCTTCTTTATAAAACACATGGTTTATAGGTAATTTAAACTGAAAAAAAAAAATCTGTAACATATTTTTGAGATCAAAACTTGAACTGATGCGGTATTCAAAATATGATATTCGAAGTTACTTTGTTTTTGTATCTATACTATAACTATTAAGACACATCACACACACGAATACATTATAAATATAATACATGTCTGATATTTCGAATAAAATATGCAAAAACATAAATATTTTAAGATTTTAAAAATATGTAAAGTGTACTGAATATGTCAATTTTTCAACCCTAAAAATATTGGGAATATATTATTCATACTCCTTATGTTATATTTTACGTCTAAACAAATTCAACAATGAAGTACTTAGTTCTTATTAACTATATAAACATTTTTATTGTTCTTTCAATGATTACAAATTTATGTTCTTGAACTGTTTATGTCCACCCGCTAACAATAGTTCACATCGAATTTATTTATATATTATTTCAATACCTAAGCAAGTGATTCAAATAATATGCAAAATAAAGTACAATTAGATGAAAAAAGTAACACACATTCCCGAGTCCCAACACGTTGGTTCTATTTGTAAATTTATTCTTCGAGATCTAACTTAGTTTTGTTGATATGACGTACAAGAGTAACATAGTAAATATAAGCTTTTCAGGGAATTTTCGGTGAACATTTTGTCCTTTCAATCATCTATCCGCGTAATCTCGCACGTTTTTAAAAGCAATAATAAAACGGCCTTTTTTCTTTGTTTATTTCATCATGCATAGTTATGATAAGAAAGAATGTTCTCGAAACGTACAAGCAGAATCAATACTTAGTACCCTGCCTATTATCTTAGTGCCATTAGCTAAATCATTCATGTTTTAGGACCATTGTAGACCCTACCACGAGGACCGGATCGATATCTTTCATTTCATTTTACGACAATTTACGGGTGACTTCGAAGCAAATGAGTTTCTACTTAGTGATAGGTATTAGGTGTATTTCAGAAATAGTGTTTGTGAAATAATACTATTCTAAAAACAAATTAGACGTGTCGCCTTGTGAATAAAAAATGAGTAATTATTTAATTTAATCATTTCAATGGACCGTGGTGTAATAAACTGTTTTTCGAGAATGATTACTTTAGATATTGTTTTAAAAATACAACAACATAAATTACAGTACAACCTCTGACAGCTGGGAAATTATACATTAATGTTGGTCAACAGTTAGGAGTTCCCTAGAGAACAAACAACGATTTAATGGTTTTTCTTAGCCAGTTAAATTATATTTATAAATAATTTAGAAAACTATTAAATATTTAACATTGATTCTAGTTAAATATGTATTTGTACCTATGGATGGAAACATCGAATATAAATCATCAATTACATATATTTTTGTATAATTATTATTAATAGGTATCGAAACAAAATGTGTATACATTTAATAAAAACTTTTTATGTACAAGTACAAATTAATAAATTACAGTAGGAATATTAATTCTATTATAAATTGTAATATGCAATAATTATAATTATATTTTTTTCCAAATTTTAGCTACATATTTCTATTAACGAAATTGTGTTTAAATTTTTTTTTAAATTGTCCTGTTTTAGTATAATTAGGTACTTTTGTACTTATGAAAAACGATATATTTAATTTTAAAGAACGATCCATTAAAATTGAAAATGTTATACATTTTTAACTACAGAATTGTTTGGAAATTGTAAATCTTCGTTATTTTGCCGAATATGAATTCCTTTACAAACAAACTTCTATGTGTCTTTGCTATTTTCGAATAGTTAGTATAAAAACTTTGAACTTATGTAGAACTTAGTGTTACATTTTCAAGCGTTGAGAAATTGTTTTATCAATATTTATGGAAAAAAAAAACTAAAAAATGAAAATGACAAATAACAACAAATTCCGTTTATTCCTTATTTTTGTTGCTTTTCTCAATTATATGGAAAAAATACTTTGAATTTTTCATTTCTCAACCAACACCTCCTCACACCCATTTTAAACAAAAATACAATTTTTCTAACTATAGATTCACTTTCCCACATAAAATTTATTGAAGTTAAAATGAAAAAAAAAACATATATCTACTCGAAATCTAAAATAAGAGAATGTATGATTGTGTTATTAATGATTGAATGATAATTTGAATTTGAATTATGAGTATAAATATATTGAAAACAGTTCTAAAATATTTTTATTATTAACGTATCAAAATAATTAACTTAAATGTTCAATCAATATTATAAAATATTATTTATATTTTAATTTTTAGGAAATTAATAAAAATTATATTTATTTTATCTCAATTGAGACGATATATTCTAAAAAAAAAAAACGCTTTAATCAGAGAAAGTTTAAAATGAAGAATTAATATTGAATAATTTAAATTCCAATCAATTATTTTTTTTATTCAAGACTACTTTAAAATAAATTAAAAGCAATTTTAAGTTTTTTTTAAATTTAAAATTTGTATTCAAATAGTTCAAAAGAAGTTTAATTAGATATAATCTGTTCAAGTATAAAGTTTTTACATGTTGTCTTAAAATATAGATATAGTGTGAAAAATAATCGCCCTTTCAATCTTATTATTTCCTAGTAAATGCATACAGAAAAAATTTAAAACCTTTATTAATAATGCATAAAATTGGATCAAATGCTTATGAGCGTCTGCTGTTGGAAACTAAATATTTAAATTTCAATTAGATGATTGAAACCTTATAATCTTTGTAGCGAATATTGTAATATTTTTGTTTTTAGATTTGTATTTTAATATTATACAAAATATAGCTGCATAAAATCATATAATAGTGAAAATTGGGTATAGATAGATCTATTAATAAATTGCTGTTGGTCAACGACTGTCAAAATATTATAAAATTATAAAATGTACACCATGAATTTAGTAGTTTTTAGGTAAAATTTTCAGAGAAGCAAATATTAATTTTTACAATGGTGTATTATTTTTTGTACAAAACTCTTTTTTTTTAATAAATTATATTCTTTATAACATTATTGTAGCATATGATTATGCTGAAGTTCGATGACATGTATTAATAGGTAGCTATTTATCACTTTTTTTGTATAATGGGTACTTCAAAATTCAAATATAATATAGTTTGTATTAATATTTAATTAACATATTCAACACTATTTTATCATATAAAATGGAATTTTGCACTAATAATTTTTATAATTATTGCATTATGTTATAATAGTTTTATATTTGAGTTATTCTCACGAGAAAAATAACTCCATAAAATAAGAATAAAGGATATTTTATAGTTTTTATACAAATAACATATATTATTTGTTTTTATATTGGCTTTGTTAAATTAAAGTTATAATAAACGCATATTGTCTAGTGGAATTTAAAATATATTTTGTGTTTTTTTTTTTCTAACTCCATATTAAATTTATAATAACATTTAATTAGTAACAATATTCGTTGACCTTTACTTCGATTAGACACATTTCGATTTCCTGTGATTTAACATGATCAAACAACAATACACTCAAGAATCATATCATGACCAACCAAAAATTTAGATCTCGTAGAAATTTAACCACGTTTTAAAATTTTTTATCTGGTCGTATTATTTTTATTTAATGCAGTGCGGTTCAGAAGTTTCTTTAAAAGTCTGAGTTTGAAAGACTACAAAAAAGATTTGCGATTTAATTCGATAAAATGAGTTCATACGCAAAGTTTAGCAATCAAAACCAGGGATATCATATATAATTATTATCTATTTCTGTTGTATTATGATGTAATAACTGGTAACGCAATTTAGTTGAACATAGTCCATAGATTCAACTTTTACGGTTGATTACTTTTAATGATATTATACATTATATAATAAACTGTTGGTTTGATTATAAAATTTAAGCCTAACCTAGGTACCAAAGTAAATTAAAAACTTTTATTAAAAAAAAAAAAACAACAAGCTAGATAATATTATAATCTGATTCTAGATTATGTTAATTTCAAATATATTAATGTTGAACACCAATTAACATAGGTAGGTAGTTAATAAGAATAAAGCTACAAATTATTTTATTATAATATCTATACATTTTACTTAAATTTTAGATTCTGAGTGGAACGATGAATGTATTGATTTTACAATGATGTGTGTTTTTATATTTTTTTTTTTATTTTTTTTTGTGTCTGTGTATACGATAATTAGTCGAACTAATGCTTCGATTTTCAACTTCAGTATCTTTTTCGATTGGAAAGTGAATATTGTTGATGCATTGGGGAGGTCAAAATTAAGGAAAAACGGGAATTTTTACGCAAAATCGATTTTTCACAAAATTGAATTTGGTTTTTATTGTAATTAAAAAACGAATGATTATAGATACTTGAAAATTTCACTGAATGTTTATATTGGCATTTTCTATACACGATAAAATTTTGAAAATAATTTGACTCTTTTTGAGCTGTTTACGGACATTGCCAGTTTTCAATTTTTTTAGTTTTTTTTTCTATAAATATCAATAAAATTTTATTTGTTGGGAAATAAAGCGTGAAAATTTAATACAAGGCTCCTGATATATTTTTACAATAGCAGTTGAAAAATATTAAAAATACATAAGCACAATTTTTTTTTATAAGCATTTAAAGTTCAAATTTTGACAAAATGTATCAAATTTATAATTTGATAATTATTTTGTAGTTAAAAATTTATAAAATGTTCAACTTTTATAGCTAAGGATTGAAAATTTAAAAAAAGGTTCCATGTAAATAGGTTATATATAAATTACTTTATTCACAATAATATCAAATATACTTAGTAATATCATAGGCTGACTGGCCGTTTTCGCTCAGAATCGTTTTTCTTATACAATGATATTATATCATTGAATTCAAATTTAACACCATCTATTACAGTGACCCACTTGTAACCTACTGTACAGCAGAGCGACATCCACTTACCCAACTTTTTAATTTTGGTTTTTGAACCTACAACATGTAATCATAATATAATTATTTAAGGTATCTACTGGTTATTATCCTGCAATTAAATTATTTACGTTACGTTACATTTATTATTATTTTTAATTTTTACTTTATTTAAGCCTTAAATGTTGGTAATAATTTAAAAGGCAGTTGAACAAAAAAATAATAATAATAATAATAATAATAATAACAAACGTTCAATCGCTCGCACCATTTTTCAAGTAAATGAACTTTTTATATTTTTATCCTATTGTTTATTCAGTGAATATCTGAGGAATAATTATAAATTATAAATTCCAGATAAAACGTTTCCTGTGAAACTCTAATAAAACGAAAAATATTTTTTTTTTACTTTTATTGTTTCAATCATGAGTTCTGTTAGATAATATGATATCCAATACAGTATATAAATTCTACAACCAATTGAGTAGTTTTATTTTTTAAATATTATTTGATAAAATATTTTCACTAATAAATTTATTGTGTTGAAATACAACCAGCGGAAATTGGGAAAACAATATTAATAACATTATCATATTAATCGTATGATGCGCTTTGTTGAGTCTAGAACATACACACGAAAATGAACTATGCTCTGAAAAATAATTTTGATACCTACGTTCAATATATTATTTCTTAATCATATTATATTATTTTAATCATTTTAATATTAACAAAATGTGTTAGCCGGCGCTGTGTATATGCAATTTCGCTACATCGACGTGTAGGTGGTATATCCGCTCTGTTTATCGCTAGTCGGTAAACGAATTTAATATACGAATGTATTTTAGTTACGACGACAGTAACGTGCCAACTACCTATGTAGACGTATGCGACTACGGTTTAATATCGTACGACGGAAATTTTACGGATTTCGGTAGCGAGAAAATGGATCGACAGTTTTAGTTACACTGCACAGTTAAGTAGTAGGTACTATGCTATTATATAATAATATCTGTCTTAATATAATGTAAGCCATTTAGATGTTAATTGAACTGTACCAAAAAGAAAATTACTCAATTTATATTTTGTTGTTCACGACAAAAACATAGTTAATAAGTTTATTGAATATTATGAAAGGTGAGTATTATTATTGTATTTTTTTTTTTTTTTTTTTGAAGCGTAAGTGATTGACATCTTTTTTTAGTTGTGAACATACACTATATTTCTTCTCAATAAAAATTATTTTTAAAAAACTAGGCATTCAGGTTTACGTACCTAGTAAAATTGTGTACTAAGTTTACCTATTGTTATTTATTAGAAATATATGTTGGTTACTGTGGTTGTCAGATGACAGTGAGTTATACTAAGTCGATACGATCAAATTACGTCAGAATATTTGTCAATATATTTTTAATGGATAGTTATGCGGATATATTATAAATCAAATTCCATACACAATACCGTAAAATGTCCAACTGAAAATAAATACTAATTATAAGGATTTTATGAACAAACAGAAATTATATAATGATGATGATAAACTTCTAATTTCTATAATTATTATTGTCAATTACACAAATTCAATAAACATTTATAATTAGAAAATGTGAATAATGAGTATATTGTAAAGTGCGCATTGTTATATTTGAATAATGATATTATTTTGTGTTTTAATAATTTATTGATAGTATTTCACATGAACAATTATAACCATCATAATAATAACATGTTAATATAATATTTCAGCATTTGGTAGGTATAGACATTTTTCTATTTTTTTTAGTTCTCTGCGGTAACTATATTCATGTATAAAAAATACCATGATTGGATATTTATCGTATTTATTAATGTTGCTTTTAAGAATAAAACCTTGTTTGTCACTATACCGTAACTTTTTTGACATAATAGTTAAAAAAAAATATTGATTACATTTTGGCCCCTCCCTCCTCCCAAAAACATACTTTAAATAACGCAACTTTCTACGACAACCGTGTCAAATAAATACTATATTAGTACGCTATAAGTACTAAATCAGGGTATAGGTACATACTGAATATCTGGTAATCCTGTAGGGTATATTTTTTAATCCTCCCTACGCTCTATCACGAAAACGTGGTTAAGCGCGACATGCAATAAAAATAATCTCACCACGATATCTATCCATGAAAGGAAAACCGTGAAAACATATAGTGAACGGGAATCTTTATTATTCTTATTACCGTACACGAAGGGATTAAACATTGAGACTTTTGAAAACTCTAGAGTGAGAATACGACAGCGTTCCACTGGATTAAGGTGGGTAATGGTCTTGTTTTTTTTTTTTGTTTTCACTTTTTTCTCTTCGTATTTACGTCTGATTGACGAATAACTACATGACAAAGGCAGCCGACAACGCGATTACAGAGTGATATAAACAGGTCAACGGAGAACAGACTTTTCCACTGGTCTAAAGCCTAGGGTGGGCGAACATTTCTACCGTAGAAGTTATATTACATAACGCAAATCATTTCATTTGTTATACCAAACACGAATTACATTGTTCCTGTGCTTGCGTACTAAGCATAACAATTGAATCCCTCCCGAGTTTGCGCGTTAATCTGAATTATATTAATTTTGGAATTTCATGATGTTGCAGCATAACGTGCACATCCGCAGATAATCGGGCTTAAGTCTGTCTTAGACGGTCTATTTATTGAATGAATATTTTTTGCTACCCATCACGCCATAAAGACCCGATCGAATCGGTTATTACGTTAATATTGGTCGTGGCCTTAATCAATATTACAAATTAAATATGACTAGTCCTCCACATATTGTATAGCTGTCCATTATAGATTTTTGTTGGGACACAATATTTAGACTCAATCACTTTATATAGATATATTTTATGTGGTGATTATATATTAATTATCTTGTTTTAATAATAAAACAACTGTTAATTAATCATGCGGACACATTAAGAACTTAATAATATTATAATAAAGTATATAAATTTCATCGTGAAGAAAAATCGATAACAACTGTTTTATCATATAATATTATATTACTATATAATAATTACCTACTGTTATGTACTTACTGAAGTATTCATTTTTCTTTTAAGTAGTGCATTTATATTTAATCACTAATGGATTTATAAAACCAACAATTGGAACATTTAATTAACAATTTAAACCCATATAATACTTTACTTAAGATATTGTAATACATCTGTCTTATTTCATGAGTAATGAGTATTAGTTCTTTAAAAAGCTTTAGCCCTACCCATGCCTAATACAGAATTAATTGGTCGATATTGTGCTGTGTAACTTGATATTTTTATTTAATGAAAGTTTCATGTTCTAGTTGAACTTTTAGTTTTATTGCCACGAGAATAAAGAATTTTTAATTAATGACTTTATAGTATAATCATGAAACACCACATTTCAATTCGTACTGTATATTAGAACTTATTGCCTATTATATTTATTTGATTATAATATTTTACTAAAATTAAGACACCCACGACGACATAATTTTAAAACATACTTATGTGGAAAAATTCTTTAGTAATATTCAAATATATAGTTCCCAGTGACAATCATCAATGTAATATACTAGGTATTAAATGCATTCAACTATTGTTCAATTTGCATCAGGTAATATTAGAAGAATATTTAAATTACAAAATATCAATTTTCCCAGAGTCGTAATGTGGCTGATTTTATTTTCCGATATTTTTCGACCGACCAAGAATTTATTTTTCTCTGTAGGTATGTAGTAAAATTACTTAAACTAAATAGATAATTTTTTTTTATGATATACACTATATATTGTACCAATTTAAAATAAATATACAAAAAAAATTGGTTTAAAATATAATTATATTTTAAGAACTTATGTTTTAACTTGTAATACGTTTTTAAGTGGTTTTGAAATAAATTGGAATGCTGTTGTAATTAAGAATGACATTTTGGTATATTTTTTTTTATATTTTAATTGCGTTTTATATTTATTTATAATATGTATATTTAAACGAACTATTTCCATTTGGATTTTTACAGTGGTAACATAGCATAGTATTACAAGTTATAACAGATGAGTACTATAGACTTTGTACACAACAGAATAAGTTAAAAGATTGTTTATAAAATACAAAAATACAAAAATTAAATTGTGTCTCTGTTACTAGTATAGATAAGTATCAAAATATCACAAAATATTGTAATCACCTACGTATTACTTTTCACAACAGTGCATTCATAGATTAGTTGGTATTAGTAACTGTGGGATATAAAAAATCCTGATAACTGCTAGTCACTCAAATAGTCTCCGAGCATCAATCTCCACCTTTGAAAAATTCTCGAATGAACCTATCACCAAATTATTTTCACCTATCGTTGAGAGAATCGGGTTTAAGAGCCTGAAAAATAGACCGACCTGTACAGTCGTGATCTGGAAGAGGAATTTTTAGGCGGTTACTCAAAAAACGGTTTTGGATCCGACAGATTCACTTTATTTCGATGGTATATGGTGACCAAACAACGAGACCATACTCAAGCACCTCGTAAACATGACATGGCATAGTATAGAGTCGTCGGGTTAACCAACGTTCGATGATTGTTACCTAATACAACCGCCAACAATCCGAAACGCTTTACCAACAATGTAATCAATATGGTATCTTTTACATAAGAGAGGTCCTCATGCTTGAACTTTCAAATATTTCATCAGCCGTCATCTCATTTATATTGCTCGTAAATCTATATTAGTTTCGAAGAAAATCAATACGCTACTTAATTATTCGTTTCATTATATATTTGCAGACAGATGCAAATACGATAAAATGTATTAGTTTTATTCAATTATTTAAAATGTAATTTCCCAATAAAAAGTTAATAAGTGAAAATTGTATTAGATTGATCATTTTTTTGTGACTGTTTAATTTTTTATAAATTGTAAACTAAATAAATTCTAAGCTCAGTTTTCGTGAGTCAAGTGTGGTCGAATAAAAAACGTACACTCAAGCCAATCTTGTCACAGTTCACTGGTGTGGTAAACGTATATTTTACTAGGTAAATGTATTTTATTAAGGTTCAATGTAATATAATATAATATATGATGTAATTAGATTTTACTTATCAAAGTAATTACGACTTCAATACGATTATCACCATAATAATATAATAGTCAACTATAAGTATCCTTAATATTATCTATAATCCATAGTAATCTTTATATTGTATCGTATCATAATTTAAATATTCATGTCACATTAGTGTACATTCATCGTCCTTTGTGTGTAAATAATGTAAAGGTCGTCAAACACTATTTATTGTCGTTGTCATGAAAAATAAAATACTTTCGATAGGTAGTAAATCACCATTGAAATGCTTTTTTTAGTTTAAGTGTTTTATGATTAATTTACAATGTAAACGACACACAGATCATACAAGGTAGGTACATTTGAACGATTTATTTGAAATCGTACTTGTCTTTTATTTAAGTATAAAACATTTCAATGCGGATGATTAATTTTTAAAATAAACAATAATATCGTCCTGGATGTACATATACTTGATACAAATGTAAAATTAGTTTTAATTTTAAAAAAGAAAAGAAAATCGTGGAAAAAGTGCACGAAAGATGAGCTTTATTCTCGGAAATCTGTAAAAAGTATGTTAAATTGTATATTTATTTTATAATTAAATATAAACAGTAATATATTGTTTTATCTTCAATCCCTGGCTAAATTTAATTCTGCATCTAGTTCAGTAGAAGCGACTACAGTATAATATACCATATAGCTATGACAGTGGTATAATGTATACCATAGTCGCATTTAAATTAGCTTTATAGTGTTAATATTAAAACATCAAAATACGTATACACTGTATTTACTTGTGCCAACACGACAGTTTCGTGTTACTTTGTATTAAATAGTTTTCTTTTCAAACAAATTACCACGTTTATAACAACAATCCGGTTAGTTGTATAACGTTAAGGTAATCATAAATTTTAGTTTCTCTGTGCGCTCGCTCTGGCACCTTTAAGTCATATCAAAAACGACGTGGGTTACAAAATAACGCGCGATAACCATAATGTGGTTCGATCCATATTTTAACCTTAAACACAGAATAACGCCGACGGATGTATTATTGGACCGTGGCCCGTAGACATATAACGGGTAACCTATTTGAGTGAAAAAAAAAATAATATTAGTTATTATTATTATTATTACGTCAACACTGCTGCTGTAGCGTCGTATTAAAAACGCATAAACGAATATTTACGCGCCAACGTGTTAAATGGATATACCGGCGCGACGTGATATTGCGTTTTCGTCGAATGGTTTCTGAAGTTCTCGGCGGATAAATATTATTAAATTGAATTCCCGTTCACCGTACCGTGGGCTTTAATATACACGTGATGAGTTTTGCATAATAATATAATATATACAGAGATCTGCTGCAGCCCCATCGCACATATAGGTTCCTCTCGTCGTGTATCGACAGACATTAGTCATGTTATGGTAACGGTGACACGATGGGTAATGCAATGCGTATTATACGCGTAAAGCTACATATATATATACATATTATACGAACATAAGAACTCGTTATGGCCGAACGTGACGACCGTCCTGTACTGATTCGGCCTTAAACGAATTTGGCAAACGCGGATGGCAAACCATGCGAGTGTGCGTGGAAAAACGAAAGCGCACAAAATTCCGATTATATACGCGCACATATGTAGTAGGTATATGTATTTATAGGTATATACACAACAGCTACTGTATATATATATATATATATATACATAGTAGCAGGTAGGTATAATAATAATAATATGCTTTAGAGGAGAGGGACCGAAGTTAGGTATGTCGGTCACAGAGTGTGCCGGTCAAAAACTTTTCGACCCTTTGTCGACCAGACCGGGCGTAGTATATTATCAAGAATTCTTCTTTTACATTGAGTTTCCACATTCTCGATGTTCGCGTTCAATTAAACAGAGACAATATTTTGGGAACGTGTCGTTTTTTTTTCATATACCAATCATCTTATTTTAGTGGCTTGCGTTCGTTGTGCATCGTAACGTAGTTGTTATTTTAACGTCTGTGGTTTTTTACTCATTATTACAGCAAAGTTAAAAAAAAACATATCAAAACAGTAACGACGCACGACACAGAGTTCAAATGCGTGGACTCCATTCTACCAAAATTAAATTAAAAGCAATATCATGGTCGCCAATAGATTATATAATATTGTAACGTTAAAATGAAACTAGTTTTTTCTTTTTATGTTGATCTTTATTTTACATCGACTACGGCATGACCATTAGTGCTGTATATAAAAATCGTACGCTGTTATTAATTGGTTATATTGTTTTTATTATTGAAATTATTTTTATGCATACAACGTATCAGTTTAATGTATAAATATAATTAAATTAATTAATATTCAATACATTGTTATGCGCGAGTTCCCAGTCTATAATTAATGCCGAACGTGTTCTGTCAAAATTACAGTTGCTTTTCAAATAATTACTAGATTTATAAAAAAATATGTTGACTTTAAAAGATTTAGCTGATAAGAGGTGTGATAAGATTGATCTGTTTGTTCACCGTTGCTCGACTATATGATAAAATATATATTTACACTATCAGTACCTAGTCATGGGCAATTTGCCTGCGAACTGTATATTTTCTGTTACGGCATCTAAATCCATACATTAACGACATTTCTAACATAATTTTATAATAATATTAATTTGTATAAAATGTATTCAACTACATCATAACGGTGTACGTTGAGAATTTAAATCCATATACTAAGTAAATCGATAACCTTTGTTTACCTAAGTATAATAAAAATAGATATTATAATCAATAAAACATAAGAAAATATTTTATAGCTGTCAATTACTTGTCAGATATTATATATTATATACATATTATTAATTATCTTTAGAATTATATAAATTGGTTAGGTGGTAGTGAACATTTTAAAATATATATTTTATATCGTAACGGTCATCAATAAAATTAAAAAGAACTTTTAAAAAATACTAGTGTAGCATTTTATATTTATTTTTTATTAAATCCATGAAAAATGTGATCTATTATAATATTTTCTTGTACATTATATTACAGTATACAATTCAATTTCTGGTAATTTTCAACCTTTCTGAAAGTAGACAAATTATTAAATATTAACAGAATTAATACTTATAGGCTATAGCAGTATAGTAGACATCAATATTCTTGAAATATTTTAAATTCAATAAATGTTTGATACAATTTAATAAAAAAAACAAGCAAATGGTAATATAAAAATCATTTTACAAAGATCAATGGTATAAATTTAAAACAAATTAAATAGATACACAATATTAACATGGAAATATGTTTTTATTGTAATTTAAATTTGAAAGAAGACTATTTTAAGCTTGCGTCTTGTTTAAATTTAATTTATGGTTTCATTTCACACTCGGATAAAATTTAAGGCTAATTTAAAAGTCAAACATTGCAGAATGTGGTGTTACCAAGAAGTGGTTTTTCACTTTAATGGGGTTGTTCATTACATTTTTATTTTCATCTTACAAAGTATAAAATGAATTCCTTTTTGTTCCAAACTAAGTTTCCTTTACATAATTGATTTAACTAAATTAGTGATATACTTTTAAAATGTTAAAGAAAATATTATTCTCTACAAAAATAATTCTATCACAAAATATTATTAAATCATTTTGGTTAGCCTAACTTTATAGTCCTACTCATGTCGTAGTACCTCCGCTGGGAGGCGTCTACAGTCTGTTTAATCTGCCTTTTTATTTTTGTTTTCAACTATATTTACCATCGATTGTTTTTATTATTCTCTTTTTTGTAACAGATTGAATTTTTATTAATTTTTATCAATAAACAAAAAAAAAAAAATTTAACCAATCAAAAATTAACGATTTTTGTGCAAAAATATTGTTTTAATGTTAAATGTGGGCAAGTATTTTTGCTATTAGGTTTCGATTTTACCACGGGATTGAGTAAGTCACTGTAATGTTTTTGTTAAATTTAAATTCAATGATAAATCATTGCGTACAAAAATCGGAAATGAGCGGTTTGTCAGCCTAAGTATATATTTTTATGATATACTTATATTACTACTATATTATTACATTTTACAATAAGTAATTTAATTAATACAAACAATTGCATTTATTATATTATTTGTTATTAACATTTTATTTACATTTATATCATATTACCTAAATCAATCCTACTATATTTTGGGTTAATATTTTAACACACTTTAAATAATTTTGGAATGTTTCAAACATCTGAGAATTATATTTATTTAATTAAAACACACTATAAAAATCGATTGATGTGAAATCGATACTTGATGTGTGAATATCCAATGTCAACATTTTAACTTGTGATATTGAAAGATTGAGCTCAACTTTTTATAATCATTTTTGTATGAAAAACGCATGAATGTATGATGAACCTTGGATTTAATGTATTAACCTTAGGTATGAATATTAAAATTTTTATGAATTTTTAACAACAAATTATTCTGCAACTTGCCTTGATTTTGATGAAAAAACGTAAAAATTCATGCTTTGAATGCTTATAAAATAAGTTGTTAGTATGTATTATTTATATACTTATTAAATCAAAGAACGAACGAAGTACAAAGAACCTTATACACCTACTACATTGTTATGGTTTTTAATTACAAGCAAAAATTTAAGTGTATATAAACCAAAAAAATACTTAAAAGAGTCAGCAATTTAAAATATCTGTATACAGTACAAAGAGAACCAAAATATTTTTAAAATTATATGATGATGTCTTCTATACATGCTTAAGTATATGAATATCTGATGATAAAAATTCAGTGTTATTAGACTACAACAAAGAATCAAATCTTATTTTTTTTGAAAACTACTTTTGCGTAAAGTGTTTGTTTTCCATATCGTTTTTTTTTTTGTTTTTCCCATTTTGAAAAGTATTATGAATCTTGAATAATTTTCAATTTTTGTAAAAGTACCAAATAGATCCAATCCTCTTACCATGTTCAAAGCTGAAGATCAAAGCATTTTTTCTACTATAAAACGTGTGAACATAGACATAAAAAAACCCTCATCATTGTAAAATCAATACATTCAGCGATCCACCCAGAATCTAAAATAAAATTTATACAATCACCGAAACGCATTTACATGCATATAATATAGGTAAAATGTTATGTTTTTTTATGATTATACGCATTTAGTTCAGCTATTATTTTAAAAACTAACAATACACGTATGCCTTGTATTACAAATATATAACAATAATAATAACAACATTAAATTCATACTGTTTTTTTTTAAAAACATACATCAGCAGCATAAAGATTCGTATAATATAGAAGAACACAGTTTTTTGTTTAATTTTAAAGTAAAAAGTTTACATCAATATAATCGAAATAATTAATATTATACACTATTTAGTAAAATATGTCAATTTTGAAAATAGATTCCATCCCTTATACTTTTCTTCGACTAAAGTAAACTATAATGGTACCCTCGAGAAATTTAATTACAGCCCCTTCATAAGCATAGTATAGTGGTTTAAAAATCTAATTTTACTCAATACATTGTTGTTCAAGTTTTAAAATTACACAAAAATAAAAAAATTTCATAAAAAGTTAAAAAAGATATTTGGTTTTTCAGAGAAACACATGTTTTCAAATATGAGATTTACTATGGTTTTCTTGGAAATTTAACGTTCTAGAGTGAACATACTTTTTATATGATTAAAACCGGTGAGGTCAATTTGGGGTGATGGATCATTTGATCAAACGTATAGCGTTTCATTTAGCCATATAAAAGTTACAACGTCTCGGGTGAGTAACCACTTAGGCTTTTAAACAAACTAAAATATATTTTGGTTCCAGCAAAAGCTATAAGCTTTATAAGGATTTATAAAATGATTTCTGAAAAGTATAAAACATCTATATATTGCGTTTCAAAAATGGAAAGAGTGATTTTTTACACATAAAATACATTTAAAAATAAACAAATTATTATTATTTATTTGACATACAATGAAACATATCCAACTTTTTTCTGTATTGCATTATATTTTATATGGTATAGTCAACGAATATCTATAGCCAATTTCTCCAACACCTATTTCGAATTTGGAAATCAGCAATCAGCGAGTGTTAAATTAAATTTCTAAGGGTTGTAAACTAACGGATTTTGGAAGATTTTTCATCTGGTGGTGGTTTATCATTTGTACAATGGTATTAATTAAAAAAAAAAAATGATAAAAACACACTACACATGTTATGGATACCGAATCTAATATTATATAATAATATGTAAATATATAGCTTAAATGTTTAAAATGAATCAATGAAAATATTAGGTATTAGATTTTCGAATATTTCATACCTATCGTTTTTGTACTGACCTATAACCACATACTGAATCAGAAAGAAATAATACTAATTCATCAACTCCAGTGTGATAATGAAATCGGCCATATTTTATTAAAAACGGATTTTTTTAATTTCAAATTTATACTCCAAATGTTATACACGAACAATTGTAAGGCAGAGGTCGCTTATTATACGTATCGTATAAAATACTATCAGTATAATTCACAGCACGCATTGACAGTCTAACAAAAGAGTATATAGAACAATATCGTGCTCACTATAATAAGGAAGGGTATTGCAACCAATTTAGTTTATTCTAGGTAGGTAACGATATTTGTACCTTAAAGTACTCCAGGGAACTGTTCAACACGTTTCTTGCGTGTCAGCGATAAATAAATTTATCTATGGGGAATTAGGGAATATCATCGATCGGTAAAAATAATGCAACGTAAAATATCTTTTAATTTATTATTACAAGTAATTTACAATTGATTAATCGTACACGTCTTAAAAATTAATTAAAACGGAAAGTTGGGAAAATATGAGTTACGTAAATAACACAATTTATATGAACCTGATAACATACACAAATGTGATGTAGTAATAACGGTCTTATATTTGTTAGAGCCAACGTAACAACATCAATATTATAAAATTGATTTATTTCAATGATTTATAAACACATTTAAGAAATAGTTCTTAATGAAGACGAATATTAGTTATAGTTTTTTTATAAGGACAATATATTATGAAGAACCTTGCGCTACATTTTCTGTACAAGTCTGTTTTGCCGAAAAAAATTAAATAAATTTGAAAATTTGAATGAAAAAAAATACATTGAAATTATTCTAAATATTTTGAACTTTCAAAAGGTATTTTTAGAACTACATCAAAATAACAAAAATATTAATTTATTGCTAAGTATTCAATTTTGTGGAAATTTTAACTTGAAATGTCTATAAAAAAAAATTATGCATTTATTTAATATTTTTAAAAGTAATTTTATTGCGTAAGAAAAATTATCGAGAGAATTTGTAATACATTTTCAAGCATTTAAAATTGAACACGCTTGGAATTTTTAGCTATTAAATATTTTGCATATTTTGTGATTTTGACGGATCCCTTCAAATGTTCATATGCTTAGAAAAAAAAACTATATAAATGTATTTTCGTTATTTTTGAATCGCTATAAGCACCACTTGTAATGAATTTAACGCAATAATTTCAAACTTTTGACCAATCATAATTTTTTTTCATCATTTATAGAAAAAAACTTAAAAAGCTTCAAACATATTTTATAATGTATTATCATTACAGGTATAACAGCTCATTAAGAGGTACATTTTTTTGAAAATTAGTTTTCATGTATTGAAAATTATAATACAAATATATGAGTGAAATTAAAATAATTTATAGTTTATCGTACCTACTTAAATTACAACAAATTAATAAAATGTTGACAACGATTGATAAAGTGTAAATATTCTCGTATTTCCTTATTGTTTTGGGTTTTATTTTATTGTTATTTAGGTAGGAACAGCGTATTTCTACGCAACTGCTACAATGAAACCGCAAAATGAATGGATTTTTATTGTCATTCAAAGTCATCAGAATAATCTATAAACTAGATTAGTTAATGTGGTTACAATATAATAACTATACACATATTATATGTTCGCTACACATTTATCATAATATGTTGCATTAATATACAGTTAACTATTTCTCAATCAGTCAAGCAACATTTAAATTAAACTCGACAACGAGGACAGTATTTTTTATTAAGCAACAAATTTTTAGTTTAGAGTAAGAAATATTTTATTATTATTTTAATGACATGATTTTATAGTGCATAACCTAGGTTTTTAGTATCATTTGAAACTTTTAATATTGTATACCTAAACATAATAACTACGTGCATTTTATTTTAAAAAGAAAATATTTAGATTCTTATAAAATAAACTCATGCGAGTGTAAATAATTTAAATTTGTAATACAATTTTATCTCCTCGTATTAATATAACTCTGTGAACAATAATCAAGCTTTTGTAGAAATATAAACTCTATTTATATTTACTAAATTATTTTCATCAAATTTTATAATTTTATTGATAATACTTACATTTTATGCTAGCAAATTTTTCCATTTTATATTAAAATTGTTATTTATTTTACTCAAGCAGCTGTAAAAAACAATGGTGATGGAAATAAATTATAAATCTTAAGATTTATTCAAAATTATACCAACGATTTATCATTCAATAAAATAATAATAAAACTATAAAAGCAATATTGTCTGCTTTTAGTGTATTGGCAATTTCCCAACAAATTATGATATTATATTTTTTATATTATTGAAAGCATATGATTATTTTAACTGGAGCTGAAAGTTAAGTTGTGTAATAAATTCAAAGATACTCTATATAAATCAGATGCAAACTTTTGCTTCAGTTTTTTCACTTCAATGAATTTAAAAATATATAAACCCTACTAAGTATAATATTATATTGTTTATCATATTACAGTTATTATACTGAATATCTTCATGAATTATGAATTCAATTTTTACTAAAATAAGTGCGTATAACCTTCGATAGTTTAAAAATATAATTAACTAAGCACACTTTCATACATTTTTAGTAAATAATAATTGTATAAAGTGGTTGTTATTTAGTTATATATTGAATAGATTGATAATAATAGTTTATTGTCGTTGGACTATTGTTGAAAACTTTGTAAAGTTTAAATAATTTTAATTTGTAAATGATAAAACTGCCTTTAACAAAAAAAAACTATTACTTTATCCAATATGTAATGCATTGTGAATGCCATATATTATGACATGATAGTATGATCAATATTTTAGGTTTAGAAATAATAATAAATATTCAATATTTTTAAGTCACAAAACAATGATTTCGTGTTCAATCTAGAGTTATTTTCAAAACACTAAGCTAAACTTTTGTAATCAAACTAAGAGTTTTGGTGTAGTCTTAAACTGAATGGAAATAATAATAATAATAATAATAATTATAATAAAACAAATGTAACCATTTTCTTTGTAAGATTTATACGTGATAACTTCATATTTTATAACAAATCTGAACACAATTATGAAACAGATTATGAATATTTCAAACTTATCTGATTTTGATAATAGAACGTTCACACAAATATTATTCACGAACACACAGTTTTGGTAAGACTAAAATAGTAAATTTACAATGTTTTAAACACGTAAATACGGAATATATACAACAAAGAGTACAGTACATGATTTGATTTATTATTCAATTTCCATTTAATAAAGTTGATGTTTTAATGAACATTTTAATGTTAGCTTTAGTTTGATATTTGATAATTACTTATGTGGTGATATTAGGTATTAATTGAACATAAACTGGTAGATTATGTAAAATTCAGAAAAATAACCTCGAGTTAAACAACAATAGTTAAAAAAAAATACCAGAATATATAATAACTGTTTATGTTACTTATATTTTTTTGGAAATACAACAATAATATTATTGCATTTTATATTTTGTATAAAGAGTGAAAAATTTAATAAAATAATAATATTTAATGTTATATTTCACTTTAATATTACATTTCAAACTCCCTGGTATACAATTTAAATTTTAAATATTTATGAAATTACTACAATCGAGAACAATGATAATTATAAATATTTGTTTTTTTTTTAAATAAATAATATTTGAAAAATTTAAAACTTACACTAGATAGCGCTCTATGTGGGTATATGAAAATAATATTTTAAATTATTATTATTTAATCTTCAGTAGGTATTCGGTATATTAACAATTAATATCGTGTGTCCAGATGCACGTTTTACAATCATTTATCAAACTAGAAAATGTTTAATTTTTATTTAAAAACTAACTATTTTTTTTAATAAATATAAACCAATCTGGCAACCTACTTTGAACATTTTAATCAATATTTATTATGGTATAAAATTTATATCATTAAGTTATAAGTTTCTTTAGGACCTTTTTACTATAAAACAAAGGCTCAACTCTAAACGTCTATAATATTATTTTAACCTAACAAATTATAGACTATAAGCTACAGATTTTGATGTATATTGCATTTTATTGATCCATTTTTTTCTACACAACACATAAATTGGTTGAATTTATTATATTTTCAGAAGATACAAGGATCTTTTTTTTTATTAGGAATGAGCCCTGACAGCTAAGTCGTAGGCTGATCCTAAGAATAACATTTTTTTTTTTACACAAAGTAAATACATCATTTTTGCATATTATAAATATGTATATTATTTTCTTGTTTATATTGTATATTTGTGAAATACTTAATCTTTAGTACATGCGTATTTATATCAGAAACTATTTAAAACAAATTGTATTGTTTATTTTAAATATAAATAATAAATATTCTTATTTTATATTAGATTGTATTTTTTTAATGTCAACTTGATGTTTTTTATTATATGTATTACAATTAAACAAATCACGTAAAAATATTGTTTAGGTTGAACCTTAGAAATGTTGCTATGACATAATATTATTTTTTTATATTTATTATGATTACGAGAAATCCTATTAATTTAAGAGAGAAACGGTAACAATAATACAATTCTTAGATTGTTAAATTACACATTGTTCAAGAATGTAACGTGAAATTATTTAGGTAAATACATTTTTTTAAATAATATGTTTAAGGACGTTAAAAAAAAAATTGACAAAATGTTTAAAGGAAATAGTTTTAGTCGCAAAACATTACGAGTTTATTATTTTGTGTTACTCAGCTTCAATATATGAAATGACTTTTTTTTTAAATAAAGAAATATAAAAAAATATTTATAGTGGCGCTATCTCAACTAAAGTTTGGAAAATGCATGCTAAAAAACATTTTGCCACTAGGTGGCAACATCAGCGTTTAAACTAAATTCAGATATCATCGAGAGATATTTTTTACATTTTTAGACATCAATATTTTATAAATTGTGATATTTTGGGTAGTAATTTTATGTTAAGCGAATGACTAATTATTTCAAGTGATCCCTTGATTTTCAATTTTCATTCCCATATCGTCGGATAACAGAAGTTTCTACAAATTTACTCATATGGTTTTTTTGTAAATATCATAATAAATGTGTATGGATATTTGTTTTTTTAGAAATATACATAAAATTACGATGTTTGAAATAGTTATCGCCAATCAGGGGAGAATTTTAAGTGAAAATAATGGGTGCACTAAAGTGCTTCTTACAGTTACAGATCGTCTTATGAAAGTAATGATCATGGATTACATGTGTAATGAGATACCTCAGCCCATCATACCCAACAATAATTCAATTTAATTCAAATTTAATTACTTTGTGATGTAGGTACCTACATAATATATTGATTTATGCATATGAGATAAGAATTGACCTAACCATATGCTTAATACATTATGGAGATGCTGATTTCAAAATTGTGAGTTGTACACAAGCTATTTCCTGTCGATGACGCATTTCTCATCGAAATGTAATCTAACAGTATTATTACTGAAATGTTATCATTGGGAATGGTAAATAATTTACACTCCATGTAAATATATTTATTTTTATATATCTATATAATATATTATACAAAAATACCATTCAAATATTCAATAATAATATAGGTGTACAAGACTAATAAATAATTAAAATTGTGATAAAAAATAGTGTTTTACATATAAATCAAAATTTGTACAACCAATATATTATAATACCTATACGGAGTACAATATTTATCACTATGACGTAACGAGTATGATACTCAAATATATATATTAAATTATTGTACTTTGAATATTCCATAATATTTTAAATTCTGATAGGATGTTTAGATTTAATGGTATATTTCTTTAAATTTTTGCTTGTAATTGGGAATACAAAAATAAATAGGGAGAACGGGAATTTTTCGCGAACACAATGCAGTTATTGAAACATGTTGTTATTTTATTAAAAACAAACAACCCTATATACTTGCAACTTTTACCAACAGTTTATTTTGGCATATTAAAAATATGTCGACTCTTTTCGAACTACCCATAGACATTTTAAACTTAGATTTTTTGTAACGATAAAATTACAGTTAAAAAGCTTGTAGTATTAACAAAAGGTTCCTTACAAGTTGTTAATACAACTATTAAAAACAAATATTGAGCTTGAATCTACAGTATATTTTATGAGCGTTTGATGTTAAGTTTTTGACAAAATTCGTAAATATAATTGAATCAGGTAAAAAATGTATTCGTACCAAAGGTATTTAATACAAGCTTTCAAGTTTTGGTAGCCAGAATTATTAAAAAGATGAATATTTGTAATTCTACAAATTTTTTTTATAAAGTTGAAACTTTAACAAAATTGGATACTCCCGCGTAAAAAAAAGAATTAAGATTTTTGTTGTAATTCAAATGGCATAAAATATCGTAAGAACCAGAAACATTCTACCGTTACTAAATAAGAATTTTCTATATTCAATTAAATTATCAAAATGTTGAGATTAAATTTAAGCTAATTATAAAAATTGTTTTATCTTGGTTAATTATCTTAAAAATTTAAGACAAGCTAAAATTTAAGACAGACCTAACCTACATTAGTTGTTTTTTTCAAATTTTTTTTTTTTAAATATTATTGAAGTTCAAATGTTGTTAAAATTTGAAAATAGATTGCATATAATATTACTATTACGTATTGAATTATAATAGGTAGTTCATAATTCATAAGAAAAAACTAGTGAATATTCATATAATTGTTTTACATATTCAAGGAAATTAAGATATTACAATTTAATAATATAATATAATACACAGTACTTATATATTTTTTAAAAAAAATAAAGAAAATGTTCGAGGTTTTTTAAGTCGTTAATGTTATTGATAAAGAACAAATTTTTGACATAAATTATCTTAATTTACAATTTTTCTTATCACAATAAAATGTTTCCTTAAAATTATAAATAGTTCACCGATATTGAACTGTAAAAACTCCAATCAAATTTTCTAAAAATATTAAATCATCTTATATTATAATGTACCTATTTAAATTTTAAAATACATTAAAAAAAATTCGATCGTTTCTATAGACCAATATCGATAAATTATTTATGATTTTAGGGAGACATTTTATTGTGTTTAGAAAAATATGTTAAATTAAAATGAGTTTGCCCAAAAATGCTTAATGGTTTTTTTTTTCTTAATAAAAACAACCTCAACCATTAGTCATTACAGATTATATTAATCTATAGTTATTTTCTTACGATTTTCTTTGAATATTATTATAAGAAAAACGTTACCTAAATGATTTATTTTAAGTTGAATTTGGGTTGAATTTTTATTCGATAAAGAAACCATTAATTAAATAAATATAGTTTTGTTTACCATTCAAAAACGTTTTTCTTGCACACAAAAAAAAAAGAACATCAATAAGACAACTTAAAAATGTTCTTTCATTAGAGAGATGTTCATCTATTCATTTCATAGTTTTTTTTTAAATTTATATTTTTATTTTAGATTATAATATTGAAGTAAAACCACATGTCTACTTCAATATAAGTTTAAATAGGTTAAATATAAATTGTACAAAACAAACATATCACTAACTATATCACTACTCATAACAATGACGTGTTCATTATTATGTTTTTCACCATGGTGTTTTATAGGTAATGGTTACCTAAAAACAAATATGTAACAATAGGGGAAAATAACAAAAACAATTCCCTGTTTAACGCGTGCACGTTGTATATAATACTAATAATAATAATAATAAAATATTTGTTTGCCGTTCGCCAAAATGTGTAACGCAGATGTGATATTACTATAATAGCATCGAGAGAACAAAATAAGACAACTTTTTTCAACGGATATAAAATTGATGACGTTGCTTGGATACTAAGTATAACATAACTTCGAAAGGAGGATACATATGTATGCCGGCGGAATGAAACGAGTATAACATTAAAACCATTAATCTAAAATGTGGTGAATAGAGAAAAAAAGTGAATGAAAAAAAAATAATACAAATATATCTATGTATTTATGGAATAAATATAATATAATGTACAATCGTGTTTGAGATGTAATATTAGATCTTACACTATTAACGATGTTATTTGTTATAATATACAAATAGGTATATAACACGCTACCGGATATTGACATAATATTATATAATATACCATAATGATGATGCAGTAGAAGATGATAAGATACGTGTATCTTGTGTAAATTGTGATAGCTCGTATTGTAGTGAAAATTATATTAACATACAGGTACGTCACATACATGCATAATAAGTACACGACAATAAAATGCTGATGCTGTCGAATTAATTCACTCAAAGCGAACGTGACAACGATATGCATTACGGTTAATGTGCTTTGATATTTGTTCATTAATAATATATATATATACCCCTGACCTCATTATTATGTGTTATAATAATAATAATAATAATATAATATGTTTCTAATAAAGGCACGAAGTAGATATAACTAAGACTGCGGTGCAGACAATGAATGTATAATAATTTATATGTAGCTCAGCCGGTAACGGATTTGAAGAAACATTGTGTTGTATTGAAATGTCATCATCAAAGGAAAACGGTGCGAAAACAAACTCACGCTCAGGCGCCCTGCAGGGTGTAGGACGATTGATTATTATTATTTATTATAAAATATTGGTCCCTTTTTAGTGCGAATGCAATTAAAACGTACGGTTACATACATTTCGCATAAGCCGACAAATCTCTATACTCGCCTGCGTTGGACGTGTTTTACATAATTTTTTTGTTCATTATCATAACATGTGCGAACAATGACTAAGCACTCGAGGTTTCAATATCCACTAGGGATAAAATATGGTTTAAATAGGTAGCTAAATAAAAAATCAACAAAATGAATGACAACAAGAATATAACAATAATTTTTGTGAGCACAAATAGGTGATGGCAATGCCGATCCAATGAAACGAATATAAAATAAAAACGAGAACATGACATGTCATGGATGTTGGTACGGTCAAAATATGTTGATTGATTAATCGTAGACTGAATAATGGGCATATATAATAGTGCGGTGTGATCATCGAAGTGTGAATTGCGTTGTTAAGTAGATAATATTAATGAACTGTTAGTACACTTATATACGTAGATTTCGAGTAATTTACACGTTGATTAATTTAGTTTAACCCAATTGTGTTGTTATTGTTAAACAATAAAATATTAATTACATTCAGTAATAGATAACAAACCTCTACAGTAAATGCATACATTTAATTGGACGTAGATTATGATTTCTAAAAATCAAAATTTGTTTCTCTGTGTCTGAGAGTTTAAAATATATTATAGTATTGTACTAGTTGTATTCAATATTATGTATTTATGTTAAAAAGTAAATAATAGTAACAATAATAAAAAATTGATATTATTTTATAGTGAAAATCGATTATTATAATGTAACCATTTCACGTTTTAAAATGAAACATTTTAGTTTTTTAGTTTATTCTGAAAAATGTTCGTTCGGTTGCACAATATTTTACAACAAACAAAAATGTACAAACAAAATACGAATAATCATAAAAACTATAGATAATTTTATTAAATATAGACTAAAATAAAATTTATTCAATCTTAATGAATGTCTATTTTAAAATAAATATATTTATTCATATTGACAGTTAATATAAGAACAAACAATTCATGAAAAAGATTTATGGTACGTTTTTTTTTACCAAATACCTATGCTGTAAACTGAAAATGTACATTAATAATAGGTGTATATTTTATATTGAATTTCACTGAAAATTGTACTTATTAGCTGATGCGATAATGTTGAGGTTTAATAAATTCAATAACTATTCCATCATATAATATGTATGTATAAATTGTTTGCTTGAAATAAAATATAATGTTAAATTATAGAGATTGATGACAGATAAATAACTAAGAAAAAAATAGGTTAATGTAAACAATCAATAATTTTATTTACCAAGCGTTCGCGCAATCGTGCTAGTGTCTATTGCAGACCATGCTATAGGTGGTAAGTACATAATATTATCTGTTTCTGATGATAACGTTCTGTTATTAGCTTAATTGTATTCTGTATACCTATGATGGGTTGGAGAGGGGGGGGGGCGCTTGGCAAATATACTATTGTGTGGTATATGATCCATCAAACACGGTCGATCAGCAAATGGTTTGGTAAAACGCCCTAAAGATTGCTTAGTGTCTGCACGGTGATATCGACGCAATGGACAAAACTATAACAGCCATATAAATATAGATACTGGTGTGAATTTAGTCAGTTCACTCTCAGCTCAACAACTATTAAGAACAACTTGAAGAGTCTGACGAGAGCAAAGGAAACACGTGGACAGTGTTATATTACAGTCCACTCGATAAGACGTGGAACATCAAGACTAACGTAGTTAGACATTTTGCAATATTTGTGATTCTGTGCCATATAATTTATATTATTATATATATAGGTACCTAAATCGTTTCCCTGTGTGGTATAATAAAATAGTAACACTATTATAAGTATCCATAAGACTACGTGACACATGTACGTGTCAATAATAATATGATTGAAAAACTCCCATTGCGGGTTATCGGGACATAAATCTGTGGATGGTGTTGAAATATTTCAAGTTATGTTTTTTTCTTCACTCACACTTAAAAAGTTAAAACACGCAAGAGTCGTTTACCAAATTATTTTATACATATTAAAATGTAAAACATTATTTTGTTTTGTTTCTTAAATCTGTAAAGTTCCAGAAATGACTCATTTTAAAAAAAATATTTATTCAGGGGTACTTCAATGTAGGTAACGTATATATATGACGTTAGTTTTAATGGTAGAATTTTTAAAAATGTTATAAAAGAATAAATTTGGCTAGATATCGTTAAAAATAAAATCAAAGAAGTGCGATAATAACTCGAGACATAAAACATTACAAGTGATTTAAAAGCATTGTGGTCGTTTTGTTGGTATTTTTTCAAACTTTATTCGATTTAAATGCATTAAAAAATACGATTTACTATTTGCCATTATAATATATCTTCGAAAAAACTTGGGAACAATAGTCTGTTATAATTTTAACATTTAAATATTTTACAATATAATATAATAATAAATACGCATTATATGTTTGATGAACACATAACCGAAGTATTAAACATTTCTCAATATAATGTTGTTATTGTGCATTTGTGCTTGTGCCAAATTGGATACACATTTTCAGTATTCAAAAAGACTATCATTTTGTGCCTATTCAAACGTGAAATTATGGGATAATAGTTCATTCTCGAATAGTCTAATACGACAAACGAGCCACGTGCTAACAATCCGTTGACAAATATATTTTATTTAGATCTTCATCCACAATTGTTGGTAAGTAAAAAATATATTTCATTGTTATATTAACGGTATTTTGTTGGAAGGTTTTTTTGTCATCCGAAATTGCTGTTCTTTTTCAATTGTATTGGAATTGTATTCAATGTATTCGTTAACATTTTTAAACAGTTTCTTTCATTGTAATTATAAGTGTTTATTAAAGTAAAAAAAAAAATACCATGCTCTAATAGTTTATAATTTAAGACGTAAATATTTGAAAAGTCAACAATATTAATTTGAATTTGAATAAAGAATATTATAAACTATATTACATTTTGTATGACACCATTGCCATCATAACATGTAATATTTGAATTATCCTGCACAAAAAGTAATAAAATAACATTAAAGCATGTTAAGCAATATAAGAAGTGACGTTTAAGTAGGTAAATCTGTACATGATTATAAGGTGAAAAATATAGCTCTTTTATCTTTATATAATTGTTTTTAAACAAGGATATACAAAAGAATTAAAAAAAAATTAAATTAGCTGCTCAAATAATCTTTAGAATTAATGCTATACGCATTTTAAGTTTACAAAAAAATTGTATTATAACATTCTTTTACTAGGTAGGCATTTTCTTTGCTTCATAACATTAAATCAATTATTTTTTTAACTAAATTTACTGAATATAATATTAGTTGCCTACTTATAGTTTACTTAACAAAAAGGACTACGTGTTAACAATGAAACTAAATGATTCATAACATTTTAGCATGTGAAAAATATACAAAAAATATGTACGAAAACAACACCTGGTGTACCTAAGTATAAATATATGACTTTTAAATTTTAAATTTCTAAATAGTTATTATAGTACCAACGTTTATATTATGGATTTAATCATTTTAAGTTTTTAACGTTACGCATCATACCATGGAACTAACCATATACATACAATTTAAGTGATGTAATATTTCAACTCGAGAATTGATTATTTTAATCATTATGAAATGACGCAATAAAAAAAAAGTGTGCAAGTGCAGCGGGGTGGAATATGTTAGCGGTGTTGGAAGTTCGTCCATTGTTCCTTCAGTCCTCGGACAGGATAGTTTATTATTATTACAGTATTTGATTTGAATGCAATGAGCATAAACAATGATTAAAACGATACTGAGCGCAGGATCAGTGTAACAATTAGTAATTATATGTAGAAATATATATAATTATATATAGAAATTAATATGTTATATCATTTGAAATTAGATTCATCAACCATGTTTATGTTCAATAGTAAGTTAATATAAATTAAAATAAATATAAATTCATACATTTTCATTGTTTAGTGGTTATTTTATAATTGTATTCGTTTCTAAAGTGATAAACAAACCGTTAGAAAAAAAATGACTTAGCCATAGGCTATTTAGTAGTTTTTTCCCGTTTCGTTAAAAAACTATTGAAAAAAATCCAAAAATGACCTCTTTAAAGTACCATATTGATCCAATTTTCTAAAAGATAAGATACTATTTGATGAAATCAAAGCATTCCTTTTGTTAGAAATTTTATTTACAGGATAAAAAATAAATAAATAACCATTATTGTAAAATCACTAGCTTCCTCGCTCCGCTCAGAATCTAAAAATAAAAAAGGCGGATAAATGGATGTCACTCTGCTGTACAGTAGGTTACAAGTTGGTAACTGTAATGGATGGTGTTAAATTTGAATTCAATGATATAATATCATTGTACAAGAAAAACGATCCTGAGCGAAAACGGTCAGTCAGTCTATGATATTACCAAGTGTATTTGATGATATTATTGTGAATAAAGTAATTTATATATAACTTATTTACATGGAGCTTTGTTTTAAGTTTTCAATCCTTAGCTATGAAAGTTGAACATTTTATAAATTGTTAACTACAAAATAATTATCAAATCATAAATTTTATAAATTTTGTCAAAATTTGAACTTTGAATGATTATAAATAAAACTGTGACTGAGGATTTTTAATATTTTTCAACTGCTATTCTGACATTATATCAGGAGCCTCGCATTCAATTTTCACGCTTTTTTACCCGAAAATAAAATTGTATAGATATTTATAGAAAAAAAAACTAAAAAAATTGAAAATTGACAATGTCCGTAAACAGCTCAAAATAAGTCAAATAATTTGGAAAATATTACAGTGTATAAAAAATACTAATATAAACATTCAGTCAAAATATCATATCAAATATCAAATATCACGGTCATTTGTTAAAGAGTTGCATCAAAAACCAAAATCAAATTTTTCGAAAACAGATTTTGTGTAAAAATTCCCGATTTTCCTTAATTTTTCTTTTGTTTTTCACGGCTCTTTTGAAAACTACTGGACAAATTTTACTTTTGACTCCCCCAATGTACTGACTAGATTCACTTTTCTATTAGAAAATATACTGTTGAAGAAAATCCAAGCACTTTTAATGTCCTAAAAGTTAATGACAGACACAAAAAAAAAATTTAAAATTTAAAAATGAAAAAAAAAACGCACATCATTGTAAAATCAATACATTCATTGTTCCACTCAGAATCTAAAAACAACAGTTGAAAAAATGTTGTTTTATATATTTATTATCTATTAATGTTAGACCTACGCTAAAATATTGTCCTTCATTTCAGATATTATTTTTAATAAAATATCACTGGTGAATCTACTTTTACACGTCAAAGTATAATTTATAATGTATTTTATTTAAAAAACTTATGCACGAATATCCAATTATTTATTTATTTCCCTACGTCAATTAAAGTTTTTTGGCATCGAATCGCTGAACTGAATACACCGTACACGTATTGCGTATAGTGTGTAGCTTATATACGAGAAAAATGTTTACGCAATGTTTGCCGCCATTTTATTTCCTAAACATATAAATTACTGTCGAATCAGTAAATAACTATTGGAAAAAGATTTTATCCATATCATAACTACATGGCTAGAAATCAAAACGGCTGCAGCTCTCGTATCGGCAGGTATATATATTTTCGTTTCTAGTAATATACGAGTTCCATACATTCAGCTCAGTGCATCGAGTTTATCAATAATTCTAAACCAAAAGTTTTATGATCGAGGGAAAATATAAAAACATTATAATATATTATATACGTACAAAACTTTGAGTTGTTGATCGTTTTACAAAATGTTTTTTTTTACCCATAACTACTAAGAATTGTGAATATTATGCACCAGTCCTTACAGCTTCATCACATCTTTTATACATATGTTATATGCTAATTATTCTTAAAATGCGATTGTATTGACTTGCACATAATATTTTGTAATCATTTTCATCTTCAATTTTAAACCTAAATGATTATTGTAAAATCCATTTTTTTCTGTGCCGATATTTTATAATTTACAGTACTAAAATAAAAACAATTTTATATTGACCGTTTGTAATGAAATAGACTAACAGTCGTATAAATTAAAAATTAAATAATCATTGAACAGGTACATTCATTTGAATAATTGTTAATATTTATTTAGTTTATTTCATTGTAAAAACTGCTTGGATTTATAAAAATTACATTCCCATTTTGTACACTTTGTTAATTGAATTATAAAGTAAAAAAAAAAAGCTTATTTTATTTTTAAATAAATTGATAGTTGTTTATTTAATTGAGTGCATCATATTATACAATTTGGTGTGAAAATATGTTAAGTTAAATTGATATAAGTATATTATAGGTACTAATTGTTAAATTATATAAACTTCAGGTTTTAATTGTCTATAGTACATAACAATTATTTTGCAATTCAACTAAAATATTATAGTATCTTACTGGCTACTAGATTGGTTGTTTAATTTTAATAATAATAGTTAATGCATGAAAATAAAACTATTAGGGCCGTATCCATAGCCGATGCTTAAGAATAAGTATTGCTGAAGCTAATTTTGATAATTAAAAAATAAAACATTTGTGATAATAACTAAAAGCAATGCTTAAATTAGGTTCCAACCAACCTTAATTGAAGTAATACTTTTTCTTTTCTTAAGTCAAAGTCTCGTTATGCATTTCATTAGGGCCATAATTCGTAAGTACACATTAAGCAATACTTATTCTTAATCGTCGACTATGGATAGAGAGCACTTATTTTTCAGTTTATAAGCTATGAGATGTGCACTAAAATGTCATTACTAAAGTATAAACAAGTAACCGATTGGTATTTCTTGAATTATCTGTTTCACATTATTATGTTTTAATACTCAAAAAGCACTAACTAATGTTTTCTAAAGGTATTATTATAATTATTATTTACCCCATTGAAGTATACCGAGAATACTTGAGGGTGGGTGTGGTTGCTTCTTGCAGACGACAAAACGTTCAAAAGCTAATTTATGAGTCACCCTTGGCATGCGGACTTGACAGTAGAATGTTGTTACGACTATTATGCTATTTAACCAGTCAGTACAGAGAATAGCTGGAGAAACTGAAATTACCTACATGCTATTTTATGTACACGTTGAGAAACTGCATTATCTGTACTATGTTTTAAATAGGTAAACATATTTTAAGTTAGAAAGGAACGCATACGAAAGAGATAGATAACCGGAACAAAGTTATTGTTCGATATAAATATCGATAAGATTACCGACTAAATTCTACAAAATTCGAAATTTATAAATTGAACTTATTTTTGTAAATTACCTATATACGCATATTCAACCGACAAGATATATTTTCATTAAATTGAATATCACAACATGAATTTAACATAATATGAAGTACGTGCAATATATATGTCCCTAAGTCACATATTACATTGATCATATATTGGTATGCAATTAATGGCGTAATATGTAAACGAATCGATACAACCAATTCAGAATGAATACTGAAAGTTCCCATTTTTAAATCATGATAATATTACATTTGATGCATAATTCATTTTATTATACAAAAAATAATTATCATGTGTAGAAATTATGTGCAAAGGTGCTCTTATAATAAATTGAAATTATATCAGAGTATTCAAAACTATTTCTTGAATTGTCCCAAGTCGTTGAAAATATCTCGAAAGTTAACAACAAAAAAATATATAACCCTTTTCAACAAAACGGATTCGTGTTGAATTAACAGAGCCGGGCATTTATCAACAAGGCACTAGATTGCAGATGACGCGACAGGATGGGCTCGATGCCTACATTGTTTTTACAAAACAAAATCTACATTATGGTTAAAATAAATAAAAGAAAATTTCGATTTACAAAAAATCAAATTGCAGGCTAGAGATCCAATATTAAAATTGAAAATGTTTATTTTCCCATCACAACAATGATTGACTATATTATATTATTATTTTTTTTTTAGTTAACCCGCGGCAACTTAGGCCATTAGGTGGTTTTTAAATTGTGGGGGAGGGTACTGTAGGGGTGTACACAAGTGTGTGTTGTTTTTGGCAGATTTTCAAGTGGGCACCCGTAGGTATCTGCCATGCCCGGGTGGAGGATGGCGGCACTTGATCTTCGGACACCGTGACTTGCCCGAAGAAAAATGCCGCCCGCGGCCGAGGTATCGAACCAGCGCCGGTGCGCGTCGCAACCGACGCCTTAGTCCACTCGGCCACTCCGTCCCCCTATATTATTTTATGTTGCATTAAAAACCACAAAAATAATGATTTGAATATAGGTAATATTTGTTCATTGTTATTTGTTATGTAATTTATATTTTTTGTGTAGCTGCACTTTTTGTCGTTGATTCATTTTCGGATATTAACAATTTTATATTTATAATAATAGTATAACAGTATAACCGTAAAACAAAGATTATAATACCAGCCAAGTGTACATACACCTATGTCAAGGGGCGAAACTATACCCAAACACTATATCAATGAGAAATAACTACTCGATTGAGAGTTTATTACCGTATAGGTAGAAGAAAAAAATCGGAAGGAAGCAATCTAAATCCGAAACAATGTTTTATATTTTTATATTAAAACCCATACAGATCTATAACGGTGCGACAATAAGTACTAACAATACGCACAAGGTGGCGTGCAACGCATGACGAGCTTTAAATTTATAAATTGGCGCCTTAGGTTTTATAATGTGTATTTTTTGTATAGGAAAACCTAAGAATATATTATTATAGTTTTGATTTTTTTTTTTTTTAGAAAAATTGAGTATTTAAAAAAAATAGCTCCACGCAATAATTCCTGTAGTAACATTAATCAATAATATTGCGGGTAAATATTATATACGTAGTATTGGGTACTTTTCAGTTTTCATATGTAATATATAAATAATATACTCTTATATACTTGAATAAACTTATAGAATGAATATACCAAAATGAACATACTTGGGTGTTAAAATTCAAACGCAATTAAAATAAATTACAAAATATAAAATAATATGAGGTGACCATACATTCCTTAACGATTACATCATCATTTAAAAATAATTACACATCTCTACTACAGGCAATTAACATTACGAGACGGACACACGCTAAAAAATGCCCATATTTGGGCATAAAGATAAAAAAACGCTACGCGACACCAATACATCATTAAGCAACCGGCTTTCTGTCACATTAAAAAACAGCATATAATACTTACACCTACATATGCGCACTATACGACATTCGGTCAAACAACCAAATATCAGCGCCAAAACTATGCGCAACAAGAAGAACACAATAGCTCCTAACAAACGAAACACCTTTCCCGTACCAATATTGCCAAAAGACTAACAACAATGTGCAAAAGTGACATAAAGACATACACACATGCGCACTATACGACATTTGGTCAAACGACATGAAATCACAGCTAAAACTATGCGCAAAAAGAATAATACCTAACGTGGGAAACACCCTCACCGTATCGAATTCGCTAAAAATCCAACGATGACATGCGCAATTCACATAACGAACACGAACAATCAAATCTGACGTTACGTAACAACAATAGAGTGGGGATAAGACAATCGCCTCCTTATATAAACGCCACGCACACACAATAGACAACGGTTAAAACAGTACAGTTCGACAGTTGAGTAGCACACTCGGCGCAATGCGACAGCTCTACACCGATGACCACATCGACAGCGAAAACACACAACACCAACAAATTATTGTTTTGACGCGAAATCGACCTCTCTTCACCAGTTAACTTAATATTGCGTTTGTTTTAACACCAGGTATGAACTCAATTTTGATGTATTCACTTTATTGTCCTGCCATCAAAATACTGTCGTTTCAATTCTTTACAAACCCAGCGATGCTTTTATAATATTAAGTTATGTAGAGAATCCAAATCTCGTATCCAAACATCACGTTCCGAAAGATCCGATTTATATGTAAATACACATATAATGCACGCCGATCAATAAAAATCTATTCAAACCATTTCAAATACTATTTGTCAATTCATTGTCTCTCCTAGACGTTGGGTTGACAAAATATATTTGCAGTCTAGATCCCGAGCAAAGAACCAGGCAGGCTTATGCGCTGCGCTGATAGTTGCTTTTCTCTTAAAGCGACTAGACCTCAAATATATAAGTACTGAAGAGTGTGTTGTATAAATATCAATTAAAAACAAGTAATAAAATCCATTCCAAGTCCTGCTTGAATAAGTCGGATAAACACCATAATAAATTGTTATAATATACAAATCCATGATATTAGCAAACAAATAATTATAAAATTATAAAGACACATATGTGTCACGAAAATACAGTTTCTAAAAATGTTCGACAAATTCATAATAATAATAATATACCTAGACATTATATCCCATAAATTCGACCGTGAACTCAAGGAGTTCTGATAAAAACCAAAAATTTCAAACGATGCAGCGTCAACGTGAACACCGATTGGTCGCACACAATATGAAATCAACAATTTGTCGGACGGAATGCATTACCTGATTCTGATGCTGTGCTCAGCAATGATTTAAAAAAGCGCTGAGGCTGTCACAGATAAGCTGCGCATCAGCGGGCCGCGAACGACACTTTTTCCACAGTACTACACCTACAATGATATATCTTTGCTCACGGGTAGAAATAGCTTAAGTCAATTTTTCAGAAAAAAATTTTTTTCCGCAGATGTAAAGCTTAATTTTTGCTGATTTTTTGGTACATTTGGCATAATTCAGTGACGAATATTACTCATATCGTTGAAGAAATAAACAGGGCATATCTAATCATAATCGTTTCTACGTTTGGTAGAAAAGGCGTATGATAACTTATGCCTGGACAAAAGACATAAGTCAAAATAAGTGAAATCAAAAAGACATAAGTCGTGGGAAAAAAATGGCGTAAGTCAGAACAATTCAAATCAAAAGGGCATAACTACAGTTATCTCGTTAAATATTCATAGCAACAAGAATTTTAATGGTTACATGCATTAAGAATGTAATATATATAATATAAAAATACCTTAAATATGTATGGATATAATGAACTTACAAGTAGGAATTTTCAAACTTTGATACTGCTCCCGCAAAATGTTGGTAAAATGTACTTAAGCCCTTTTTCTCCGGGACCAAAGATATTATGGTACTCTATAACGTCAGGAACTACGTCATAATATTATAGTTATTTAGATTTAGCCACTTAGTTTCAACGGCATTACGCTCTCCCGATAATAGTAAAATATTTGACAAAGTTAAAACGATGGACTGAAAAATGTAGGTATACTTGCACGTATATAAAATATAATACGTTTTCAGAGGTGTATTCAGAATATTAGCGACCTGGTTGTATTTTATTCCTCCCCTTTTCCCCCTCACTTGTAAATGTCAACATTTTACCATCAAACGACGCGATAACATCACAAACAATACAGCGGCTTTCCAGTCCGTCGTTACATAACTCGTAAATGCGCACAAAAACGAGATAAATAAAACAAAAAGTTTTCCAACAAGATTACAATATTATAATATATTTGTTACAAAAAATTATGAACGAAAAATGTGCTTGTATAAAAAAAAGTACCTCCACGAGCGATCGCCCTCGCCCCTTGTACATTCTGAACAATAAGTCCCTAGTACACTGCGTGACTTTTTAAGCACGCTAAACATATTATTGTTAGATTCTTAGACTATGCATTTATCAAAGTTCTAATTTTTGAAATGTTCAAGCCAATATTCTATAGAGACGATACAATTTTTTTGTTGACATTTAAGGATTTAGCGATTCCGTGAAAATATCATAAAGGTTTTATTCAAAAAGTTAGGTTATAGGTATACAATAAACTAAAATATGCACAACTGCAATAACTAAATGATTGTAAACAATGGTCGTATTGCGACGAGGAATTTGTGAATAAAAGGAGTGACTGCGGTGTGCATCTTTACCTATTGACGCTTGACGCCCACCGAAAATCCTTAGGAAACGGGTGACACGGACAGAAACTAATAAGATTGGAAAATGAACGAATATAATTATAATAGACCGGTTTCACTGAGATTTCGTCGCACAGCACCATACTTTACGCACTATAGTTTATTGGTGACGACGTGAAAATGGTTTAATCGTGAGTCGAATGTGCACTGGAGAAATAAAATGGCGGCGACTACCAGTGGTGTGCATCATAAAAAAAATTGATGTTGCTCAAATAGTTTTAGGTAACCTACCCATCATAATACTGTTATACCGACCTATACAATTGCCTATTTTTCTTCTATCAATACCTACCCGCCCATGTTTAAGGTGTAGCCTGAGTAACGATTGGACGACCCTGTATATTACACGCCACTGACGACCGCGTTTCCTCACGCCGACTAACTGGCGACGCAGAAATTACAGCGATCATCCACTCCCGAATATTTATATATAATTTTGTGCTACATCGGCTAGTCTCAAACGAATCGTTGACGATCGGACGGTGTGTCGGAAGAAAAGGGTAACCGCATGCCGTTGTTTTCCTTTAAGACTTTCGAACCGAAAATATATATAGCAATTATCCGCTTGTGAGAAACGCGTATACGGATGGCGGTCGTCTCGATCGCGGTACACATTGCATATATAGGTATGTGGTATATGGTCACGAGCGGGTCATTTCCATCGCCATTCGCAGTCAGTCCTAGGTAAACGCGGGCCTTTTACTCCGCGTCCATCGAGCCGTATGATTCTCGACCGAACCGTTTTTGCACCGTCTTCCACGAGTGTGAATGTATACAGAGTGATCAACATAATACACGCTCACTCGCTTTTTTTCATCGATGATACAATTATTTAAAATATGGTTTTTGGAGTTTTTAATTATTATATACTTAAGAGGACGTTACATGGACATTTGTTGTCTCCGCCTTACAAGTGCATAACGTTTAGCAAGTTGTACGCTCATCAGAACATCACGTTCAGCTCCGCCAGTTTAAAAATTAAAGTGAATTAACCTCTAATAAGATTTAAAGGAAAAATGATTATCTAGGGCATCTCATAAGATTTTCAATGTATTTAAATTTTAAAGCGAGTTAATATGAGTATTTAAACTTGTAAACTGGTTGTATATCTTAAAATACCCTTAACTTGCTTAAAATTAAAATATAATAAAAAAACTTATGAGGTGCCCTAGATAATAATCTCAACTTTAAATTTTATAAGAGGTCAATTCACCCTATTTTTTAAACTAACGGTGCTAAACGTAAAATTGTCTATATTACGCACTCTTAAGACGGAGACAATAAATGTCTGTGAACGTCCGTTAAAGACCATATTGTTAAAATCTTGATATTTATTGTACTACTTAAGGACTGTTCTGTGGAGATTTCCTGAAAAATGATCCACTAAATATTTTACAGTAGAAAAGTGGTGTTCTAATTTGTAAATCAGCGAATTTGTATCGTCACAACTCACAGCTGGACACTCTTATTAAATAGAAAAAAACATTTAAGAGTCTTAAAATATTATAATATCGTCTTTATGTGACGTATTAAAAATCGCCAAAAATCGTAAATTGAATAAATCGTTATTAAAGGATAAAACGGGAGTGAACATATGACTGATGAATCACCCTGTATAGTGGTGTCTAAAGCAATATTCGTGAAGTGGCCAGCGGAGTGGGGTCACGGCGAGCCTTTACAATAAACATCACAATATGTAACAATAATGCTTTGTAGCATTGTACAATTGCAAAGGATACGTTGTCGGTGTTACAGTAATCGCCAATCGGCTGTCGCCCGTCGGTATAATAATATATAAGGTGAAACATAATATAAATACTTAGAGGACACTCTAGACCAATGAAATATCGTCCGCTATTGGGAAGTTTCCGTTTTCAGAGGGTTAAGCTTATATCAAGTTTGTAGTAGTTATAGTTCCCGGAAAATTATCCACTATTTTGAGGTTCCGATGTTCAGAGGTCGTAGTACGCAGTGTCGTATGCATATTGATTTTAATTTTGTATATTTTGGCCTCAATAGCGCATTGTTTGAATTCGATTTCGAAAATCTGTGAGCCACATACAGCAGGTACCTATATGGTCTAAAATATGAACCTAAATTATAAGACTTATACTTAAATCATAAATAGAAAACAAACGATAACAATTTGTTTTTAACAATCTATGTGTAGCATATAAACTACGTGACATCGAATGAAAATATAAAACTTCTGGGAGGCTAATTTTCAACAATGAGGGAGCTGAATCACGCCTCATCTGCAACAACGGGGCAAAGGGTAAAAGTGTAATTATAGTCCCAAGTCCCGGAAATCCTCTAAAAAATGTTTGCACTGGGACCTCAACAATATTGTTTGGAGCAGAAATCAGTACTGTATCACTAAAATTATTTTCATTCCCATTATTCATTAGAAATTAAAATAGGTAAATGCCTAACTATATTCTTACCTTATTTTTAAATATCATTAAAATGTCACGATGAAAATAATATAATTTGAGTTTTACGTTACGTGACGTTTGGATAATAATATAATTAGGTTTAAAAAATTGCTCAACCATTTTTAATATTGTTTTTCAAGAAGCTCATACAAATAATTAAGCGATGCATGGTTTATATCTAAATTAAAACACATAAAGGTATGAACAAAATTCATTAACTTAAAAAATAATGTAGGTATAATAAATGGTCTCATTAGTCGTGGAATTATTCAGTTCCACCATCTTATAATTTTTATTTTAAATATTACAAAAATAATTGTCGGAACCTATATGTATAATATTATATATTGTATTTTTAGAAATTTATATATAATTAAAATACTAAACGAAGTAAATTTAATATCTTGTTTTAAATTTTATAATATTAAGTTTAGTATAGTTTTATAGAAAATTGTAAGATATTAGTCGAAACTAGAAATGTAATGTCCACAATAAGACTATTATTTTAAATTATAAACGGTTAGAATAATTGACGATTTCATTAAAAATAGAATAAATAACTTAATGTAAATCTCAAATTTTAATTGCCTTGGTAAAAGCTCATAAATTAAAAAAAAAAATCCTGTTTATTTCATATTTCTATCAAACAGTAATGGTAGGAACTAAAATAAACTATGGAAGAAATATATTGAACGTTTTTGTATGTATTATTTTATCTTCTATCTGTAAAAAAAAATTGTGTATAGGGTATATAAAATACATAAATAAAGAAAACTTCATCATGAAACCAATATATTCGACGCTTTACACAGAACCTATTCATTTCACTGGCGTTTCTCAATCAATTGGTAGATGGGAAAAAATAAAAATGTATGGATCTTTGGATTTTCTACGTGACTACGCATATGAGTAACTTAAAAGATTAAACTGTGAGTAAGTTTGTCATAAAGTTTTAAAACTACAATTTACCATTATAATAATATAATTAATTAATACATTATAATATTGTCTTACAATGATAATAGAATTGTATGAAAATATTTTTGATTTTTTCGACTAATATATTATTATTTTACTAGAAACATATGAAATTAAAATTATATCATAATATGTACAACTTATAATATTAGGTACGAACAATAACTATTGCTACACAGCGTGATTTTTGAACATAACAAAACAATATTATAGTTTAGATGAGCGGAGTTAAATGGAATGGGATGAAAATGCGGTTCGAACGCTCATTAAAACTTTAAATACCCGTTACAAAAATATGAATTTAAGTCGTATATAGGTACCTAATGTAAGATTTAAAGTTAATGTTGTAATACAGAAGAAAACATTAATAATGCATTTTTTTTCAAAAACAACTATTTATATTTGTCTAATTTGATTACTTCCATCCAATAATTTATTCATCCACACCTTTACTTAATATTATACTATAATTTGCCTTTATAAATAAGGCTATTAATATTAAAAAAAGATGACAGAAAATGATGTCTCGCTGTTATTAAATCAAAGTAAAACACCGAAGACTTTCTTATTCATTATTCAAAAACTTTGTTTATTTCTAACTTTACTTCATTTTATCCAACTATAATTAATATTTCAGAAAAGTTCATAATACCATTTTTAATAATGTGGTTTTTAAAATGTAATTCAATTATTTATTATACTTTAACTTTTCACAATAGTTAATTATTAAATTCATTAATCATTAATCTCACTATCTAATAATTTATAAAATAATATAAATATGATCTTATTCGACGATAGAAATAATATTATACTGTAATATATTTATCAATATTTGATGTTATAATATACTTATTTATATGATATAAGATACCATCGTATCAATATGTTGTCAGTCTATTTCCAAATTAAAACATGACATCTTCTGAATGAACGAACATTGGACTAAATCAAATGTCATAATAACTCAATAATATTTGAGTCCAAAATATGAATCGTTTTCAGTCATATAGGTAGGTAGTTTAAGTGCGTATCCTAAATGCTAATGTAATTTAGTAGTTTTAAAATACTGAGATTAATTCTGACTTTATTGAGTTTATCTTCGTTACAAGTTATACTTACAAATCATATTTTGATTACATAATATAAGTAATATTTAATTAAAATTACAATATTAAAAACAAAACACAATTTCTGTATGAAAACTGTTTGAAAAAATGAAATGTTATAGGCAGGGAATGGAACTTTTGTAATGCCTTCATTTTCTAACATATTTCAATAAGATTTTGGTTTCGTAAATAATTAATCGTCTTATTTTACTGACTATACTCAAATTACAATTCCCGTTATTATTTATGAAATGACACGAATTCAATATAATACATTTAGAGGAAATTTAAATTGAATATATTGAATTATATAAATATGTATGATCAAATTTTATATTTTATTAACTTTATAAGAATTTAGTATTCTACTCAAGCATACCTTGTGCTTTAGGGAAATTGGACTCAATACACTGCTTCTGAAATACAAGAAATGGCCAATCTACGTAGTATTAGTATCGTTTGGCGCCACTTAAATGTGACTTGTCACGTCACTGTTAGCGAGCTACCGTGCCTCATTGACTCTGAAATTGATTATGTCCTACCCCGGATACGTCGCAATTTGTAAGTGAACCTTTTAACAGACAAATGATCTCTAAAGCTTTGTGGTTTAAAATACATCTTCCTTTCGGGGTGAAAATATTCCTGCCCAAAGTGCGAAATATTTTGTTCGGATTTCGTTTTCTTGCTTTTGTTAATTTCAATCATATAATTTTAACTAATCCAATCCATTTAATATTATCAAAACGAATAGATGTTGAATAATATAATTATGCAATCATAATAGTTAAGTTTATTGGATAGTTGTGTAGTTATGAAAAAAAAAAGAAAACATGATTTTATGTAATGGTTAATTTATAACAATAACACAGAAAAAATCGAAACATTAAAATATGTTTGTTATAAATCGAAGAAAATATAAATTAAGCTCAAAATATCAAATTTAAATTTTGATGACTGGTTTGTTTATGATCAATGACCATAAACTCGTTTAATCGTAGATATCGGATATCTACTCGGTCAAGACTGTCAAACAACGAACCCATTTACAACACCAAAGATTTTATGCTATGTTGTATTGGTTACTCGATATCTACTTGATCATTTTACTAATTGCATTCCTATAAATAATTATGATCCATAAAAATGGCATCTGAACTGAACGTCTGGCTTTCTTGTTGCCTTCGCCAAATACACAACGTTTCAAAAATATTAAGTTTCACAAGATATATTATATTATTATGTATTATTTACTTGACATAGTATTATTAAAGACGATTTTCCCAACAACTATAATATAACATTTCACAAGGCGGTATTTTTAGTTTTCTTTATTTCTTTTGAGAATGAATGTTATGATATATTTAATAAAAAAAAAAAATAAAATAATACGTCATGTGGGTTTGCATGTTAAGTATGCAAAATTATTATTAATAGTTATTTCAATTCTCTTACAAAAAAAAAAAATTAAAACGTTATGAAGTGTTGTAGAAACTAGAAATACCACGCATGAATCATTAATAATAAAGAACTATACCTACAACTTTACCTATGTAACTATTGTTAACGTTATAATTCAATAATGATATGGCTTCATATGTATTTGCATTGAATAAAAACTATTTGACGACTTTAAAAATCTAAACAGCATAACTGGTTTGCATACATTCATTAGATTTCGTTTTCGACGCATAAAACAAATTATAGAGTATTCGCATTGAACGGTGGACTTAAATTATATTTTTCGTTGTCACAGCTACGTAATGAAAACATACATATAAAACGTAATGCACGTTTGTCAGTAGATACCTACGCTATTTTTTAGACAATTTTCGTGATACTACATAAAAAAAAAATAACCAAAAATTATTAGCCACATCAATTTCCGCGATTTCTCATCTCATATAACTTGGGGTTGAGGATGAAGGCTTGAATGTTCTCCATAAGCCCAAAAGCAGTGACAGATGACTTACAGTTTACGTGTGTGTAATACCAAAACTGATCACAAAACATAGTATACAGAATATTATACAGAACTCCTGAGTAGGGAAAGAATACGTGACCCTGAATATTAAACTTATTCTCGACCATCCTTTGTAAATCCGATAAAGATGAATTATAATATACATATTCCATAATATATAATATAATATGAAGATAGGGATTATTATTCGTATAAATAAAATCGAATCTTCCATTCCAATTTACAGATATATAAAATCGCATATATATTCCATCAACTTAACCAATATAATATGTCCAATACCTATATTATAATATATTATTTTATATAAATACAATATCATATATTTTACGTTCTATTGACCGATGTGCAAAATAAATGTCTATAATCTTGAATGAATATAGTCGTATACTGTAGGGAATATTTAACAGTGTTAGATGGACAACATTTTAAATATTAAATAAAAGTTTAATTGATATTTTAAGATGAATTTTATACCAACACAATTTAAATCACAATACTAGAAAGAAAAAGAAATATAGAATTCAAAAAATAAGGTAGTTTCACCATTTGAATTGAATTAAAAAAATAAATAATAATAATAAATTCATAAAAATATTTACATGGGATTGATTTAATTAAAATGTAAGCAACATTTTATTCAATTCTGCGTATTTGTAGTTTAATTTAAATATTTTCCGTTTACAATATTGTTATTTATATACTAACACCTGTAAAACTCCCATACACAGTATGCATCTAATTTTGTTGTTATCTCTGGCTGTAATTTTTTTTTATGATTTTGGAAATTAGTTTTTTTCAATAGAGAAATACATTTATTATTATTCAGAATATTTTTGGTCCACATAAACAAATATAAATTTTAGATTCAGAGTAGGGTGATGAATGTATTGATTTTACAATGAAATGTATTTTTTAATTTTTAATTTCAAATTCCTAGCAGACCGATGAATACATTAATTTTACTCTGAATTTTTTTTTAGTCTGTGTGCAGTGCGCACGAAAAAGCTGTTCTTATAGTAATTTAAGAATATTGTAAATAAAAGAGCATGATTTTTTTTAAAAGCATTTAAAGTTCAAATGTTTACAAAATTCGTCAAAATCACAAAAAATTCAAAATTGTTGCATAAGTAGTTAAATTTTAAGAACTAAATCTTGAAAATATAATACCAGGTTCCTCATAGTTTTTCTTAGATACTTAAAAATAAACCAACACAAATTTCTGGTGTATACATTTCAATTTCAAATATTTTTTGCAGGGACTTCAAACTTTACATTGCTGTGTGTAATATTATTTAACATAAACATTTGAATTTTTCAAAATACTTAGGTTGACTGTAATCTATTCATACCACGAAAATATTTAAAATGGTATGGACCAGCTAGTGTAATATTATATAAAACAAATTAGATACAATGATTGTGATTTGGTTAACATCAGCTGTTCAACGCACCCCGTGTACTACTAAATGAAATACAAAACAATACATTTTATATAAATTTATTAAAAAACCTATTAGAATGGCAGACCGTGTCCACTCAGAATTATTATTCTCGTATTGAGAATTTATTATATCTCATTGAATTCAAATTCAACACATCCATAACAGTGATCCACTCAATGTGAGTTACAATTGAAACTATACAGCGCAATGAGTTCTACGGTTTTTAAAGATGTGCTTAATAGCTCATTTTTCTACATTTTTAAAAAATGTAAGTAAACAGTTTATTTCCATTAAGTCCAAAATGTCCATACACTTGCTCAGAAGAAGTATCCATAGGTGAGTGAAATATATAATTAATATTCTAATAATGTGTAGGATTAATACTGCAAGGCACTATGTATTAAATTTATTTTAATAAATTTAGTACTTAACTAGCTTTAGTTTCTAGTCATTTAGTTTTAAGTCATCATAATTTTACTGTAGTTACAATAATATTATTCATGATTTTTAATATTTCCTTTCTAAATTACATTTTTAATTGATTTAAATGTAAATAATAAAAAAATTCATCGATTGTTTATTTATTATTATTATTATTATTATTTCAGTGCCTACCTATTATACTAACCAAATATAGTGATTATATATGAATTATTGTATACCTATATTATGTTTAGCCCTACTTATAATAAGTGATCTAACAAAATAAATATTTTAACAACTTAAATCCTTCTTTGTAGGTCAAAGCCTATGAACTATTATAAACTATAAGAGCTTCGTTGTTTAGGATTTAGATACTTATCGTATGTATTTAACTAATAAAACATATCATAAATGTATGTCTTATACAAAAATCCACGTAACATTAGCATATGTAATCTAAATAAAAACGTTGTTCATGTGTGGCTGGGTTTAAATGTTTAAATAATATTATACAAATTAAGTACATAAAAATATTATATGATTATTACAGAATTGTTTGAATAAATAAAGGAAATTTACAGTTTAATCATGATTAATAGAAGGATTTATCAAGGATGGTATTCGACCTTTTGGTCCTTCAATATCAAATATAACCAATTACTAATTTTTGGAATTTTTGATAAAACTTTAATACACACAATATTTTCTTAAATTTCAATGCTTTAATTATAATTTGAAATGCGGGGCCGAGCATGCTTGGTTAGGTTAGGCCGTTTAAGGAAAATATTAGGTAAATGCCCCCCCACCCCCATATATACTTTTAATCATAGTTAGAATTTTCTGGGAGTATTACTATAAAATATGAATTCAAACTCCTAAATATCAAGCACTGCACACAGCCGTCCTAAGTATATCTCATATAAAGATAACGTATTTCTACCCAAACACTCATTCTGATGTTCAAATTGTTGGGCTTGTAAATAATTTCCGGGAAATAAACAACGGTTATTATGGTTATCGTATAAACACAGCCGACCAAGGACGTATTATACTCAATGAGTGGCCGCCGTATGCTCCCAAAATTCCAAGCTGGAGTCATGTCGCGGTCCACTCACCACAGACCACTTATCTTGACCCAATTAATCCTGGATCTAGTTACCCTGCTCCCAGGAGAGCTTAGGATTGTCTTCGGGCCTGAGGCTTTCGCGGTCTGCTTGTTAATATAATCTTCAATTAAATTTATCTCTCTGTTGAAAATCGGCAACGATAACGCGGGGAAGTTCGTGTTTATCATTATGACAATTTTGTGGAATTATGAACGATCTGATAATTATATGAAAATCTATGGTTATTAATATTCTTCTTTTACCATTTTACAATACCATATTTTGTCAGTTGTTGTGTTATAAATTACTGGCATCGTGATAATATTCTCCGAACAATGGAAGAAGTCTCAGATAAACACTAAACATTTTAATCCTTCTAAGTTTGTATGAATCTATTTAGCTCATTATATTTTTATTAATGATAATGAAAATCGGCTTCAAATTTTTATGCTGAACGGTTGATATCTTTTTTCTTTAGACGAATTATTTATTTCATTATATAACTGGACTCTATGACATTACACCCCTTTTAATTCATAGCATGTTTTTAAGTTTTCAACAGATTAGAGTGAAATAAAACAATTTATAACAATTTATAAATTATAATACATAGGTAAAAGTTTGTTAATATAAAAATAAAACTTGTTAATGGTATATAATAAAAGGTGGGTAAGTTGATGCCACTCTGTTGTACAGTAAGTGACAAGTGGGTCACTGTAATGGATGGTGTTAAATTTGAATTTAATGATATAATATCATTGTATAAGAAAAACGATTCTGAGCGAAAACGGTCAATCAGCCTATGATATTACCAAGTATATTTGATGATATTATTGTGAATAAAGTAATTTATATATAACCTATTTACGTGGAGTCTTGTTTCAATTTTTAATCCTTAGCTATAAAAGTTGAACATTTTATAAATTGTTAACTACAAAATAATTATCAAATCGTAAATTTGATAAATTTTGTCAAAATTTGAACTTGAAATGATTATAAATAAAAACTGTGACTGAGGATTTTTAATATTTTTCAACTGCTATTGTGACATTATATCAGAAGCCTCGCATTCAATTTTCACGCTTTTTTACCCGACAAATAAAATTGTATTGATATTTATCGAAAAAAAAACTAAAAAAATTGAAAACTGACAATGTCCGTAAACAGCTCAAAACGAGTCAAATTATTTTCAAAATTTTATCGTATATAGAAAATGCTAATATAAACATTCAGTGAAATTTTCAAGTATTTACAGTCATTTGTTTTTGAGTTACACCACAAACCAAAATTGTTTTTCTCGAAAACAGATTTAGCGTAAAAGTTTCCGTTTTTTCTTAATTTTTCTTTTATTTTTCACGTCACTTTTGAAAACTACTGAGAAATTTTTACTTTTGACCTCCCAAAGTACCAACTAGATTCACTTTCCTATTAGAAAAGTTACTGTTGAAGAAAATCCAAGCACTTTTACTGTCCTAAAAGGTCATGACAGACACAAAAAAAAAAAATAAAAAAAAACACACATCATTGTAAAATCAATACATTTATCGCTTTGCTCAGAATCTAATATCATAAAACTCATAAAAGAGATTTGTATAGGTTACCGAACTATTTATAGCAACTGCTACCAGACATAGGCTTTTAATAGGTATGAAAAATACTAATGAGAATAATTTGTATTGCAGTATAAAATAACGTACCTACCTAGTTCATAAATATATTTGTCTAAATGTTTTTGATATGTTTAATTATTCAATAGTTGGATGAAATGTTATGTAGTTATGTCTAGTTTAACACAATATTTGTAAACAATTATATTTAAAACAAAATCAATGAGATTACTTCCGGTGTTTATAATGATGATCCAGTTCTCTGTATGCGGTTTATTTGTTACCCAATTCATCGAAAGATATAAATGTATACAACTATACAAGGAACTCAGCAGTGGCGTCGAACAAGGGTATCAACTGGGGAAAATTCCCCAGAATTAATTATATATGGGTGAGTCAGGTGGGTGGATGGGTGATATTCTCGTAATAAGTGATCAGTCATTAGTGGTGTTTAATATTTAAAGGCAGTATATCGTGATTATAATGCACTATTCGAGAGTAGCTAAACATTTTTAATAAGTAGGTGGGTCTAACACCATCATTTTTTTCCCATAACACGAAATATAGATCGGAACTCAGTATACCTACCAAGTATGTGTCGAGTATACCATGTACTACGTAATATTTGATTAGGTCACTGAAATGTATTTTAATTGGTAAACGGTAAATCATTGCATAATATGAACAACTTTTTGACCGAACCTAAACATTTTTATCAACACTACAAAAAAACAATACCAAAAAAAATTCTAAAATTTCAAATGACTATAAATATTTTGAAATTATAACTATGCATAGGAAATTATAATTTAAGTTCTAGTGGAATGTTTCAAGTTTCCACGAAAATTATGTTTTTAATACTAAAAAAATAAATAATTATTATATTAGGTTTGATTATCGAATGTCCTCTAAATTAGAACTTAAATCGGTCATATAAAATAACGTGGCTTTACGCTATTTTTTTATGTTAATTCCCAAAAATAAAACTTATGAGGAATCTTGTGTCACGTGTTCAAACATTTGGGTGATAAAATCAAAATATGTTGCTATATAATATATTCAATATGGATATGAGCAACATATGGGACAACTCCGTGGGCCCGGGGCTATGTCAACTTAATCTGAGAATTTCGAACAGATTAAAAAGAACTCAAAGAAATGAAAAAACATAATAAGTAAATTAATATACAGATTTGAAACAATTGATTTATTTTTTTAAATCCACTATAATATAATATTATATTATATTGTGTCACTGTATCATTAAAGGGAACACATTGAGACTAAAAATTCCTATAATATATTTTAGTGAACCTACGCAATAAAAAGAATCATCATACTTACGGTTTGTCTTATATAGTATGTACAATATTATACTTGTCAAATACACCCTGCCACTAATATTCAAATATAATTACCTGAAACATAAAAAAATTACATGATTTGAATTGGAATTTTACAATATAATACTTATTGAATAATTTATTTTATGAACTTAACATTTTTAATATTAACTTAATACATTTGTTGTGGTGGTACAATGGCAGATAACGTTTGTTAACTATTTATATGAATAGGTTTTACGCTATTTTTATTTTATGTATTCAATTTTACAGTAAGTCATGACACTAGCTATATTTTTTAAACCGTCGCATAATTGTGAACTAGTATGGAGTAAGAGTAAATCACTAAAGATAATTTATCAGTGTGCTATCACAACGTTTTATAAGAAAGTAATGGAAACGTTTGTAGATGTGCAGGCATCATCTATTGTAATTTTTATCGAGAGGTCTAATGAAGAGTGTAATTAGATATAAAGGCAGGCGAATTAGCAATTTAACTAGAAAATGTTGTATGTATATTTGAAGTATTCATCACCGATAATATTAAAAGTGATAACAACAAAGGCACACAAATGTGATGCATTTAGTTATTGAATTGTTTGTAGATTATATTATTATTGGTTTTAGTATTTTCAATAATATGATAATAAAATTGTATTATTTTAAAAATTGAATACGAAATTCGTAACGATGTACGTATAATATGATATGATATATTTTCAAAAAAATCTCCCACAGTGCCACCCCTCAAATCACCTTAAAGTTACCACCCCGGGCAATTGACCTGCCTTAAATGCGGCTCTACTCTGAGTTGAACATTAGAACAATGAATATTTTGGTTTTTCAATGTAATTTTTGTGTGAAGTATTTTAGAAACAGTGAATATTATGTTGATTTTTAACTTTAAGACTAATTTCTGGTAACCAATTGAGATGTGGTTGATACTTTGGGAGGTCACAACTTATAAGTCATTTGTAAAGCAATCTGAAATATAAGAATTTTTACGCAAAACAAGTTTTTGACCAGATTTTTTTTTATGTTTTAAATAATAACTGTAGGCATGTACTTAACATTTTTAACAAATATTCATATATTATGCAATTTTTTATTTCATTTGGTACCAACGACGCCGCAGCTATGGCTTTCTCTTTAGCATATTAGCAAAACTAGAAGAAAACGTAAGGATCTGATTTTTAAAATAATTTGCCTCTTTTAGTACTTTTAATAGATAATATTATATGATATTTTTTAGTTATTTCATATTTTATGTATGAAAAAATGTTTGAGTAAATATTATTTGGTTGTAATTCTAAATGCATTATTCATAGAGTCATGAAACTTTTCACCGCTACATAAAAATTATATACTTAACACAATGGTGATTTTCAAAGTTTTTGGATTCATTTTAAACTTATTTTACCTAACCACGAACCTATTCACACTGGTCTACTGTACGTTGGTATTGGCTTATAATTTAATAACAGCTGGTACCTAAATATTTTATTAAATAACATTATAATACATTTCTATACTACTATAGTACCTACTAGTATAATACTATATATTTTTTTGCATAAATCATTTCAATCCACCGCATTGGTGTATTGCTGATCAAAAAAAAAATTACTTATAGCAATATGAATATATAATAAAATATCCTTAGAAATATAGACTGACGGATCATCTCCTCTCAGAGTTGTTTTTCGTATGCCATGGCGTATCATTGAATTAAAATTTTAAATTTAACAACCTTTTAAAATTACATTGTTCTGAACGTCTTTATAACAATGCGTACATTTAATAGATATTTGCCACTATACAGCAGTGCGAGTTCCCTGATTTTTAGTACTAATAAATTACGTAATCTCACGATGTCGTACAGTCGGAATTTAGTGACTGTGCAAACTTATGCGGTTGTCGTAGGATCATAGGTAATATACTAATATATTATACTACAATATCTCAGAAGTCAGAACAAGATGTTGCAAATAAGTAATGTTGAGTTAAAATAATATTAGGTATCAAGCTTAAATATAAAGTGAATTTGACCAAAAAAAATACAAGTGAAATGCGGTTAAATAAGACTAAAGTCAAATAAATTCAAATGCTTTATAAAAAACTACAATAATTTTCTAATATTTAATTAATATAAGTTTAGAGATAATAATATGTATTTTGAGATATTTGATAGGACCTCGTGTTTCTATTGAGTTAAAAATCACTAACATTTTAATTTACAGTTTGCAATGTTTGTAACATATTCTGATCAGGAATCGGTGCAATAACAGTATTTTTTTTTCTACAAGTCCACATTTTAAATTACACTACACATTATAAACCTTTGTGTAAACAAAACATTTTATTTTCAAAGTTAACAAATTGTTCACAGTTAGGTAGGTACCTTTAGCAACTATATAGCAGAATGTTCAATTGAAAAGAAATATTAGAAGAAAATACTATCATTATTTTGAATTATTTGATTGTGAAACGACTTTATAGTTATATTTAAGTACTTAAATTGTTACATTTTCCCGAATACGGGCTATACAAGTCTTCCAGTCTATTTCCCTTTGACCAAATAACATCTGCGCCATGATACGTCTCAATCCTCTCACTACATAATGATCTTAAAATCGAAACAGTCTCTAAAACAGCTAAAAATTACAATAAACAATTCCACATCAGTTAATCTTACAAATCCATTGATTCCTAACTTAGCCAGTGAATTCTCGCTAAATTACCCCCCCCCCCACATCGATTAAAAAGACACTTGTGTCAAGATCTTCTGAATCCCGACCTGCATTAATTTAAACAAAAAAATTCTCTACCCTTCCCTCCTTACACCATTTCATATTATGTACCTTATATTAGCTATCAAATTTATTTATTGTATTGTATCTAAATATTACAAATTGCAAATACTCTATTTTATATAATAAAAAAAAAAAAAAAATGTTATAGCTAAAAACATACTATAAACAGTGCCGTTTCGTTTAAATTAATCATGAACATATATTAACGACTAAAATTGCTCAATTTTAAATTAAAACAAAGTCGGTCTATACAAAATGTAACCTAAATGTTTATATATGTATGAACCTTTGTACATCGAAGAGATAAATCAATAAAACGTGTATGAGTGATTTTCAAGTGTATCCTCTAGATGATATACTTGTGTATTATAGGTTCAAGTCATCAAATTTGACAGGTCACTTATTTTGAATCATTAAAGATTTAACAGTCTACATCTGTCATCCAAAATGCATGAATATTATTTTTTTTAATGATATAATAAGATATTTCAACGTAGTGATGTAAGGATAAAACTTTCAATGTGTAAGGCCGAAATAATCGTTATATTTACTTTAAAAAAAACACATTTAAAAACTTTTAATACAAAGTTAGGAGTATACAGTTTTCTAAGTACTATATTTATCTTCGATTTAACATGAGACATTTAAATATTTGAATAAAAAAAGACAACGTACACTCAGTATAAAAAATAAATATGGATGCTAACGCAGCAGAAGTCTCAATATTTCTTAGGTATATAAATATAAGCATTAAGGGTATTCTTAGATGTCAACAACATGAATTTAAAATTAATAACACCATAAAAAGAAAATGTAAATATTATACCTAATAGTTGGTGATCGAAAATATCATAAAACAATCATAATTTATAATAATTGAAGATTATAATTAGCCATAATAATAATGACAGTAAAGAGCAGTATATTTATCATTATAGCTAAATAGTATTTTACAATTGTATTATAATACCTTATCATCGAGGATTAACCTTTTTTTGGGATTAAAATATTATTATTTATATAATATAAATAGGTAAGTAATCAAAGACAAGAACTAAATATGTCAGGTTAAAAACCTAACCATAAGCTTCAACAAAAATTATCAAAATTTGTGTAAAAAATCTAATAATTTATGTGTTTGTGAAGTGTACTGTAATAACCTATGAAATAACTAAATAATGTACTAATCGTCTCAACCAATAATATTAATTAATACGTTTAAGATTCAAATGCGATAATTATTTATAACAATACAATTTCAAGAAATTTAGTTATTAAGAAAAATAACATTATATAGGCGATATTATGATAGTTAATGAGAATTTTTTAAAATATCAAAATTTATTTAACACTTATACTTGTATCAGTGACATCGTACAGAATTTGAATATTACTTTAACATTTATCTTGCAGTAGCTACTAAATCATAAAAATACTAATATTTTAAATATTGTAGATATTCAAGAAATTAGACATATTTTTTGCTATGTTAAGCTAACAAGTGACTGTTAAAAAAAATAACTCCTATTTATGTGATTACTTAAATAATTTAAATAGCGATTTCCATATAGTTATGTGTAGGCAACTGTGATCAATATAAACATACACAAATATAAGTTTACATATTATTTTATTTAACAAGCACAATCAAACACTAGTGATTGGATACAATATAAAAATAAGGCAGTAATGAATAAATTATGTTTGATTTTTGGTATCTCATGAATATAAGAAAGAATAATATAATACACATAACATCACATATATATATATATATCTATATATATATATACATTTTAGCAAATTAAAACCTAAGTACTTGTTATGCTATTGTATATATTGTTTTATTCATTATTTTTTTTTAATTTATAAAGATTTATACAATTACATACATAACATTTAAATACATTATTTATTATATAGTTCAACAATTCTCAATAGCTATGCACTTTTATTATACGATTTGCAACTATTTATTTAAAATAAGTATAAGTGATGTTTTCTATATATGTACCTGAAATCGAAAAATTCATATTTTTTATGGAAATTAAAATTGTGTGCATAGTATAAGCATATTAATTTCTATCATATTATTATGAATATTACATATTTTAGATTCTGAGCGGAGCGATGAATGTATTGATTTTACAATGATGTGTGTTTTTTTTTTTTTTTGTGTGTCTGTCATCACCTTTTAGGACAGTAAAAGTACTTGGATTTACTTCAATAGTAACTTTTCTGATAAGAAAGTGAATCTAGTTGGTACTTTGGGGGTTCAAAAGTAAAAATTTCCCTGTAGTTTTCAAAAGCGCCAAGAAAAACAAAAGAAAAATTAAGGAAAAACGGGAATTTTTACGCAAAATCTGTTTTCAAGAAAATCGATTTTTGTTTTTGGTACAACTCTAAAACAAATGACCGTAGGTACATGAAATTTTGACTGAATGTTTATATTAGCATTGTCTATACACCATAACATTTTGATTTATTTTGAGCTGTTTATGGACATTTTAAGTTTCCATTTTATTTAGTTTTCTTTTCTATAAATACCAATAAAATTTTATTTTTTGGGTAAAAAAGCTAGAAAATTTAATAGAAGGCTCCTAGGTTATTATTTCAAAGGCAGATGAAAAAAATTAAAAATCCTTAGTCACAGTTTTTATTTATAAGCATTTAAAGTTACAAGATTATCTGTAAGTTAAATCAAAAGTTTTATTAAAAAAAAAATGTCTGTAAGAAAGTCAAATTAATTTGTTTGAAATTTATATTTTTACAACATTTGATATTCACTCGATATCTCATGTAACGATTTTCTTATTTTGTTGTAATTAAAAAACGTAAGACTGTAGATACTTGAAATTTTACTGAATTTTCGTAATAGAATTAAATACATGATAAAATTTTGAAAATAATTTAACTCTTTTTGAGCTGTTTACGGACATAGTCAGTTTTCAATTTTTTTAGATTTTTTTTCAAACAAAATTTTATTTGTTTGATAAAAAGCGTGAAAATTTAATAAAAAGCTCCTGATAAATCGTTCTAATAGCAGTTGAAAAATATTAAAAATACATACGCACAATTTTTTTTTATAAGCATTTAAAGTTCAAATTTCGACAACATTTATCAAATTTATAATGTAATGATTATTTTGTAGTTAAAAATTTATAAAATGTTCAATTTTTATAGCTAAGGATTGAAAATTGAAAACAAGCCTCCACTTAATAGGTTATGTATAAATTACTTTATTCACAACAATATCATCAAATATACTTGGTAATATCATAGGCTGACTGACCGTTTTCGCTCAGAATCGTTTTTCTAATACAATGGAATTATATCATTGAATTCAAATTTAACACCATCCATTACAGTGACCTACTTGTAACCTACTGTACAGCAGAGCGACACTCTTTTTTTTATATATTAGTCTTGCAAACACTAGTAATACTTGTGCTATGCCTAATAATAGTCGGTTTATAGTATAACTATCTCAAGACTTAAACATGACTAATAATTAACTATGTAAACGATAAAATTTATGATAATTTCAAACAGCTTTAATACAGTGAATTTAATCTGAAATAAAACATGACATCAAAATATTATATGGAAAAATTTTTATCATCAATTGTCATAAACTTGGTGGTTTTTTTTACATAAAAGTGTACCTAAAAATGATAATGTTTATATTACTGTGATGGAAAAAGAAAAAATAACAACGTGCCAAAATAAAGTCTAGTAAGCAATGTCTATTAATAAAAAAAACTCTATTATAACTGTTCACATGAAAACTGTATTTTCATTTTATTTAAATGTTTATATAAATTTTCGTTCTAAATATTAAGAAGCACTATCAAAATTGCATACCATATTTAGAAATAATATAGTTACCATGTGCATAATATGTGTATACTTTCTCGTATTTATTTTGCATAAATGGAGAAGTTAATCAGAATATTATTTTGATGGAATATTTTGTTAAGTATTTCTGAATATACATTGTACAATAAACACAACCATTAGTTCTTATTGAGAAATAATCCTTCAAAAATATCAGACGAGTTTAATATTTGTATAGGTACTTAAAAGAGCAGTTTAATACACACTACGCATATGGTTTTTAAAATAGCTATTATTTCATAAAGTCAAAAACAGAGGTAAATCAATTGACTTAAGCATTATAAAATATACTGAATAATATATTGTTGTTAAGCTCAAATGTGAAGTGATATTAGTGCAGTATTATAAACTAACAAATATAAACATTATATTATAAATTAAATATTGTTTTTATTTTATTTTTTTGTTTCTTACTTAAAACTGATTAAACATATATTATTTATTTATAATTTTACGCTTTAATGCTCAGTACTGGTAGAAAACAATGAATGTCACGTTTCAACAAAACATAATAATTTATAGTATATTTAGAAGCATTTAATTCGGTTCTATCGTTGGTAAGTTTCTTTTGAATTCTAATAAATAAATGTATTGTTTCCAAATAACTAAAGTAAGAAGTACTAAGAACAATATTAACACAACTCTGAAGTATTTAGTTTTGGCAAATCAATAAATACAACTTCCAAATAATTAAGTTTATATTTTTATTATGAGTTGTAATCTAATAAGCTTTCTTTGATTTATAATTAACTAACTTAAAATACAAAGGACCATTTTAGATTAGCAAGTTCTTATTATTTAATGTATTATAATGTATACACAAAGAGCAGAACAAAAATAATGAACATTTATAAATTATAATTCAAGTTGGTGCATCGATAATGATTTAAAACACTGGTATATTTCAAATTTAATAATTCAATATTTAGAACCCTTTTTTAGTCTTGCAGATAATGCATGCAGAACGTACAACTTGATTGTGTCTTTACATTAACTATAAGGGCCATTCTTAACCAGCGAAATTCTACCGGTTAAGTGTCAATTAATTTTAACCGGACATTTTAAGAACGGCCCTTTGTCCTTCTTCCTTTCTTTTTGAAAAATATTAATTTACTTGGTAGCATAAGACATTTTTTATTTTTTGGATATAGGTAATAATGAAGTCACGAATTAGTAATATATTAACTGTTTTATTAAAAATACATGTTAGACCGTCTGTTTTTTAGCTTCGTCATTAATATTAAAACAATGAAATGGAAAATATACCTATACAAACTGATGAATTATATAAATATAGTGAGCTACTAATAAAGTATTTAACTTAATATTCATCAATACTAAACTACCTATCATCTTAAGAAAGTAAAATAAGCGTTAAAATTACGAATGTATATATGTGTATCATCTATTACACGAATGACAATACTTAGAAATTTATTTTTTTTAATATGCCTTTTAACATTAAACGGCCCGTTGCAATTTTGGATTTCCTTACATTCCTTGTTTAATGGGGTCTTAATTGTTACTACCATCAACGAACACTTGTGAATTTATCCAAGAACGCAGAAGCCTGTGGGATCTAATAGTATTTCGCGTTCTTAACCGTTTGTTTGCAACACTTTGTCTCAGTGAATCTCGCAAAAAGCTATCCTCGGGGAATTCCATCAATTCGCATGCTTTCTCGAAAAAATTTAAGTGGATTTGGTTTTGGCGTGCAGTTTTTTTCTCCGTTATTCATTCGGACAAACACAAAAACCTTTTTAACGTTCCTATTTATACTATAGTATAATATATTATTATGTACCAAGTGTTCGCGAAAACGTGCGTAGGTAATATGTATATTGTAGAAAAACATCAGTTCGGCGCCATGCCGAGTGGTGTGTGTGGTGAGTGGATATGCATAGATACGTTTCATGCATACGGGATAAAAGGACGACAGACATAATATTAAAGGGTTCACCTAACCGATAAATCTTTTAAAAAGTTTGATCGATAAGGGGCCGCGAATTCCACGCATGAACGACACGCGTGTTTGGTGCCTGCAAAGAAAATCTGGAAAACGTTTAACTTGCAAATGCCATCAAGGGTCGGTATGACCGAATGCAGCCAACGTAGGGTGGGACCCAAATACCGTACATCGTCCGTCCGTGGTACATAGTTGGCCCTGTGTAATCCAATAATGTGTGTAATTTCACTACTCTTTGGTCTGCGTACCTACTCCGTTTATTGGGACCATTATTAGAATAAGGTTCTCGAAAATACCAAAAGATAAATCACGAGCACCTACCTCTCGAGAATAATCGCTGCCAAAAAGAAAAACAACAAAGGTAGAGAACCATTGTAATACCATGCCGTCGTTGTTTACCACCAAACGACATTTAATTATACATTTTAAGCAGATATCCTTAATAGTTGCTTGGATCTAGAACGGATTCTGTGCTTACTTAAAATAAAGCTCCGCGCTACAACCGTTTAAATCAAGCACACTAGCCAATTAAAGTACCACTGAACAGTAACACGTTTCATATTGGAAATATTATATTATTTTAAATGAAAATAAAGTTCACTCAAACCATTCACAAAACTAAACGAAATACAATTCTTTTGGTTATTGGAAAAACTATCAACTGAATATGTGGGTATACAATATAAGTTTTTCTCGTTGAATGACTAGACAGTGAGCTTTCAATTAAAATTCACGAAATTAGTTCTAAATAATTTTTAATCATAACATTAAATTACATTTTAATAAGTCACAAATACATATTATCGTTGACTATAATCTGAATGCTGATGACTGAACGGTACTTTATAATATTAAGTTTTGTATTGCAAACCATAGGCACGTACTTTATTAAAGTGGGCATAATAATTTATAATTTGCATTATCATTTTCAGATACTGCTTTTTCCTTCTGGGAAATAGTTATTTATGGTTCATTGCTTTTCTTTCTTAGTTTTATATAATAATAAAAGTTTTAACAAGTAAAAAACTGTATTCATTTTTTCCTCTTAAACTATTATATTCATAATGGACAAATAGTTGTTTCTGGAAAATGAAAATTACGAGTTGCTGCTTTTGATGTCAATAGTATAGTTTTATAAATTGCTATAGTTTTGATGATTAAAATGTTAGAATGGCATTTTATTCTTGTATTAAATTTAATCAAACATTTAGAGCGCATTTATTTGACAGTGAAGTTTACACTATTTTCATAGACAAACGTTTTTTTTACAATCAATAACTAATATACGTACATAATAATAATAATATATATTTAGCAAACAAAACAAACGAAATAAAAGTTTAAAAACAGAACATTGATAACAGTTATAATTAATAATTAACTAGTAGTAGACATTTGTTTTGATATGTTTCTTATAGTTGTTAAAATTATCAAAATTAGTTGAATTGATATTATATTTATGAAGTAAAAGAATACCTTTAATTATTTGACTCTGTGTACCAAAATTAGTATGATTGCGTGGTAAAATTAAATTACAGTTGTTTTTTATTCATGTATTATAACAATAATGCATAAATATAATATAATATATCTGATACCTAACCACGAATATGTGATAAATCAGATTTTTCATGTTTTAAAAAACAGAAATAAATAAATAATTCTAAATAATTTATACATAAAACATGTACTATGTATGTTGTATATACATTATGCATAGGTAAATACATATTGTATTAAAACTTAGGTAAATCAAGTTGTTTGATAAATTCTTTGACAAGAGTTTTGATTTTATCATTTTTGTATTTATGAATTTTCTACCGTATATCCGTGTATTTATATATTATAATGCATTGGCTTATCCAAAAGATTATGTATTGACGTGTTTTTTTCCGTTTATTTTTATTATTTAAATACGTTTCATGCGTATTTTACGGCGATCATGATTTGAAAAATACATAATTCTCCCCGCTCTATTTTTCGCTTATACGTGACCATAATATTATGCCGTATGAGTATATGACGTGAATTAATTCGTCGATTTATACACATTAGTCGAAAAATTGAAGAATATTTCACAATGCTATGTTCAACATTAATGTGTACCAATTGCACATACCAAGAAATGTAGGCCGTTCACGATAAATCGATCATTAAAATAACAGTATTTATATTTAAAAACAACGTTTACTCAATATTTATCAAACTGAAATGCCACGTGTTAAATTAATTTTCATCCTAAAAAAACTCTAAATATTGGTATATGAATATTATTTGAAACATAACCTTGTTATCGAACTCTCAACCAACGAATCTTTATAATAATAAATTCACGAGAACATTATTTTAACAGAAATTACAGGCGTAAATGATATAAAAATCATATTGACTTAAAAATTATCTAATTATTATGTATGATAAAGTTCACTGTGTATAGTAAATAATAATACTTATTTTTCAATAAACTTAATATAATATGTACCTAATTTAAATAATTATGAATAGATAAGTGTACAACAAAAAAAATGTGTTAGGCACTTACACAATTAATTTGTATTTATAAATATAAAATGTAGAGGTATCTCAAAAACAGAGTAACAACCACTTGATGGGTGTGATATTAATTTAATATTCACAAAGACGGTTAATTTAGAAAAATTGCTACAGATAGGGCTAATTTATTTATACGCATAAATCATATTTTCAATAATTATACCATAACAAAATGTATATCTAATTGTATTTTATTTATTTTTTTCCAAAAATATGTATACACTTCGAATATTACAAAATATTCAACAATTTTTTTATAAAAAAGGTTTGAAATGAGTAAATGTTACAAAAGATAATATTTTGAGCATTTTTAATACATATTTTATAGTTTAAATGCATTTTAATGGTTCAAAGATGTTTATTTAAACTATTTCAAAAAATTAATGCACATTTAATTGTGAAATTATAATAGTTGATGCTATTTTATATATTCATGTATGTTATAATACTAATGTAATTAAGTCTTATGTTACTTTCAATTTATTTACTGGGCAAAATCTAGACGGAGTTGGTAGATGGTGAGTGGAGCTAGTAGGTAGAAAATCCATCTGATAAACAATGTTGTGTGAAGTAATTATGATGCAAAATAAATTGTATTATGGTAGGTACTAAATATAAAAATAATTATTTCTATATGCGTACCGTTTTATTTCGATCATTATTTCGTTTCATTAATTGTAATTTTAAACTTCACTCAAAATATATGATTCGAAGGTACCAATTTTTACAGGTACAACCATTTTATTTTTATAATATTTTAGGTAATGGTAAAACTGTCTTTTCGGAGTTTTTTTCCTAAAATTGTAATAAATAAATTATTTTATGCGCTACAGTGTGACTTTACAATCAAATAATACTGTTGTTAGGTATTTATACTATCAATTTATATATATCAATATTATGATATTAGACTTCGATATTAATACATACCCACAAGGGTCGGTAGCGTAAGGTCAGGTGCTTAGTTACCTGCACAAGGCCAAGGTTTATGTAAACTTCGTCCAAAAGTTACGTTCAGTCACTCTATGTCTCTATAGATCGGAATTCGGAAATTTACAAATTTTCCCTTTGAAATTGTTCAGGTACATCATTTATAACATAAAAGATAATGTTATATCCGCAGTGACAGTGCCATCTCAGTTTTAAAACATTTCATAAATGTATTGAAAAATATTATTATTTATGTAGGTATAATTCAACAATATTATTTTGTATTATTTTGCACGAGGCCTCGCAATTTGAAAAGCTGGCCCTGTATTATTATCCACGTATAATATATTTCATATTCTTATATATACGTAAGGACGTATCAATTATATTATAAATAAAGTTTTTATAATTTAGTAATCAACATAAAATTTCGTGGGAGCTGAAAAGAGATCGTGATATATATTAAAAAAAAAATTCAGCACGCTACTCAATATTTTTCATCTACAAAGAAAATGTATGAATGATAAAATAAATATGTTTTTTGTTTATAGGTAACCACGACAACGAAAATCTTACGAAAAATCAGTCAGAAAAATCGTATTGTCCAAAAACATATTTTAGTTAAAAAAAAATGTATTTCATTGTATTTTTTCAATGTTTGACTCCGTTGAATATTAACATAATATTATGCAATTTAGTTAAAAATAATATAATTCATTGTGATGTGTCTAATATGATATCTAGTAAATTTTATTTTAATACACTTTGGTTCAATTGGATGTAAAACTCTATTATAAGTGAAAACGTGCTTTATAAATTGTTTAATATTATACCTTTTATCATCTCAGTTAATTTTAATGTCCGTCTATATTTTTAAGGATAAGGACGTGTCATCGACTTTTTATTTATTGAAAACCTAAACAAGAATAACAGAATAATAATAAAGGTATCTTTGTCGTATAATCATAAAAATGCATTAGTTAATTATAATCATAAATAGTTATTCATTTTTAATAAAAGCTATTGACTACCACAAAAATTAACAAAAACATATTTTTATTTTTAGCGAATTTTGCAATTATTTTGCCAGCCTCTCGATCTTGTCGGATCGATTTGAAAAATCTAAAAATCAATTTGTAACTGTTTGAAATTGATATGTAAAATATTAGCATATTTTCTTGCTACGAATACCGATTACTTGCGACTAAATGAATATCAAATAATAGTAACAAGTTTCAACGTCTTGCAATGAATATCAATAAGTATTTGTAGCTAGTTCTTGCAAAAAATACTTGGAACTAGTATCTTAAAAAGACAACTTAAAAGTATATTGATTAATGTTTGTATAATGACATTATATTGTATTACTTATATATTTATATTTTATATTGTATTCTAGAATAATGACTTAGGACTCATTTACGATTTATTTATAGAATTTATATTAGTTTTAACTTTTAAATCATTCGGGACTTATAGCGACAGCTAGGACGTTACGCCAAAAATTTTCACTAGGGAAATATTGTACGAATGGAAGGCTGTTCTATTTTGACATTTATTATAATGTACATTTTTCGTCAATTTTAGAGTGGTTTTACTATGGTGTTTATTTTTTTTTATCCTGTATACAAAATTTCTACCAGAAAGAGGTCTTTGATTTCAACATACAATATCTTATATTTTAGCCAATTTGATCAAGATGGTACATACTTTAAAGAGGTCATTTTTCAATTTTTCAATTTTCTCAATAATTATTTAATCCCACGGAAAAAACTACCGACAAATTACAAAAAATCGCTAAAATGTGATTTTAATTTCTAACGCTCTGTTTATCACCATAGAAACGAATAAAAATAATAATATTATAATAATTTTATATAATTAATTAACTTACAGGTTAAAATATCTAGACCGACAAACCGTCTCCGCTTAGAATCGTTTTTCTTATAGGTACGATGATATTATATCGTTGAATTTAAGTTTAATACAATCCATGATACATTTACCCATTTTTAATCTACTGTACAGCAGTGCGAAATTCACTTACTCGTTTATATATATTTTTAAATGTGTCAAATATATTACATATATTATGGGTAAGTAATAACCTACATAGAAAATATTTCATTCGGCTTATTCGGGCTACACCATTGTTTATTGTAGTACCACTGTTATCAGTTATCACTGATGGAATGGAATCAATGGCACATCCAGTGTTTTAGTATTGCCCGAAAAAACTAAAATCAATTTTTTTTATATACTTTAATCTCTAAATATAATTTCCGAATTTCAATGCATTCATGAAATATTCAAACTAGTCCAATTGTAAAAATATTTGGTATTATACTACCATCATACTCCATAATTTTATTATAATCTGACATTGACATATTGTTATCTTGTTATCTTAAGGGCGTCGGGGCCGGTGCGTTTATAGTAAAAAACATGTCCTACTTAAATAACTTTCACGCCCTGTAAAACAGTCAGATTTGGTCAATTTTGTTTTTATTCAAACGAAGAAAATATTTTGCCGGGTTTAAAATGTATTTTTCTAGCGCTATTTAAAGTAAAATGAGAATTCGGGCTTTGTTCCGACCTGAAAAAAGTTCTCATATATCCAGACAACAATTTGTTGTCTAAAAATATTATCATAACATCACAGTAATATTATTCTTAAAAATAATATTATAATGTTATCATTAAAAAATGATATCTGGAATCTTTCAGAAAAAAAAATTTATTAAAATTAGACACATGTCAAAAAGGAATGAGAGTTATTCCCGTGAAATTATTTTTTTTTATATAAATACACCATATCAAATCCCCCCTCCCCACTCAAACATTATAAAATATATGTAAGTATTGGGCAGTAGATAAGCGAAAAAATATTTGAATTAAGGTAGCAAAGGAAATATAAATTATAAATTTCATAGAATTGTGGAAAATTGGACAACCCAGCAGCGACACCTTGAATATTTCATTATATTACACTAATAATAAATATAATATTGAATATGATATTAGTATACAAAATGAATGCTATAGATGTGACAAAAAATGTATCTATTGATATATATATTTCTTTGCTTTACAATATCATCAGTATACTTCTGTAATAAACACTTTTATTTCGTTTCACTTTGAGTTATGAAAAATTTTTCCACCAAGAAGCATGATATTTAAGAATTTGAGAACAAAATAAATATAATATTTTGCAAATATTTCTGAATTATTTTTTTTTTCAAACAAACTGTCAACCATCTGTATAATAATAATATACACAGTTATTGTGTTTATCATCTGAATAAAAATTATGATGTAAAAAAAGAATAAATATTTAATATATGATAGATACCTATATTAAAAATTTTAATGATCCATAAACGTCGTAAATTCCTAATACTCAATAAGGCTAGAAAAATATGTACCTATTTACGCATATTTGAATAGAAATTTAATTTTTGTTTTAAACTATTTTTATATATTCCTTAATAAATAATAATTATTATAAAAAGATATCTATGAAAATAATTGTTAATCGTTGGAAACAAAATCATTAATGATAAATGGAAAAATACATCATAAATACTATTATACTATAAACAAATGCTACTATGGAACTTATATTATTTATAATTTTATTTATTCTGTAGTAATAATTACAATTATTGTTGTTTTTATGTTTATTTATTATTCGAGAAATGTTACAATATTTCCTAATCATTTCCAAAAACTAAAATAAATCATAAATAATAAATAAATGTAATAATAATAATTTAAATGTTTTATTTACAATATTATAAGTAATAATGTTAATAATTACAGTACAGTTTAAAAAATGTCTAACAAACCTTTAAGGGCAACCATCTTTAGTACATAAATTCAAACAATTCGAAAACTATACTCTACCGAATTTGTATTTAAATAAGTCAATATTTTCAATAAAATCATCCATTTGATATTTTTCTGTAAAAAATATTGTTCTCATTACAGCGTGGATCACAACTTGTATCACAACAAAAAATACTTTAAAGGGCATAAGAAATCTAAACATTTTACTGCATAGCATTAAATTTAAGTTACTTCTAAATATCAAAAACAATGTTGAATTAATTCTTATTAAAAATACAAATTAGGGGCGAGCATTATTTCAGCACTTAATAAGCTGTAGAATGAAAAAAAATGTAATATTTTTAATGAAGGGTGTACTATGCCATTATACTCATTACTATGTGGAACAAATCTAGTTAAAAATCGCTACCTACCTAATAATATTCATAATATTATATAAACGCAACGACCTTTATTATAAATATAGCTAGATACTATAAAAGTAAGTAACTAATAATTTCAATTTCAATTATTAAGGTGTAACATAGCTTATACTTGATCAGAAATTATTAATTATTATCGATGAATAATTTATATACCTATGCATTGAATAATGAAATAATATGATTAAGTTTCTCAACAATTTTATTATTTTATTGCACAGTACTCGATAGACTAATTATTACACTTAGGTACCTATTTGGTATTATTATTATTTTAAATTGTAATCGTTCTACGTCTTATTTTCTATAAAGACAAATTCTGAGGCAACTATAAATTATAATTTAAATAAAATGCTTATTGTTCTGTTTGTTGATTACATTTATTTGTTTATATTAATTTCCTGTTTTTCTTCGATTTCTTGAAATGTGTTTTTAAGCTATTTGTCAAATCTAAATTATACCTTTCTGAATAATCATCTGTGTTCAGTTTTCAATCTACATCAGAACTTTATGAAAATAATTTTGTTTCACTCCTATTGAGCATGATCGATTTAATACATACCAAGGTAAGTAAATAGGTAAATACATACAAACTTGTTAAAGAAAAACATAAAAACATTAATATTTGTAAATCCGATATAATATTTATTGTTCACTTTATTTATGTAAAATAAATATTATAGTTATTGAATGTATTAGAAACAAAATATTAACCCAAAGGTACTGGACCTAGGCCCAAGGTTAGGTGGGTTAAAATATATTATATTAAAGTTAATTCAAAATATAATTACTCAATCCACGAATAAATTAAAAATTACCAAATTCTTAGGTTATGTACCTATACGTACTTGATAAAATATTGAATGGGTTTTTTTTCACTAATTTTTAAACTCATAAACTAAATCGAACTTCATAAACATAAAAAAAATAACTTCATAATAAAATGTATTTTGTTGCCAAAGTTTCAGAAAGTAAATATACGATGTAATGTGTACAAATTATTTATTTATTACTATCTGCTATCATTAATTTAATGTATGTACATATATAGAAGTATATACTTTGAGAAAAAAAAATGTTTTTCTAACTTTCACCGTAGTATATAACAACATTACAACAATATTAGTTTTGCTCGTGATATTTTATACAGGTACCAAATAGTTCAATAGTTGTATTTCTTACCGTTATTTACAACAGTTGTACACTTGTACAGTTGTACGAGCATTAAAAATAAGTATAATATACATAATATATCATATCAAATGATTATTATTTATAACTATGCTTACACCATTCAGACATGTTGTATTCATACATAATGTATTACATAATATGTATAAATATATATACATATATACGTATTTTATGTTAAGTTTACTCATAATCTTCAGTTGAACGCCCTTTAGATTTAGAATTTAGAATTTCAAAAGTATTTAGGATTCCATATAAAGTTTTTCGTTTGGAGAACACTTATTTTGACTTTATTATATATATATAGTATTTCAAGTATTTAACGGGTGTGAGAAACGAATTTATATCTCAGAATAATGATATATTGTACATGTATAGGTACTGCATTTATATCTAAGTTGCCTACACACAATAGCTAGTATAATAATATTATAATTATATGTCAAATATTCGTTTGAAAGTTTATTTTTCAACTCAGTTTTTGTTCAATATGCTACTGCTATAGGTATAGTCGGTGGACTTAAATTATTGTACTTTTAATATTCACGCACTGTACGTGCGTTCGGTTAATGCCCAAAAACACTGGAGCAGGGAAGAAGGTAGTGTATTTTGCAATGCAAAATTAATAACTGTAATCATGTGTACTATGTCCTTATGTTTCCCACGTACCTACACTCTATTTAATCCAACAAAAACGCGGAATTAGTATTCAAAATCAACAAATGGATTAGCGAGTATATAAATATTCAACTAATTCATGATGATACGAATTTCTAAAACTCAATGGTACATTCATTGAATAATTTAATTCAGGAAACCGTGACAAATGAATTTAATGCTATAAATATTATCGAATCATTGATACAAATTAATATTATAATTTTAGTTTGGACTGAACGTACATAATTTACGATCATTCATTTATCATGAATAAAATAAGAACTGATAAAATATATTATTATGTTTAAGACTTTTTTGATGAATACAACGTTATCCAAAAATGAAAATGTATCTATTAAAATGACAAAATAAACGAAAATTTCAAGTATCTTTGATTATATTTTTTTGAATGACAACTAAATAAGAAAATTGTTTTTTGAGAAATCTTTATTTCACCTGGGAAAATACAGTCGTAAAAATTTAAACTTATAATGCTCATAAAAATGTATGTGCATTTTTGTTTTTTCTCATAGGTAGGTAGAAAAACTACGAGGTATTAAATTTTCAAATCTTAGATAAGTATAGAAAGAACATTTTTATGTATTTATTACTACAAAATAATTTGTCCATTTTCACGATTTTAGACATTTTGACAATTTTTTTGCGATTCTTACGATTTAAATAGCTTTAAATAGCACATAAAGGGCCAACGTATTTTGAATATTATTGTATTTTGATATTGTGATGTTAATTTAAACATTTGGTGAACATTTCGGTTATTCGTTTTTGAGTTACATAAAAAAAAAACAAAATCGATTTCATCAAAAACTGGTATTGCGTAAAACTTTCTGACGTTTTTGAAAAATACATATTGAGAAATTTAATGTTAACCAATCAAAAGTACCAACTAGATAAAATGTTCCATCAGAAACCACCCTCAGAGTTGAAAATTAAAGCATTACATCGACTACTTATCGTGTATATACGATAGTCGATACGTATAGGTACATAAATAAAATATAAAAACACATATCGTTGAATAAATTAATTTGTTTATCGCTCCGATCAGAATCTAAAGGAATAACAATATCACTATATTGTATTCATTAACCTATATTATCCTCCTATCATAATATAGTAGTCTATTCTGATATCGAAACAAAATTGCTCGTGTTCTGAACAAACAAATGGAATGTATATGTAAAATGGTATTCATATATGCTATTCTAGAACATAATAACCATTAATAACGCGTTTCGGAATAATTCATTTGTTTTGTAACAGACCCTTGACACTTGTTTGTGCTTTTTATCTTCTTAATTACGTTTTTACCCACATTAATTATTATTCTTTAAACGTTTAGGACAATTTCATATAATTCGTATTGTGGTTATCGTGTTATACGATCAAAAGTAAAAATAAATTTAGTAGTCTAGCTGCTTAAAACAATTTATAGTAGCTTTAAACGAGTATATTTAAACTATTTTGTAAATAACATCCCTGAACATAATATGAACAATACAATTAACAATTTGTTTCAAACATATATTTTTTAATAACATTAAATGTATAAAAAAAATGTATTTATTTATTTATTTATTTATTTATTTATATCGAGTATACCTATTATAGTACTCTGCAGTATATTTTCTGTTACCAGTATTATCGATTTTATAAGATTGTTTAATACCTACAAAGAATAAGTGCATTAATGTTTTTTTTATTTACATGTAAACAATTAAATCATTTTGTGTCGGCGTTTAAAAATCGATGTAATATGATTCTGTTTAACATTAAATTGTAAACCATATAATTTTTAATAAAAACGAAAAGTGAATAGGTATACTATTTGTATTAATGTATTAATATAGAGGCCAATTGGAAAGTTATCCTGGTAATAGTATCTTTATAATATTCATAATCTATATTTTTCTTCGCGGACATCAAAATAAATTGTAAACAAAATATAACTTAACAACTTTTTAAGCCTTTACTGTAATAAATAATAATTTTTATCAAATAATAATACGTCATCATTAAAAACTCGGGCATAGATTTATATTACTTCAAAATATATTATGTACATACTATATTATGTATCTCGAAATTAACTATATATGGTTACGTATTGTAATATTATCGTATTATATTTATAGGGGAAATGTAATGTACCGTGATAATATAGTACAACAATAACGTTATTTAAAAAATAATACCATTTTTGTAAATATAATTTATGATTTATGTTTAACTGGAACGGTGTTAAAAATTATGTAGAGAACAATGCGATAAATCAATGAAGAAACAACATAAAATAACTTTTTTGTAAGATAGAAAGTACTTTCTTTAGCAATTAAACCATTTTCATATTTCTAACAAAACAATAAAACAATTTAAACTATTTTATTTTCATACCAGCGAAATCATACTCGTGGAATTAAATTTGGTTTATCTGTCCTGTCGCCTGTGGTTATCATTGTGTTAAATAAATTTGGAACTTTAGAAGATGATTTGAGCACGAATTTCCAGTTGGCATAATAACTGACTTACCAGTGTTTCCTTCGACTATAACCACCGTAAATTAATTTATACAAACCCTAAATACATCGGCTATTATTCCCCAGTCCCTAAAACAGCTGAACTGTACGTTTTGTAATTATTATTAAAGTAATGAGTATTTCAATCGCCGAAGTCCTATACTAAAATAGTTTAAGAGCACATTAAAATAGATTACGAATTCAATTATAAAACTAGGTGGAAGTAGTGCGAGCAAAAAATATGTAATTATGCGCCATGACTCATAAGTAGATACTATTATTGTACAAATATAACTAATATGATACCTAGTACTACACTCGACTGAAAAAAACGTTTTATAATATGTTTAATATATTTAAATAATTCAGAATTCTGGGCAACAATTCCAAATAAACTGGAAAAAATTGGCATCGTGACCAGTAAAGTTCTGTGGGTTATGGGTTTAGGTATTATTACCTATTTTTCAATACACTTTATATTTTCCCTCTTACATGAATAGTTAATTAATTGTTATTCACTCAACAGGTACTTGCATATAAGTTTGGAATATCATTTTTTTATTAGTTTATAACCCACGTATTCATTTTTTTAGAATTCTAAAAAAAAAAAAAAACTATTTTTCAATTTAATGAATTAAACAACTTTATGAATTAAATATACGAGTAAATGTGTTGAACTTTTACTTTCAGTTTACTAACTAAAGTAAAAGATAGTGTATAAATAACTATGTGTAACATCTTTTTATAATGCACAACAATGAACTTTAAATTTATCAAATATTTTCATTAATTTACTTTTATGAATTACCTATGTAAAATAGTAGGCGTTTTCGTGACACTAAATACGCAATATACAAAAACAATAAATCAAAACTATTACTGTTATTAAATAAAATAATGACAGAATGGTAGGTTAATGCTCATAGGTGTGAAGTGTCTGACAACTGTGATTGATGATAAACGATTGAAGGTTTAGTATTGTCACCACTCAACACAACCGTCACAAATATATAAGCAAGACAATGGCAGAGAGATTATTAATTGATTGTTGACGTTGGTCAATAAAATAAAATTAAAGCCCTATATAGCAGCGCCCTGGTATGCTAACTATAAAAACAATATTATGCCATACGATAATATTATAATAATACAAAAGTTTATTTAAATGTATCAGTATTAATAATTATTGTATACCAATAATATTATAACAATACAATAGTTTATTTAAATGTATCAGTATTAATAATTATTGTATACCAATAATATTATAATAATACAAAAGTTTATTTAAATGTATCAGTATTAATAATTATTGTATACCAATAATATTATAATAATACAATAGTTTATTTAAATGTATCAGTATTAATAATTATTTTAGGTATACAATAACTATAATATATAAATACTTAAAATAAATATTATGTATGCTGATGTAACCCGTATAGGTATAGGTAGTTGGTTTTCCAAATAATGAACAATATATTATTTTAATCTGATTGATAAGAAAACTCGTTTAAAAATCATACATTCGTTTTGGCTTGTTGTAATAAATGGAAATTAAATCCTTATATTTAAAATAACTGCGGGATATTATGCAAGTAGGTACAAGTTGAGATAAAAATCTTATCAGGATTTTATGAACCATACCCTGAATAACGGATCAATGTATTTCGTTACGAATACCAAACATAATACAGAAACATTTTTTACAATTTAGAATTATTATTTTTATTTATTTATTATTTTAATGTTTAACTCGTAATCATTTTAACTATTTTTTAAAAGTAATTTACAATCTACACTGGTAATTAAACCTCACATCAATGCACATTCCATATTTCCAACGATGTACGGGAGTCGGGAGATAGATAATTGATCAAACGGCAAGGATCATTTTATTATTATTATTATTATTTGTAAACATATTCCATTGGGAATTTAAAGTTTCCATGAGGAATATTTTAATATTATTATTTTCGATAGCAATAAATATGTTATTTGGAAATACGCAAAATCGTTAACACCTTTATGTTCAGTAAATCTTTATTTATTCGGGTTCGGGATACTTAAATTTAAGTATTTATACATATAATATTCTCACTGTATATATCTTATATACACTATGCATAGGTACTCGTATACGAATGTATATGATCTAAATGTGTATCTGAATATGATCTAAATGCATATCGTCGGTTACAAAATATGTAAATTCCAAAATTCTATCACGAATAAGATTCAGGAATAAGGGAGTTAGGAGATGATATTACCTATAATATATTTTTACGTTTTATCGTATTTAAAAAAAAATATGAAATATATTTTGTTATGCAAGCTAAGTACACAATAGACTAAGTACATCGTATATTATTATGTGCACTACATGTAAAATAAACCTTTAATAATTCAAGCATAATAGTATACGATTGTCAATACCAATGAAACTATATGTAAAACAACTCTACACGCATATGTATAAGATCTAAGTTACGTTTATTGAAAACTATTAAAAACAATATTATGAACTATAAAAATTAACTGTTGGTATTTAACGTTGGCGATTTCCAAATATTATATTTTATCTCTGAACAAATTGTTAAAAGTTTAAAAATACAAATCTGAGATAACGATCGCCGCCGTTAGTTGACAAAATAAATTACTTTCCCAATCCAATTCGACGAATTAAATGAAATAAAAAATATATATATACATATATATTAGTATGATAATATGTTTATTCGATTTATTATAATCTGTCGGAAGTAACGCAGTAATTTTACTTTTCAATGCGAAATCCAAATTAATGTGAGCAGAATAATAAAAAAAAAAAACAACAACAAACAAACAAACAAAAATAAGAGAAAAACAAACATCATTCTGCGCAGGGTTTCGTATAAAACGCATTTGCTGCTTGTATTTGGACAGCAAGGTACATAAAGATATTGTTGGATGTAATTTATAAGATAATGAAGTAGTCGTGTACGTATCTGTGTGTGTGTGTGTGTGTGTGTGTGTGTGTGTGTGTGTGTGTAGTGTGTGTGTGTGTGCGTGTGTGTGTTTAGGTGTGTGTGTGTGTATAATTATATACCCACCCTACCAGAGAAACATTTAATAATGTTCGCTCTCTCTCGCTAAAGCGCCGTGCCGTTTATTTTTTCAGCCACGTTCTCTCTGCAGCGCCTTAGAACGACGCCGCCGCGCCGTACTGTGTGCGTTTGCCAAACAGATCGTACCGAGCGCATCGGATAACGATGGCGGCGGCGGCGGCGGCGAACAACAACTGAACGGGCGGCGGTTTCGTCTCCACGCCGACCTTTCCAGGTGCACCCCAAAACTGGGCCGTTCGGTTCGCTCGACTGCGCGTTAATGGGAGGTACACTCGCCAGCTATATAATATTATGTGATATTATTATTATAGGTGACTGCAGTCTAACAAGAGATTCGCGTCGGGTGCGTGCAAGCGATAGATAATGATAATAATATCATTGTCAAGTGCGCCGCCGCGCAGGCGACACACGAAACATTGGCCTTCGACGACGGTGGAAAAAATAAAACCGATCGACACATAACAATATATACCCAACAATGACAATAATATATTGTATTATAAAGCGTATTATTAGGTCTCGCAAATAATAAGATATTATATTATATTCAAATACGAGGCGTCTTGGCGCCGTTATCGGCTATAATATCGCCGTCGCGATAATAATAGGACTCCGCCGAGTTTCCGGCAAATGTATCGCTGTCGGTATAGGTACCCATACGACGTATCTGTTTCCGTCGTTTCAACAATCGTTACGGCCAAAGGTGAACGGAAATGCCGCCGGAAAGCGATATTTCCATTAGGTTTTTGGCACGCATAACATTATATTTTCGACTACACATCCGTTGATAGTGTATTTTATTTTGACGTTTTGGCGGAACGTTCGTATTATATTATACGTATAATGTATGCACCTACGTATAGCTTAACCCGCCGGCGTGGTTTATATACAGAGACGAGAAGCGACGCGGGTACCCACCCTACCGATCAAACCGAATCCTTTTTTAACCAAAACAACTTTCCAAAGATATTATAACATATAAACACGGTTTTCAGACGACATTATCGACGTTACATGGTCGGTCGTTATAGTTATAATAATATCATAATATATTACACTGCGCGCGATCGTGATTGATGAGCACCGAAAACGATGCTAAATGTATAAATAAATGAATAATCCATGATAAAACACGAAATCATCACAGAATTTTATTTATTTCGTTTTATTTGATATTATTGTTATTTCGTATGGACGCGTTTGTAAGGTGAAGAAATAACCGATATTTATGATAGTATTTACCACTCCGTGTCAAAATACTGTAACGTGCGATGAAATAAATCATAATGATCGCTACATAAAAAATCATGTGATTCGTTTATTACTGTTGCAATAAAATGAAGACTGACATTTCAATCAACTTTGTCGAGGTCGATGAGTGTGTCCGTTTTACATCTCGCGCCAGGTTCCCCTGATATTCCAAACAGATATGAGCATCAGCTGATAACGACGCCGTTGAATTTCCATCACAAAGCAACCTTATAGGATCGTCCCACGGGGTTATTTCAAGATGAAATAAAATTCAATCGCGTGCTACGATTACAAAAAGCTCGTTGACATAGTTCCAGGAATGGAAATCGTTTGATTCTTTCGGCGGGATTTATTTATTTAAATTTACGGATTTCGAGTTACAATGCACACCCCAAGTTGGTCAAACAAAGTCCCTCGTTAGATTGCACATGATATTTTACTTCAAAAATATGAAAAAAAATTTAAATAAGTTCCGTTCCTTTTTCAAAATGAATTAATATAGATGGATCTCAAAAAGATAAAATAATGCTATTTTCCAAAAAACTTAAGCATTATAACAATACAACGATAGATTTTACTTTTTAAAGTTTATTAAAAAAAAAAAAACTTCTATTGTAATAATTAAAACTTTTCCAAGAAAATAATATTTTAGTTTTAATTTCAAATAACTCGTATAATTGTTCAATGTTGAGTCACTACATTCTATGAAAACTTGAAGGTTTCAATATCACATAAATATTATGAAAAATAAGTATATTAATTTACTTATTTACTTACACGCGCATAAAACTGTTATTAATATACAATTTTTAACAAACACATCTAATAGAATTCATAACTTTCCACATAAATAATTATTTAGTTTTAGTTTTTGGTTAGTTCATTTAAACCCTTACTTCAGAGTGGCGTTAAATAACTATATCGATTCCCTTCTCATAAACTAATAATAATAATATATTATGTGAAATAATTAAATTTTTAATAGTTTCTACTTAATCACGTTTTTATCTGAAACGTTATTGATATTTATTACAATTAATGTAAGAATATAAATCTTTCTACATAATTAATTTTTTGTCATGAAATATTTAATATGCATTTGGATTATCTCTGAAGTTAAGACTGTCCATTAATTGTTTAATGTGTATAAATTCCAAGCGTCAAAACAACGCAGATCCGTAATTTTTTGTTAGCCCGAAAATAAAACCAGAAGTTTAATTTTCGGCTCATTTGAGTTTATAGCACCATAATTTATGAAAAAGAAGATAATCGCTGAAGGATAAAATATATGCCTAAAACGTTTTGATATCCCGAAACATAAAAGTGAGTACAGTATATTTTTATTAACAAATGTATTCAACTAATGTGACAATTTGTCTTTGCGATATGCATCACGAAATACGTTCGATTTTTTAGAAGTTTTTTCGCTTAAATAATATATACAACACCTTATAATGGATATTTATTGATGTCGGGTATTAATAATGTATTATAACAGCAAATAAATATAAACTTAGAGCTTAACCATAGTGCATAAAAATGTACTGCTATTTTTTTCATGAACTATAGGTACTGCAATATCATTGGTTAAATAATCGCATAGATACCGACCCGTGTGATAATCATTAATCCAACTTTGACTGATGCTTATAGCTTTTTATGTTTTTAAACGCGTCGTAAACTATTTAGGTACTTACAAAAAGTTTCTAATTGACTTTCAGAGATGAAAAGTGAGCTAAAGACCTTTTAAAATGAGAATAAAATGTCTGCGTTTAATTTTGCTCAAATTCAAATGAAAGAGTGTAAATATCTTCTGATCTCTCAACTTCTATAGTAATTGCCTTTTCGGTTACGCACAGCAGATGTGCAATGGAGATGGTATACACTCCTTGCAAATATACTGTGTACGAGTTAACAATTTGTCTGAAATACATGACTTAACAAATAGTTTGTGTTTTAAAACAAATCGAGTGAAATAACAAACATCACGGATCGCGACTACTATAATATGGGCACTACGAAATATGGGAAAAAAATTTGAACATTTTGAAACAAATATTAAGTCGAGCTACATTGACATCACGTTAAAAATAATTATATGTCACGTTCTTATAATTTTTGGGAAAAACGCTGTCATCGTATTAGCACGTTTGAAAGCATTGTTGGTTTAATGCATGTCTCATAACGACTGGACTTATACAAACTTCATATTCATCTCTTGAAATAATTGGCAGTCATGTTATAAGTTATTCTACTGCAGACAATATATAAACGACTGTTGTGTAATCTCAGCGATATTATTCGCATTATAAATTTGTTCAACTGGGACTAATATATGGTCGTGTATGCAATAAAACTAATGTTATACACTATTGTATATTATGTTTACATCCATAAATTAATACGATAATTTTAAATAAAATTAGTTTTCGACATATAAAAATGTTCCTTAAAGATTAAACATGCCTAGATTCACAATCAATAGCTTGGAACGGTCTGTATAGGTGGTACTACAACTAGGTGTAAGATATGTAGTGGTTATATTTTTTTTTACAGAAATACTTTTATACCATACTAAATAGTATATACTCGTTTAGTACTTAATCAAATATAAACGTACAATATCGATGAACTATTTTATGAAGACCTATAATTGTATTTTATATTTTTTATTATTCGATTTTTCTGAGAACCATAAAAAATACACACGATCGCAAACATATTTATAACTGAATTAATAGTTTAAGAACAAACTCCATTAAAACCATACAAGTTATGAAACTTAGGTAGGTACATATGGCATATTTTATTAAGTTTCAATGAATTTATAATATATTATAATGGGTTCGATTTAAATTTATATTAATTAAAATAACTAACGTAGGAAAATCAAAATTATATGAGTAAACTCAACTAATTTTTTCTATGAATTTTAGTTTTTTTTTTTTTTAATTTTCTCTACTACATTATTACTTGGAAGCAAATTCAAATGAATTTTCATTATTAAACTATTAATTTCACTCCTATGATTTTGTGATATATTTATTTCGCAAACCACCAATGAAAATTCCAAGACATACATTAAACTTTGCCACAATAAAACAAACGTATTTCCTTGCGATTCTTACTAATTCAAAATATCAAAACAAGGGCCTTAAATAGGCGTTCCTGAGATAACTGTAGCGTATTATACTTTTGCATAATACATACTGTTGTATGACAATATGACGTACCGTTTTATGCACTTTCAACAATAAATTATAAAAACACAAGATGCGATGATAAAGTTTATAACGATGGTGGTAAAAACAAGTTATCAAACCTAAAAACTATGATATGAATACCATAATGTGGTACTTAATTTGTTGGTTCAGATAAAATCCATTGCTGTTAATGAAATATTATAAAAAAGTATTTTAAAAATCACTTCAGCAAATAAAAAAATATAGGTAGGTACCTGTAGTTATCTAATAAATTAATTAAATAATGCAATATGTATTTATACAATAACACATCATACAGTATTAAAGATTTCATTTAATTATTATATTTATTAAATTATGTTAAATTAGATTCTATGCATATACATATTATACAATCTATCATCGTAAATCGTAATTATCAAACATTATGCTATGAACATAGTTTCAGGATTAATACATTATAACATAGAAGCCATTTAAGCGGGTAAACTCGTATTAAAGTGATATAGAGTAGGTCATTGTAATGAGTGTGCTAAATTTGAATTCAATTAATCATTGCATAATATGAAACACGACTCTTAGCGAAGACTGTCGACCACCTATATATCTAGGGACATTCTCTTATATTATATTTATATTGTTGTTAATATTGTATATTTTTATTATTAGTTATATGGTAGGTTGAATTAATTTTCTCTAATAACAAAACACATATGGATATAAAAACCAAATAGTTATAAAGTGATTTATTATTATATTATTTCAAATAAAATTACAAGTTATTATTAAATGATAAGTTAATGCTACCATAGTACCATACCGTAGATCAGTTAATAGGTTCGTGGTTATGGGTAAACGGTTTAAAATTAATTTGAATATTTTGAAAATATATTTATGTTAGTAAATAATATTATACACAGTGCCAAAATTGTCAAGTTTCAATTCCCACGAATAATATTTGAATACAAAATGCCTATAAAAAAATGATGCATTTATATTTTTAAAATTTTTATTTTCTTTAAGAACAACATATGAGAAACCGTTTATTAAATGAGCAAGCCTGGCTGCACAAATTGAAAATTATTTTTTCTGAAAAAAATTAGTCTTACTTTTGAACCTCCAAAGACCCAATAAGATCCAATTTTCTACCTGAAACCACCTTCAACGTTGAAAATCAAAGAATTTTTACAGCTTCTAAAAGTACTGCTAAACACATAAAAAAAAACATTGAAAAACCAATACTTTCATCGCTTCACTCAGAAACTTATAATAATTATTACTATGCTAGGTATTTGTTTAGGTAATGAATAACCTCTTAATAAATTCCAAATGTATACACACGATATTATATTTTATTTCATTATTTGTTTATTACATTTACTTCAATAGATATTTTATATGATTTCAGATGTTTTAAACATTTGGTCTTTGCTTAAGGCACCCGGTGCTGATGCCATTTTATCCTCGAAAATACACTCTACGGGAATAACGATACCACCTTGTAGAATCAACCAAATTCCATAGTTTTTTTAATTGCTAGAGGGGAATATTCTACAGCCCGCATCGATCTCTGTTTTTCAATATTTTATTCTCAAAATTTATAATATGCCTAAAAAATACAAGATAAAAAGCATTTTTTTACAGTTTTTTTAATACAACTATTTGAAATAAAATACAAAATCAAGATAGATGCGGGATGTAGGAAGTCTTCTTCTTTCAGATAAAAAAATAGTCCTCAAAATCCGACAATTCTACACAGCTTGAGAGTTATTCTCGTAAAGTCGTTTTTTTTTTATATAATACACCCTATCAACCCCCCCCCCCTAATAGGTATCGGGTAGTAGATGAGTGCAAAAGTCTTATAATTGAGGAGGCAACTAAAATATAAAATTGTATTGATTGTGGAGAACTTGAAAAGCTGGCACCGGAACTCTGAAATAAAATTTATTATTTACATTGAAACTGAAAAGTATCAAAAAAAAAAAAAAAAATACAAGAGTTGAGAATGCCAGAATAATTAAATGAATTTGAAAAACGGCTGAATTTGAATTAATATTCTGATAAAAGAAGCACTTCTAGCTCATTGTTATGAAATTATAGACTAAAAAATAACTAATAGTTAATAACCCTGGGTGTTAACGGTATTTTCATATTAATTTATATACAAGGGATCGTGTATAGCAGAAAAGTAACACGGCCAGCGACAAGCGACTTTGCAACACCAAATTATGAATTATTATTGATAAATTATCAACCTGTTATCGACGTTTCAATAATAGCTATCAACTAATCATCTTCAATATGTACGTATTTCAGAGTGGATTTGTTTTCTAGTATAGTACTTGTACTGAAGCAAATGGAAACAGGGAATTTCGAACAATTTTAGTTTACAGTTAAGTTTTTGTTGTAACTCAGGAAATTACAGCCAGAACGTTCAAAAAGGTGAAACAAGTTTGGAGAATGTGGATTATCGAAATCACAAGTTTCCAGGCGTCACAAAGAACTTTTAGACGGACGTGAAGTGTTGAAGATGTAGCATTTCCTTAGTTTTATAGGTTCTATTTTCAACCGATTTTAGACCGTGTGAACTTTCGACGAAATAAAAAAAAAAAAACCTTAATTCGTAATATTTACTAGCTAGAATCAATTCCAATGGAGGAGAATTGCTTAAGACAATGGATGCAGCGTCTTCGTCAGTGTGTAGCTTCAGAAGGAAACTACCTACTTTATAGGAATTATTATTTATTTAAATAAACTTAAATGTTTATATTATAAATAGTGACATAAATATTTTGCGGCACAACTTCGTATATAGTATAAACATTATAAATTAAATTATTCATACATAATATTGAGAGCCATCAATATGTATTATGTTTTTTTAATTTTTTTATTTTTATTAGTTAGGTAGTTGTATTATGTTCATATAATTTTCCAAATCAATCAATTTATACATATACATAGGACATCGAATTTATCATATAATATATTTTCAATACTTCTAAGTATAAACCAATTTAGTTAATTTTTAACTGTGCTAAATTAAAATTAAAATTATTGTCATAAAAATATTAATAGTTGATTATTGATTTTCTGTTGGAGGCAAATTACCAATTTTACATTATATTCAGTTAAACTATATTATTATTATTATAGTTTCGGTGTTATTCTAGGATTTATTATAACCATGTAAACTGTGATGAATGCTTGCACCTATTTAATTGTTTGTATATACCTACTCAAACCATATTCGTTGTAATTTATTGTTTTATGTAAAACTTAAATATTATATGATATTCAAATAAAGCATAAATCAACTAAATTTATTCTAGTATTTAAGGTGATTATATAGCAAATACGTGCATTGGCCATTTACTATAAATAAATAATGATTAGCTGTTAATCAGTTGGTTTCCATCTTAGAATCAGAGTAAAATTCTAATGGAATTTGAATAAAATAACAAATATCAGATATAACTAAATTTAATGAGCTTAAATTAATAAATGAATGTTATTTATATTTTCGTATTTAAGATTTTTAGTCCAAAAGCAAAGCACTAACAATTAATATGGAGTAATAATTTAAAATGTTATTATTAGTGACATCCAAAATTAATCAAAATATTATGTAGGTACAGTTTGTCCAATATGATCTTAAATAAAAATATAGTTATATATTTTGTAAATACAAATCGGTAGAACTAATAGCTTGCATAAATCTACAAAATAAACAAGTACATAGTTAATGGTTTTGATGAAAATAACACTGGTTTTCTTGCAATTTACACTTTTTAAAAGTACTTTGTGAATTCATTGGTGAATACACATTCAACCCATCATTATCAAAACCATTCAATATAAAACCATTAGATTCCTCTTACTGCGACAAATCTGAATTGTACTTATGTGTAAAATATTTTTTTTAAAATATCCTAAGATAGAATTTTCAATCTACTACCGACTGTATATAGTTTGAATGGATGTACTCAGAAATGGGCTCTGAAGAGACGTGTAAAAGAAAAAGAAAAAAAGGAAAACTAATTGCGAGTCTTCAAACATTTGTTTTGTTTTTAATTATAAAAAATTTTAAATCAGCATTTGGCAAGCTGTTCACAACTATACTTATTACTTTCCTACATCTTAATTACACTTTAACTGTCTTTCTTCCTAATTAAAGAAAAAAAAACAATAAAGAGTACACTTTTTTTTGTATTTATAAGAAAAGAACCAACATTACGTTACTAAAAATTCCCATTATGTTTAGTAGAATAATAATTAGTACTAAGCAATCAATTATAAAATACATTGGTGTTTATTTAATTTTAACATCGCAATACATCATTTTTTTTTTTACCTTGATTATAATATTATTTATAATTTAATTTGTTGAAAATATGAAATAGTTTTATTCTTTATATTTTTAATATTGTAATATGCTGTAAGGTTTATTAATTTCATCTGAATTTCATAAATTTTGTTTTAATTTTTATTTCATTATGCTGTTTTTGAATACCAAAAGCATTTATTTTTGTATAATTTTGTAACATATAGGTAAAATGTTTGCAACAAATTTTAACAATTTTGTAACAAAATGCGTGTACACCTACTGATTTTATGACCAATTATTATACTGAATCATAATATAAATATGTTTTTTGCAGATATATTATACTGTTGCATCGACGGTTCTAAATATTATATTAACACTTTCAGCCGAGAAGTGAATTACTACTTATAGAAGAAAATGTTAATTTATGGCTCTAACTTTGCTGTTTCCTTTTCGACTCGTAATGCGTAGCACGTAGGTAATAAGTATATAGGTACTAAATATAATGTATATAAATCAAAACCATTCACAAACTAAATATTATTCCTAGGTACTACTGAATTTCAGTGTTTTACAAGAGCTTTTGTTTAACAATGTGGATTAGAATTGGTAGGTAACAACGTTGAACCATTAGATTAATATTCAAAATAAATAGTTCATTAAATCAACATAGGATTATGAAAATTTCGTCACTTTTGCATTAGTGTTTTTGACAACTAAATACACATTTTTACGAGTACACACATTGTTTAATACTGATCTAAGAACAATTCATATTTTACTGTCTCTTCAGCATTACATTATATTATTTTATTACAACAATTAAAGAGTACTTATTTATTTTTTATAATTACATTAAAAACTTGCAATAAGTAAATCGTATTTCATAACGACGTATAAAGTAATGTAATAAAGTTATAAATGTATTTGTTTTTTTTTTTTATGTTATTATGTTATTTTTAACACAAATATATATGAATGGTGGTTATTTAATGGGTTCGATTATAACGAAAACTAAAAAAGCAATCGAAATAATTGTAACAGTTTATTAGAACTCTGTTATCCTTTATTATTATTAATTTTTTTTTTTTTTACCGTTAAAACCAAATTAATTATAATTTTAATGCCCGATCATTTCTATAGCCATTTTGTATTTTCGTGATATTAACAATACTCTAATGGGCAATGGCTTCTAGTTGTTTGTATTTCGAAAATACTTAATCATCCACTATTAATCTTGAGTTTTATTTATCGACTAGTGCTATATTTAATTTATAATAGTATTTTGCTTTTATATAATTACAATTAGCAGATACTTTCTATATTTTTAGAATGGTGATTAATTTTCAAAATGTTAAATAAAATTTTCAAAATAATGTCGTCATTAAATGTATTAATTATTTATTATTTTAAATTCTTGAATAGTTATTTTTCTTTTTGAGTATGAAATGTGTTTTTGAGCTTTATATTATACAATATACGTCATAAATAGTATACATTAAAAAAAATAATATGAATAATTTCGGTTCTCATATACATAATGCCCCACCACAAATATGTATAAGTCATAAGTTACTGAGGGGCGATGGTATTTACATTAATCCACCACATTCAACCTTTTGAGAGACATTTTGTGTATTTATTGTTAAATCATACTTCTATAATAGAAGATAATATAAATTTAAAATATATATATATAATATAATATTTTCATACCGGCAGTATAATAATGATGACGATAATTTTATTTTAAATGAATATAATGTAGTGAAATATTTGGACAACAACAATCACTTGGATGTCAACTTGAATTGAACATCTAACATACACATGAGTTCGTTTACACATTGTTTCGATGTTTACTTATTGCATTTTTCAAACTTAATTTGACAGATTTTGTTTTGTTTGGCATTTTAACATTGAATAAAATAAAATACATTTTAATATACGTGCAAAAAAGTCCAGAGTCTAAAAGAAAAACAGACGGCTAGACATTTCAAATTTATCTTCGATTTTGGTTTGAAGTTTCTTTTCAAATTAGTTTTAATAAATTGTTAATGTTGATTGAAAAATATTTGTATTTGTATTTTTTTTTTCATTTTATACATTTGTTTTCTCAAATACATTTTGATTTAAATTAAAATGAACATTGATTGAGTATAAACACATTATGTGATTATAATATGTACACATAAAGTAAACCTATATTGTGATTATGTAATTGCAAGGACTACACTATACATCTTTATCTAAAAAAATCCATCACTTAACTCATCTTAAAATATTATAAATAACAGTAATCTAGTCTATTATTGTAAAAATTGTAAGTTAGATGAAACAAATAGGAAGGTAATATAATATTTAATCATTAGTATTGTTGATTGTATAAAAAGATTAATTAAATAGAACCTCTAGCTCGACATTTTTTTTAATTCAGTTATTTTAATTGGAGACAGATTTTAAACAAAAATTCATTTAACAATTAGTTTTCCACTATGCTATTTATACGTATTAAAGAAAATATATATTGTTAACTTGATTATAATTTTATTTTAATCCACATTAAAATGCAAAATGAAAAAAAAATATATCATAGGTTTTGTAAATTTTTAATACTCCATATTAAAATGGCTTAAAATTTAGTTGAATAATTTTAATACTAAAACTTATAACTTTAACATTTTTCTAGGCTCCCATTTGTTAATACTGTTGAATAGTTCAAATTTAATATTAATAAATGTGTGAGTAATTAATTACTATATAATATTATGTAAAATTAAAGAAACTTAATGTCTTATTATTCATACAAATTAAAATAAATTTAAAAACGACCATGTATTATAATGTAAACCGTTATAGTAATTAAAACAACAATTCCAATAAAAAAAAATTCTAAAATGATATTGCTAAATAATTCAAAAAAATTACCATTATGCAAACTTGAAATACGCAAAACAAATATTACAAATTACAATTATTGAGATTTATCATATTTTTTTTTTCATATATAACTTTGGATAGGTACCCACAATTTCTTCACTATTCATTTTTTAAAGCAAAAACTTCTTATTTTTTAAGCATCTTAAAAGCAATTGTATGAAGAAAAAGAATTCTTACATTTCATGAAAATGGGCAAATTTGCCATAGTTTAAACTTTTTAGCCTTCAATGTATAAAACTACAGATATACGATTTTTTTAAAAATTAGAATTATAATACCTAATATACGGCAATCTCATTTCATCTTAACCCTTTAAATTGATAATATTACACAGTAAAATTATTCAACAACAGTTATTTTATTTACTTTTAATTATTTCTAAAATAAAATAATTGGTGATCATTTGAAGTATCTAGGCTTTATCTTTTAATTTTTTTTTATGACAAAATAACTAATTTTGATCTATTGAAAACTGGTGTATTGTAAAATATATCATTTTTTGTTGTTGTTAGTTTTCTAATGCTTATCCGAGAAATAAATAAATGACCTCTATAAAATATCAACTAGAATTGATTTTCAATCCATTTATACAGTAACCTATTTATAATTTTTATAACATTTGTTGCAATTTCTTCTACCAGAAAATGTAACAAAACACAAAGCAATATAAAATATCTATAAAAATCAGTTTAAAAACAATGTATTCCATAATTTTGTCAACATCTTTTATATTTTATGGTTAGCTGTGCTGATAATTTATATTTCAGCTATAGACGATAAGTTCCAATAAGTACCATAAAAGGTACTTAATTTAAGTTTGTATCTAATGTATGATTTGTTTAGATTGTACAGTCCAACGTCGTATTAATTACAATGTGTGCATACAATTTAACAATTTTTGATATAACTTATACGTATAATATTTTCTTTATTTTATTTAAATTTTAAACTTTAAATTAAAAATATGTCTCTTTAATCCATGTTCAAGAATAATTACACTGTTCATGGCATTAGGGTTATTAATTTCCACAATATGTGGTAATTTTAATTAATATTAAAATAATTATTGGGTTGAACAATAGATATACACCAGAAGTATATTTAACAGGTATTCATAATATTCAAAACATCAAAGAATTTAATTTATATCATTAGAATCTATTGATAATGTTTCATAAGAGATAAAATTCTATCAAAAATAATAGTAAAATGTCACGAAAACTATTAGATTGAATACGTGGTGTAAAAAAATAATATATAGATAAGAAAATATGAATTATAAGTTAAAAACAATAACATTATATTATAATAACTTGAATATAAGCGAATTATGAATATATATTAGGTACTTGAAAAATAAATAGGATGGCGTTAGGCGTCAAATAAATAAATAAACATATTATAGGAAATGGAATAATTTATTGCAGTTATACTGAAAAATATAATATTAAATAACAGTTTGGTCTGAGTTCGTTACAATATAATATTAGTTTTGGATATGAAAAAAATATACTGTAGGTATAATGGTCATTACAGGAATTATATGAGGTAACAGCATTTTAGAACGTCTGTTTCAGTTTTCCAAATGGAATTTAAGACCGCGGGCTTGAAAGTTGTAATAACGTCGTTGAACATTTTAATCTTCTTTTGCGGTTAAGGCTGGCGTTGTCGGTTTCATACGTAAAAAAGTTGTATACGAACAAATTGCGGACATTTGAATACAATTTGTACCACAATAAAATTCCTAACCTAACACGATAAAACCACCCACCGTTTTCAGATGTACAATAATTCTCGACAGTTCTGTTTTTTTTTGTGATACATATAGGAACGCGTCGCCAACAAAAAATTTTGAACACGTCGACGATCGTAGTTAACTTTTGACAAAATTAAGATTCTCACGAGTGATTTTTACAAAAATCATCGATGGTAACATAACGCAAATTACAAATAACTGTAACGAAATTACTTTAGCAGTAATATATAGTAATTTCATTATATTTTATTTAAACTAACTCAATTTTAACGAGATTACTTTTTAAAAAGAAATTTCTATGAAGTAAAATGTTATCTTTCCCGTTATTAAAACAAGATATGAATTTAGAATGTATAACGAAAAATAGGATATTTGGGAAAAATCAAAAGTCAATAAAAATATGTACTTACGATTTTGAAAGTTTTTATAACAAATACTAATCAACAGTAGTATTAAGTATTCCAGTAATTAGCAATCTACCTACTAGGTTAGGTGAGGTTAGGTTAGGTACTTATTATTCGTTATTTACTATTTTTCAATTATTATTTTAAAAAAGTAACATTATTTGTAATGTCCTACTTTTTGAATGAAAAAGTAATGTAACATGATAAAAATAATGTCAGGTAACGCGAATGTAATTTTAAATAAAAATATTTAATGTAACGATTAATGAGTAATGCAATTATATTACTTTTCAAAAGTAATTTACCCAACACTGTCGATAGGTTAAATATATATATATATTAAAGGTCTTACTACACTAAAGAGATTGTCATCGAGACAGGCTGTAATTGCATTTAATTTACACGAAAACAAAACCCAGGTAGAAAAATAACAATTTTATAACTTTATAATAAAATTACAAACGTAATGATTAAGTCACTATCATGCTAAAATATCTATGAAAAAAAACACTTATATTATTTTATAAAAAATATCACAGACCAGCGCAGTGGTAGGGTGGACAAGCTGTCTGCCTGTTAACTGCACAAACAGTGTGAGCGATGTCTAACTATACAATTTTTAATTTTAATTTTTTTGTTAATTTAATAATCATAATAATGAATATTTTATAAACATTATTTAATTATATTTATTTTAGGGTTACTGAAACCGTATCGGCTGATGCATTTAAAATATAGTTTATCCAGCACAGTATATCATCGATTTTCATGTTTTATAATATTATTGAGGTTAGTTATTATGTTATATATTTTGTACATTGTACGTCTATACTTAACTAGGAAATATTTTATTTTATGCACACAATATTGTAGTTTATGTGTATGGCAAAATAAGTATATCAAGAAAAAAATTGAATGATTATTCGGTGGTCGACAACTTGTATTGCATGGTCCCAAAATGTTCATGCCACCACAAACGTCAATTGACGACATTCGAATGTTATCATATTAAGTAATAATATTATCAGCTCTCAAATAAATATAATTGATGATCAAAAAATTCCGTAAATAATATACATATTAAGAATAAAGGAACAACAGTAATTTATTTTCTATCTACGAAAAATCTTAACATCTACTTTACAAATGCTATTTAAGTCAAATGATTTTTATAATTATTATACATTTAAATTATAAATGTATTATACGCTATGCCAAAGTTAATAATTTTTTGAAAAAGTTACATTCACATAGATATAGCTAATTATTTAGTAGGTGCTTTAATTCAGTGTATATAAATGAAAGTTTGAAACACATAATTGAAAATTGAATGATTTATTATTCACCTATATAGATTTATTTAAAATCGAATTTATTATTATTGTATAAAATATAAAATATGTGACTAAACACGTCGTCATTTATCGCAGACTTATTGCACGGAACAATCACTCAATTATATCACAAACCTCATCTGTCCTATAGTGTCTCACTAAATCTCTTAGACGCATAAAAATATTTATTTTTTATTGCACTAGGTACAGATGTACTATTTAGTACAATAAGAAGTGTATGTGATGACAGAAAAAAAAGTACATTTCAAATTTTATTGGAAGAACAATCCACCCATTAGTGACACTTGGTGTGTTACATAATAAATAATAATTTATAAATAGGTATGCTCAAACTAATGTGGAAATTCTCATTTAGTACCAACTTAAATGGATCAGAATACTAGAACAAGTAATACTAGAACAATTATTATTTCTTACAAAAATTCAATTTTGACTTACATTCAGATTTCTGTTATTTCTCAAATTAAAACCAACTTCAAAACCCGAACCTAAGATCAAACATCAAAAATATTTTATACCCATTTCATATTAAACTTCATTCGTATAAAATCTCTCAACCAACACCCTACCTCACAATCTTCAACGTGGACAAAAAAAGGTTCAGAGATCTTTTACTGTACCTAAAAAAATAAATTAAATAAATTTACACAATGTATTCACGTTTGGGGTATAGGTTTTGGGTGCCTTTCAATTTTTTGTTCCTTGATGTATTTTTATCAACTTTACTTTTTGTATATAATAAGTAGTTTAAATAGAAGATTATATCCCCCCCCCCCCAAAAAAACAAAATCCATTGAAGTAATGATAAGTTTTTAAAAATGTGTTTTATTATTATTTTAATCCAATATTCTATGTAGCAATACACCAATTAACATTATTTTTATAACAGATAAAGTAATAATAATTAAAATAGTATTAAATTAAAAATATTTTTACTTATTAAAATCTTATTTTGAGTATAATATATTAGTTGTAGTCATATAAAAAATAGGAAGAAACCAATTTAATTAAGCAATTATTCAGTGCCAGCTATAAGTTAATAAAAATATACAGGTAAATATGTGCATACAAAATTCATTATCAATTTTCACAGTAATAAGACCATATAAAGATCTAATCGAACAGTAGAAATTATGTGGGTTTATAACCATAAACCCTTTTCGGTCAGTCGAAATATTCCCATACCTACCTAAGTGGATTTCCCTCCAAAATTTAAAAAGATAATTTTTTAGAAACGAAAATTGTAACTTTCATCATGATAATAATTCATTGATAATTTATTTTAAATGTGTTAGAATTTGGATCGTTGAAATTATGTACATTTATTCAGTAACAATACATTAATATTTCAATGAATATAATGATTATTTTATGCATTGGCATCTTTAGTTTAAGTATTATAAGGTATTTGACGTTTAGATGAACAAAAATTGTCATACACTCATACTCAATAAAAATATCTTATTCCTAATAATTCATGTTTGACTACCTATATGTAAAAAATGTTTACCAACATGAATCAAATTGTTGAATATAATAGGAAGATTTTTTTATATAGATACATTCCTTTGTTCGATGTTCACTGATACAATTGCATAACACATTAACACAAACTACAGAGTGCTACAGATTACGTTTGTATTAATTTATTAAAAATTACACAATGAAGTGCAAAACAAAATATGTCAAAATTAAATTTATAAAACTAACGGTTACTAATGGTTTTATACCAAGTTTACTTGAATAAGCAAAAAAAAAAATGGAGAGAGAAAGTAGATAATCACTCTGCTTTATACCGTATCGTTTTATACCGTAACTGTAATATATATCTAAATGTGTTACAATTGAATTCAGTGATAAATCGTTATATACTAAAAACGATTCTGATCGAATACAGTCTGTCAGCCTATGCCTATCACTATAAGTAGTAAGTACATTATAATATCATGAAATGTTTTTTTTACTGTCGTAATTAAAGTAATTTATATGACTATTAGCATATTATATACTATTAACACTATTAAGTTGATATAGCAATTATATTGCTTATATTTAGTAACCATAATAGTATATAATATTTACTCTATTGTTAGTTATTTTTTTCCCAGTATATTTTTTGAGGGGGGGGGGGAGGAAAACTGATGATTATACACAAAACCAGTTTTTGACAAAATCAATTCTCTTGCTCGTAAAAATTGTATCGACAAACGGTCATAAAAAAATTACTGTGGATTCACGATCAGTTTTTTATTCCATTATTCACAACTTAAAAGGAACTTTTTATTACATTTTTAAGCTCTTTGACCAAGCGAGTAACTTTTTATAGACATTCGAGGAATTTTCACGCTACATTTTGTTAGGAATTTAATGAAATAAGAATTATTAGGTACCTATGGGTTGATTTTTAATGTATATTTTATTTTAAATTTTTTATTGATTTGCGGTTTCCAGTCCAATAACGTATATAATAATACTAGCTGATCCCGAGCACTTCGTTGCCCGTTAAATGTATCAACTCAATATCACTCAAACTTTGTTCAGTTCGTTATTTAATGTTCTGTGTATGGTGTTCAAAATTTATCTTAACTTTTCCGTTGCCCGGAATAAAAATTCTGATTCACAGCAGTACATTATCAGGTAGGCAATCTACCTGCGGTAGACCGTGGACCCCACGCTGTTTGTGCGTAAGTGTATGATTATAATGTATAACTCTAAAGTATTAAAGTTATACCAAGTTTGTCGTTTTCACTTAATTCCACCTACAGTGGATTAATATAATCAATTTATACAAAACCCTATTCTAACCTAACCGTACTAAAATCCGATGAATAAAAAAAAAACAAATTTAACCCTTTGTAAATTAACCTATCTTCTTCCCAGAGGTCCAATCTACCCACAAACATTAATTTATATATAAATTATAAATATATAATTTTTATACAAAGTTTAAGTCATATAGAGTTGATACATTTGACGGGCAACGAAGTGCACGGGATCAGCTAGTCTTTATACTATTATATAAAGAGGAGTTGTTAGTTACCATTGTTGAGGGTAATCTCTAGAACTACTGAACTGATTCCGAAAATTCTTTCACCAATAGAAAGCCACATTCTTCGTGAGTGTCATAGACTAATTTAAAAATGTAATTGATCACCCCTGGTAGGTTCTCAAACAGGAATTCAGAGATTTACGATAAAAATTGTTGTTTATTAATGGTTGCTATGGGTTATAGGAGTTGAGTATAATACTGATTTATTATTATTATTTATTATTACGTAACAGACCATTATTTATAATAATTTATAACTCCTTTGTTTATTGAGTTAGAGAATCGATCAAATGCCATAAACCTTCTCCGCAATGAGCTCTTCAGTTCAAAAAAAAAAATCATAACGATCGTTTCATTAGTTTCCGAGAACATAGGCTTCAAAGGTTTTCATTTTCACATTTATAATATAATAAGATACTATGTGAAAAACTAAAAAAATTGAAAATGGTCTAACCTATTGGAAACCACAGTTACCAAACAATTATTTTGATAATATTCAAATTTTAACATATGTTAAGTATTTGTGATTCTGAGTGGAGCGAATGAATGTATTGTATTCACGACGATCTGTGATTTTTTTTTGGTTTTTGTCTGTCATCCATATTTGGGGTAGTTAAAATGCTCCGACTTTCGAATTAGCATATTTATTTTTATATTAAAGTGAATTTAGTTTGTACTTTTGAGAGGTCAAAATTGAAATTTCCCAGTACTTTTAGAAATCGTCAGGAAAAACCCCCAAAAAAGGGAAAAAATGTGTAATTTTTACGTAGAACCAAATTTTGAAAAAATCGATTTTATTTTTTTGGTGTAACTCAGTTATTAATAATCGTAAACAATTAAAATTTTCACCAAATATTTATATTAGTAATTTTCATAAATGGCAACATTTTTGAAATATTTTTTTGAGCTATATTTTTTTTTTAGAAATTTGTAAACTTTTTAAAAACAAGTATGCTTGATCAAAACTATTTCTCTTAATAAAAAGTGTAATATATAATATTTAGACTTAAAATAAAACACTAGACAACTATAATAACGACTGACCATATTATAGAATATGGGGTGATCCAATATACATATATACATACGCATTAGGTACCTATATATATATATATATATATACATTATACGCACTCATCTTATACACACGCGATACATGTAACACATAAATAATATTCAACACCTCTTCGATTAGACGTTTAGTGGAGACAACACAATCAATTATCAGCGGCGCCAGTAAAACACCGTAAATTATAAACTCATGAACGCATTCTTACATATTACGTATATATATTATATACTTCAAGACCCCTTCGATAATTCTCCGATCAAGACATTCGGTCAAAACAATACAATAAATTACCAGCGGTACCTCTGTCGCACCGCACAAAATAATAAAATATATCAATACTTTAATATCACGCATTAATCGATGCACATCAGAAGAAGGGATCACACCAAAATCATATCATATGAAGACCAAATGGAATCGATTCGTCGTCAGTGTCATTCCAGAGAAGTCCCAATACATATTGTCCACGCCAGTCAACATCGAGACACACTTACAATGATTATTCGTATATGCTCATACATTACTTTTTGCGTTATGAACTTATATGTATATTGTATCATTCGAATATTCAGGTATGGTCACTAATTTATTTGTCTCGTATTGCTAGATCAAATACATTGTTTATTATTAACCTCTATCATCATATCTCCAATATAAATAATCGATTTCTAGTGCAGTGTGATTAAATGTTATAATTATAATTATACTATGATGCTATAACAGTTCATAGGTTACGTTGTATTCAAATCATTATCAATGTCCGTAAGAGGTCCTATATGGTGACGGCGAATACAACAAATTTCTAAGGTGTAAAATCATTACAAACTAACAGTTCATAGGCTAGGTTGTATTCGGATCGTTATCAATGTCCGCAAAAGGTCCTATATGGTGATTTCGGACGCAATGGATTTAAAAGAGAACTAGGCTTAACTTCTACAATTAAGGTAATTGAACAATTATCACGTTACACTGCGATTTAAAAATAAATTTAAGGAATGTACTGTAGAAACTATATGACTATATGAGTAATATCTGAATTATATAAATATCATCAAACAAGATGTAAATTAAAAGAAAATCATCTTAGCTCATTGGTATAAATTAAAATCACGTGGTACATACCTAGCATATATAAGTCAAAGTGATATCGATCGTCGAACACCACTCCGAAGAAATACAATCCAATCGCAGAAGGCAATTATCAAAACCCACACACGAGGTAAGTGATTTGACATATATTACAATAATGTAGATATTATAAACATCATTAGGTAGGTATAACACTGTAGTAGAGAGATCTTACGCGGATAAACGAGCAACATAATAACGTAATTTTACATGATTTCCAAATACGTAAAACACACACACACACACCCATACATACCCACAATCCCTCTTACTAATACAAATAAACCTACTACAACACATTGTCGAGTACCAACGTCGTAGCGGGGGTTATTGAACCGTCTTTGCTCCGAAGGATACAGGCAACTGGTCTCACCAGACGCGTCCCTTGCCCGTTGAAGCAGGTCATCAACCCCGCGTATTTATCGTACACTACGTTATATCATCGTATTATATTGTGTTTCAATTATACTCATTTCACATAAAATCACTACCATCTCCTACCGCTTATTTTCTCCTTACTACAAAAGCTTGAAAATGTAATGCAATTTTCCTTATAAGTTTCATTAATGGAAGTTCAAAAATAATAAAGATAGGCTTTAGGCACAATTACTTTTTATATGCATTTAAGTTCAAATTTGGACGAATCTTCGAAAATGTTGAAATTATTTTTCAGTTAGATATTCATAAAAGTATTCATTTCCATAGCTAAGATTAGAAATGTTAATAGAAAATTCCCAACAAGTTTTTCGACCTCTATCAAGTAAAACAAATTAACTGGAAAGTTACGATATTTATAGCCATTAGATATTTCCGATTTTCAATAATTAATTTTTTAAATATTAAATTTGATTATTTTTAGAAGTATTGATACACCATCTCTACTCGTTTTTCGTATTTAATGATGTATCATTAAATTTAAATATATCACATTCATTACAAAAACATGCTTGATAACTACTGTACATACTCATCCATGGTTTTTGAAATTTTTTTATCATTTCAAAAAGTATTGCACATTTTTTATTTGGACTTCCTCAAAGTATTAACAAAATCCAATTCACTACCAGTGACTTACATCTAAGTTGACGATCAGATTGTTTTTAATACTTTAAAATGTATCTTTAGAGTTCAGACACAAATAAAAATAAAACAATACGCATTGTAGAGTCAGAACATTCATCAATCAGCTTAGAATGTAAAACAATTTATAAAATAAAGTCAGAAAATTTAAACATTTGGTATGTCACAGATGCACTAAAAAATAAAACGCAAAATTTAAATTATATTAATCACAGTTTAAAAAATTTCTCTATAGTACATTATAGTATGAGAACTGTAGAATATGTGTTCAAAAGGTTCGTAAGCTTTAAGTTCATATAGTAGGGTTATCTGATTATAGAAGTACTGTGATAAATATGTCACAAAGAATCAAGATTATTTTAATGTATAATATCAGCTTTAATCTTTGATTAATGTTATCTTTAATCTCTGTAAGTTACATAATTGTTTAAAACTAAAGTTAACAAAATTTTTTACAACAAATAGTTGTATAATAATATTATGTCATGTAATGATAATTATAATATTTTCTAATATTAAATTTAAAATGTTTATAAAATGTTGTTAAGGCTGACATTAATTCATTAAAATCTTATGAACGATTGTAGATAATATATTATAATTTAGAAAAAAAATCATAAAAGGTAAACCTATTATACCAACCAATTTAAAACTTATATTAGTAGTTTCCAAAATTTTATTTTAATATTAAGAAATGTCGATTGAATTTTATATAATAATATTATCGTATAGTTATTCTAATTGTCAATAAAATGAAAAACAAACAGATAAATGTTTAATAAAATCAATATGATAATAATAATAATAATTGTTTAAAAACCTAAAGAAAAACATACAAATTAATATCAAATATTATTTTTTGTATCACTAATAAGTATGTTGTAAATTGATTTCATCAATCGTATTATGAAATAATTCATTTTTACAAGTAAATTAAACACTTTAATACCCATCATATTATTAGTATTTGTAAATTAAAATATTATAATTTATTTTTGATTTAAATGTGTAGATTTTTTTTTTAGCTAACAAAATGTGGTTACGGTTTTGGGTTAATCTATAAATTAAGTTTTAGAATTGTACCTACTATATCAAAATGTAGGATTGTTATGTGGTATAAACGTTGTTTTAATGAAATTGTTCAACACAATTAGATATATAATTGTTTGATATAGTTAGAGTACAATTCAAATTATCCTGATACTGTGATGAATAAACTTCTAAAAGCTTATGGATGGTGTTCAAACATTATTAAGTTCTCTTGCTGTGTGTATTGGAAGTTCTTAAACTCGCATTTTCGTTTGAGCAAATAAATTTAACCAGAATGTTGAAGAATATGAATTGATTTATTTGACAGTGTACCTACTTCAATTTTACACGAAATCGAACTGTGGTGAAACGCCATAAAATTGAAACGTTTAAAAAACAATGTTTTTGTATGTTCGACATTGTTTAATAATATTATTATTATTACAATAATAATATACTATTAATCATATCCATTTGTCGGCGTGGTGTGTAGGCGTTTGCGGTACACTGGCAAATTAGGTTAGGCTTTGGTACGAAATCCTTCTCTGTTGTTAATGAAAAAATGTAGTATTAAATTAATGTACGGTCTGGAGTACCTTAAATAATGCATTATATTGGTGTATCTACAGTATCATAAATTACGTTAAAAGAGTTAAGAGATAGAATTTGATTACTTAAATGTTTTTTAAATCTAGAAACTGTAGTCAATTATGAGTCAATATTTAAGTATTAAAATAAATATTTATTCAATGTTTGATTACTAATAATTATTATTATCATATAAATAATTCCAATATATAACTTATTGAGTACACTTTCAATGTAAAAACATATATTATATTTCATAATGTTAAGGACTAAAGCAGTTATATTAATAATAATTTAACAAATCACATATTTAAAATTAAAAAAAGCAAGTAAGTAGATCTGCTGTACAGTATCGGTTACAAGTGGGTAACTGTAACGGATGGTATTAAATTTGAATTCAATGATATAATCTCATTGTAAAGGTAAAACGATTCTGAGCGAAGATGGTTTGTCAGTCGATATATAGGATATTATATTTATATTGTTATCATACATAGTATTAATATGGTAGCCGGTAAATTAAATTAATAATATAAAATTACAAAATATTAACTTTAATCGTTATTTTTGGTAATTTAATATTATGTAATTTCTTCTTAGTTTAAAAATAAAATAGCTATAAAAAAAACTATAAAAAAAATTATGTTTATGTATATTTACTAGATTTTTTGGTTACAGAATTAACAACTACGTGCAGCTTTGTTTTACATTTTCAATCTTTAGCTATAAGAATTGAACGTATTTTTATAAATTTTGACTACAAAATCATTTTTAAATTTTAAATTTGATAAATGTCGTCAAAATTTAAACTTTAAAAGATTATAAAAAAAAGATGTTGCCTGTGTATCTTTAATATTTTTCAACTGATATTGCACAAGAGCCTTATGTTCAATTTTCACAATTTTTGACCCAATAAATAAAATTGTATTGTCATACCTACATGGAATAAAAAAGTAAAAAAAAACTGGAAACTGAAAATGTCCTTAAACATTTCAACACTTTTAGAGTTACGCCAAAAACCAAAATAGATTTTGCGTAAAAATGTCCATTTTTACCTTAATTGTTTTTTTTGTTTTTCCCGGCGCTTTTGAAAACTACTGGAAAATTTTTACTTTTGAACCCTCAAAGTACCAACTAGATTCACTTTCCTATCAGAAAAGATGGAATTGAAGAAAATCTAAGCATTTTTACTATCCTCGAAGGTGATGACAGACACAAATAAAAAAAAGAAATTAAATAAAATAAATAAATAAAAAAACGCACGTCATTGTAAAATCAATACATTCATCGCTGCGCTCAGAATCTAAAAGATAATATTGTCAACCCTAATCTAAAACCACCAACATTATTATATGGACTGTAACAATATAACAGAAATAAATGTTATTAAATTCAGCTTTGAATTTTGTGTGAAATGTCCTTGAAAACTATTAAACATTTAAGTACCTTGTTGTTCAAATTGTAAATCAATATAATATGAACTGCTATAAATTAATGTTTTGAAACAATTAAAAACGTGAGTATACACAGTAAATAAGTACATATTATTTTAAAACCAAAATCTTCCATGTTTTACTCAGAATCTATTCCGGATTAATTCTGTTTATTATTATTATTATTATTTGAAATATGTCAAATTCATATTTAAATATATAACAATTTAAATACGTATGGCTACATAATATATGTAATTAAAGTACTTTAAACCTTACAGAATAAAAATCTATTTCAAGTTGTATTCGATTGTATAGTTAATTTAACAATAATAAATTCTAATATTAGATGAAGACTTTTATCTCAGAATATAAATTAAAAATGTCTTTAATTAACAAGCTCATCTATTTAAGTGTCTATAATCGATGTTTTACAAGCATTTTCATTTATGTAACTAAAATATAAATATAGCATGAATAGTATTTACTAACGATTAGGTACACGAATGTTTAAAATATTATATTATTATGATGCAATACAGTATAGTATAGTATAATTGTATTTTATTTTTATAGAAATTGTTATTTTAGATTATTTTAGAGCGTAGCGATAATCGTATTGATTTTACACTGATGTGTGTTTTTTTATTTATTTTTTGTCTGAAGACACACATCATAGTGGTTTTGAGGGTGGTTTCTAGTATCGAATTCGATCTAGTTTGTACTTAAAGGGGTAAAAAGTAAAAATTCTCTGTGTGAGATTACTGAGTATATTTAGCTCTTCTGGTAATTTTAAACCCCTTTCATCTACAGTATAAACTTAACGGGTTTATACATAAACAACATATTTTGGTTTGGCTTAAGCTAGGTAATACAAGTATTAATATTTAAGTCTTATTCAACTATTGATAAAATTATAAAATATTTATGAACCTTAAGGTAATATTTAATATAACTAAAAATGTGATGAGATTAATTTAAAGAAAGCGCATTAAAATTTCTGTAGTTTATCAAAGATAGTTAAGTTCCTAGGATTGACAATTTTATTTCATAGTCAATATTTTAATAGTCAAAGAAACGAAATAAATTCTGTAATAAAAGAAACCATTATGTACTCGCCTCGTTCGCCGATTTCGTATTGTGATCCAATCAATTATAGGTATTAAAAGAGAACGTACTAATTGAATCAAATTCAATTAAGCATTTTAACTCTAGAGACGAACTGTGTTCCATTAAAAATCTTCGAACTTGAGGGAATTGTTTCTTTCAAAAATATTTGAAAATGTCTTAACATTTTAAAATACATTTAAGCATTCGTTTTTTAAATATTCGTTTTTCTTGATTTTAATATACAAAAGTATAACATAGATAATGAAAACATGACATAAACAAAATATCTGTCTACTTTATATTTTATAATCAAATTAATTATGATATGTACTTTTATGAATACATTTGGATTTGGTTTCTAAACGTATATAAAATATGTAAAAAAATGTAAAAATGCGTGAGTGGGTAATGTATACAGTACCTATTATGTTTGAATTTAGTCATAATATAACAAATTACTCAAATAGTTTAATAATTATAACTTAAGTATTTAGGTACCTATATAGTATATATGTATATATTATTCTTTATTTATTATGATTTTAGAAGATGACAAGATGATAAAGCATGCAATTTTAGATTTATAAAATAAAATATAATATAATAGATAATACACTGTTAGCGTATAGCATATTGAACTATAAGTACCTACACAATTAATTGAAATGTGAATAAGCATTTTCAATATGACAATAATCATAAGATAATAAGATAATAAAATGAACACACGCGTTTTATAACGATTCTTGTGGAAGCAATATGGGATTTGAAGTATCTGGGTTTTATCGTTTTAATTAAAAGACCAATAAAAAAAAGAGATTTTTTTCGTATAAGAGTTCCCAGGGGGTTTCACTTAGAGTCTATTAAATACAATGAGCTGTAATATATTCATTTGGTGCGCTATTTTTATAACTAACTAAATGCATAAAAGTTTATATATTCTATATTTCATGAATCAAGATATTTGTTTATTTTACTTCGTGCATATAAACAAAACAAATAAAGTATATTTTTTTATGAAGTTACTCGTAAAACAAATATTTGTTAAATACCTATTATGTTAGTTTATAAAAAAATAAAGATATTTGTAACTCAGTTTATGCCTATACAATTATTATTGTACGTTGGGTGACACAATAAACGAATGAACTAAAATGTATGGATTCAATTTCCTTAATAAGTATCTTTATTTAAAAATAACGAATCATATCGTATCAATGATCTATTGTATATAGAAAAAAAAAAGAATAATATGCATGATTACAAATACATTGAAAAATATGTAATAGTAAATTTATTTGAATAATAGCTACTAAAACAATTATATTTTTATAATATTATGTATTAAATAGAGACATATGATTATAATATTACATTTCCATTTAAGCTATTATTTGTGTTTGATAAACAACAATGAAATATCACTTATTTATCAATAGAAAGTAGAAACAGCTGAAGAAGTAAATACTTGTAAATAAATACAAGTAAATACATTCAAATATAAAAATACAATTCCCATCATAAGTTAAAAAAATAAACCGTAATAGTAGTTATATTTACGTTAAACGTTATTATTGGTTTTGGTTGAACACTTAAAAACGTAATTTGAATGATTGCAGCTTTTATAATCAGACAATATAGATCTTATCATGCCTATAATTTATACTGAAGGAGAGAAAATAATTATAAAAATGTATAATACAATAGTATTTAATCATCTAATTTAATTTGAGTGTACCTACCTACAATTGACGTGGATAAACCGATAAATTAATGTTTTAACAAATGCTAGTTATCACAGACAGATGAAACTGAAGAATAATATGTCATCAAATTATTGTAATTAAAATAAACAAATAACACAGACATTATAAAAATAACAAAAACAATTTTTTTGAATTTATAACAAAAAATATGGATATTGTTTGTACAGATAAGATATAACAGAAAAGGATAGATATGAGTTTGTTATTAAAAATAAAGAAAAATAAAAGCAATAATATACAAACTGTAAAACTGGGCAGATGGAGAAGTTTAAAATTAAAAAGTGCCTTCAAAATTGTTTTCAACTTGTATCCTAAAGGCATAGCAAAATTGAATTCAGATTACGTATATTGTATACATCATAATATTATAAGTTAAGCTCTGATTTTAATAAAAATGAGTCAACTAGCCTATTAAAACTGATTCAAATGTTCATGTATTAGTATGAATGTTCAAAATCAAAACAATGTATTTGAGATATAAATTATTAAAATACCTTTAAGGCTAGTTGTGGCACTAAATATGTAAATTATTAAAATACCTTTAAGGCTAGCCGTGGTACTAAATAGGTAAATTATTAAAAAACATTTATTTAAGTAAATATTACAGTTATACTAACTTTGAAATATTCTATAAATTATCTAAAAATTTAATTCTTGATATATTGTTTTGAAAAAAAGTACTATAATACTCGTAATTATATAAATTAAAAAAATTATACATTACAATTTTAAGTAAATATATAATATTTATTTTTTTTTTTTTTTAAACCACCCAAAGGCTTTTTTTATTATAACGATCAATGATCTTTAACAAGACATTTAAGAGATGTACATACATATTAAATATTAATACATTAATGAATAAATATTTAGTAAATATATACAAAATATATATTTTGTATATATATATAATATATTCTATTTTTGCTGTTTCAACGAGAAAAATTCCATACGAGCTACGCTTTGATAAATACTTGAGAAAAATCCAGAACAAATTAAACCATTTATAGTTCAATCTTGAGATAGAGGCTACAACAGTTACGGAAAGTCTGTAATTAACGCTAATGATAACACTATTAAGATACATAGAATAAGTTTTTAGTTACATTTAGTAGAGATCAGAAAATTGCATGACCTCGTTGTAAGCTTGTTCTTATGTACTCGAACACCACAAATAGCTATTAAAAAAAAAATCACTATTTCGGAATATAAAACGAAGACAAACGAAATGAGTTGCATTCTCGATGTAAACTAACCAGATAATATTATATTGTTCATTAGTTTTATGTATTCTATGAAAATCATTTCATAACTCGTTGTGCAAACATGCATAATATTATTGGGCGATTTACTTACCATACTCAATGATCATTTTTATTATTATCTTTGATTTTGCATTTATTAAAATTATGATTTTTGGAATTTTTAAGTTTACTTGAAAAGGCTATGTTTTTAAATATTTAGTTTTTTATATTATTGAAAGAGTGTCCTGTAGTTGTGGACTTGTAGTATAACATTTTTGTTTTTTCAAATGATATCTGCTCTTTTTTATTGTAAATAAATTAGTACACTCTATAGCGAATCTACGTATGTTAAAGTAATAATGTGTTTAACTAATTAATGCATGAGGTAGTTAAAAATAAAACATGGGTGAGCATGATAATTATCATTAATTTGTTATAATATTATCTAATGGTGTTGGTATATTCAAGTTTTGATAAGTCGACCATTACGTAGATATTATAACGCATGTTCAATATTTATAGCACTATCTAGACTTATATTAAAGTTGATAAGTTAAGAAATATAAATACTTTAAATTAGGTCATGTGCCTACCACATGTCCATACGCTCGTCCTAATGTAAGACCCACCGAGGGGAAACGGGAACTTTTCAAAAACTCAAAATCTCCTTTGTGTATCGCATATATGCCAGCCACTGAGAATGCAGAAAAGTTAAAATGCGATTCACTTACACCCAAGCCCGTGGCAAACAAAAATAACTTTTTGCAATGCTTTCGGAAAATAAAACGATATATTTTATCTGTATAATTGGTTATACGTCTCAATTTAATTGAGTTTGAACTTTTTTTATGTTTTTTTTTAATTAATATATCAATTTGAATTTTTTTTTTATAAAATAACACTTTATCATCTTGAAATCGCGATACAAAATATTACGAACATTATAAAAGTAAACAAAAAGTACTGTGTAGAAATAATTGGTATGCTAAAAAATGCCTTTCATTTCACCAGCGAACGTCGTGTATTGTATACGTATAATATCGCATATAAGTATATAACGCTTACGTTGGTGTTAAAATGTTTAGCGGATATTTATCTAGATTGGTTCCGACATATACACAATAAATCCCTGGGGGCCAACAATGAATAATACATACAAGTATTGATAGAGTGAAGGCCTTATTTTTCGTTTAGGTTGATAAAAAAAAACCTCTTTCTGAGGGTCTGCGAATAAATATTTTTTGTTCAGGTTGATCATAATCAATCACTTTTTTCTATATACATCAAGAACATTGTAGAAGATAATCGGATTCGAGTAAATTCAAAAAGAATTACGTCTGATAATTGTTCAAAAAAAAAAAAAGCATAAAAATAAATAAACGAATTAAGCACTTATTGTGAAACTTTCTTTTTATCATTCTGCCTATATGTTACGTAAACTAATTAAAAAGAAAAATGATAAATCAAATTATAAATAGAGTTTTAGATAAATTTTTCATCGCATTTTAGTATTATATTAAGTAGGTACTTATATGCATTGAGTTTAATGAATTTAAAAACGGTAAAAATACGTAGGTAGACGTACCTAATGTAATTATTAAAATATATCAATACCTACTCATTAATGATTTATAAAATGTTGTGAAGTATTTATAAACGAAAACAATTGAAAATTAACAACAAAGTTATATAACTTGTACCATTTTGCTTCTATAGTTTTTATAATATTGGCAGTGAATACAAATGAACTACTTCATTGAATATAACTGTAAATATAATCTAGGAAAATACTTTCGATAAAAGTTTTAAAACAAAATACACAGTCGCACAGGGTATTAATTGATGGCCTAGAATTATATGCACTTAAAATGTATAAAATATACATGATTTTGAGGGGTTGTTAGCATTTGAGTATGTTGAGATATAATTCAACTTTGTATATGAATAAAAATCAAAATTGGTTAAAACTATGATTAAATAATTAACTTAATTCATAAAGTTATTTACACTATTCTTATTTTATACCCGGTTCGTTTAATTAATATCTAACTTGCAGTATAGTGGAGGCGTTTGATTGTGAATTGTAATTTAATTGAATAGCGTATTCATACATATATAAAAAAAAAAAATGAAAAATATTGAACAAAAATGTATTTTAAAAAAATTGCATGTTATAATAATATTTATTTAATCTCTAGAAAGTTACAGTTGATAATAATATTAACAATAGCCATTGTGTAGTATAGAAATGTTTTGAAAAAAAGTATAAATTTTTTTTATATATTATTATGTATTTTATGTAAAATATTAGCTATTATACAGTAATAATATTGTCTTTTCAGATTTTCCCGACAACCTATCCACGGTGCAGACCGGTGTTCATGCAACCATCCGCCAGTCCGGTAACGGAAAACGACTTTTTTTTGGTTAAACTGTTGGCTAACGTTTTGGTCGATTCTGCCACCCTTAATTCTTCACGCATGACAATGATTCGAATAATAATATTCTATATTATAGTTTATGTGTATTTAATTTGTTTGTTCCAAACGCACAGACATCAAATGTTATAGTATTGATTTAAGTGAGGTAGGTATATTATAAACATCGATATCGTTTATTCAGCCCGATGAAATTATAAAAGATAATCTTATAATAAATAATAATTATTATTATTATTATATTTATGAACAATGTGTCTTTGACATGGATAGTTAATCAACGAGGTCTTGATTTATTCAAGTCGACTGCCCAATTTAATGTATTTTTAACATTCACAACCACCCAAACAAAATGATTGGCCTATACAATTATTTACGGTGTGACTCTTTGTTTTATATACACAGCAATCCATGTCAGTACAGATATCAGATATTTTATAAAACGGATTCAAAAATATATAGAAATATGTGTTGTTATATCCTTAAAGGTACATACGACAGACGAAAACCATCATACACTAGAAGTCATAAATGAAAAATAAAATTGCGATGTTAAGTAATGTGAATTATTATATTCAGAGATTAGTCTTTTGTACAATACTGTAATACATTCTAACACAATTTACAAAACCGTTGATAAGAGGTGACTTTTGGTCCAAGAATACAACATTCTTGGATTTATTGAATAAGATGCCCGACAGTCCAAGTACATGCTTGTAGTAGGTATGACCTACTTACATTACAAAATATGCTTGATAATGATAAAATTGTATGTTTAAATACTTCAACACTATATAATATAGTGTGAAATACATAATCAGTTAAGTGGATTACAGTGTATAGTGTTAATGAGTTATATAAAATAAGACGTTTTTCGAATCACATTTTGTGAAAACGACTATTTTAACATTAAAAGGTATTTTAATATATTAATTGATGTATTCATATTTAGCCGTTATTTTTCTCTGAGTGGAAACAAAATCTAATCTTTATAAAAATTCCAATAAATTGTTAGAGTATGATAAATTAGGTAAAAGTCAGGACTACCTACTATGATTTATTAAATTAGGTTAGGTGTTAAATTAAAATATGCTAAAAATGGTTAGTGCATATTTTAAACAAAAAAATATTAAGATACTATTCACCTTTATTAACTACGTGTTTTTTATCAATTTAAAGTTAATATACTAGTTAATAGAAAAATATATTAATATAATATTTATCTATGTATTTACCTATTAATGAAATTAATATTTATTTAACTTTGTGCGTTATGAAATACAGAAACAGAATTCTATAATAATCGCATTTAGTTGATACTAAAATATATATCATCAGCTACGTGCCTTTGTATAGGTCATGGTTGAGTCGTCGTAGTACATCAATCTGAATAATTATTCAAGATTTTTAAAGTAGTGAGGGTTTGGATATTATGCAGAAAATTATTTTATCTCTTTTTAATTTAGTGAAATGAACTTGGGAGACATACGATATTAATATTTTATTTCTCATTGAGGTAAAAATAAAATCCAGTATAAATATTGTATATTTCATTTTAATTTAATTATTTTTAAATAAAAAACAGCTTTTACATCTATTATACTTTTACGTTTTACTCCGAATCGAATTCATAATTCCTTATGAGATAGATAAGTAATTTTTACTTCAAAAAGGTATTATATTATCTCTTATATTTCCTTTTTTTTAGATTCCTATCAAAAGTTATTTACATCTCGACAATTATTTTTTTAATAAAAGATAAAAGTGAATACTACAACGATAATGGTATCTCATCGTGTTATGGAGTGGAAATAAAATAAGGTATAATTTGTTCTAAATTAAATTGATTGAGTAAGGAAAATAATACAAGTAGTGGGTTCATTAATAGATAATTTGATCTTTTATAATTATTATTGTATAATGTTCATGAAATAGAAAATAGAATTTTAGATAGGTATAGGTAAATAAAAACTTTTTTTTGTGTTGATTTATCGTGTATTATAAATCTTGTTAATAATTTATGGAATGAAACAATGCACGACAGATTAACGTGCTGCGGAAAAGATTTAATTTGGAAGTAAAAATATATAAACTTGAAGCTCTTTTCGATGTTATATATTTCATGTTTTTTTTTAGTTTTATCAAAAAATACGGACCAATGAACATTGAATTCACATCATTGCTCATGTCAGAGTATTTTAGAGAGGTGGAATATAAAACAAAATTATTTAAAAATGTATATGTGCACCGTGCACCTATAGAACAACAAATATTTTATTCTCAACCTTCGAATATGATTTATTTACGCATCTAGCAAGTTTATATATTAATTTAAGTCATTGGTATTGTTAAATTTAATTTCAACGCAAAGTAATGCAGTGCCGTAATAAGTATTATTTGCTTATAATCAAACTGGATCTATTAATGGTTAATTGATTTATTTATTTTTTATAAATTGTTTACCCGTCTCCTTTAGACAAAGATTCTGGTGTTTCAAAATCAGTCAATAATACTTCTAAAAGATTAAATATGTTTGATGAAAAGAAAAACATTTTAACTACTATTACTAAATATCAGGAAACTAACAAACTACATTTTCTTTGAAAAAATTTAAGTCATTGTTCTTACTTATTTTATTGAAAATGTATTAACACACTATAGAATGTTGATACGTGTTTGATCATTTTAATACATAATTTCATAATACGCACATAATAATTTAATATAATATATTATATTATACAATTATTATAACATTAACAATTTGAGGTATGTAAAAAAAAAATATTTAAATTAGTTTGTGGTAAATATAAGTTTAAATATACAAAATAATGTTAGGTATAAATAACTTGTCCTCACAAAAAACTGTTGTAGTGTCAACTATAATAGTATTTCTAGTAGCAGTGGCCACTTTTCAGTTTGTAACGTCTATATAATTTTATGTTTTTGTTCTTAGGTTGTAGTTCCGGGATTCTTTGAATGCTATTTGATTCAAATGAACGTTTATATAAAGCATGGAGTATTTAAATATATTCGTAAGGTACTGAAGTATTTGAGTCATTTTTTAAAAATATTTAGAAGAAGTAGTTGACGATTATACGGGCCGGTGGACCAACATATACAATGGGTAGGTAGCCAACCATTGGATTAATGAAATGTATAGTAAAAGTGAGGGTTTTATTTGTAGTGTTGATTTGTGGTTAAGTGAATGATAAAAAGTGCTCGTCTCGGCATAGCTAGCCTCGCGCGATTTTTAGTTGATATAAATTTCCAAGTTTTTCGACAAGGTACTTAACATCGTCTTTGTTGGGTCATCTTTATTGTTCTATTCTATAGCTTGGTTTTCTATATAGATACGCTTGGGATCACTGTATTTTTTTAAGGTGATAATTTCTGTGTCACTTTAAGAAGCTATGGTTTATGTTTAGTTTCCATTTTTATACCAAGTGGTGATATAATTTAAAGACGGTCGTGTTTTAAATTCTAACGGAACTTTTTATATTATAGTAGATAAAATGTTCTGGTCTTCAATTTTGAAAAAAGTTTCTGGAAACAAATTTCTTCTATTCGATACATTGGGCATGTGTTGTGTATGTGTGTAGGGGGGGGGGGACAAGTAAAAAAATCTCTGTTTTTTTATTAGTCATTGTGAAAAACTAAAAAAATTACAGATAATAACATTAGTTTTTGAAAAAAAAGACGACTATATGATTTTGTAGTAATTCAAAAACTAACATTTAACATTTTCACCAAGTATTTTTAATAAAATGTTCAAAATATTTTGAATATTATTAATAGGTACTCAAAATGTTTGTCATGTTTTCCCTATTATTTTTTGTTTTACCCATTATTTAGTAAGTGACTGGAATTTTTACTTTTGACCCTCTCCTTCACCCCCAAAGTAAATGATCTTATTTGGTACCAGGAACCATTCGCGAAGCTGATAAATTAAGTTTTACAGTAATACTACTCAAAAAGGGGGATGACATATGTCATTGAAAACCAATACATTCATCGCTCTGCTCATAATCTAAAATTTGACTAGACTTATTATATAATTCCATTTTAGTTTGTTAAATTAGTCAACTAGAACTATATAACCTACTTTAGTCCACTCAAGGTCACTAATAAAACAGTAGCTTGACCGCATTATTAATATGAAATTAAATATCAAATATTAGGTATAAGCATACAATATTATGTACAATACTTCATCGTACAATGGAAATTATATTCAATTAATGATACTGACAAGTTCGTGAATGGTTTTCATTATTTATAAAATATGTTAAAAGAATTGTATTTTGTTCCTAATTAATTATAGTATTTCATTTGAATATTTCTGAATTAAAATAATAATAAAAATGAAAAAATATACATAATAGAAATGTAAGCCCATTATTCATTATTATCACAATGTAGTGTTCACCCAAAATCGACCAGCGTGACATATGCAGAAATACATAAAAGACCATTTTTTTTTAATTATTCATTTTTTTTGTTCATATAATATCTTTAATATAAAACAGCACTATAAAGCATTACGTATATATATACATATATTACGTGTGTTTAATATACAAAATACTTATGGTTACACAGTAAACAGTGAAAATACATTGCACAGCGATAGTATTTCCCTGTAGGTCTTGACAAAATATAATACTGTTTAAATTACCATACTGTGGTGACTGATTACTGACTCGACGAAGTTCACAATATTATCATCAATCTTTGATCTCAGAAAAATCTATTGATAAGACTACACGCCATAATTTATATTACTGTAGCTGTTAATATAATATGTAGGTACTATAGAAATTAGAATAATATTCGTAAGTAGTTGGTTGGTTACCTATTACAGATATCGCAAGAAATATTTTATGAATGACCAAATATGAAGCCCCAAATATCAAATGTATTTCAAATGGTTATTGACATACCTAACAGCGAAATTCATATTAATATCAAACATAAAACTTCTTCGATTGCCGTAGACAATATAAAAATGCAACATATAATACCTTAAGTTGTAGTAGATTAGCAAATGTCTTGAAAAAAACTCACGCCATTATGGACTTAGTGGCTAGTCCTTAGCCCGTGTATTTTTTTCGAATCAAGGAATTTTTTAGAAATTGTTGTTAATTATTATTGTTTATGTTGTCAACATTTGACACCTTTTATTGAGCCATACTACAGGTATATAACTATTAGCTGCGCGTAGTTCAGAAATTGAGTGTTACATTTATTGTAGCCCAGTTCATATATGTGCGCTTTTTTTCACCAATTCATAAATTTACTAAACAATTATTTTATGCACCGTGGACAATGCAATTTCATGAATGGGTTGTAAATGACATATAATATTTATTTATCTATAATTTAAAAAAAAAAGTAGTATAATTAAACGTAGGTATAATATAGGTTCACATAATATACACGTCTCTGTGGCGTAATAAAAATAGAGTTTTAATATATATTAGTATGATCAACCCAATTTCACTCGATAGTCAACTTTTCCAAACCTATTTTTTAAATTATTATTAATTGACTAATAATTATTTGAACCATGATATTTAATAAACTATTGTGAAATTTATAAAAACTAATCAATGCATAGTAGAATATACTCACCCTTACCCTTAAAATAAACTATTCATTAAGATTACAATAATTTTACAATAAATATAAAACTGTTTGTGATATTAATCGTTGGTAATTATATCTTTTATTTCAATATTGATTATTCAAAATGCAAATAATACATTTGAATCTGAAACTAATATTGTGCGTTAATCTTGTCAAATCCTAATTAAAATGTTTGAACACCTCAATAAAACGTCGGCTTATATCACATTGTTACATTCAAATATGACCCAGTGGACCAATTTTTCAAGTATAATTTTCTAGGCGTATACAGAATTTTTGTATGTGAACCAATATGAATTAAATGTGGCCAATATTGAAATAATACCTCAACAAGAGCATTACACGAAACACTCAATGACACAACAGCTGTATTTTACACGTTATTATTCGATTTCCGTTAATGTATTTATTATATTTCGTTTTAATCGATCTAAATAATCATGTAGGTATTGCTATATACTGCTCTATTGTAACTACCTATACCCAAGAAAAATATAATTCGATTTAAGTGTTTAAACATTAGGCTTTAAACATTCTGTTTGATGCAACCAAACAAACTAATAAATTGTTTACTTGTATTTTTCAAACGAACATTTTTATCCGTCAAGTTTAAATTAAGAGAAAAAACATTGTTTATTTTACTTGCTTTGCAAACAGTACTTCTGTGGTAATTTGTTTTTCTTCTGAACAATAAAATAAACTAAAAAAACGACTACTCTACATTGCGTGTGCGATTCATAGACACAATAAATAACTAAATATATTTCATCCGTTGAAACATGCATAGTGTTCTTCACATAGATTACATCCCCCGGCTGCTATCTAACAGTTTTATCGACTACAGCTATACATACAAATACCGTATTATATGTCACAGCGTTTCGTTTTCCAACGTCCCTAAACTTCTTGAAGGATATATTTTACTTAAAGCCGAATAACGTTTAAGTAGAATTCCTCAGAAATCATATATTATGTCTTAAAAAATCTATCAAATAAATACTTAACTAAAATTGACGATTACTTATAATATTATAATAAACTATGGAGACATATGCATGTTTGGCCTATATACAATTGTGTTCATTATTAATTTATTATTATAAACGACCGTCACTCAATTGGAACTCAGTAATTTGTCAATACATTGTCTATATAAATATGAGAATATATAAGTGTAATGTGTATGTTTGATAAAAATGAGAATATCCAGATATTTTCGTATTTCATGTTTACTTCTTTTTTTCAGAAAAAATAGCTTTTAAAATTTAAACAATAATAATGTTCAATAATGTTTGAATTATGTGCAATAAATTGTATTTAATAACCATTAAACATTTTTATTTTTATATTTTAAACAGTTCATAATAATTGTATAATTATATAAAATAATCAATTTAACTTCTAAGTATATTGAAACGGATGATGTTTAATATCATGGTGACTAGTTTTTAAATTAATTTTCATAAAAACAAATATGTAAATTAAATTTATGTTTTTACAGAAACAAATATGTAAATGCAAATTATATTTTTTATTAAAACATTTATACAAATATGTATAAACTATTTATGAAATGAAAAACTATAATAAGATCGTCCTAAGATATTGAAAATGCATTATGTATGTATTGCATTATGTACACAGGTGTTTCGTGCTGAAAAATAATGTCAAAAAAAAATATCATAGTATTATCGTTCAAAGAATGTTTATAAAAATAAGATCTATACGAGAATAATATTGTCTACTAACATAACTGTATTCAAATTATATGGTATACAGACGACGAGAAGTACTTAAGTCCCGATAAAATATGCTCAATGTCAAATATATGTTTGTAATTAATTAAAAATAAATAATCTGAAATTGTATGTTTTAGATTCTGAGCGGAACGAGGAAGCAATTGGTTTTACAATGGTGTTCATATTTTTATTTTTTATTTTTTATCTTGTATACAAAATTTTTACCAGAAGGAGTGTTTCGATTTCAACATATAGTACCTTATCTTTTAGCAAATTGGATCAAGATGGTACTTTAAGAAGGTCAATTTTCTCAATAGTTATTATATACCACGGGAAAAACCACCGACAAATTACGAAAAACCACTAAAAATGGGATTTTAATTTCTAACATTTTGTTTATCACCATATAAACGAATAAAAAAAAAATAATATTTTAATATTAATTCAACTTACAGGTTATGATAATTAATACTAACAAAAAAAAAGGTGGGCAAGTGAGTGTATCTCTGCTGTACATAAGTTTACAAATGGGTCACTGTAATGGATGGTGTAAAATCTGAATTCAATGATATAATATCATTGTATAAGAAAAACGATTCTGAGCGAAAACGGTCAGTCAGCTTATGATATTACCAATTATATTTGATGATATTATTGTGAATAAAATAATTTATATATAACCTATTAAGTGGAGCCTTATTTTCAATTTTCAATCTTTAGCTATAAAAGTTGAACATTTTATACATTTTTATCTACAAAATAATTATTAGATTATAAATTTGATAAATGTTGTCAAAATATGAACTTAAAATGCTTATAAAAAAAAATTGTGCCTATGCATTTTTAATATTTTTCAACTGCTATTAGAACAATATATCAGAAGCCTTATATTAAATTTTCACGCATTTTTAACCCACAAATAAAATTTTTTGATATTTATAGAAAAAAAATTGTTTTTCAAAATTGTATCGTGTATAGAAAATGCTAATACAAACATTCAGTGCAATTTTCAAGTATCTACAGTCATACGTTTTTTAATTACAACAAAATAAGAAAATCGTTACATGAGATATCGAGTAAATATCAAATGTTGTAAAAATATGAATTTTTAACGCTGATAAAAATTTAATTTTAGTTTCCATTAGACATTTTAATTGTTGATAAAGGTAGACAAACTTATGCATAATCTTGTATTACATTTTCAAATCTTAGATTTAAAAAAAAGTAATTTATAATAACATAATAACATAATATGTTAAGGGAGGAGAGCGATTGATCGACAGTATACTTACAATTAATATTTAACATATTATGTACAACAATGTGAAACTACTTTGACATCATGGCTACATAATATTATAACACGGAAATCTAAACGGCGGTTTGTAATACTATATTATTATGTGCTGTTGTATCAAATGGAATTGTGTGTGTGTGGGTGTGTGTGTGTGTGTGTGTGTGTGTGGTGTGTGTGTGTGTGGGTGTGTGTGTGTGTGTGTGGTGTGGTGAGAGAGTGAGAGAGAGAGAGAGAGAGAGAGAGAAGGAGGAGTGAGAGGAGAGAGAGAGAGAGAGTGATAGAGAGTGTAGAGGGTGTGGGCTGTGTTAAAATACCCGACTGGATAAACTGACATTGAAAAAAAGTTTCTTATTATGAAAAAACACAAACTATCCGGGGACGGTTATACAAATACAGTGCTTCTTTTTGGTAATCAACAACGGAGTTATTAACAACGTAATACAATCATCCAAGTACTTGTATAATAAATACCTATATGATGGTTATATGGTCATATAAATTACCACACTATTATACGATAGAGTTATGTTCCATTAAATAAATGTATTAGATTTGACTTCTTTTGTTATAGATTTGAGGATTCCTTCTTAAGTAGGTACCCGATAGTTGGTGTCTGTGACTTACTATGGAATAATATTATGTTTGACCGCGAAGTGTTCCGAAAGCTAAATACCTGAAGGGGTTGATTTTCTCTGGCCCACGAAGCGTTCTTACTCCATCCGTTATTAAAAATACATATTAATTACTAATTGAAGTACTCAGTAAATAAGTCTGAGACATTATTAAATATTTCTTTTCATACAATTTGTATATTTTTTGTTATATACATGTTAAAAGACTTGGCGATGGTTTGGATGATTATTTTTTCTTCTAGTTTTTTTATTCAGAAATTCCTCACTAGGCATACTTGGGAGGGGTGCAATTGTGTTTGAAACAGTTACTTGAAAGTTTATCCCTCCGCACTTTCCACAGCGGGAAGAATAATTACAAAAGATTCTACTATGATAACAGTGTTATTCATAATGATATGATGAGTATATTATTATTATTATATTATTATTATTATGATTATTAATATCTATTATATTTAAAATCTTCAAAAAAAAATAACAAAGCTCCATTTTATAATTAATTTTTTTTTAATGTTTTAACGTTTAATACAATTTGCCAGTTCAACCATATCTTCAGAAATATTGTTTTGAAAAGTTGTGTGGCAAACGTATCAGAAACCTTAAAACTTTGGCACCAATGACCCTATAGGGCGGCATTGGTGATGGAAGAAATGTATGGTAGCTTGCATCAGATGTTCCATGATATTATTATAATTCAAGCGTCCGTAAGCGTTAACACTAAACGGTCAAAAAGACAACTTATATGAAAAGCCATTATCGCCCGTAAACGTAATGCAATGCAGATTATTATTTAAGGTAGATTTGTGGAGATTGGTTGAATTGCTCATTATCGGTAGCCCGAGAATAATGAATGTAATTCTCGAGGTGATCGATTAATTCTATACCTATTATACTCAAAAAGTATAATAAATATCAATAATGAACATTTTGCAAACTAGTAAAATCAAAATATTTCGAGCTAAAAATGTTCATCTACACCTCACTTGAAAAGAACATTTGTCTCAATTTTGCGTTGAAATTAATTGCCATCAGAAAAGAAACAATTCAAATACTGATGATTTGTATTGTTATTTAAACCCTTTTTTATGAAAGTCCAGTACCTGAAGTTATTGGATATCAAACGCAATAATTGCTACCTTTCAACCTATTTATTTATTTTTAATTGGACAACTAGTAAGTATAAAATATAATCTTGTTATATAAATACAATCTATTCTATTGTTTAATTAGTTTCTCCTTGAATATTTTTAATTCATATTGAATAAATATATAGATAACCAGTATCAACAATCTAAAAAAGAAGTATTTGAATAGGAAAATAAGTAATAACTAATTGCATTAAATCGAATTCCATCGAATCCACACCTGTGATGGAGTTGGATGGTCGGGGTACAACAAATAGGACGCACTATACTACGACTGACCTGTAGGTGTGGGCGTGAGCTGTTTCATGTCGATGGTGTGATGGATATCGTAGTTCTTGAATATGTTAGTCTTCCTTGTCTTGAAGTTGCGTTGCAACCCACTTATGGCTGACGTGAACGCCTTGGTGTAGATTCGCGTGTCGAACGACTTGTAAGGCAGCACCAGGCCGACAGTCAGGTTCTGGTGCTGCCGGCGGGCCATGATCCTCGGCACTGTGGGCTGCTGCCTGCGGAACCGTTCCGTGCTGGTGGTGGTCGCCACCGGCGTGGTGGACAATTGCACCGGTTCCTTTAGCCGATTCTTGAGCACTCCCAACTTGATGGAGCTCTGGCCCCGGCCATGACCGAATGCCGTCTGTGACAAGTCCACTGGCCGGCTGTTGATCTGTATACGTGACCCGTTCCGGGGTGTCCAGCCATGCGTTGACGTGATGGTCAAAGTAAGGACCAGCGCGAACCACCACCAACACCGCACTGCTCCGGTGTATCTCATTAACTGGTCGGTCCTGGAAAAAAAATGGTTGCATATTTTAAATAATTATTTTAGTTTCATTAAATATGGTGAGATAATATGTTAGGTAATTTTTTAGTGCTACAGACAAAGACAAAAAAACAAAACTATGAGACAGGTACTGTTATACTTATGTTGTCTTTAAGTTCCTCAATAAATAAATAATAATATGTACTCTCTAATATCAAACATCACAAAACAGTATATTGGAAATAAGGAACGTAAATTTAAAGTAATATGATAAGTGTTTCATGTGTATTATAACAGAGATAACGAATGCGAGTTTAGCGTACTATGAACTCGAATTATTGCTCTAAGATAAATAATCTCTCACTTGACAACCGTCCCAATTTTCTCGTCACACTGGAATAAATAAATTATTCATTTTGATCTTTGAGCACCTCCACCACTGAATTAAATTAGCAACTAACCGTTGCTCGTAAGTAGGTACATCTATTACTTCTGTATAATCTTCCTACTGTGTTAATCTTTAAGATAATATGTCTATACCATCCTTAGAAACATCTCTATCAGTATAATAAAATGTATTAACCATCAATAATGGCAATTACCTCTCTGTTAGACCACAATAGTATTACATAAAAACAAAAAGAATATTAAAGATTTAATATTTCCCACATTGCTCAAATACTCGAATGTTTAAGGTTGATGCCCAACGTTTTTAGATAAGATTAGTATTATAGTTTAGCAAATTTGTAACTAGCAAACTTATATTTTTTGTTTATATTACCTATATAACCTATTTTTTAATATTTTATGTGTTTTTTTTATGAAAAGTATAAAATATATTATTATTTTGATATTTTGTACAATTTTAAGGCAAAAAAACTAGCGAGTAACATAACATTATTTTTATAAATTCCTCACACGATTATTTATTTACTTGTAAATAAAATACACTTTTTCGGGAGAATTTAAACTAAAAGTATATTAAGCACGAACTAAGGAAATTATTACCCAAGTTCATGATAAAATAAAAAAACATACTATCTTATAGTAACTTCTATATGATATACTAACCACACCTGATCCAGTATCAACAACATGTAAATTTGATTTTCCTATTGTAAATTATTAATTTGTCACCTGGACCACCAAAGAAAAGTGAAAATAGTAATAACAATATGAAAAAACTTTAAAATAAAAACATAGCTATAATGGGTTACATAGTTTATGTATATGTCAGCGATTTTATCTTCAGACAGGTAGAAATGCGAACTAATCATATTATTACGGTATTTATGTAAAACATTTGAAATGGATTTTCAGCGTTTTAGCGTTGCTCCTATTTATTAATTAAGAAATCGCTTTAGAATACAATAATATACAAACATTATCAGTCTTTCATAACGAAAACCAATATATTTAAATTAAAACGTTTCAGCATATAAATATTGCGTGCATCATTCAAAACCGCACAATTTTCAGAGTATATTCCAGTATACCACAAGTCTTATTTATTTATTTTTAAATTTCGCGACTGGTAGCAATCAACGAGCCAAGCTAACAGTCTTATTTTTATTATGTTAAGGTTTTGATTGGTCGATAATTCAGAATTAAGTTTCATTTATTTTATTGACAGCTTATAGTGTTTATTTTTTGTGTGTCATTTAAAAATTTATTTTTCATTTCGTGTAATGCCATTGTCTTTAAATAAAAATAAAACATATTTTGTTTAAATATTTAGTTATAAATAAAAAATAAAAATAAAGATTTCCTCAATTTATTATAAATATTTAAAAACCACAAATAAATTAAAAACAGGTACTTCAATTCCAGTTTCTATCATAGACAACATATTAAAAATATAAATTGTTATCATACCAAAAACTTAAAATACGATTATAAATAAATGTTTATACCAATATAGAAACTATAATTCTAAATTGTTTGTATAGTTCATTAATTTTATTTTATTATGCGACTGTTGTATAATTCTTGAGTTTATTTTTCAGTGCATAACTGATTTGAGTTTAGAACAATTAATATTCGTCTTTTCTTATTAACTGATATTTGGTTTTTGTATCTATCAAAACACGTTGGTGTCGAAAAATTGGAAGTGGGTGTTTCAATTCCTTGCCAAATGGTATTTAACATTAATATATACCTAGCCATATACAGGTAAGTTAAACGTATTCATATCAGTGTACCTGATAGTGATCGAGTATAATAGCATTTTTCTTCAATTTTTGTCTTACTTACCTACTATTATTCTGAGTTATTATATATAATATGTATTATTGTATTATAATTGTGTACCTCCCTTACCACAAAATATGTGTACAACTACTGAAATTACTACAGATGCTTATAATATAATTCTCAAATAAGTAATGTTTGGTTTTCAGTTATAATACATAACTTCCACATAACGCATCAGAAATAATCCGTTGTGGTTGATAGTGCGGACAAAACCAAGTTCGAGTTGGTGAATTTTATTAATAGTAGGTCTGTTCTAGTATTAGAGTCCAATTAATTTTCCTTTAACACTGATAGCCCAAGATATAAAAGTAGATATACTATACTAGTAGATAAAGGTATGAATAACAGATAGATAGTTAATGTATAAAGGTACTCTCATAATGTGATATCCAGTCTTATGACCCAACTAGAGAAGTATTGATAATAATTGACTGTTAGTGGGAAATAAGGGTTTTTAACATACAGATTTGGTTTTAGGTGACAATAGAAATAAAGGGATCCTGTAATGGATATAAATATTTAAATACTATGGATAGTTTAACCTAACTATGGATAATAATATGAACTAATGATGTATTGTCAATAGAAATTATGCATAAAATAAGAAAGTTTATTTGTTCAGCTGCACACAAATAATAATGATGTGAACATAAGTATATTATCGAACAAAAATAAATGTTGTTAATTCAATATCAAATCAAACGCTGAATTGTATTCTTTAATTGTTATTAATAATTAACATCTAAACGGGGTTTGGGAACAGCCGGCAGAAGCTTTCACCGTACATGATACATAATACATAATGCGCACTATATTAATGCACAATGTTAATAATTTACCAGTCGTCTCTCTAACAACTGCTATGTTTGCCACCGTTGACAATATTGAGGCAAGGCGACAGCGATCATCGTTAAAATGCAATAATTAAATTTTATTTACCGTAAAAATGAAATTAGCTTTCCGGGGAGCAATTAATTACTTCATTAGATTGACCTTATTTTACCTTGATATTTAAACTCCTATGGATTTCAATTATTTTTCGAACTTAACGGTATACCCAATACGAAATATTATCATAAAAATAAACCCCCGATAAATTTGATAGTAATATATTATCATCACATTGGTAACAATTTAAACACGAGGAACCCATTGCACAGTACCTTCGATTGGTTGGTAACTAATTGACCGAAAGAACAACCGATTCTTATAATTTAAACTTCCCAGTGTGCTATTATTGAGTATAACTTGTGAACTAAAAAAAAAGTGGTGACAGCCAAAGCTCAAATCTGTTTTTGTTTTTAAGTATGTGTTAAGTTATCGTCATAGTGGTACAACACCATTATTAAGATGTACGGTCTTGCTGTTTCACGAACTATTCCATAGTTTATGAACAACGTGAGGTGATATGTTCCTGTCCTCCCCTTTCATAAGTTCTTCGTAAATTTCCTCAGTCTGTACTGCATAATTTTTGAATTACTTTATTAATATTCGGTGCCATGTTGGTGATTATAATATCAACTGTTACAACCGTGCCATTTATTCGTTGTATAATGTTAAAATTATGCCAATGATTACAATATTATTACCATATTATATTTATTAATATACCGATTTCACCACGCACTACTGATTAAATATGTGAACCGTGACACATATCACAGATATGTCTGTCATCAATAAGCAAACTAGGTAAATGACTGAATCGCAGCAAAATATTATACATCGTCTAAAATAATTAGTCAATGGGTATCTAGATATTTCAGTCATCGTTTTAGTTTATGTAACTATAGTTTGATAATTAATTATCAGGACAGGACGTGTCAAATATCATATTACAACCGAGATGAAATATAGTTGTTTATAGCCTAACAGGTACTTTATTAATATATGTTGTGTATGTCTATAAATTATTGTTAAATTTATATTCATTCCTAAATCTTAATACGATAATCATATAGGTACCTATCTCAAATATAAAATCAAGTAAATCATTTTCAAAATTTGTGTCAAGAATCAAGGTACTAAAAAAAAATTACATAACACCCACTCAAATTCTGTTATTTTATAACTGTGTCGATACTCTTATAGTCTTGTTTAACCCTTACATATTATGTATTATAAATATGCATCATATCTAACAAATATATTATGTTCACTCATACAGTGGCGGATCCAAGGTTTAATTTTGGGAGGAACATAGGGGGCAAAAGTACAAAAAGTTCTAAAATTGGCTAAAAACAGTGTAAAACAAAGGAAAACTACGGCGATTGGGGGGGAGGGGGCAAATTCACGCTTTGTCTTCCACTGGATGCAGTACCTATAAGCACGCACTTTAAACCACACAATTTTATAGATAAAAGAGTAATATATTGGTATTTCATCCATGATTGTTTTCTTCAGGGGAAAACAAGTTTCATGTTTGAATTGATTTAATTGTATCAACTTTTTTATGATAAACCGTGTGGTTAACAACGGTTTTTTTGTTTACACTAACATTTAGTCATAAACTCACAATGAAAGTAAAATTTTTACTCAATGCTATATAGTTGAATGTTAAAAAAAAAGAACATAATATTGTTTGACCTCAATGACAGAAACAATTGACTAAATTACAGAAAAAGTAATCCACCGTTGCAACTGCATGTAATATGTCTGTATTATTAAGATATCAAAATATAAGTTCCAAGCAGTGTTATTTTAAAATATTAAAATTTAAAAATTCTCAAGACTTGTTTAAAAATTAAAATATTGTAACATGGAATAACCAACGAGACAGCACAGAAACTGTTCTTTCCTTTAAGTTGTATTATAATATGTAAATTCATTCTAATATTTAAGGCTTAAATTCCAATCTAACAACACAAAATTGGAACTTTGTAAATTTCGTAAACGAGCGTAAATTTTGTAGGTTATGCATTAGCAAGATGGAGATAACACATGTGTGGGTATGACTTAATCTTAATATTGAATGGAATCATTATAAATGTACTAAATAATTAAAATAAACTTTATATAGATTACAATTTAACATATTATGCTATATTAAATATGGTAGGTATACATAATAATATAGACAATCAACGTTTCACTCAGTGAAGTACACGCGGGGGGTTACCACCCAAGTATTTTCACTATATGTTATTACCTAAAAATATATAATACAAATAAATACTATTTTATAAAAAATGTTATAATTATTCTTCTTACTATATTTATAAAAAAATTAAAATTTAAGATAAACGAATAGCAGTAATACCATAACCATTGAGTTTCGATTAAAAATTTACGATGAGAACACCGTCACCACCGAAATAATTATTAGACATCGGATAGGTATTCGAAATAGTTATATCCCATTATATTATAAACAACGCATTTTACTGTAGAAATTACTGATAACTGATTACTAATTAATAATTAATGCAATCATTTTGAAAATTCGTTCAAATGCAAACATAATGATTGTCGACAATCGATGAATATTTAAAGATCTGTATATGATCCGATATATGCCTATATACATATTATATCTATACTTTTCAACTATCAAGCTATTAGATTTGGGCAGCTGCTATAATGATTAATGCTACATCATTTGATTTCCGAATTCCCCCCCCTCTTCCCCCATTTAAAATAGCCGTGTATGCCGAATTTGCTTAACGGAATAATGTCAAGTGTGAGTCAGTGTTGAAATCCGTCTCATATTTTATCTGTGTTATACATTGCATCCAACAAAATGTTGAGCTTTTCCTACAAGAGTTAACTCAATATTTTTATTTTCTATTATCGATCATTTTTACATCAAGAGTGGTATGTGACTTAGGCTTCGGTTCAATTGTGTTAACACTGGGATTCGATACCTAAACAGAGCAATGTCGAATAAGGTCCTTAATGCATGCGCATTGTTCTTAGTAGGTACCCTAGAGATCATATAAGTTTTATTATGTAGTGAAAATACCATGAGATATACAATGACTATTATACTGTGTATTATACGTATCACAAAACTATTTTACATTTATTTTTCAAACGCCTCGCACTGGTAAGGACCTTCATTGGATGGTACAACATTTAAGCGTTAATTTTAAAAGCACTATTCAATAAAAGTTTATTAATGGAACATAACATCGGTGTTCGGTACTTACAATCAAGTATAAATTGAGTAAACCATTGGAATTAATTTATTCACGTACACGTGCAACGAATATATTATATTATATTCAGTACAGTCTCTATACACACACAAGAAACAGATTGTACCATAATCATTCATATTATGTAGCAATCAAACTAAATATAAAAGTTAACGGCAGAAATATAATTAATTCAGTTTTCTTTACGGAAATCAAAAATAGATTGCAATTTAACCATAACTATTGTTCTTAAAATAATATGATCAATTATTTGATATTATTATACTTTATAGAATGATGACTTCCGATTCGACCTCTGTGATCGATCACAAACCACTGAATTATATTTCAATTTTGTCATCAATGCTATTTGCCATATTATATCACTATCATAATTAATATCTGAACAATTGATTAAGAATAATAATATGATCAAATAATATCGCTGAAATTATATAACAGAATTAATTAATAAGTAACAGATATGACTACTCTGATTTGATACCCAAAATTAATTAAAAATAGTGTTAGTATTCAGTACGATGAAAAAAGTAAATTCATAGAATACAAATTATATTAATTACATTTTTTACCTACAAATCTAAAATCACAATAAATTAAAAAGATTATTTTTGTTTATAATTAATAATTTTAAATCATATTTTTTTAAATTAATTATTAAGCTACCTATAAGGTACATTAGTGATTGTTAATTCGTAACTAAATACGCATTATTACAGATTTAGATATTAATATATTATAATATTGGTATTTATATTTTTCATAAATTTTGTTAAATTTCATAAGAATAACAAACGTCAGTTTGTTTGATACGTTTTTAAAATTTTAAACACAGCTTCAAAGAATAAATTAATATAGTATGTATAATATAGATACTTTACAAGAATCTTTTTGCCTTATCTATATCAAGAAATCCTAATTACAAAGTATTTTATATCATTTAATATTCAATAATACGTTATTACGATATGAATAAATTATTTAAATATGATTGCAGTTTAATATGCAGTTTATTTTATCAATTGAAACTGAATAATTATAAGAAAAAAATGAATAACGTTTATTTATAAAAATTAATAAATAATAATATAATCAAATAAGGAGGGCAATTTAAAATCAAATGTAAATATCTAAAGAACTTATTACAACCTTTGTAAAATTATTATAGATACAATTAATATAATCCGTAACTCTATAATGTTATACAAAAGAAGATGTCCTGACTGACAGATTCACAATCAAAGTACAGTAATGGATGCTGCAGTATATGAAAGGATTTTGTGAAATTTTAACTTTGAAAAGGTGCTCCGCAGAGATTTGATGGCTAATGAAAAACGAATATTTTTTTTTGTTTATACATATAATTTCCATTGATTACAGAAAATAAAGTAGTTATTAAGATTGGGTATAATTTTAAACCCGTGTTTTATATTCGGTAAAAAACCACTTAAATTTCTGTGTTAAAAATCTGTATAGTTGTGTACATTTAACGGAATTAAAACAGGGTAAATCCATTGGCATTTAATTTGTCACGAGCAACGTTGTACAAGATCAGCTTTTTGGAATAATATATAATTAAGTACATTACGCACTGTGCTAATATTTTAAAGAAATAAAATAAATTATTTTATTTGTTTTTTGAATTATTGATTAACATAAATAACTGTTTAACAGTTTGATAACTTTACAAGCGGGTTAAAGTTTAAACTACAAGGAATAGAATATTAAGTAAGCCTGAAATAGTGCCAACCATTTCCAGGCCTTAACTACCACATCTTTCCTTGTTTGTTTGTAGAAAGGTTAACAAAATTAATACGAATGCTAATAATTATTTAACGAGATCGTAGTGGTTTCTACATTGTAGGTACGACGTAGGGCTTTTGTTAATTCGGTTTACCCATTCTAACGGATATCATGACGTGCACCTAAGCCGATCAATCAGTCAATTGAATTAAGATGACATGCAAAACCAAGTTTTATATTAAGGTGTATTGAATTTCAATTCACAAAACAACTGTGAAATGTTTTAAATATTTTAAACATTAAGGTTGTAAAAAATGGTTTTTATATGTTCCATCATTTTTCTTTTAGATTCCAAATGCAGTAAAGAATGTATTTGTTTTACAGAGTTTTATTTTTTAAATTTGTATTAACTTTTTTATGTGTTGGAATTGCTTGAAGTGTAGCACTTTTATAGAGCATAAATCCGGTAAATATGGTACTTAGGTAGCTTAAAAAGGTCATTTTTCATTACTTACCTACTCTATTTTATTTTATTTTACACGTCATATTGAATGCCTTACGCCTAAGGACTTAAATATTGTAAATTATAGATGTAAACTTTACTATAGAAACAAACAATTTATGAACATTACCTAAATAAAATTATACTTAATGATTAATTTAAAAATATATTTGAAAATAAAATAAAATATTATGTAGTTAAATAATACAATACAAAGCTTTAGTACTAAAATTATCAATAACTACTAAAACCATCATCTGATGAATGTAACAAATAATCAAATTACCTTGTTGTAAGTATGTATTTATATTTTTTTTTTAAATACCTAGCCAATTCGTACTTCTTTTAGAATCTTTAAAGAGTTACTTAGTTTCATTATTAATGGTAATATTATATTATACACTTTTGAACCAATATTTACCATATACGTATGTATTTTGTATTAATTTTTTGCGCATGGTTAGTACTTTGGTATTAAATATTTTTCTGTTTTAGATCCGTGATCTGTTTTCAAAGTGAGATTATTTTTAATTATGTAAAGTAGGTACCGAAGCTTTAGAAAATATTTTTTTACTGGCAGTACATTTCAAATCGTTGTATAGGTAGGTACTTTGTGTGGTATCTTGAGCCCTTTTTTAATTTTTAGTATACATTCGGAACATTTGAATTTTGTATAGTAAATAGAAGTTGTGCACGGGAATACTTGGAAAAATAGACTGAGGCGAGATTAAAATCAAAATTTTGAGCATATCACGTTTCCACCAAAAGTGTACCTTTTCCTTATTATGCACCCATGTCCAATACTCATTATATTTAATAATTATAGTGTATATTATAATATGAAGGTATATAGCACAAATTATTTTTCTCCCAAATAGGAATTTTCAAGGTACCTAGGTACTATAGCTTACAAATACTTATAATATGATGAATTATACAATTATTATTAGTATCTATAATACCAATACCAAAATTAAGAAACAGAATAGCATACCATAGTCAACAAGAATCACATGTTACCTATATAAATAATAATGTTGTAATATTCACAACAAGTAACAAATAACAACTACTAATATTTAGGTATCTACAATACGTGTGCTCCGATATATACATGGTTTACACTGTATTATAGTATAAATCTACCTATGACAAATCCATACATACATAATATGTACCATATGTTTACATACTATACATCTTTCACAATGCCGAACACTATTTGGCCCCAATAAAAAGGTAATTGGAATGCCATCATAACCAAACACTTAAAAAGGACAATCCCTGTATAAAAATGAAAATCGCATAACCAACACTCAGTTATTATCGGTTATACCTTAGAAATAAAACTCAAACAAACATAAAGAAACCACATTGCAGTCAATAAATTATACCAATTATATACAAACTATACTACAATTCTGTGTGTTTTCATTCATCCGTTTAGCTTATTTAAAATGTACATATTATACCTACTTACAATTTGACCAACTATAATATATACTATAAATAGTTATAATTTAGAGTCCGAGGTATACTACGGAAATTATTTGAGATTGGGTCGTACTCATCGATTCGAGAATACTATGCTAATCACGAACTAAGGATGTGTTCCGCATTATGAGTTCTATTCATTAGATAAACATTCGACTTAAACTCGATCTACATTTTATATCCTTCCGTAAAACAAACAACTATATACTGGCTTTAGAATATTAATGATAAATTAGGCTTTCCAATATACTACGCAGTTCGTATAATGTGTACAAACAGTGTTACAGAGCTAGTTGTAATTCACCTCAAAATGATAACTTTATAATATAATATATATATATATATCAGCTACCCACTATCATATTTGTCGTCTTCGTGTTTTCCATACCTTATTAATAATATTACACATATTTTTTGACTTTACCGTAGGTCGTACTATATTCGTATTGTTTGCGTTATTCAATTCAGATAAATTACGCTGATGAATTAAATTGTGATTATCAAATTACTGTTATTAAATTTAAATTTACTTCCACTAAGAACACGTCATGCAAAACATATTCTGTGAAAAATAATCAAGTAATATGGAGAATACAGGATAGAGATAAATTAATCTCTATTCTCCATATTATTTGATTGTTTCTGTAATGTGATTAAATGTGACATTATTATGCTATAGAGACAACAATGTCGCTTAGGGTGTAGACTTAAAAATATTTTTTTATATACGACTCTTACTTACATATTAAATAATCAAAAATAAATTATAGTATTTGGTAATAATAAGAAAGAAAGTCACAACAAACGATGGGCATATTATGGATAAATTATTATTCTTTATGCATAGTATACTAAACTCTGTAATCCCGGTTTTTTCGTCAACTCGGCTTAAAACGCATATTCAACGGTTAAGTGTTCATAGTTCATCGATTCTTATTACACTAATAAAAAACCCATTGTTATTATTACCATAACCGAGTGTAACATCACGTGACATATTATCTTAAAAATTTATTTTTTGCAGCATTGGGTAAACGTAATTATTGTTATAGTATAATAATATATTATTATAATGCCATAGTCACACATAAAACTATATTTTATCACCACATCACATAATTTTAAAAGTCCCTCAGGTCATTAAAAGGCCGTTTGCACAATACTAAATGCAGTGGACAAATTCAAATTACCATAACTACAGCCAGTCAGAAACTATATTGTAGCTAGTAATATTAGTCGCTAGTTCACATAAATAAATATATAAATCCTTAACCACATTTACGGACGTCAGACAGTGTAGACATGACCTGTGGCTGTTAACAAGCTGAAATAATAAGATTCAACGGTAAGATGTTTTCGTAATATAAGTTTGGTGAATGTATTATATTATCGTTAATTACTAACAAGTAATAAATAAACTACAAGTGGGTGTGAAAACGTTTGAAAATGGCGGTAAGCACTATAAAAGAAAACTAATTATTATCAACAGTTAAAATATATTTTAATGCGTTTACCTTAAAGCCGCAACTTAAACTAAAGCATACAATTAACGGTTTCCTGAAACTGCAGGTATGAAAAACATAAACAAATATTTCCTTCGAGGTTAACCAAATTACCATACCTTATATAATCGAGTTTTCGAGTATCAAGCGTTCACATACACTGTGCCCCAACCATCGGATGATATACCACCGGCTAAGCTGGCCAGTAATATACTTTCAATTATACCAAAACTGCAACCCCCAGTCCACATTCCATTGACCACTAGCGAAGGGCCCGATATTTATTCCCCTCCAATAATATCCCAACCAAAATGTGTCAATTTTAATTAACAGACATTTTCGTATTGCAATAATAACTATTGTACACCAGTTTTCATTAATCGCTGTGTAGTAATTTTCATTTATTTAGGTTCAGAACTGTTTCAATAAAGTTATACATATATAGAGGTACCTACTTCTACTATAAATAACTGATTTTCATTTGAATTGATTATTCACATAATAATTTTAACAATATTCGTAGATTGATGTTTTATTAGTATTGCTACTATTGTTTATGAATATATTTATATATATATTAGCAGTTAGTTATAATATATAGGTAATTTCGGTGACTGGTGGAGGTAGGTCATCAAAGCAATTCAAAATCAGAAAACATAATTTTTTTAGATAAATAGTGTTATTTAATTTTTATTTAATTATTGGGAATCCTAAAGTTAAAAAAAAACTATAAGTACTCAAACGAAGTATATTTTTCACATTTTAGTTTAGTCTTTTAATTAAATTATAACTAGTGTTTAAATATTCAATTGGACACGCTAAGCAGGACAGATTTTAAACTATTTGATTATAACGGTTTTTGTTTTTTCGCTTAATGAAACAACTATTAGGATATATTGATAAATGTCCTAACTAATTTATATGTAAAAATGTGACTAATGTCTAATAGTCTAAAACACTATTTAAGGATTATTCAATTATGGAATGAAAATACCGTACAATATTATATTGCAAGACGGCAACTTTTAATTAAATATAGGTATACCTCATTATAAATAGGTATATTAGATATTACTAAAACTTAAATGTTTATTGACAGATATATTATATGGTCCTATGGAACATAATTTTGGGATCTTTATTGGATCTTAAATAATTGTGTGTATTATAAATCATTTATATCAACTGCACGTGTTTTTTTTTTTAATTTCGTAGCTAATAGAAAACAAATTAAGTGTTAAATTAAAAAAATCCAACTAGTTTTAGACAAGAGTTGTTTTTTATTGACGAGCCATTGAAATTTGAAAATACGGTGTATGTGTTAATATTAAACGGTAGCTGGATAACGAGATATAAACTTAAAACGATCTTTGAGTAATTGATTCAGAACTATTATTAAATATGTATTTTAAATGTAGAGAAAAGCTATAACTAACCTGGTATAGGTTTTGACCTCCAGGCAATTTTAACTACATTTTGATAAATGGTCAAAAGGAAAATTGTTTATGTTTATTTTATCGTAATTACATAATATACAACGGTTAAAAACGCTGCTATTAAAATAAGGATATTATCAATGGTAAATATACCCCTCGCAGAATTTAGTTAAATATGTATGCTTAATATTGTAATTCAAATATTCGATAATAGGTAGGTACATACGTTCTACCTAATAAATAATACCAAGTTAAATATCAATATGTAACAAATACGGATTTATTAGCTGTTTTAATTTTAAAATTCCGTTTTTAACATTTTAATAAATCACGAATTATCACACATTATACCTACACATTTTTTATAATTTTATGGACGATTAGTATAACTCATACATTAGAATAACCCATTGGGTACTTAATAGAAGCTGTTCCTTTTAGCTATTGTGTGTCCCTAAGATACATTTTTTATTACTAAATGTGGGCGAGTTAGTGAAAAAAATTAGCTTGAGTCAGTTAAGATAACGTTAAGACGTTAAACTATATGTTAGCAGCTTACATACAATATATTCGACTCTGTAAGTTTAAAGTTGATATTAGATTATTATATAAATATTATACACTTAAGTAGATAATGTTGATCGATACCATACAAATTATATGAATGGTATTCCAATAAGGAAAAAAATTCAGAACTGTAACATATTATGAACTATTCTGGAAATACTTAAGTTACAATTATTTCAAATAATAGGTTCCATATTTGTAATCACCCATATTCAATGGATATCTTCAAATGCAGTATGTATCTAAAAATACTTATACCGAGTTGCATAAACAACCACTATACGTAAGCATTTAATATATGAATAGCGAGCTAATGGTCCCTAAACAAGATTTAGTGGTCCATAATTGGTCTATTAAATTTTAATGAAACATTAAACTAATCAAATTTTTATGCAATTCGACATTTTCAATATTATTACAGTTGTGGATGACTTTTGCTGACTTAAAACTAACGTTATAATTGTATTTACAACGAAATAGTTTGCAACTGTCTATTATTATAGTGGTACAAACTAACCCAAACGGCATACTAACCAACTCGATAAAATAAAATAAAATACAAAAATAACTATACGATATTCCTCCGATGAATATAGTTTGTTCTATATAAAATGAAGAAACAAAAATATATTGACCGGGTGCTGAGCACTCTTCTCGCTTCGCTCACTCCGCAAAATTGCGGTGTGCTGCGATATTAAATTTAAAAGCAATCAATAAATGATTTTGCGCAGAACTTGGTTTACGCAAACCTAGCTCACATGTTTTCAACGTCTTGCGATGGTGTCGATAGTAATATTTCTTGCACTTAGATGAATTATTGTGAAAATGAAAAAAGTCCCCTTTAAAATACCACTAAGGCATGATTTTTCTAATCTTGACATATGCTATTTGTAACTTTTTTGTAAACTCATTCAGCTATAAAAAAGTCTTCGTAGAAAAATATAATAGTAAAAGAGAACATCACAGTAAAACTTTCTCAATTACTCAATTCACTTACAATTCTTTTGTTTTATTTATACAATAAAATTATATACTTCTGTACGTATATGTACAATAAGAAAGTGTATACAGGTAAGTATTTTGTTGGAAGAAGCCACACCGAAATGATGACACCACCAATTTGAAATTAATTAGTTAACCTCATACCACCTATTTCAATTCATATTTTTTTTTTTTTTACTGAACATATTTGTTTTATTCATTCACGTTTAAAATATCATGATAAAATTTGCACATTTAGAATCTCGGAGTAGTCCAAGGATTACTCAGAACTGCTGATCAATATTTGCTTAGCATTTTAAGTCTTAAATACGATTTAAAATTGTTATAAGCTATAACATCACGATATGCGCGCTCTTACATGAAATATATAATGTAGGTACTCAAATATGATAAATTTAAGCTGAGTAAAGTTTCTAGAGACAATATCATTAATGCATGTCATCCTTCTTGTTATCGGAACTGTGTGAAATTTTCGTGATTTCTCTTACAACATTTATCCTTGACTACGTTGTATACTTGTATTATAAGTTTTTACTGATAGGTACTGTTTCAAACAATAACACTTGTAAGTTGTAACATATATTTCTAAATCCGGTAAAAGTTTTGTATAAACAATTATCATCAATCAATTTCACGTTTGGTTTAAGTTTAAAATATTCAGGTTAAAGAACAATCGTAGAATGAAATTTTAAAAGCCAGAAAGTTTATAAAGCCCAGGGTTTAAGTGCTCACTCGCTTCACTCGCCTTTTCGGAGGATATAGTTGTGGTATTGTATTAAATATATAATAAACCATCGCATTTTTCAAAACGATTCAGAGCGTCTAAGATTTGCAAGACTTACGTGGATATATTTTTCGCTCTTACCCGAAATAAAACGTAAAAATAATTAAAATATCACCGAAAAACGTGTGCATATGTCACTTCACTTATAGTACAAAATATATTAATTTAATGAAAAATGAATGTGCCTTATATTATTTAAAGGAAAATAAACGCGTATGATACAATATTTACTTTTATTCTCCAACATTTAAATAAATAGAATTTCATGACATACCTAGTATCATCATTAAATAAGTACATTTTATTTTACATCTGAAAATTATTTAGACGAATTTAAAAATAAAACATTAAAATACATATAAATTTACTTGAAAAATAATCGTACAATTAGGTACCTTACTACAAATTTGTCAATAATATACAGGATAACGAATAAAAAACATTTTAAATGATAAGGCTTTTAAAAAATAATGAATTCGTTTAATTTACATTTTAAAGACTTAAAATTGTGTAAATATGGTGTATAAAAGATCAAATTAACTATAATTTATGTAATCTAATCGTAAATTGTAATCTAATGTGTGATATCATCGCCCGATGAGAACACCTATGGTAATAATATATACGGGGCTCCGTAATTTGATTTTTTTAAATTGCAAAAAAAAAACGAATTAGTTTCACATAAAGTACAATAAAAACTATTAAAACTGTTCGTAAATAGGGAATTTGCTACGTATTACGGTGGTTGGCACGTTTAGTAAAATACTGTACTAAATTAACCAAACGCTCGTAAAAACCTCACACGCATTAACTTCCGACCTCCTGCTATATATTGTAATACGATTTGTGTTTTAAAATTTATGTACTATGGAAGTGTCTACTATAAAAAGTCGTTTGCAAAACAAAAAAGTACCTACTTCCACAATGCACAAAATATAATATATGATTTGTATGTATTGTAAAAATTATAATATTGTTGTTCATATAATCCGAGATTCCCCGAGGACACTCATAACTCTGAACATTTTACAGTGTTATAATACACCTAAAACACCATTACATATAAATTATCGCTTAATTTCTAATAACTACACCACGGTTGATAAATAAACACGTGCAGTGTACCGAAATTAAAACCCCGACTTAATCATAGACGAATAATAATTATTAAACTCAATAAAAAAAATATAATATTATTCTTTCATCGGTGGCGTGTAACATATAGGGTACAAGTGTTATTACCTATGTATTATATTTTTTAAAGTGAAAAACTATTATAATTTATAATACATACACGTATTGAATATATTATATTATCAGTAACCCGATAAGTTCAAAAAGATTTGAGAAAATAAAAATTTTCAGGAATTTCCCGTTAATGAAACAAACTTTAAAGCGTTGTAAAAGTTTGAATGAGGTTTGTTTTTTCAAGATATCGGGAACTTCTAGTTATCAAGGTTTAAATTACTGAAGATCGAATGCTTGAATATTCAATTCACGTTTTTTTTTGTTTTTCATACTTTCATATTATGTTCTGGCTACAATTTAAACGAGTCGGCAAAACAAACGAAAACTTAAACAACGTAATTAATAATTATTGGAATAATCTTATATTTTATAATACTTCGTCAGTAGATATTATGGAATATGATTTACAATACGTTAATATAAACAGTTGTGCATTTGAAAGAATGTCTTTGACATCGATAACAGTGAAATATAAAGTATCTCTTCACCATCTGTGTCTATAGTGCCGTGATTCAAGAAAATAAATATATCTGGAAACCCATTTAGCGTTATATCTACTGCTCTGGAATTGTCATACTATTGACAATCAATACCTCAAGGGGTTACGTTTGTAAGTTAAAAATAACATTCACCAGACATTATCTAAACCGCTAACCAAATATTAGAATTATTTGTCCATTTTGCCATTCCTTAATATAATCGGATTAACCGAGGTTGACCCAATACCATTATTTCAATAATTATACCTAAATACCTAATAGTTACCTGGTACATAGTATGTAACCACGTAGCTAGAGTTTGGATGTTCTACCTCTTAAAACATTTTAGAATCCTAAAAATGTACTAATTATTATGTATTTATATTTATATAATACAGGGAACGTCACTCTTGCAAGTAAAAATATATTCCCCGAATTTCTTAACTATGACGTAGGTTAGGTTAGGTTAGGTATCTGTGCAAAATATTAAATCTTAAATTTTGGCATTTCTCTTCTGTCAAATAAAACACCTCTAATTGTATAAAACCGAAAAATACAATCGTGAAAATACGAAACGGTTGATGCAAAATGATTAAATACTTTTAGAACGTGTACCGTCCAAAAATCTTAGCACATGACATTTCATATCTGTATCATATCATCTCAATAAATTAAACAATTAAACAATATATAATTAATGCAATTTATTCACATGGATATATGGTATAAAAAAAGTCATATAAACCTTTTAAATTTCCAAACTGATAACACAATATATTAATAACAATAAAAATAAACTCTAAAAAGGCAAGTGGGTACACTCTTTTATTGTACAGTTGAATGTGTTGGTATCGAATGGGCCTTTGTATTTTATGTGTTAAATTTGAATTCAATGGTATATCAATGTAAAAAAAAAAACCGATTTTGATGCTAATACTATAAGTACCTAATAATACGTAAGCATTGAATTCATTTTTGAAACCTAATCTAACATTACATTCGCTTATCAATAATTATCCTAAAATTAACAGTGATTTTTTGGTTACAGCATGAACTATGCTTAGGAAAAATTAATTTTTCAAGCATTGGCTTTAAAAATTGACATTTATACACTTTTTAATAATAATATTAATTTATTAATTTCCAACAAGCAATATTTAAAAGTTGTAAACAAATCCATAATAATTGTCGGATTACCTCCAAAACCAAAGGAGATGAAAGGTTCATGCAAGTACAATCAAATAAACATATCCAGAATTAACTACAAAATAATTTTCAAATTGTTGACCACCTAAAGTATCGACTAGATGAAATTTGCTACCATATACCACCCTCTAAGTTAAATATCAAAGTATTTTTACCACCCCAAAGGTCGACTGCAGATACAACACGAAAAATTAAAATAAAAAACGCACATCATTATAAAATCAATACATTCATTACTCTTCATAGAATCTAAAAAATATAAATACATGCTAATAAAGTTAAATAAAATTGTGTTATTTATCCTATATAGGTAGTACTTATGAAACAAATTTTCAGCAGATCCAGCTTCATATTGAACCGATGGAAGAAAAATCTAATACCTATAACTCCATTTATAATAAATTTAGTTAAATCATTTTTATTCCTGATAACAACGGCTTAAAAAATACAAATTTATCATAGGTTTAGCTAAGCTTGGGGTATAAAGATTTTGCACTACTGTTAATGTAAATAAACAAATTACAAAAATATTATGATTATTTAAATTAATTTATTATAATATATAGATTATGTAGTGTTCTTACTAAAAATATTTATTTTATTGAAATATAATACCTACGGTGATCAATTTATTTATATTTTAACATTTATAGTGTCAATATTAAAGTTTATTAAGACTATTGAAAGCAAAATTATAAAAAATAATTCCTATAGGAACAACGCTAAAAAACATTAAATAGATACGAAATATTTGTTATAAAATTTGGTTTTTTTTAATAAACTTGATCAAAAAAATGTATATATTTTTAACTTAATGTTCCCTACCCTCATTTTGTAAATTTTTAATAATAAACCCCTAAATCCATATAAAAAATGTAACATATGACGTACATCCCATCGGTTTGTATAGCTTTATCATCAACCACTCATAAATTTGCCTATTTTTAATCTCCTGTTGTTTTTGACGTAAAACAGATTAAAGCTAGGTCTCAATTTTTTTTCAATTCCTCTCGAGTTTTTGTTAAACAAGAATTTACTGCATATATTATAAATAATTAATGAAAACTATTAATTATATTATAATAGTAATAGTATACAGAGTCTGTGTGCATAGAATAATAAATACATAGAGGGTCCTGAACAACAACAAAAAAAGAAAGATGTTTTTATTATACTTCTCTACATTGTTTTAAAATATAATTTATATAAATTTAACACCTAAATTTGAAACACAAATTTATCACGGTCTTATAAAAATACAACGATAGCAAATATTTGTTTGCATGTAAATATTATATGTATTTGTGTATACTTTATTGAAAATAAACTATCAGAAATTGTTAGAGTTTATGGATTTTTAGCACATTACAGAGTTTTTTTTTTTATAGATAATGAGTGCGTATTGGTTACACGGCCATTGATGTTTGCCATATTATTATAATATATTTACGAACATAATATCATTAACATGTCTGTGTTTACATTTTGTTTTTTTTTTATAGCCCTACACCATTTTCTTGAAGTTTGCCCTTCATAGTAGCATTTTTATTATGTATTTTTTTAGTTGATACAACACAATATTTAAAACTATACAAATTATAATTCTTGTAGACCATACATTATTCTATCCTTGATTAATCATAAAATATACATTTATATATTATTTAGCCTAAATATATGAATCAAAATCCAACACAAATATATATAAAAAAAATGTATAGTTGATGAATACAGGTTCAATTTCCAAGTAAATCTTTGTTGCTTAAACTTTTTTAAAATTTTTAAGGAAAAAATCTTTTAAAGCACTAAAAATATGGTAAAAATTCAAACAAAATATCATACGCTTACTTTATATTGTACCTACCTATTTAAATCAGCCACTACTCAATTTTTACCTGGTTGTTTTTTATTATATATTATATAATCATTAATTATTAATACTTTTTTTTTATCGATATTGTTCTAGAAAATAGTTTGAAGCTACAAATAAAAAGTTTGAAAATTATTTAAGTCTTATTTTTGGTATAAATGTTATAAAAATATATTCAGTGCCTAGTGAAAATAGTTTGTAAAGAATTAATTTGGTCTTAGATATTTCATAAAAATATATGATGTGTATGTATAATTTGTATCGAATCCAACTTTAAGTAGAGACTAAAATAACCTTTGAACAAACTACCTACAGCTTACAGGTAATAGACCACACGAATTCAACAAATAGATAAAAAATAAAATATATATATATTTATAATAAAATTGGCAATTAATATCAAACGTTGAATTTTAAGTTTTTGCATAATATATGGCAAATAAATTATGTTCACTATCTATTCCTTACAAAAATTTATTTCTAAGGTTTCAGAAGTTAGTTTTATTGAATTATATTTCATATTGTAGCATAAAATATATTTTATTTTGTTCCAATACAATTTATACTTAGGATAAAATTTTGTACGTGACTGATTTTTCATTAATATTGACATTTATAAAATTATACTAATAATATAATATATAATTTAAATTGATTTAGTCTACACATCTGAGTAAAAAAATAACATTGTATAATAGCTGGCATCTAAGATCTTTAATATATATAAAAAAAATTGATTAATGTAATAATTATGCTCACGGAAAAATGGCAGTAAATTAATAATGTGCATTTAATGTAATTATGTAAGGATTAAATACATAAATGATCGATAATTAAATAATTAAGACGTTTTAACGGACAAATAGTTGTTTTGACCGATAACTGTTTGTTGTTAAATAATTATAGTAGCAAACCAGCAAACAAGAAATACCAACAATATTATTAATTAGGAATATTTGGAATTTGTGAAAGTAAGATGCTTGTAATATTATATTTGATTTTAGTAGGTAGGTATTTAAAAATTAAAAATAATTGCAATAATAATAAAGTAATAATATAAGTATTAAGTAAATAATTTATAAAAACTAAGCATATTATGCTTATATTATAACAATATTAAAATTAAAAATATTCGATTTTAAGAATAAATGAACTATTTAAAAAACTGCATTAAAATTATATTGACTTTAAATACAAATAAAATTAAACGTGAATAGCACTGAAAGATTTTTCATCGGAAAAATTATTAGGTAATCTGTGAGTTCAATTACTAAAAAAAAAATGCCTAAAATTAAATTTAAAATACATCTAGAATATTCGGTATCTATCTCTTCTAATGATTATTTTGCATGTGACATTCAACAAATACGTAAAAACTTTTAAATAAGTATTTATTCTGTAATATAATTTGAATACGCACAGCGTTTGCTTTCGTGTTCGTTTGATATGCGACGTGTATTTGGGTGGATTCCAATATTGTTGTCTGCCTATATAATTGTTTTTAGATTATTTTAGATTAGGTAGGACAAAACAATGTGTAAAGTCGTGTAAATGAGAATGCAAATAGCCTCACTTTGCATCAAAATCTACCGCAACTTTAACATCATATAACAATTAAACAAACTCTAACTAGAACCCTATATACCAGAACACCTGGCTGGTACATGTACTTAACACTCGAATTAGCCACAAACCGTATAAAATATAGTTATACAACCGAATAAATAGAATTCGAAACCCTAAAACGACACATTATTCATTTTTACACACAAGTAATGTAAAATACCATAACATAATTATTCGGCATTCACATTTTCCAGTGTATAGCTATTAACTAACCTAACCTAACCATTCATACCATGTATCGTCGTTTTAAATTAAACGCATAGAAATTATCAGTATAATCAATAACTTACTATGTTTACACATTGCAGATTAATGGCATTCACCCAATGACTTCACAGTAGGCGGATCACATCGTCTGAGATGACGAAGTAACAAAATTATATAAGATATATTATTTGGAGGTCGATACGTATTGAATATGTGTTGATGTACATGACTTTTCGTGTTTTACCTTTGCTTACTTAAATGTACGCATATATAATATAGGGACAATACTGTTTGTAAATAGAATAATATCTAACACGAAAAGCGATGCATAAAAATGTAGAAAAAGAATTTATAAGAACCTACTTGGTTCTCCAGTACGTATTTATTGTAACGAAAACAATATTTTTAGATATAGTTGATTGTCAGTATAAGATTCTAATAAAAGATTACATTCAAACATATACAATAAAATTATACAAAATATTATAAAGCGTACCTTTTGTAAAAAATAAACTATATGGTAACTGGTAAAATAATTACATTTTCTCTTTTACATAAACTCAAAATAGAATTTCGATATTTTCACTTGTATCATAGTTGAACTATGATAGTTCTACTAAATGTTGTTTTCCTAACATACTTTAGTTGAACGGTACAAGTATAGTAGTTATAGAGGTTGTTTACACGAACAAGTAAACTCTTTTCGTCGTTCATTTTACATATTTGATTAATTCAGTATTTCTTTTGTATTCTCTAAGGTGACTATTAAGTTTTCTATTCAAATAACTTTTTCTTCTTATTTATTTATTTTGATTTTTTATTCAACCAAATATGGTTTCCTACAAGGTATTGTACAATACTTTGAATGTTGTATTTTGTATACGGTATGAGCTCCGTTTAAAAAGTTTGTTTTTTTTAAGGTTTTTTTATTTTTCGGACTGTAATGAGAAAAAAAATTATATTTTATTTTATTTGACTGAATATAGCTATAAGTTGATTTCTAAGTAATCCAGTTTCATTTTTTGCAAGTACTAATACGAATAAAAAAAAGGTGGACAAGTGGGTACTTCTAAGAGCTGTACAGTAGTTGTCGAGTACCTATGTAATTGTAATGGATGTGCTTGATTTCAATTCAATGATAAATTATTGCATACGAAAAACGATGGGAATCTGAGTGGAGACGTATGTAATCCTAGCATACATCTATAAATTAAAATTTATAATCAAATTTAATAATTAAAAACTGCTGTATATCAAATATCGTGAAAAATATAAGATTAAACACTTATAAAAAATTTGTGTTACGGTACAGTAAGCTGTTCTTTTTGTTAAAGATAGAAAATTTTGAGGGAATCTTCAATTAAATTTCATAATATTAGCTAAGTAGAGAAAACTTTTAAAAATTTTGATGAATTTAGTAAAACTTTTATATTGTATAATATATATTTTATATTTTTGAACTGCTATTAAACCAATTTATGAGGACCCTTGTGTTACATTTTCATACTATTTTACACAGTGAAAAAGTTTTTATCGACGATAATTTAAAAAAAATCACTCAAAGCTAAAAATATTACTGTACACGAAAAATTTTAATATAAATATTTGGTGAAAATTTCAAGTGTCTGCGGTTATTAGTTTTTGAATTACACCAAAAAAGTAATATCAATTTTGTCAAAAATTGGTTTTGCGTAAAAATTCCCAATATTACTTAATTTTTTTGTTTTTTGTTTTTTCCTTTATTTTGTTCTATTTTTACTTCCCGAATTGGTGCAACTATATTCACTTTTCTATTAAAAATATTTTTATATCGAAAATCGGAGCATTTTTAGTATTTTTTACTACCCGAAATGTTGTGACAGAGAAAAGAACACAAAAATTATTGTAAATACAATACATCCATTAGCTACGATTAAAAATTAAAAATTCAATAAATTATTATTTTGATGTTATTATTTTAATTTTTTCAATAAATTACTATTGCCTGCGGGTGCCAAGGAATCAATGTCCATTTTTTCTAATATACATTTTTCACATTAAAATTATTTTGCCTGCGGGTGCTAGGAATCTTTATCCATGTTCAATCTCTATTTTCTTGTATTAAATATATTGAATATAATATTTAATATTATAGACTTCTTATTATATATATTATAATGTAATATAAACATTTTTTCTCCCAATTATTATGAAAATTACTGGAAATTATTTACTTTTTACCCCAAAATAGTACCAACTATAAATTCACTATCCTAACAAAAAAGGTATTGAAGTAGAAGATTGAAACATTTGTACTCCCCTGAAGGTAACAGCCACGGAAAAAAAACACATAAATATTAATGTAAAATCAATACATTCATCGCTCCGTTCAAAAAAAATTGCTATTTATTGATCCATAATTGATACTAATCGCTTTAATAATCAATGGTATAAATGCATATATTTGAAATCCACACCATAAGAATAAAAATTCTCTAAGACATAATAATAAAATAGTCTTTGAAGAATGTAGAATTTACATAAAACAAAGAGAGGAGCTCAATATAAGCTATCAAATTGGAGCAAGTCTAGGCCCAAATCTAGACAATGAGATCAACACCATTGAATTCTTTAAATCAAACAAATTACTCAAGCTACTATAGTCAACATCTTTTTAATGTACAAATTACCAAACTAAATAATCTAAAACTGTTTCTATTGTATCCTTTTTTTTTTCAATATGCATTGACATTGTGCAGTATTTTGCACGAGAGATGTGCACATTTCATACCTGAACGTTGACCGGACAATAATAAAGTAGTGGTTAAGCCGATAGGATCTTGATAGCCGTGTGCATCAAAATCTACCGTCAGTTTAATGAAGTATTTTAAAATTTTAAACTTACACTCTCATGAATTGTAATCGAATAAATCGAGACGATATTATGTATATTATCTCAATAATCACAACTAGGTATTAAAAGTAGCATAGGTACTACTAGGCAAAAGTATGATAGCTACCAATAAACAATGTAAAGCACTTGTTCATTATAATATTATATCATATACTAACTCTCTATATTATGCAACCTTTGTCATAAGTTATTTTATTACACTCTCAACTTATAACGCACTTCTAACTCACCACAATAAGTTTCTACTATTGTGCCACTCAATAATATCCTTTTTATTTTTATCGTAACGTTGAAATTTCCACTTTTTATTATTCTTATACTACATTGGAAAGAATTTTTTTTCAAAATTATTATCAAATATATTATTTGTAATTTAAAAAAACACGGTGCACCGTGTACAAAGAGTATTAAACACAACGCACATTCTGTGTAGTGTATAATATAACTGATGATGATGAACATTTTGAACCATTAAACAATTTTAGTGACAACATTCTAGTCTGACAACCACACGCATATATTAAAAACTACTATTTGTTAACATAATAAACCATCGCAGCACAGTATGAGTCGGCAACGAAACTCGCAATAATATATCAACGTACAATGTATTTTATAGATTAGAGAGCATTAGACTCGATCCCGGTATCGTTGATTGTATAATGAATCATTGGTCCGTCCATTAGTAAATGGTTCGACTTGCCGAAAAAAAAAATCATAATTAGTATATAGACAACATTATGAATAATAAATTCTGTACGCTTTATAAACGTTCTAATAATTTAAAACTGTCGATTGTTTTACGTTAGCGATTTATATTAAAAAAATTGTAAAAATGGACAACTGCAGACAACGTACTTAATATGTATAAATTGTATTAATTATCACGGATAATATTATGATGTTTGCGTGCGAAAAAAAGATTTTTTTTATATTAAATGTTTGCATTCCGATATTAAATCGTTTTGATCATGACGTAATAATACTATGTCAAATGTTTAATCCACAGGCCACATTATTCAATGTATGCGAGTTGCAACACAAATACAGAAGGTAAGTAAGTTGTGAAGCCATTGTTATAATTCCAGCAGCAGCAGATGACTATATTGTATGTATTTTATTTACCGTTCTAGTACGACCGCATATTAAACTTACATCGGAAACAACTGTATCATATTGATTGTGATTATACAATATACGCTGAGAGCTGACATAAACGATGTCGTAGTAGTAATTAATATTTAATTAAGTCTTTGAGACCGATCTCACATAAAATACATATTTTGATATTACATAATTATGTAAGTGAATAATTTATTGTGAATACGTTTTCGTATATAAATTGCAGATAATATTATGCACGTTATATGATTATTGGTTTAATTTCACCACGGCAGTAAGTTACTGGACAAACCGCGATTCAAAATTTAAAAGTCCCGAATATCTTCACACAGGTATCCACTGTTAAAGGTTAAACTAATACCGTATACCAACCACGTACGTTAATGACATACCTATTTTAGGACGGCTATTTATTGACGTCACACCGAGTGAACCAATATGACCTACTAATAATCCAGAAAAAAAAAATAATAGTATGACATAAACGTTATAAAATGAATTTATTTTTAATCAATCTTGTTTGGAATTATTTATTTGTTGTTGGTACTCTTACGTTTTCCCCCAGGAACCGTCAGTTTGAAAATATTCATGATATTTGCGAGATAAAAGTTGTAAAAATAACTGTTTAAAACAGTAAAAACAACGTATCAGCAACCTCGTATCAAATTTTGAAGCTGTTTGGCCGAGAATTCAATTTTTTATCTATAGGTATTCATAAAAAAAAAACACATTTTTAAAAATCTAAAAATTCTTGTAAAACGTTAAAAAAAACCAAAACATTATGCAAATTGAACCATATTTAAAGACAATAAACTGTTAGAATCTTATTCTATTATTTGATTTTGAATTAAGTACAACAAAATCATATTTGTCAAAAAAAACATTTCTGTTTTAAACTTTGTTTTGAAAATTTCATTTTGTGCGTAGAAAATAATTTTAAACGTGATGAATGGTTTGATGTCACCAATCATAATATGTCTGAAGTGTTGGTGTGTGTTAGATTAAAAAGTGCATGAAATTAAACTAAGTAGCAAGTTTTCCTGCTGTACATAATAATAATATACTACCAATTATTCCTTAATTATTTTAAGTTGTTCATTTGTTTGGTCTAGGTAAGAACATTTTATACAATTTCAAAAGAGTATTTTATTATGTGGTAGGTAATTAGGTATGTACTAAATGACTACTTATATACAATCATTTATTTCACGTAATTAGGTGACAAGAATAAAGTGCAGGTATTTCGACTTTGAAGTGAAAATTTAAAGTATAATATAAATGTATATTTGAGATCAAACAATATATGTTGTCAAACCTTTTAAAAAAAGTTTGCGAGTATTAAAAGAAAACTCGTTTGCAATATAACACGGCGGGATTATTTAAATTTAGTGTGAAACATGATTCAAACTACGAACGAAGGTCGGAATATTATCTGGGACGCAAAGAATGATGTATATAGTATTAACCGTGAACGATAATTTTTTTTTTCTTAGCAATTGTCGCAATAACGCATCGATCGGGTCGCGGAGGTGCTCAGATAGAAAGCTTTGCATTACAATTTTAAGGCTTGAAACCAATCGAAATTGAACAGCTATCTGCAATGAGTGTTTTCCGAGTTTTTGCGATTTTCGTTTTATTAAAACGACAGGCGACGACCGAGTAGTAATTATCGCACGCGCTCCATTGTGATGGGAACAATCACAATATTTTCGAAACGGTGGAAAACATCAGCACACAATGAAATCCTTTGAATTTATCACCCTCGTCCAACAAACGACATATCGTTTCAATTAAACGTGAATGGACGATCCAACGCTCCGACAGACAACCAAACCATTTGATAACGAGTTTACGACTTCCAACGAACTTATTGCATAATACCTCTACATAATCGGTATGAATAAAGGTGAAATAATAGCTATTATGATTATATAATAATAAGTTTTTGAAAATATGACCTTTAAATATTCTTAGGAATTTAAATCAGGATTTAAAATATAAATAAGCTATTTAAGGGTAAAATACGGGTGAGCATGTTTTATGAATCACTCTGTAGTCTGTAGTCCGTAGTAATAAGTATAGTAGGTATGATTGACCAAATCAAAATTTATTCAATGAAAAACGTATTGTTATACTAAACAACAACATAGTTTTCGTAGAGTTTAACTCATGTGTTATAAATTGTAGTAAACTCTTTTTAACATTTTTTTTTTTTTAATTATATTTTATTGTAAGGTTGATTTATGTCAGCATAACTGTCAAACTGTATAACCAATGTCATGCTTACAAGGTTACGTACAGAAAAAAAATTGTCAAAGCAAAGATATTTATTCAACTTTGTTCGGTTTGGAAACTTTTTTGTTATTAGTTTTCTATTTAGTTGTTTTCGAGATAACAATAAAAAAACCTATCAATAACTTTGTAGTTATATTTAGTTGATGGCAAATACAATAGGAACGCATCCGGAAGAAATAAAAACTGAAGTTTACTTCCTACGTATACAACGTTTTACAAGCACACAAATAATACTTAGTAGAATCTTCCTTTATAACATAAATAACGTTGCGTTTTAGACGTATAGTTTGTAGCTGATGATCAAAATTAATATACCTACTAATTAGTTTTCTAAAATAACGTACAGCATTATGATAAATAACACGATTTCAACATTCAGTGAGTGGAATATTAAAATGAATCATTTGAAGATATCTACCATACTCCACCCGCCCGACAATATTAGACAACAATAAGGGTTTAATCTAGTACCATTAGTATGTACATCGCATGTCTAACAAAATCTACTTGAAACACCGTCAAACAACCAGAGAAATTCATGAAAATCTAAAGTTTAAATCATTGAATAGTAATTCCAATATCTCGTAGACAAATAGCATGTAAGATATAAGTTTAACTTAGTTTTTCGAACAATAATATAAACATATACCTATATGGTATACCTATATACGAGTATACTTCCGGAACTCAAAGCTCAGTCCGATGAGTTCTTGCGATTATATTGTTATATATGCAATTAATATCTATATGCGTAACGGATTATGTTCAACTTAATATTATGTACCATGTTTAATATTAAAATCGTATTTAATACACATACGCCGAATAAATGTAAAACCAAGGTAGTAAGTTTGATGACACCAAAAAAAATTCCAATATTGTTAAGGAGACGTCTACTCGTATATGTTTCCTCCGTCTTACAAACGCGCAACATCATATCATACTTTCCGTTCAGAATATTCCATCTTACTGTGTCTTTTGAATGTATTATAAATACCCTTAAACACGAGAACGTTATTTAAGTAGAGTTAATTGTTATCTTTTAATTTCAAAGCAAGTCATGAGCGTTTTAAAATTGGTCTTATATTTATATAGATTATGAGAAAGTCATTACAAGAAATAAAATTTTTTTTTTATATATATTTACTATGATAAACTTAACCATACGACTTATACATTATATTGGTGTATATATTTAGTGTCAATTATTGTCGTGTTGTAAAGATACCAGAGTTGGATGCCGATCGTCCAAATGCCTAACCATAGTATAATCTACTGATCTTATCTTTGTTTATGAAATCTATAGAAAACAAATGTGAACGCAGTCACTAGTACTTGTCTTGTCTTGTACTTGTCTCTTTATTTTGTTAATACATTTTTAGACTGTGATATTAGCTTTGGTGCATCAGTTTAACAGTATTCAATAATAAATTACTTAAGTGCCTATTAAAAATGGCTACTTAACGAATATACATAATAGTATACTATTTGCACTCCAATTTTTATTATACGAACATTTTATAAAAAAAAAATTATTTACATAACGTCATAACATGATAAAAGAAAATTCATTGAACATGATACAACGAACATAATAATACATCATTTGATCCCACTTAAAAATGTTAAAAGAAAATATTATAAAATACCTACCAATAGAGATGCATTTCATTCTACATAACATTATAGTTACTTTTAAAATTCAATTTTATTTTTAGACTATACATTTTCAAGAGTACTTATTTAAACTTAACCATACGACTTATACATTATATTGGTGTATATATTAGTGTCAATTATGTCGTGTTGTAAAGATACCAGAGTTGGATGCCGATCGTCCAAATGCCTAACCATAGTATAATCTATGATCTTTCTTTGTTTATGAAATCTATAGAAACAAATTTGAACCAGTCACTAGTACTTGTCTTGTCTTGTACTTGGTCTTATTTTGTTAATACATTTTTAGACTGTGATATTAGTTGGTGCATCAGTTTAACAGTATTCAATAATAAAATTACTTAAGTGCTATTAAAAATGGCTACTTAACGAATATACAATAGTATACTATTTGCACTCCAATTTTTATTATACGAACATTTATAAAAAAAAATATTTACATAACGTCATAAAATGATAAAAGAATTCATTGAACATGAACAACGAACATAATAATACATCATTTGATCCCACTTAAAAATGTTAAAAGAAAATATTATAAAATACCTACCAATAGAGATGCATTTCATTCTACATAACATTATAGTTACTTTTAAAATTCAATTTTATTTTTAGACTATACATTTTCAAGAGTACTTATTTATTCATTTACTTCGTCGAGACTGCATCTTATTGCTTATTGATTTATCCAACGATTTTGATTTTATGACATAGGTAAGTACATACTTATAATTATTATGTTTTTTAAAAATGTGTACCACTCAGAACTGCAATAATTGTTTCTTGGATCTCGGAAACACGGACGCTTAGTTGAAACATAACAATATGTCTCTGTGAATAATAACTATTATAAACCTTAATTGTTATAATATGCATTTATGTGTACATTTTTACTCGCAGGTACACGTCCTTTTATTTGTGAATGCGGCAAAACACGTGAGGTGAAAACAAATCGATTTGTTTATCATATGTATGCGCTACCGATGCAAACGTTAAAATTCGTCAGCACGCTCGACATTTTGTAGCATATTATGTTTGATTATTTTATTTTTTCTTCACTTCGTTCGCACCGCAATGCGTTTATTGTACACTCACTTGATTCACAGCAGTCACGTTGTAAGTACACACTACATACACTAACCACAACACTTTTTTACACAACTTTACAGGTCTACAGGATGTATCTGGTTGCCTATTATTTCAATTTATCGTTAAATTCTCCATAATATACACCCTATCCAATATGTATATATCCGCACACATATATTGTACAACTTATTATACTTAGGTATATACAACTTTGTAATTCACTAAAAATACGAGTGACTGCAGTGGGTTGCATACCTACTATTTTCACCCTCTAAATTAAAGGGGGAAATTAAGCTAGAAATTAGATTATCCTGCAGTAGTTAATTTACACCCCACTGCTGTCGATATAGGTACGCGATTTGTCTGTATGGCATAATATTATAAATTATAATACGAATTATCGATGGTGTATAAAAAAAGTGTGCAGCGGACATATTGTCTATATCGTACTATAAAAATGAATGTCTGTATGTATGTCCTTTACGCATTCCTAAACGGTTGACATTTTTTGTGTGTGTTTGAGTAGTTACCTGGAGGCCTGAACGATTTAGATTCGAAATTATACTCGGTAGGTCTATCCCGGAGAGTGGCTCAAAGAGGGATTTTGAGATTTACGATGGTAGTTTTTGTTTATAAACGATTGGTATTGGTTATAGCAGAAATAATTAGTAGAATTAGTATTTTTTTTTTTTTGTTTATTAGTTGCCATTGATTAATCAGACAGATCAGGTACAAGCATGCATCAAATCGAATTTTCACACATTGTCTATACCGAAGTGGCTGAGTTGGAATTTGTAGCCGCTCATCGACGCGTGTTTGTATTGTTTTTTTGCACATATTCCGCGATTTGATGTAGTCGGATTCCCTACCAGGGTAGTCGCACTTACTGCAGTGAGTTACACACGTAAACCCAAAAAAAGTTGAACAATTACAATATTTTAAGAGTTGTCATTTTTTACTGACAACGAAGTGCGCGGGATCAACTCAGGTCTACACAATCATAATTTGCATAATAATTTATGACAATAATCGTGTTTTATGAACTGTAGGAATATAAAATAATATATAAGTTTAGTAGGTAACTATTATGTTTATAAGTATTTTTGAACACTTATAAGTCGACTCGTTTCTCGCGCAGAAAAGGTGACACTTAAACTTAGCAAGATGCAACGCTTCAGACTGATAGTTTATTAGCTATATATATATATCTAAAAGATAATACCAAGAAGGTTAGAGAAGAAGACCTGATGATCTCTTGCAAAGGGTTATGGAATAAAACACCACATTGCAACAAACTCGGGTATTTCATTGAATATCTACATTGAAAAATTACGTAACGGTCATACAGGCTTAATTGAAAAGCGACTTAAAAGCCGGTGGCCCGGGGCTCGCGAGAAGGGCGTCGCCGTGTTTCAGACGATGCAACACGAAAACCAGACGGCCGGTCGGTGGATGTCGATAGAGATGGGCCCTCACGGAGAGGGCCCCCCCCCCCTCAGCATCAGATCAACACGGTTCGGGTCGTCGTACGTCGCGTTTCGGCGGCGTTTGGTATTTCGTGAGCGATGAGAAGAGACACAGTACAAAGAGGACCTTGGCAAAGTTGTAATATACGTAACTCAAATACGTTTAAAAAAATAAAATAAAGTTTAGAGAGAACTTTAATTGAAAAATAATATTATTTCGGGCTTCAGCTTTATATATTTTTTATTAAAAATACTTTCCAATTTCAAATTTTAACCAGTATAACATACTTTTATAGCAATTTAATTTCACTTATTGTGACTTTTATGTTACAAAACGATTATTGTATTATATTAATATTTTAGTCAACACAAAAATATAATATTATTTAAGCTACTAAGAATTGACATGTTCATTTTTATACAAAATGTTTCTGTCAATTTCATTATATTATAATCAATATTATGTATTTTTGTGTGCATTTTTTAAGTGATAGTTATTGGAGTTATAAATTATGATTATTTTTATTCTGTTTGTTAAATTTAAGCATAATAAAAACCTAAGCAGTATCTTAAAATATTACACATATAAAAATATATTATAAATCAATTAACTATTATACCGATAGTTGTAGACCCGAGTCCCATAAAACCTTTTTTAAATCTTTTGTATTCAAACGCAACGTACTAACTGATTTAAATTCCAGACGCAAGTAGTAGTATGTTTGGACGAGTTTGTAAAAGTTGCAGTACGTTTGCGCAATTCGACATAATGCATTTGAGCGAATAATTTTAAAATACACTAATAATTTGGCTTTATTATGATAAGAAATAATTTGTTTTGGTAGTATTTTATCATTGCAAATCCATCTCAATTTAACAGACTTACTGGGATACTGTCCGTGACTTCATTGGTATAGTATTAAAAATTCAGTAATTGTTTTTATTAAAAATCACGAATAAAGTTTAAAAATTATATCGTTTTAACTATTCTTAAGATTATTTGTTCATTGTTTTTTCTTCTTTCAAATCGTGTATCAAAAAATAAGAAAAAAGACATTTTTTTTTTAAATTGTTCTGTGTTTAAATTTTAATATATATTGTAATACTATTCGGCACTCTGTACAAGTTATAGCTGAAATAAGCTAACATATGTGCTTGTCCAAAGTTTGTAAGTATTCTTGCTTATCTAATAAAACTCTTCAACAAAATTTGTAAATGTTTTACTTATACTCGTATAATTGCGTTTTGTGTTATTTTAGATTCTGGGTGGACCTATGAATGTATTGATTTTACAATAATGTGTGTTTTTTTTTATTCATTTATTTTTTGTGTCTATGTACACTGTACACGATAAGTATTCGAAATAATTCTTTGATTTTCAACTTCAGTACCTCATTTGATTGAAAATAGAGTCTAGTAGAACAAAATTTAAAATTTCTAGTAATTTTCAAAAGAGCCAAAAAAAAAAATGAGGAAAACCGGAAATTTTTATGCAATATAAATATAATTTTATTTTAGCATATCATTTTTTTGACAAAATCGATTTTGATATTTTGTTGTAATTCAAAAACGAATGACTGTAGAAATATAAAAAATTCACTGAATGTTTATACGAGTATTCTCATTTTCTTTACATTTTAATTCGTTTTGAGCCGTTTACAGACAATTTCAAATTTAATTATTCTTAGTTTTTTTTTCTATAAATATCAATACAATTGTATTTGTTGGGCCAAAAAACAAAAAATATTAAAAATACATAGGCACCATCTTTTTTTATAAGCATTTAAAGTTCGAATTTTGACAAAATTTATCAAATTTAAAATTTAATTTGCAGTTAAAAGTGTACAAAATGTTCTACTTTCATATATAAGGATAGAAAATTTAAAACAAGGTTCCACGTAAATAGTTGATATATAAATTACTTTATTCACAATATTATCGTCAAACACACCTACTTAGTAATATCATAGGCTGACTGACCGTTTTCGCTAGGAATAGTTTTTCTTATACAATGATATTATATCATTAAGTTCAAATTTAACACAATCCATTACAGTGACCTACTTTTAACCTACTGTACAGTAGAGCGACACCCACTTGCCAACCTTTTTTTTATTTTTATTTATTTTAATATAATATTAGTTCCCTATGTTGACGCGTGTATTATATCTTTGATGTAGTTATTATCATTATTCTTACGTTTATCTATATTGTTATATATTATTATCTTATTTTCACCGATATCGGTTCGACCAACATTCAATTATTATATTACTTATGTTAGTGTGTATTGAACCGTGTGCCCATGTACATATGCGTGTCACCGTGTCCGTCTCCACAAAAGAAATAAATTATGAACGCAACCAAAAAAGGTGTAATTTTAATATATAAATAAAAACTAATAACCTATACAGTCCACTAAAACCGACGGCAACAACCAACTTGATAGATTTTCGACTATGGCGAATCCATAATATTATTAACAGTGCACTACATCTACTATGTATAATACATCTTATATATAGGCACTGAATTCACGTTTACTGCAGTAGTCGAGCACGACTGATATTTGATAATTCACTGACAACCGTAACAAGTCTATAAATATTGATAGATGTTTCCGGTCACGAAATACAAATTCCTGTTGACCCAACGCATTGTGTCATAAATACTCACCTAAAGTCTAAACACATTGCTTTTCTTACATGGGTAAAAAAGTAATTCGCCCAAGCACGTTACGCTCAAGTAGTTCACACCGTAATTTATTGTAAACGTAATTTTGAAGACACCAAAATACACCTGTTCGGGTGTAACTCGACTCAGATGTAACACAAAAGAAAAATCAAACCTGGTTCGGAAAAACGATAACGGCGTATTGGCTTTGACGCTCTATTTATTTCGGTTTAAGAAGTGTATATCCGTTAACGGGTGTAACTTGAAAAGTTAGGTTTAGTACTATTGGTACTATTGATACAAATCAGAAATATATGGACAATTCACCTACGGTAGATGTCTGGTTTTTATGTATGAACAAAATAAGTAAATTCTTAAATTTTTAAAATTCATTAATATAATATGTAGATGTAATCATAATTGTTAAGTAATCTGTTTTAAATACGGGTGGTATAACTAGTTGTGTTCTGCGGTAAAAATGTCTTCCAAATTGTGGCCTGAGTTTTTTCGGGTTTTCACATACGAATTGCGGCCCAGATTTTTTTTAACGTGCATATATACGAATAGCGGTCGCGATGGTTTGACGTGTTTAATTTTAATAACTAAACATTTTTGAACTATAAACTCTAAACTTCATTTTCCTTCCCATTTTTGTACAGGTCTGCAGCATCAGTAAAAAATAGGTATAGGTAGCCAGGTAGATAGTTTAAAATTGTATTATGATTGTATTTGAAACGTTTGTCATATTAAATATTTTTAATCAATAATATTATGGCAATGGTAAAAACGTTTATAATATTATTATTATTTTTTTTTATTATTATTGAGCTTAAGCCCGGAAATTATGGCCATTAGCTGTTTTGTTTGTTTGTAGGGGGAAGAACGATCGGAACGGTCGGTTGAAACACGTTTGTATGCATGGAAAGGATTTGAAACTATAAATCCCGGGTGGTCACCCATCCGGAAACTAGCAACACCGGCTGATACTTACACTCAGAGCATTTCCGCAGTTGAGTGCACCGACATGTAATATGATTATATGCCACATATTATTTTTATAAATTCAAATTTGTCAATTTGGGTTTCTTCTAACTCTTTCATATAGAATTAGAAATAAATGTTTATTTTTCTAATATATTTTGTATGTACAACCTAACCCTAGAAAAAAAGTCGGCCAGCCGTGAAACGTTCTCATATCGGTACAAAAGCGACGACTAAGGTGTATTTGGTATTTTGGGATCATTAAATTTAATTTAATTTCATTACTTAACAGTCAACTAGTTATCGGTCAAGAAAGGAAATCATCTGGAATTATAAAAAATTAATATGATTATATTATAATTTTATAAACCTATATTATGACTGTTGGCTATCAATATCAAACAGGGCACAATAATAATAGGGCAAATATTATTCAGACCGCAACTCGGTGGATGACGCAAAGAAACTTGGGCTTGAAAATTCGGATTAGACCTTTTTTTCGTAGTTATCTTTGGGACGCAACTAGTATTCATCCCCAAATACTGGACCTAACTTACTGTAATTTCAACAACGTACATGTTGGTAAAAAAAAATGTTTGTACATTTAAATTTAATGCATACCAAAATGTATTTACAAAAATAAATAAAAACTAATTTTCGATAATAAATAACAAATATGTAATTATTGATTTAATTTTTTAAAGAGTTTGGGTAATTTTAAACAAGTGCACGATATATATTATAACTTTTTCTTCATATACCTACAACTAAAAATGATTTCTTTCATAAAAAAAAACCTTAATAAATGACTAGCTTTGTGAAGAACATAACCATATTTAATTTTTAAAATATTATATCTAAAATTATACTTATTTTTTTAAATAAAAAATGTAATTTTATATTAAAATTACTATATATAAATTAATATATACACTGTTGTTAAAATGCGAGAATTGAGTTCAATACAACATAGCTGCTAGTTTATTAAATTTTCAAAATAAACTGGGTCAAACGGTTATTTCTTAAAGAATGAAAATTAAGTTTATTTTCATTTACGTTTTATACTTTCTATTTTGGAAAATTGCCAATATTATCAAAACTACGAAATATATTTCCTAGTAGTTTTTTTCCATACATTTTTATTCGTTTGACTGAATTTTTTACTTGATTTATTTTATTATTACATTTTAGTTAGCCATAAGCGCATTGATTGATTGTAATTATTGAAACACATTAACTTAACAAATTTAAAATTAAATAGACAACTTTATGTATTAAGACGCATACACATACACATATTCAAGAAAAATACTCAAAAGTCCCATGCATAATATCATTTTGAACCCATATGGACATTATATTATGTTTAAGGTTGATAATACAAGATTTCCAATCAAAAATTCTTAAGACTCTTAACTAGTTCTATTCTATACACACCAAATAATACCCTCTAAACTGATATTCACATTCCTAAAGCCACTAAACTAGCTAAAGTACACCACTTCTTCGAAATCATATCAATCCCCACGTTCAAAACTTACTAGAAATATATATCTATTTCCGGAAATCCTCCCAAGGGGCTCAAACATCAATGACCCAGAGGGCAGAGACTTAATTGTTTATTTAATCAAACATATATCTTACACTCTTATTAAACTCACTCTAAAGTGCCGTCAATGAATGGTAGTTTCTCCCCTCACGCACACACACACACACACATACATACGATCTCAACTAAAATCGTTATTATTCGTTTAAATAACTAATATCGTCTAAACATGAACTTAAAATGATGTCCACAAAGAATCTGGACAAAATGTTTTTAGGTTTTTTGTTACCAGTAAAAACTACTTATCAGGAACCTTGAATTATATTTTCAAACTTTTTGACAGAGTGAAATATTTTAATCAACATTAAAAAAAAACTGCAAAAATAGGTTTTGTCAAATGTTTATAAATAGCTCAAAAAGCGTCAATATATTTTGAAAGTAATACCATAACGTATATAAAATTCTAATATATAAACATTTTATGAAAATTTAAAGCATCTACGCAGGTTAGGTTAATAATACTGAAGATATTTCGAGAGTAGGCTACATAATTAATGAGGAAAGTTTAAACTAAGCTGACATTTCCTCTACTATTCAAATGGTTTTCTATCGGCGCACTATTATAAGTACTTACAACAATATTTAATACATCCATCTTGTTATTGAAGTAAAATTTCAACCATAGTTTTTATATTTTATAAATATTATATATTATTTTATTAATGCCTACAAAATGTTTCCCCCCCGAAAAAATCCCAATTTTAGATTATTTTATACACCACACGCTGGCATTTAATCATTAGTTTTGAGAATCACCAGATTAATATGCCAACTATATTACTCTGCCAAGACGCCAGTGCCTGGAATTTTCAAAAAACGAGTGGCATATCAAAATAGGGGTTCTGGGGGACAATGTGGTTGGTGTATAATAATTTCAATACGTTTAAAATATAATAAGATAGATTTCATAAGTGCTCTTAATAAACCCACATTCACAAAATGCAAAATAGCTTTTCCATTCCACTCACTGGCTTCGGATCAAGATTGTACAAAACTATCTGAAACACCCTGTGCATTATTATATTCGAGTGGTTAATTAAAATAGTTTATAATGTAAAGTAATATAGTATGAAGGAAGTGAAAAAATGTAGACCACACATTACCCTTTAATGTACTCACTCGTTAAGTGCAAGCAACCGTTTATTTAACTCGTATATAATTATTATATTTTCTCACAGAAAAATAAAATATATTTATATCATAGAAGTACTTCATTTATCACGTGCCAAAAGAGAAAAATTGTATCCATATAAAAATAATATTTTTTTTTTTTTGAGATAGCCTATTTTTATCTCGATTCAATATAATTTATTTCCTTGTATTTAGCTCTATATATAATATGTATGACATAATATAACTACAAATTTAATATAATAATTATTATTGTAGAATTTGCATAAAGAAAATTTCGAATTTTATGTTTAAGATTTGTTGACAAGCACAAGACCAAAACCAAGCGTTAAGTAATGTGAGTTCATCGAGGGAAAGACTCACGTATATCCAATCCAAACGATTCTACATCGACAACAAGGTGATCCACCGATGGAAAATTTCACGCGTAAAAGTATACAACACAACCACCCTGTAGATGGTACGACACTCACTTGTCTAAGTCACTCCCAGTGGTCAACCAGCCCCAACGACCAAAACGGAGATTTACGACGTGCATACGGGTGCACCACACACAGACAGACCGAATTTAAACTCCCAAGCGCCAATATCAAATCCAACCACTATATTCGACCCTCTCATCACTAACACCGCAGACTACCACACTAGTACGCCCTAGAGGTTTTATGCAAATGAAAAACTACTCTACGTCTATACTATATAACCCCGTAAATCTATAAATAATGTACTAACAATGCACAAAGACGACTTACTGATGTCCCTAATTATCTCAGACAGTCCCAAGTCCAAAGGTGCAACCCGTTAGGAATGAATTGATCAGGTTTAGTAGAAACTCAATGATGCCCAGAAGATAGAGTTTATATAGTAAGCCAGCGTGCTATGTACGCGGTCAAACGCTTTTTCAACGTCGAGAAACACGGTCACCGTATGTAATTCATGTTGTAAAATGTATAGGTGGTCTATTATAGACCGACGAGTTGGTTACCCGAGAAGTGAGGTACATTGATTTGTGGTTTGTTTAGATCGAGTGGATAAAGATGATCTACAAACAGAAAGACAAAACTCTCTGGAGTGAACTCCTCTTGGGAAATAATAGTCGTCTCCAAAATTACGTCGAGGATACAAAGCCCTAATCCAGCTAGTAGGCTTACTCAGTTTTCCCTAGAAAGTCATGTCTATTCGGTACAATAAATCTGTTTCCTCTTCTTGGCCGATCTAGATTTAATATATTTTTAACTACACGACAATTTGAACATATTCGTGATTTTGATGAATTTTGTCAAAAGATGAACTTCAAATGCTAACAAAATTAAATAGTCTCTTAAATATTGTCGCCATAGATATTATATTCTTTAATATCTATGATTTCACCACTGCAGTGTTTGTCCCCATCACGTCATTCTCGAACACACATTCACTTTCAATCACAAAATTATCACGATAAAGAAATTTGAAAAAATTAGGTTAAAGCTAAGTTCAATTATTTAGTAGACTATTTTAACATAAATCATATCTATATTTCAAAGACTTAGCTATAAAATTATATCACAACTTTTAAAGCCATTTTTTTATACTTCAAGTTATTTTATATGGAGTTTGGTGGAGTGCTTTTGCTAGGAATATATTAACCTTATCATACAGAAATAAGATCCACGTTTAGTATAATTTAGAACTCTGAAATTATAATATAAATAAATCCCGATTTAAACTCATCTGCTGCAGTATGTCATTTGTCCGAGAAAATCACACCTATTTAATTTAAATTGTAATTGGACCTAATCAAAATAATTATTACGAAAAGTTAATTATGCATATAATAGTATATTTTAATACTTATAACTTAAATATTTAAGATGTTTATGTACTATAATGTATTGATGTGCAGTTGAGGTGGATTGTAGTTGTATGAGCACAAGAGATCTAAAAGAATAATCATCGAATATAATGTACCTAAACTACACAGTGATTGTCTATGCTTGATAAGTATGTTTACTTACTCATGTTTTACTTTGATAAAAAACTTACTACATAATAATAGATACTGAAACATATAATTCGATATGCAAGACTAACTATGATGATGAAAAGAATTACGAATATAACAAAACAATTTATCGAACAACAAAATAATGAAACCCCGTTCGTGGACACTATTTTGTTGGGTTGCCCCATTTTCACTCATAGCTTTGAACTCGTATATCTTGAATTCGTATAACTGACTCAACGCGATCGTGATGAATTAATTTCAATTAATATAATCTGCTATTATATAAAATAATATATATTTCAAAGGCGAAATCTAAAGAGGTCAACGAGATCATGATATTATATATAGGTATACAAGACATAAGCCAAGTCTTCCGAAATCTAAACAACATTATAATATCGTATATACACTGTATTGTGGATTTTGTATTTTATTCAGGTTAGGTTAGGTTAGGTTAGGTTATTTTATTCAACAGTTCATTATTATGAACGAACATTAAAAATATATCATTTGGAAATGACAGCTACCCGGTCCTAGATACCTCAGCCACGTTCATACAAATAGCTTATCAATTTTTCCGAGTCCTTATTCAATTTTGAGTTTTATTCAATTTATCGATAAAACAAGAACTATAGGCACTAATACTGGCTGGAAAGTCTGGCGTTGTCGATACATTTTTAACCTAATACTCTAATGGTCTATAGTAACCACATTTGTGTACGAAAAAAACAAACTCTAATTTATTGTTTATAATTTATATATAAGAGTATAAGACAATAAAGTCAGAGTTTGTAATCTAATATTTAGTTCACCTAAATAATATTTAGCAGAACTCGTTAATTTCCGTGAGACGACGTTGAAGTTGGCCGCTTGATTAACATCATATACGATAGTATGAACAATCCCACCTGTAGCCGATGGGCGCGAGTGTTTGACAATTCACAGACGAAGACACACGGGCGAAAAACCATACTCGTGCAGAGTGTGTGGCAAATCGTTCGCTCACAGCGGAACTTTAACGGTACATAGACAGAAACAGGTTCCGTGCGCAACTCTGGAAAGTCGTTCAGAAATGATGGAAATTTATTAAGTCGTCTACAGATGCATGCAGACAATTTCCAAGATAATATTCATTCTATGAATAAGACAAACTTAAAGTCATGTTTAATGATATCGTTATCGCTATTCACAAGTTAATTTTTTTGTTTACTTATTTATCTCTACCTAGTAATAAATTGCAATGGTTTTTTTTTTTGCATATTATAACAAAATATTTTTGATTTATAATAGTTCATAATAAATTTATCATGCCTATAAGTCTATAATATAACTATAGTAGTTCAAAACTCAGCCACCAAGACACTATTTACACGATTCATCGTGTTCTCGCACTAACGGTTCGCGGAATTTTGAAAAAAATTTTTAAGCACGTACTTATACACTTTAGGGAATAGCTTTAAGCTTTAGGAAAATTAAAATTTTTAATGGCTAAGAGTATTTTTGATTAGTTAAAAGCGATGTTTGAAAAAAGGCAAAGTTAATATTTTTAATGAAATACGGCTACGGTTCGTGAAATTGATCGGACCTGTTATTTTAAGCAGTTGGAACTTGTTGAAAAATATATTTACTGCGCTGGTTTGTTGCTTATACTTATATGCAGTGTAATATAATTATTATTATTGTTATTATTAAAATTATACGTCACGTCTGGAGTTGCTACACGTGGTAAATGTAACAATATAAATAATATTATAATACGTCGGAGTGGCGTAACCGAGTAAAAACCTAGGGGAAATAATTTATTCACCAAATTTGAAACCATAACCTAATTGTTTGTTTTTATACAAGTCTTAAGACTCATTTTATGGCTTAGAAACAAATTTTAGGTACACATATTGTTAAATAATATTGAAAAATTAAGTACCTACATAAGTGCCATTAAAAAAAAGTTGCTATAATTTACTTGTTTATAGAGGAACTTATATTATTTTAAAGTCATTAGTTTTGAATATGCCCAATGTAGAAAAGATACTAACATTTCCAAAAAATATAGTCATTCATACTTTATAGTTAATATCTGATGTAATCAGATTTAACCTGATTTAATCAATAGGATAAATTAGAGGAATTTTTTTGTAATATACAAAATAAATAAATTATCATTCAAATGCATTTTACATGGAAAACTATAAGTACAATGGAATTTTGAGTTATATGTTTTATAGCTAGTATGTTAATTGATAAGCACACTTAATTACTAATGTAACATTTCATTTTGCAATTAAATGTTGGACATGCTAGTATGGTCCATTGATATTTGATACTGTCTACACACGCTGATTCCCGCAATTCCATACTTTATTTTACGTGAATGCGTTATCTTTCACTGACTCATTTTGAGTGCATAATTATTATGAGTCATACATCGTTAATTACTACATGAAGTATTTTTTATTTTATAATACGTTAAAACGTTGGTGTGAGCATGGGACGAGCCCAGACTCCACCTGCAGTTGGATATCTCATCGAAAATTATAATAATATTTATACAAATCGTATAGAGGTGCTACTCTTTCTACGATCCGGATATTAATTTGTATTATAGTATAGGCATTTAATTAATTTAGACGATTTCCATCAGTTGAAATAAAACACAAGCTCAATAGTCCAATAGTCGATGTGACGTGGATGTGCTCTGTACTCAATGGCTATGGTAGGTTTGAATAATATTATTATGCTTCGTATGTACTACAGATGACTTCCTTATAAATTGTGTCTCTGTTCCCCTTTTCTTGTACCAGAGGTCCTACAATTTGGCCAATGCCGTCGTTGTTATTTTCGTAGGTGAATGTTGTGTTCGTAAGTGCGGGAAACGATATCATAATTCACATTAAATATTTAAGTAGCACTTAGATTATAGTAAGTATATTATACTAGACGTCTAACAAAGTCTTGATGCTTCTATTGTCTTAACGACGTTTAATAAATTCTCATATTAATGTATAATATTATATTTTAAAATATAATAATCGATTAACCCCATGTTATTGTTTTGACAATAGCTCAGGGTTGTCATTCTAATCATCTGAATATAGTTTCTAGAAATACTTGAGTCCGTAACAATAGAATCTTTCTATAATACGTATTATTATATAACATTTCCTACGATACCTTAAGTTATGACAAGAATATACGCTATTTCTAATTAACTACGGTAATCTATTGTAATAACCGGCATATCAGAGTCATTGGCTAACAGCTCGGGGAATTTTAGAAATGTCCTAGAAAGTGAAACTGTGTTTCGAATTATCATCATTGTCGGTAACATAATATAATATATTATGTACATAGTCCAATAATAATTAACCTTGCGCCTGCAGTGCGGTATACTCACTAGCTCGCAGCTATGGAGAGCGACCTCACGTATCTGCAGCGTCCCATAAATCTATCGATTCGAAATTCGACATACGTATTTCACAGATATAATAATCTGTTTTATCCATCCCTAAATACTTGTATATAGTTTAAAGGCAATAATAATAATAATAATAATAATAAAATAATCATAATCATAATTATTATAACTGCACGAAATCCGTGTGTCACCAGTCGGCGAGGGTAAAAAAACGAATCATATATTATTATGAATAATGTATAATATGTATTATATGAGATAGAAACTGCATCACTGATCGAGTTGAGTGTGCATATACGATATATTTTAATGCATGCATTGTACACGTTTGTAGGTGTTTGAATAAAATTAAACGTATTTCGTAAACAATGGGACAATTGGAACGCACGATTAAAAATAACATTTTATTATTATAACAATAGATCAAACGAATTTATGAATTACTGTTATTTTTTTTATACATTTTTATACGCCTGACATCTGCAATATTATGCTTTGCTCGGCTATAATGGCCAGTCGTCGGAACACGTCGTCGCATTTTTGACCGTGGTTTCGGAATTCGATTTATGATCGCACAAAATCTGCCAAAATCCTGCCAATGATTGGCCATGATAATACCAATAGTATATAACTATGGTCATATTTAAATGTGGTACAGTGCTGTTCTTATCGTGTGTATTTATAGAATATAGTTTATACAACTGTTCAATTAAATGCTAATATTTTGAATGGCTCTTTATCCGAGCTGTGGGTTCAACTCATTTCGGGTGTACTTTGCTGCACGAGAAAATTGCTTGTCTTAAATATAATGGTCTATATAATTTATTATAATTAAAAAAATACGTACAGTAGAAAAAAAATGTATACGTCTAACATCAATTATTTTTAAGTTTTTTTCTATTATAATAGTTTTATACAACTTATATGCACATTTATATTATGGATCTATGTTACAGCTAACCATGTTAAAAACTTACCAAATGAATTGATGCATATAACTACTCAATAACTAGGCATTATTTATAGTCATTACTTATTAAAATTATATGAAAATTAGAAAAATTAATGGATAGCATTTACAAAATAAATAGCTTATGAAAGAAGAACTGTTATGCAAAATTCTAAAACGATATCGAGTGGAACAATATAGGTAGTAGCGTTTAAAGAAAAATTTGCTTTACTTAATCAAAAACTAAAACCATTACAAAGAAACTATGGAAGATTTTTACAATCTTTTTCTTAAAGAAAATAGGCCTTCAAGAGCCTGCGTGAATTATGTTAGATATTAATCATCTATATTTGTTTTTCATAAAAAGTTATTTTTCTAAATAAAATAGAGTTATTTCATTAAAAAATTATATTTTGAAAACTATTATGATATCAATAATTATTTGTATACTAGATGTGCATCACTGTTCACATTAGATTTTGTAAGTTGAAAAATGAAACCCATTGATAAATACATCATGATATTACTTTTAACCTTTTTAATGACTACATACAATATTTTATAAGTTATAACAGATAAACATTTATTTAGAAGAGGTATAACAATAACATAATTTATTCCAACAACCAAGCGAGTAAAATAAATATTTGTCCTATTTTGTAAAAAATGTTTGCCTCCCCTCCTCCTCTCACCACTGATTGAAAACCTAGCTATGCCAATTTGTATAACAATTTTAAAGTTAAAATGTATGATTTAATAAAGAGCTGGTAGTAAATTACTGCAAGAAACGAAAAACTTTAAATTTTAAGTGTTTTTATTTTTAACACTGAAAAATATAATTAAGCATTTATAAAAAAGTTTAAATGATTTATTTTGTAACATTTACAGATATACATAATTTAATTTATTTCATCAGTATTAAGTTTTTGTTATTTATATTGTTATATTATTTTAATTTTCATTACTTTTAAAATGAAATTTATGATATTTTTATCAATTGAAAAGTTCCAAATACATTATTTCAAATTATCCATAACAAAGACTAAACTATTAATATTTTATAACAAAAGAAAAAATGACAAACAATGCATAGCAGTACTTTTTTTAAAAATATTATCGTTGTCGTATTAAAATATCAAAAAACAAAAAACCAATATGTAAACATAAAAACAATAATAAAAAAATACCTTTCAAATATTAAATTTTTTATAACAGTAGGCTATTAGTCAATCATTCTTTAATACACATATTCGTTGTAAGTGTTACAATAACGTATTACATTTTCCACGTATTTAACTACTGAAACTATAGACAGGTGTACTGATTTATCCACTCATTATTCTTTCATACCAATTCAATTAATATCAAACCTTCGCAATACCTGAAACGAATAACAGGCACGTGCAATTATCGTTTAAAACTTTTAGGCATGTTTTTAACCTTTCCCTGCAAGTCTATATGAGGGCAGAAATACAGTGTAGGTTTATTTATGAATTTACGTATGAAAACTGGTTTAAATTTTAATATTATCACAATTAATATTGCAGCAAATTGAATGATTACCGCCCCCATTATAGGATTCGTTCATGCTCAAAATATTCACCAGAATTTAGGTATATTTTAACATTTTACAAAAGAATTTTTTTTCTCTGACTTCTGCAATTATTGAATTAAATTATCCAAGACTAGGTATAAAATACCTTAAATTTATAAAAATGCTAACAAAATCATACTCTTACAATTTTGTTGAGTAAAAATATCTAAGAAAAACATAAAATTTTTCAATTAGTGCATTAGGATAACTTTACAAATACATGTACATTGTAGATGTATATCCATTATTCATATTAAAAAAAAAATTAATACAATTCAAAGATTTACCTATACAAAAATTAAATATTATAAATGATTTTTAATAAATTGATATAAATTACAAACCATGTTGTTAATGACAGATAGATGAATCATGTTCAATAAAATATTTCGAAAATAGGTACGTAAAACAGCAGAAATAAAAATGAATACATTTTTTTGTTCAAATAAATATTTATACGTTTTTGTGTAAGATATATTGTCAAAACAAAAAAAAAATGGTTTTTCAACAACAGAAAAAAATCCCAACAATACTTTGTTTCTCACGTATTTATTTGAATAAATTCTCACTTTCAAGTGTAGGTACCTATGTGCAATATTTCTGGAAAATAAATTAACTTTGTAAAAAAGTTTTATTACAGAGTTATAAACATTGGTGTATATAAGATATATCTAAGTTTATATTCTTAAATGTATTCTTAGGGATTTCATTGTACCAATTAATTGCGAATTTCGAAATGCATCTATATATACCTATCCCATCTGTTAATTCACTTAAACTAATTATTAGTTTATAATTTGATATTAAACTTAATATTTGAGACAACAGTTTATTTTTACATATTCAAAATACATATGAAAACTAACGATTTGGTATTAAAACTAATACAAAACGTTATGAAGTATAATATAACTTATTTGATATAAAATATGAAACGAATTTAATATACATACTTAATGTCTATAACAAGTCTTAGGAAACACCCAATAGTATAATATAAACGAGCTTTAAAGACGATCTTTGATTTCAGCGATGTATAAATAAATATTTCAACAAATTAAATTTTAATATAATATATTATAGATATTATAATATCAATCAACACATGTTTAATAAAAATTGGTATTAATCGTGGTCCATAAAATTCACAGGCAATTATACCTCAGTTAAGTATGCAGTTGGTTAGGTAATTTTTTAAAGATGCATACATAGGTACTAAAATTAAGTACTCATAAATATTTGCTAACAAATAAACAACCTTGTGATAAGTTTTTTTTTTTTATAAACGCTTGAGGTCTTTATTAGCTCATAAATAATTTTATAAAAAGTATTGGTATTCACTAAAAGAGGCAATAACATAGGAATATTTGAATTTTTTTATATTACCGCAGGGAATAAAATGTACAAAATGTCTAGTATATAAAACTAAAATAATTTATCTTTTATTATTTCAATAGTAGTGTTCCATTGCGATTCACGCCAAAAAACATTTTAAAACGAAACTTGTGTTTTTTATAAGATAAGACATAAAATAAAATTGGTTTAAGGAAGAAAAGGTGGTGCCGAAAAAGTAAGATTATGTTTATAAATTGGAATGTGGCAAAAGATAACGATAGGGTAGTAATCCGACGTGAAATGGAAAAGCTGCATAGTTAACATGGATGAGGTAATTTTCGTAACCAAAGCTTTCAAAGCAAACAGATATATCATCCTGACACGATTATATCAAATGCATTTTTCCTACCAAACTCACCGGACGTGCCATGGCAGTGTATAATGTATATTATACATTAATTACAAAATTAGCATTGAATCATTTAAACAGTGACAAACTAAATTTGAATAAAATCATTAAAAAAAAAAACGGTGCAACTAATGAAAACACATCTTTAAGCTATCTATTATATTATATAAGATAAAAACTAATATAACATTAATTTTTGCTATAGACAGTGTGTTCTTTGTGTATGGATATTCATGTAGACATAACGTGACGTATAAAATGTCTTTGAATCTAATATCATTGTTTCGAAACTTTGGTTAAAGAAAAAAACTATTCCGACCTCCGACCACAAATTGAATATTTCTACCGGCTGTGCATCTTATTTTCCAGACCTTTTTATTGTGTAATTCATAGTTTAAAGGAACCTAATAAAAAAAGGAACTCGTTGAAATAGCCTTTTTGCTGTTATTTGTCTTTCTTTTCAGTTCTCTCGCCTTCTCTATAATAAATAGTGTTGTTGCCAACGTATTTTTTTCAACTACGCCAACCGTCTACCAATATCACACCCTTTTCATTAAATACATGGCTTTGTTGAGATGCACTCAACGCGTAAATCATATGTATATAAAATCACTGTTATACTGAATAGAACCACTTTGAAATACATATATCTCGACCAGTTTCAATAGTGAGTGTCTAAAAAATTTAAATATTTGGTTACCACTTTTAGTTGCTTTACACTTATGTACATCTCAGCTGAACCAGACATATACCTTGTTTGAACTATATCTAAATCTCTATGGTGTAATACTCGGTTATAGCAGTATGTGACAGGTATAAGGAAAAGTCAAATTGTTTTTTTTTTTCAACCAAACGTCATATTCAGTGGATATCGATTTCATTGTAATCTCAAACTCAGAATATTTTTCATTCTTATAGTGTCAGCAATAAATCATAGAATACAGTTGTATACGATCACATGGGAATGGTTGTAAAATGACGTGTGCCGAACAGTCTCTGGGCCACATGCAAATGAAACGAACTGTAAAGTCACACTTTTTCTGTCGGTTATCGATATTGTGTGAAAAGTTAGGTAATTTTTCTGAAATGGTGAAAGACAACGATTTTACCGACAATAGAGTTGTAAAAACAAGCTAAACCCAACCACGACGCTATGTATACAATCTAATATTATTTAAGTGGTATTCCAGAACGATGATGCACATCTTCAAACATACTTAAATAGATACTTTAAACATGAAAAATGAAATAAAAATGAATTAAATCTGAAGGTTGAGCATCCAAATAATCATTAATATCATCGATTTCATTAAGTGAAATAAAAACCAATAATATATGATTTCAATCATAATAGTCAAAGTATCAAAACTAAATTTATACATTTTTTTAATGTTTTTCAAATTAGGATGTAAAATTAATATTTATTGAGTTATATATTATTTTATATATTATATTTATATTTATATTTATATTTAAATTTAAACAAATATTTTAGATTCTGAGCGAGCGATGAATGTATTGATTTTACAATGATGTGTGTTTTTTTTTTTTTGTCTGTCATCACATTTTAGGACAGTGAAAATGCTTGGATTTTCTTCAATAGTGACTTTTCTGATAGGAAAGTGAATCTAGTTGGTACTTGGGGGGTCAAAAGTAAAAATTGCATCTATTACAGTGACCCACTTGTAACCTACTGTACAGCAGAGCCACATTCACTTACCCACCTTTTTTTAATTTAAATTAAAATACATTTTTAAGAAACACGTTTTAGTACACACGAGCCACAGACGTTTAATAGGATAATAATATGCATTATTTAATATGTATGTATTTAGAATACATCTATTGTATGGTTGATTTTATCTTTTGTTTCAAATAAAACTGTATTCTAATTTAGGCAAATATTCAAATAAATTTCTTAAAAAAATATTTTTAAAGATAAGTACCTATAGGGTATAATTATTTAAAAAAATTTTCTTTAGAGAATAATAAGATAATATTATAACGATAATATAAATATGTAAAGTTTGTAAAAAAAAAAACAAACATTTTAAAAGTGATGCATACCTATAGGCTATAATAAGTAATTACTGCTCAACTAAAATACTAAAGTAGTATTAGTCTTACTAAGTTATTTTATTTTTCAGAAAAACAATTGATTAATATTAAAATCCTGAAATATATTATTTTTATTAACTCTGAGCAATTATAAAACAAACTAAAATTGATTTTCTAACAAAATGTTTCATTGTTATCTCATACATTTATTTGAATAAGGGTGAGTATGTACTGCATTTTGATTTCCCATTTTTGATTCATAAGAAGTAAAATAGTATTATTTTAAGAAATCAATGTTTTTGGAAGTACGCAGGATCTAAACGCTAAGTTAATTTAAACTCCACTTTTTATATCGAGATTCAATTAAATTTTTTTTCGATTCTACTCTAAAATTTAACCACGTCTCAATAATCGTACTGGTTATTGTTTTCACACCAACGAAAATAAAAACCTTTTTAAAAAAACTTGGTTCAATAAAAAAAAAATCATCCTCTCGTATAATTCAAAAATTAATCTCTTTATCGAAAAACAAATATACCTAAGTTGTATTTACTAAAACTTAATTTTTAATTTTAAATTTTGTATGATAGGTACATATTATTTAATTTATTTTTCAATAATTTATAAATGATATAGGTGAAGTATGAACACAACTCAAAACCATCAAATTACGATATCCTCTTAACTACCATGTACAATATAATTTTCTATTATCTAAAAATAAGATTAATATCATCTTGTACAATATTTTATAAAATGTTTCTTTAGGGATCATGATTTAATAATATGTATTATTAAGCTTGATTTAAATTAAGTATAAATTATATAATATAATGTATTGTGCCTCATCTTTTTAAATGAGGTGAAGAATAATTCATCTTCAATAACGGGAGTTCTTAAGCATAGAAATAAGAGCGTATAAACATTTCATATTTACATTTCTTGTATTTAAATTCTTATTTGAACAAGAAACGTATGATGAATTCATATTTTGTATTCAAATGTGAAGGTATAATATTGAACAAACGGAGTGCACATTATAAACAATATCTTTTTTCAATTCTAAATTGCATGCAAATTGTATTTATTTAAAATATAGGTATACGTCATATTGTCTGAATTTTCGTAATACATAGGATGCAATATAAAAAGATAGTAATAATATAACCAAATTAAATTCTACTAAGATCGTGGCGTAAGCATTTTAAATTCGAAATAAAATAATCTTTATTGATAGACGGTGGTATTAGTATGTACAACATGTATTTTAGTTTAAAAGGTCTGGAATTGTGCTTAATTTGTCATGGATATATAATTTCTAGTCTATCTATAGAATATAAAATACAATAGATACCTAATAAAAAGTCTTAATAAGTGAATATTCAAAAATCAGTATTTTATTATAATATTGTGTGCATTTATCATAATATGGATCCATTTTATAAAAATAATTAATTTTGAATTAATAATAAATCAGTACGTTATGTTAACCTTTGTGATAATATTGTAGTTTAAATATAATTTCTAAAGGGGAACTTGGTAAAAATAAAACAATAAACAGTATGTTTCATATTTATAATTTGTTAAAAACAATATGGTAAAAAAAAGTTATTATTAACGCCAGAGAATTTGTTTTTATTTTGTCATAACCCATACACCCATACGAATTATTGCTATCCACCAAACGCATATTTATTCTTCGATGAGTTTTTGTTTCCTACTTTGCATTGTTGTTTCCATTTAAAACACAAAAAAAGAAACAAAAGTCATAAATAATTGAAAGCCAGCTCTTAAATTTAAAAAAAAAAACTATATTGTGTGGTGGTTTTAATACATAAATCCCCAATATATTTCTATCATATGACATGACTAACAGAGTATACAAAATAAAAAAAAAAATAATTTCATAATAATTGTATTTTAAGTAATCCGTATTGATAGAAGTGTGATACTAAGTAATTCATTTTTATACATAATAATATTATAACAAGTCCACGTAGGTAATTAATTCAATGCAGTTATGCAAATATTTTATTTATTATTTTCTGATTCATAGATAAATAAAATTAAGTTGCATATTACAAGAATATAAGTAGTACGATACATCTTATAATTTATTTACGTATTAATAGTTGTAACTATGATTTAACAATACTTAAAACTCGATAAATAAATTGTATAAGTATTGTACAATTATAGCTAATTTATTAATTTAATTTATAATGTAAGTAATACGCTATCCTACTATTAATTTGATGTAACGTAACACTTTTCAGCACCATTATATTATAGTAGCAATTAAAAAGATAAAACGTCATAAATTTCCAAGATATAATATTTCAAAAGAAAGTAAGATATTATTATGTGTAATTTTATTATTTAGAAATCTGTTAATGACATTTCATGTTATTAATCTCATTAAATAACAAATTCCAGCATGGCCAAACATTTTTAGTTATTTTAGTACTGTAATATAATAGTAATTAAAGACGGAAAAATAAAAATCAAGATATTATAATAATGCATAACGTATATAAAGTCTGAAATTGAAAATCGTAACTATAGGGATTAATTTAGAGTCATGCCGTTGATAATATTCACTGGTAGAAGATTTACAGGGCAGTTTAATGAGAATGGTGTTGGGCCTAGACAGTTTAAGCCTACACGAGACGTATTTAGTACAATTAACTGCAAGCGCTATTATTACATATTGTCATTATTATTTCCACAGCAAAAATGACCTCCTACGCCGGAACGTAGCGATATTGCCTATTCAGTGCCCCGTGCAAAACACACGGCGGGGAAGGTGAAAACTTCGTACGTGCATGCGATGACTGTAAGTAAATCGATTAATCCATCTCACGGATGCTGGTCGACACCAATTTTAATATTCTTATCTATATCATATTATTCTATTATACATACTGGTTTTGTAGCATATTATATAAGCACTACGGCATCATATAATTTATTATTGTTGTAATTAATTATTATTAGGTTAACCATCAAACGTTACTATCCAGCTAATCCATATATTGGTTGCACGATAACACTGCGGATTAAAATAAACATTTTTTATGCATCAATAAAACTTTTATTGTGTTTTTTTTATTCATTACAATTTGACAAAGACTATTTTCATCAAGGTGACATAATATAGTTAATATAAATAGTCAAACCCTGTTACATTTAAACGATCGTTAGAATGTTACATGTAAGTAAATAAAGTAAAGTGCAATCGAAATCCAAGTAATATAATTGTTTAATTATTTCTAATAAATCAATAAGAAAACGTTTTATTTAAACTAAACGATTAAATAGCTTAAACATAGACATTGAAATTAGTGTTAACATGTTATCTAATATATAAAGCTATTATTAACTGGCATACCAATGAAAGATTTATTTATTTTTTCACTGATAATTTTTATTTAATAATCGATTTAATTCATGAAAGTATCAAATCAAATTTTAAAAGTTTTCAAACTCAATAGAATATTTACTTTTAAACGAAAATAAAATTAATATTGGTGCATTTAAATAAAATAATAATTAATATATTTTTAAAGGAATTATAAAAAAACTCAGAATTGGTTTAATGACAACGTTATCATCTTATTCAAGAACAAATATTTATTTACACAAGCAGTTGAAGCTAAATCGATGAAATTTGTTTACGTATAATTAATATTTATAGAATTAGTACAAAACTTTGAAAACATTATTTGTGTTATGCTAAAATGTAAAAACAAATATAAAGTTCAAAAAAACTAATGTTTTTTTTTTTATCGTCTTTCATCAGATTTTGGGGCAATAAAAATGTTCTACTTATCTATTCTGCATCTTTTTGAAATTAAACCTAGTTGTTGCTTTAAGGGGTCTAAAAAGTATAAAATTCCAAACAGTTTTTAAAAGTGAGAAAAACCAAAACAAAATTAAGAAAAACGGGAATTCTTAAGCAAAACAAATTTTCAATTTTGAGTTTTTTGTAATTCAAAAACGAATAAGCACAGCACAGACACTTAAAATTATTACCAAATATTTATATAACCATTTTCCACAAATGATAACATTTTCAAAATATTTTGACCATGTTTAAGCATTTAATTATAGATACATGATATTTTCAATTAATTGTAGTTTTGTTCTATGAACCATTTGAAATACAGAATACACATCACACACAAATCGCATTATACACCGAACTTGTTCTATTTATTATGTAATAATTAAAAGTACAATTTCATTTATTGTTTTGTAACTGATAATAAATTAATATTAAAACTATAATTTATTGGATAATAATAGAAGCTACTTTTTTAAATACAATATAGAGTTAAAAAATGTATTGATTTGGTAACAAACAAATCACAGTTTATAGTATAACCGGAAATAATTAAAAATATTCATACATTTTCGAACGAATAGTTTATAAGTTACGGTTCAATTTATCAGGCTGAAATATCATAAATATTTTATACTGTGAAATATTGAAAAAATATTAATACAATTGTAAAACCGTTTAGTTCATGGATATCATAAACATCACAAATATATTAATTATAGATATTACTATATAATCAGTATTATTGTTGATTATAAAATTAAAACAAAACATGTTTTTTTATTTTATTACATATAGTACATATTTAGTGTTTACTATACCTACAGTAATTGATAAACGCTGTTTCCGTTTCATTAAAGTTTGAAGTTTTGAAGAAAAAAACGTATTAATAACACTATGATTTGTCCAAACAACGTTTTACTTTTTAAATTAAACAATGGCTTTACATTTTTTTCTTGTATTGCACATTTAATATGATAATATTTAATTAATCAGATATTTCATAGTATTAAACCTCAGTAAATTTGTAAAAATTCTGGATAAATCGTATAATTTAATATCTAATGATAACTTGAAAACTTTTGTTTATATTTTATTATGCACATAGTAAATTAATAATATAAGGAAATTATAGTGCTTAAAATTCATAAAGAGATAACTATAAATTATTCATTGACAAAATCGTCATCAACCATTTTTGTTTATAGTTGATAATGTTTTATCATTAATAATCTTCATACAAGGCAACAACTTTCCAAACGTAGCTAAATACTTGTATTTACATAAAAATTAATCTATGTACAATATTTCACAACGACTTTTAGATTTTTTAATTAGTTTAATAACGATATAAATCGTATATTTCAATTGCATAATCTAAAACAGAAATCATTTCCAATCTTTGTTATACAAATATAAAATATATTAATTAGAATAAACATCTTAGATTTGCTAAGTAGAAAAGGGTTCACGTATTATTATTACCTTTTATTTAAACTTAATATCGATTGTTTCAAAACAAAACTATGGTTGGTCAACGGATCGAAATTTATGAATTTGATAAAAATGAATAAAAATAAATAAAAAAATCCAGCTTTTCGGCTAAGACATAGCCTAACGTATTAGTCCACGTCTTGTGCGTATGTATTTCTATAAATCGGTAGCGTTGGATAGAAAGCACGAACCGTAGACTATAAATTATTAGAATAGGTACTTGGAAATGTAAAAGAAGTGAAAAATATCTCATGATTATAAGGACCCCACTAGGCCCGAAAATTCCAAATTAGTTTCTTATACATTACCGTTATTGAAAGACTGGGTAGTATCAATTAGACTTTTACAAACAAGGTATGACATTTTATTATTTTTAATAATATAAGTTATTGTTAATATTCTTATATATTTTTTTTTTCCTTATGGTAATTTTTTTCATAAAATCAGATCTTTTAATGCTGAAAAAATTGAATATTTTATATTTTTTCTTTGATAGAAATATTGTGGTTCTTAAAAGATAAAAAATAGATTTTAATTTTTATCATCTATTGTAAACATTAGGGACCATATTTATATACAATTATAGTATACTATAAATACATTTAACTTTTTTATTATTCATATTCATAATATTTTCAAATGTTTGAGTTCAATATTCAACAAAAATATAATGTTAATATAATTTAAGTAACATTTTTTATATATATATTTTTTAGGTTTAATTTTATTTGCATACTGCAATTAAAATAAGTTTTTCGTACATATTATGTAAACGTGGATTTTTATTTTTTATTAACTCCTAAAAATCCTCTGTCTTATTAATAATACATTAGCACATACTTTAAATTGTGTATACATTTATTAGAGTGCAGCATAAAACCATTGTTAATGTTGTAAATATAAGTACATAAAATCTAAATATTGAGTATAACGAAGCTCATTTATCAATCTGTTTTTTATAGTTTCAGTTTTTTACAAGATTTGTCAAAAGCAATTTACAGAGAACAGTAAGTTGTAGTTGATACTAAAAAAGACATCAATATCAATTAATGTAAGTGTTCTATATATATACTGCAGGCCAAAAATGATGTCATAATTTCTCTTGTTTCAAAAAAATTTAAAAATCTACTTTGAGGATATTATGAAAAAATGAAAAAAATAAAGTATATTTCATGCTGTGCTAGGTATTGAAGGTTACAATATTATATAATATGTTAAATAATTCTATCTAACCTTTGCTATAAAATACAATTATTGAGTATAGTTTTTTTATCAATATATATATATGTAAATTTTAATAATCTATGCCAATATCAGATGATATTATATCTTAGGATTTTAAACAAAAGTTTAGAACTACGTGTTCGTCCCTACATTAGTTAACACTATCTTATACGATTGTTGATATTAAGATTTTATAATGGTGCTATTTCAAGTAAATAAGTAAATTCATACTAGGCAATATTAAAAAATATCAAAATATGAGTGGTTATAATATCAACTCATTCTAGCCAATATTGAAAAATAGATGCCAAAATATATAAAGGTTACCAGTATAGAGGGAAATGAAGAAAATTCCCCCCCTTCAAATTTTATAGTGGTATTAGTGATATAACTTTGCCCTCAAACTATATTTTAATTTCTATAACTCATTGTATATTACAATATATTAATATATATATATTATATATATATTTTAAAGCATTATGCCAGAATATTATTTTTAATTAATTACTAACGTTTAAATATTTACATTCTATAAGACATAGGTACACTTAAAGTCATACACATTATATTATACACATACTTATATGGTTAGTATAAACTCCTTATATATTTTCACTAATTTTAAAATTCTACAAGACTTCAAAACTGCTATATAGTATACACCTACATTATAGTGTTTATAAATTACATGTACACACTTATTATTGGTAAACTGTTTGTGGAGTAGAAGGGTATTATCCAACTGTATTTTTTGACACAATAGGTAAAAAGTTTAATTATATTTCAGCAAAAAGAAAGAAAATTAATAATAATTTATTACAACAAGTTATTTACGACTGTATTTACCACACAATAATAGTCATTATTAAATTGTATAATGTTTTTAATTAAAATGTATAAATTTAACTATCTTATAAGCTTGTAAGCCACAATATCAAATATTGGCATTTAGGTATTGTTTGTTCAATCTTTTATTCTTGAATAGTAATAAAAAAACTACACTCTATTATTAGAGCTGTAAATATAATAAACCAAAAGGTACAGAGATAAGTTAATTGTCAGGGGATGTTGTTGGCCCTATTTTATTCAAGTCATTGGTATTCACAAGTTGTATTTTTGTATTTTTTTTTTTTTACTGAACTGAAAGTATGAATGCATAATAATACAATACGACGCTTTCTTTTCAAGAGTCTATTCGAAAAAGGATTTCTAAAACACAATAGCTGAGATACGTTATTGTTTACTCTATCACCACCCAATACGCTATCATAATATTTTGGAACAACTGCGCGGGTTCACTAGTATGAACTATGAATCTCAGTCAGCTCGATCACGTGATAATTCAACTAAATCGCAAACCCGTTGTCCGAGTTTTCGGTGAACTTTATCAATTAAAATCTCTTGGAACTAAATTCTTATATATATACACACCCAATTGGGGCTGAAGTGAAAGCGGTTATCTTGTGTTCATAAATCAGGAGGCGCTTGTGTTTTGTGTGTGTGTGTGTGTGTGTGTGTGTAAGTAAAGGTATACGAATTAACACTTACGTGAAATGGACTAAAAATTATGAAGAATGTTACTTTATAATTAAAAAAAATGTTTGAGCAAAATTTGTTGCCCAAAAACTATAAATATTTATTGCACAATATAACTTAATGGGATGATGGACCAAGCATACTCACCACCTTTTTTCCTTTAACGACAAATTTATTCAAATGTTTTTGAAATGTTTAAATATACTTGAAACACCAAATAGTTTTCAAATAACTGTAACCTCCATATCTTCTAAATGTATTTTATTTATTTAATTTTATTTAATCGTGGAATCCTCAGAACACAAAATTAATTTTAAAACTACTCGTTCGGATTTCAAAGTAGATAAATTTACATTTTCTAATAATTAACACAAAAAAGTATGATTAGAAAAAATAATTGCCTCAGTATACTACTTGAACGGCATAAATAATCTAAGTATGTGATATAATGTCCTTAAGGCTTAATTATACTAACAAATTCCAAATCTAAATTGTAAATAAATATATTAAAGGAAATAATAAATACAAGCATTAGGAAACCACTGCCAAAATAGTACAGTTTCCCAATAGTTGAGAAATTATTCAAAATTTTATTTACTGACTTAAAATTTATATAAAGCGATAGTTTAACAGTAAGCACACCAAAGACAACTAACTAAATTAATTAATTAAAAAAGACAGATTTTTTTTTTTAATATTCATATATAAATATATTTACTTTTTTAGTATTTTTACTCTCCAATTTTAAGCCGTTGCAAGAGGAGTATCAATACACCTAAATCTAAGCATTAAAACTTTGGGCAGTGTTGACACATGATTGATGACCCGATTTGTGCTCGAGAAAAATCTTCCATTGCTATTTTAAGCGACCCCTGCCGTTCTCTATCCATATATAATGCACTGTTTCCATTTTGTAGGCTGTTTGTGTTAGGGCTAAAAATTGGCTATTCAGGACAAATAAAACGCTCACTGTGAAAACGGCCGTGCTTACTGAATGGTAGGAGAAAAGGGTGATCGAAGTGGTGCTTTTAGGATTTAGACGCATTTGAAGGCTATTATCTCGTAGAAAATATATGTTTGAAACCCGCAAGTTATTAAGTCTTTATGGCCAAAGGACCAGAGGGATATGTGTCGTTTTATCATAAGGTCCGACAGCGTCAACCGCTGGATAGGGAAATCCCATTTGATTGCTGATCGAGCCAAACGTATCATTGTACGTGCTCAACGTTTTGATTGTGTAGAACATAAAAACTTGATTTCACGAATGTCATGGAAACGATAATAATGGTAGAGCCGTGTCTTATTACATTTTATATGATTCGATAACAGCATTTTTTTTTTTAGGTACAAAATCCCCTTAAATATTATATTATAGTTGTAGGTAAGATGTTTTAAAGGACTTTCATATCACACATTTTAAATAACTAAAATAAAAAAATTAATGTTAAAAAAAGTAAAACATTTAAAAAGGTAAATATTTTTTTAATTATTTTATACGTTTCTTCAACTTAATATTTATACAAGGAAACTCAGATAACAAGGCATTTGAAAAGTAAGCCTTTTTAATAAATAAAATACGGCTCAATGTATACTCAAAAATATCCCCTTAAAATTATATAATCCCGAAAAAAAAGTTTTTCAGAGTAAATAGAAAGAAAAAATATTTAGATTGGTATCTATGTTATAAATATGTTTTCTAATATTAAAAAAATTTGCAATAAATAAAAATTACACAATACTAAATACTAAATAGTTCTTCGGTTTCACTTTGTTAATAGATAACTAATTCAATCAAAATAACTGATTATTAATAATTGAAAAGTATAGTTAAAAAATAAATAGAAAACAAGAACAAACAAGTTAGAAAAGCTCACTTTGCGAACGTGCTAAATTCCCGATTTCTAAACGTATTTCAACACAACGCAATAAACTATAATTCCATAGATATACAATTTAAAAAAGAACAATTTTTTTTTCCTTGCCCTAAGTAGAATCATAATTTATAGCTAGGTAATAAATATCCTTAATAATATATTATCAAATTATTATATACAATCATAAATTAACGCTAATAACCTAACTTTATAAGAACTAACAAAAAGTATAAAGTGTAGGTATATTGTATGCATGAAAAAGTTGGTCGATGTCACATAAAACTATACGCTTTCAAACCTGCTCAATCATGTTATAAATTTTTTTATTGAAATAATCAATTAATCATCTCTATTTTCATTAAATCTTTAAACAATATTGTTAATTTGCTGTGCTCTCAAATCGAATAAATTAAAACTTTATTTGATACTAAAAAGTGGATTTATCTTAAAAGTATGATGAGTATAAAAGTAATGTAACTAAGAAGTAAGTAATAGACTCAAGATACCTTTAAAATCTCTACCAAGTGGTCGACCGTGATAATAACGTTAATGTCACGTGCCAACTTTTCTCTATAAGAGTATTCAGAAACATTTGTGTATACATATATATTTATTAACTTGAGTTTATGGTTTGTATAATTTCAACTATAGTTATAATTTATTTAGTTATATCTAGAATGTTTCTATAGTTTTTGAAAACCATTGTGGTATTCATGATAGCATGATGGTATTAAAATCATGAAAAAAATAATAATCAGAGATAATATTGTATGAGTCAATTGTCTTATTATATATCAAAAGTTTGAATTTAATAGAATAAGCAAATTTTTTTCAAATTTATCATCAGTTAATATTATAATAATTTGGTAAAGTAATTATTATTTAAAGACCATAATATATTGCATATTATGTTACCTAATATCAATATTATTTCACACGTGCTATTCGATTTGAATGAATAATTCAGTCGCAGCAAATTTATCTGGCATAGTCGAAAATAATTTTCAAACCACTTTTAGCAAAAGACATGTTCGACAGAAAACACTCATAAATAATATGGGAAATTGACAACTGAGGGTACGAAGAGCAGTGCCGGATACTTCGAATGGCTCGAACAAATCACCAAGACGTTAATTATTGATTCTAAGATGATTTTACGATTAGCCTCATATAGTAGGTGTACGACGATACTTTGGTACGTTCGTCAATTTATTATAATTATAATTTAATAACATGATGTAAATTAAAATGTGACATCAATATTCAATAGATATTGTAAATTCGATTTTAAAATGGTATAAAAATTAACCACCATAAGTGAAAAATGTATGCATACATTTATTTAACATACATATAACTTACGTTTAAAATTGATTATTAGTATCTCAACATTCTCAACTTCGGAATATGTAAATTGTTCTTAAAATGAAAAAAAAACTTGTCTACATATATTATTCATAAATAGTTTTACTTCAGCTCCACAGCATAATTTGTTGTTTTTGTGTTAAGTTTTGTAAAACTACTTTGTTTACTTAATTTCATGGTTTAGAGATTTTGAAAAAAGAATGGATTTATAATAATATATAGTACTTAACTTGTTTTAAAGAAAATTAAACCATATCTTTTCCTTTGATATGATATAAAGATATAGCATTTGTTTTTATAAACAGATATTTAATCATCAAATTAACATACAAGCCTTTCAATGATAGGCTTTCATGAATCGATACATATTTTTTTTTTGTATAAATTATGAAATGTAATAAATTTTTAGAAACACCAATAACCTTAGTCACTGAGAAGTTTTTATATATATAAAGGTGGGTAAGTGGATATCGCTCTGCTGTACAGTAGGTTACAAGTGGGTCACTGTAATGAATGGTGTTAAATTTAAATTCAATGATATAATATCATTGTATAAGAAAAACGATTCTGAGCAAAGACGGTTTATCAGTATGTATTTTTTAAATTTTTATTATTTATTATAGCCTTTAAGATAAATTAATATTATAATATTATAATTTTTTATTCATTGCTACGGTGATTCACAAATCGTTAGAAATTAAAATCCCATTTTAAGCGGTTTTCGTAATTTGTCAGTAGTTTTTCTCGTGGCATTAAATAACTATTCAGAAAATCGAAAAATGACCTCTTTAAAGTACCATCTTGATCCATGTTACAGGACAAATACACTCATAATACCCACCACTAAAACGGCCATTTTCATGGCTAACATATATTAAAGATGGAAGGAAACATGAGACTTTTGACAAATATATGGATTCTGCCGATAGAAAACAACACCATTATAATCAAGCGACCATTGAAACGAGATTAGTTTGGATTGCCTAACCATGGGCTGTCAGCCAATAAGAAACCGGAATACAGTGGTGAACGGGTATATATACCGGTGCGTTCCCCAGTGTAATTTACTTCAATTCAAACTTCCAAACAGTCAACATGAATCTGGAGAAGATGAAGAAACACCGGCCGAATCCGTTATCCAGTGAACCGGCCAACGTCGACCTGCGAAAGTGAATAACCTGTTATAGAGGAGAGCATCAAGTCCTCCAATAAGGCCAACTACGGGACAATAGCAAGACCGCAGACGACGTAGACCACACCGGCAGCGAATTACGGATTGCCTATACCATTACTGAATGATAAGAAGACCACTGGCAACGAATTACGGTTTACCTATACCATACGATTGACGGCGTGATCATGTTCAGCACCACTCAGTGCCAATCGGCTATCAGGCATTGTCATAACCATAGACACCTGACGAACATACTCGCAGTGCTGACAATCAGCTTCAAGGCGTAATACGGGCGACGCGGTAATAGTTTTACCGAGACAACGGGGACATCAGCTCCAACGGCACCGAAACTGAACCATTCCGGCCGACGACAATACCGTCGGATAACCACGGGAATACGCGAAAACTGTCCTTTTCTCAGTACCACTATAATACATAGACCCCCAAGCGCACGCCTGTTACGGCCACGCTTACCGGAAGAGAAGACTCTAGAACGGACGCCACTTTTATAAGCGGGCCCGATATGTTTAAGTTTCTTCTCCATCCCGTAATTGTATTTAACCTTATAAGGAAAAAACATTCAAAATCTTGTACGGGGATCCCGATGACCGGTTGGTCCTCGGACCCCTCCCTTATATTGTAAAATATATTATTCATTCATCTACCTAATGGAAATAAACACGTACATTTTATACTGAAATAAAATAAGAGTTATCCATTATTACGCAACGGTGCATATAAAGTACGAGCACTATTTCATCCAATTTGCTAAAAGATAAGGTACTACATGTTGAAATCGAATCACTCCATCTGGTAGAAATTTTGTATACAGGATATAAAAAAAGAAAATAAACACCATTGTAAAACCACTAGCTTCCTCGCTCCGCTCAGAATCTAAAATCAACAAACATGCCCAATTAACCAATAGCGACAAAGTGCACAAGACCAGCTGGTAAAATATAAATATCAATAATATAAAAACCACTATGTTTTAGGCAAAAAATAAATCATCCTACCTTATTATTAGTATTACACTAATAGTAAAGTAAATTACTTTAACAGCAATATCAAAAAATATAGTATCATGAAATATATTTTATGATATAGGATGACAGACGGTCTCTGCTCAGCATCGTTATTCGTATTCTGTACCGATGATATATCATTGGATTCTAATTTAACTTATCCATTACAGTGACCCACTCGACACCTAATGTACAAGAGATCGATACAGTAACTCAACATTTTTTTATACGAAAATTGTTTATTGTTTTCATACAACGCATAAAATAAATAAAAGTTCAGTTAAATTCAATACTAGTCTTAGTAAATTAAAGGTTTAAAAAATTGACAGTGAATTTATACAAGAATAAAATCATCAAATTGTAATTTAAAAATTCCATTAATAATCTTAAGCAAAATATTGGATATATTATTAGGCATTTTGAATTCCATATTATATTATGTAAACTATAACTCATAATAATATTAAAAGGCTATATTTATTCCCATCCATTTTTTGTGCTTCATTGAATTTAATGAAATTATTTTATCGACATCAATGTCAGTAGTCATAATATTATTTTATATAATTTGAATAGATTTTTAACTCACTATTTTAGAATATAATATGAATCTTTTTCAAAAAAGGTGGGTAAGTGGATGTCGCTCTGCTGTACAGTAGATTACAAGTAGGTCACTGTAATGGATGGTGTTAAATTTGAATTCAATGATCTAATATCATTGTATAAGAAAAACGATTCTGAGCGAAAACGGTCAGTCAGCCTATGATATTATCAAGTATATTTGATGATATTATTGTGAATAAAGTAATTAATATATAACCTATTTACGTGGAACCTTGTTTTCAATTTTAAATCCTCAGCTATAAAAGTTGAACATTTTATAAATTTTTAACTACGAAATAATTATTAAATTTTAAATTTGATAAATGTCGTCAAAATTTGAATTTTAAATGCTTATAAAAAAAAATTGTACCTATGTATTTTTAATATTTTTCAACTGCTATTGTAAAACATATCAGGAGACTTGCATTAAATTTTCACGCTATTTTTCCCCTACAAATAAAATTTTATTGATATTTATAGAAAAAAAACTAAAAAAATTGAAAACTGACAATGTCCGTAAACAGCTCAAAACGAGTCAAATTATTTTCAAAATTTTATCGTGTATAGAAAATGCTAATATAAACATTCAGTGAAATTTTCAAGTATTTACGGTCATTTGTTTTAGAGTTGTACCAAAAACCAAAATCGATTTTCTTGAAAACAGATTTTGTGTAAAAATTCCCGTTTTTCCTTAATTTTCCTTTTCTTTTTCATATTGCTTTTGAAAATAACTGAGAAATGTTTACTTTTGACCCCCCAAAGTACCAACTAGATTCACTTTCCTATCAGAAAAGTTACTGTAGAAGAAAATCCAAGCACTTTTACTGTCCTAAAAGGTGATGACAGACACAAAAAAAAAAAAAAAAAAAACACACATCATTGTAAAATCAATACATTCATCGCTTCGCTCAGAATCTAAAAAGTATGGTGACAGAGCTAATATTTAAGTAGACAAATTCGTAATAGTTATTGAAAGTTAACATTTGTTGAGTAATTTTATTTGGGAAAACAAAACAATAAATTCTTCTTTGCAATTATTTTCATACATAGCACTAACACAATACTAACTTTATTTAAACTTTAAAGCTAGATTAACCAAGTTTTAATAATTTTTATAGCTTATATGAATGACAATAGATGTCCCACTCGGTGTTACGCGGGCAAAAGTCACCTTAGGTGAAAATTGAGATTTTTTTACATTGGCAATATTATAAGTTCAAGGACTCAAAAACGCATTAATTTGATATATTATTAAGTATTTTCAAGATTTTCTATTGAGTATTTCCCAGCTTCATAAAAAAAAATAAAAAAAACACACATCATTGTAAAAACAATACATCCATCGCTCCGCTTAGAATCTAAAAGAGATTTAACCTATGAAAATGTAATTATTTTATAGCAATTTTTAATTGTTCATGAATTGTATCATTCAAATAAATTTGTATGAATGTTAAAAAAATAATTACAGCTATGTAATAAATGATTACAGTTTTTTTTTCATATGCATGTTGGGTAATTCACACTTTTATAAACTAAAATTAAAGATTCCTAAGCAGTACACTATTCAAAAAACATAAATAACTTTAAAAAATGATAATCTTAATAATAACACTAAAATCTTTTTATAATATTATACCTGATGTATAACATTTTTTAACAATTATGTTTTATACAGTATATTCTCTACTTTAAACATTCCATACAATTTTGGAGAAAAATAACAATAAAATATCTTGCAAAAACAACTAAAACGTAAAACTTGTGCTTTCAACGAAAGTTATTATTTACCCTTTTTAATATTTTATTATTATGTATTCATATTTATATTCGTACTATCAAAGAATTAAAATTAATTTAATAATTACTACAAAATTAAAAAATGTATTTAAGAATATTTTTCATAAATGAATTTAAAAATCTTTGTATCCAAACTTGAACCATAAAAATAACTATCAATTTTTAAAGGTTGAAGTAGGTTGACATAAAAACGTTAACGTGGTAAACGATAAGGTTTCTTAGTCGAAAAATGTAATCAATCATAATATTTTTCATTTGAAAAATATAGTACGTATTTTTTTTTAAATATCTTATTTTATAACTGGTAATTACAACTGTTACAATTTATATTTTTAATTCACTTATATAACAGTATTAAAACATAATACATTTCAACTATCAAATTGAATTACTTAGTTTCACTTAGTTCATAGTTGTATTCATAATTGGTCCTAAAATTAAACTAATAGTATTTATATGACTCACCTGAAAAGCATTTCAAGTCTTCAATTCAAAAGGTTTACGGCCAAAACATTTTACTGAAAATAAATAAATAAAAAATAGTTTTTAATATTAATATGTACCTTGAATAAGCAATTGTAAATTTTTATAATTTTATACAATTTCATACTTTTAAATTTACCATAATAATGTGAATTTGTATCGTAATGCAATTTAATTATAAAAATCAAATATGTTACGACCTGGAGTAAAAAATATATTATTCAAATTGATTGTAAATAGACTTATATAGTTTTATAATTTAAATTAAATATTCACAGAGTTGGGTACATTATACTATAACATTTAAATACCATTATATTATATTATACATTAATAATAATCACTATAATATTTTTAATTATTAAATTTTTAAAAACAAAAAAACATATTGGGAATTTGTATGCACATTGGGTACCTACGTTTTTCATTGATACAATAAAATACAAACAATGGCAAAGTGAGTATACCGTCTACTGCACAGCAAAATTACTTATTTATCTGCATTTAATTAAGATCGAAACCCTCCAGGCGCCAGAGTCTAGTAACGTGATGTCTTAATATTTGCGATAATACGCGGTAATGAAACTTGAAAATGTACACGTTAGAATAATAAACATTTTCACCGGTGACGGTGCGACTAACCAGGATTATAACGGCAGATAGGTAATGGCCGGAGAGTACTGGATGGAAGAAAAACAAACTTTATCTTTCCCGGTTGCCAAGTAAATGTAGGACGGCAAAAAAACCATTTATTATTACGGTTCTTGGCTCCGGAGTCCAAATAATAAATATTACAATGGTGGCGAACTGGGGGCACGGGTGTCGTTACCTCTACCCCGTTCCAGCTACTGATAGTGGTTTGGTGGAGGTAAAGTAAAGCTGTATGGATGAACGAACGGATGGTCGAGAGAATGTCAGACATTTTTGAAACCCAGCTCAGAACTTATCGAAAACTTTACACTGTCGACTACCGCTCGTTCGCTCTCTCACTCTCTCTCTTTCTCCACCTCCTCTCATTTTCTATTGTTTCAAATTGTAAATGGACTCTCCAAACGAAATCGTCAGCAATGGCAGTGGTGGCTGTAGTAGCAACGGCCCTACAAGAGGAAGCAATTAACTCAGATTTATTGTCTGAAGGCGTAACATTTTAATTGAAACAAAAACTTGAGTATGTGTTATTGTGTATGTGTGTACTTATATGTGTATCTGTTCTGTGTTTATAAGTATAAAATCACTTCCCGGAAAAAAAGAACAAATGTCATTACTTCACTCTCCTTTAATGAGTAGATTGGAAAATCATGAGTACCAAAATGCCACTTTGCAAACATTGTAAATAACGGATCGATAAAACCTGTTAACATTCTTTCTAATTTATTGTTGTTCAATTATTACAAATAATGTTTATGATTTGAATACTTTAAACTTATCTTTCGACTTTTTTTAGGAACGTTTACGACTATTTGATAGGTAGTGATAAATATAACTTACAATGAGTACTGGAAGTAACATACACTCATATATTATATATTTCTCATTACATTATGTAACGATAACAATTGTGTTTACATGACAACATTTTAAAGGATGTGGTAAAGAAAATGAAAAAAAAACGTCTTTATAAAGATATAAATTAGTTTATAAACACAAATATAATATACAAACAATTTCTTTGTCATATTTTAAATTCAATATACGTTTATTTATTTGTCATGTCTATTGCTCAACACTCACAAAATTGTTCTAAAGGTTTTATAATTCTAATTGGTTATTCAAAAAAAAAAAAATGTTTTCAAGTTTTAGAACAAAAATAATGTTAAACTAATATTTATTTTATAATATAAACGTATATATTACGGTTAAACAATATTTATCAATATGAAAAAATCGAACTTTTTAAATTGAAAGTTATGTATTTAAAAATATATATGTACATTTTAAGTGTATAAACTATAATTTTATAACTTATGAAATGGTTATTTAGAAGACATCCCAACATTCAAATAATTGTAAAAGTAATACATTTCTTGATTTATTTAACTTTTTACACTAAATCAGGTTTCATGAATCATACTGATTTTAAATATTATAATAAACTTAACAAACTTTTGTTTCATAAGAAACAAATTTAGTTTTAATAAATAAAACGTATTCAAAACGCACATACTATAATATTCAAACTATGCCAGTTATTTAGCTACCAACTCACATTATATATATAAACAAAAATACAAAACGTACAAAGGATTAATTCTTAATAATCTTTATTGTGTTATAGTTTTTAATCATTATGTATGTATATCTTAGTTTTTGTGTAAAAAACCTAACTATTCTTTATAACAATTGTATAATAATCATAAAACCATATAGGTAATAATAATCGATTGTTATCTCTCTCTCTCTCTCTCTCTAATGACATACCTAATATTATATTTGACATTATATGGATTATAAGTCTGATTGATTAATTATAAACAACATAGAACGATATTAGGATATTAATAAACCATCGATTTGATATTAGATTTACTCATTATAATTAACTCATTGCAACTCGCTGAAGCTCTTTGGTTAATGCCTATTATTACAATATACTACAATATCAGAGGTCCCAATAATTGAGCAGTTAACGATATCCCATACAATATTTGTCCCTTTGGTGAGTAAATATTATATTATATAGGTTATAATTATAACTTCTACTAAATACATTACCTCACATCAGAGAATATTTCGTACGCATCACACAACTGCATAGTTTATAATCAATCCCAATAGCCAATAATATATGAGCGTTAAAATAGATACTTTATTTGAATATAATAAATTTAAAAGGGCCAAAGCCGGTTGTATATGACTCAGATAGATGTCAATTACCAACTACTTAAAATTGTGGATTTAGTATTATTACTTAAAATGATAAACCGCAACTCATTAGTTTTATGAAATAGGTAACCATAATACAGTTGACAAATTCATACAATATATTAATGAAAGTTTATAATCTAAACGATATCAACTAAATTAACAATTCAGCAGTAAGCAATAGTACCTGGTAATAAACAGAGATGTGGAAAAGGTTATTTCCACTAGATATTTAGATAGAACTTATTTTACCCGGTTTATCAAGTATAGGGAAAACTTTACAAATAAACGTGTAGGTACTACTGAGTACTGACTAATCTTGGGTCAGAAAAATAAATTACTAGTGACGTTAAATATTGGAAATAAACAAAGTTCAATTAAAATTATCCGTTTCATACCTCCCAATATATTTAATTAGGTATTTAGAATCAAATTGATATTTGTACTAAAAAATATTATTCTTTTTAAACTATTTTTTTTCACATCGATGACAAATAAAAATGTATTTATACTAATTTTTAATTTAGTCTAATATTTAAAACTGATAAAAATTAATTTTGAATAATAAAATAGAAAATTTAATCATATATATTTTGTACCTATTCGATTTATTTTTATTTATGACATAAAAAATCTAGGTGGAGCGGTAATAAAGAATTTAAATTTCAGAATTGGATAAATAAGCAAAAAACCGGATTCAATATAATATTTCTCACAACCAGGATAATATTACTAAGACCAATTCATAAACTTAGATTATGTCGACCAAATTTAAAAAAATGTAAATTACAATTACCGTTGTATATTTGTATTTAATCGATTAAAACAAATTTGTAAATAATTAGTTTTATGCAACTAATGGCCCTAGGTTTTTGGCCTAGTGGCCAAAGTCAATTCTCGAATAATAATATTTAAATTAGAAATCATTCGTTTTGGCAGTCAATTCACATATTTTTTTACTTTTTAATTATCTATTATTCCACTCGGAATCCATAAAAAGCGTATGGGATCATGAATCTAGTTACTGGAAACTTATTGGGTCTTACTATAGTCATAATAGTACTATACCTATTTAATATAAATATAGCTTTATGATTAACCTTTAAGTAGTATAATAAATATTCCTAAAATCATCATAAGCTTCACACCATAATTATTATATAATATACGTATGTGTATCCCTAATACAAATAAAAACATCTATAATAATGATGTTAGATTATTTAATTATTTATTTAACTAATAACAGTTAGAAAATGTTACAATAGTCGACAGCATTCTTGATTTATTATTACATGTCAGTGAAATAGTACTTCATATTTTCGTAATTAAAACAATATATAATAAAAAAGTTAAATTAATTACTTCCATGAAGTAATAATATTTTATGTTAAATCTATTTTAAAAGTTTAATACGATTAATATGATAAATAGTTTTAATTCTTAAATAATTACACAATATAAAATATAAAGACCGATCAAAATAAAAATTCCAATTATATTGAACACTCATTATTTAAAAATTAAATTATTTTTTAAAAAAGTTGAGATACATAATATTTTATATTTTTCGATAGTAAATTATAATTTAAGTGAACTAATGTTATAATTTTGATTTTATGTTTGGATAGAAAACGTTTATAAAAATATTGGCAAGTAGATCTACTTGATTACTCGAGTGATCCATTAAAATCATTTTTAGGAGATCCCATAACCACTTTACTCCTGTAAGTTAAATTTTTAGGTAACATTTTTTGTTGCAACACCGTGAACTGTAAAATCTAAGGTATCTCAAACTATATATTCGATTGATTGGACCATATAAGTGTATGAGTGTACAGGTCTGAATGGACAAACACAGGATATACTTGTACTTCTACATGTACTTCCGGATAAAATGCTAGACGGTCGTGTATCTGAAATACAGACGGACTTAACGGTTCATTTAGTATCGTCAGAGGTACTTTTTATCAGTTTTTATATAACCGTGTACTTAACCATGAAATGAAATATGGACACTATTCTTTATGATATACCAAAACCAAAAACGTTTATATTTGTTGTTTTTTTTTTTCAAACTGATATCAGTGATATCCGTCTAGTAGTTTGTTAGGTATATAATATTTGGTTTACAGAAACATGTCAAAAACAGAAGAAATATTATGAATAATATTGCTATAACAAATAAATAAGTACATATGATTTTGATTTATATTTATATTTTGACTTGGTATATTTCATGTTTAAGACAAAGTGAAGACAATTTTTTAAAAATGTATATTGATAGACAAAATTATTTTCGTTTATAATACTACAGCTTGATAGTAAAGCTAGAACATTCTATAGAATGCAAATAATACATAAATATGTTATACTTTTTATCGTTTAAATGTGATGCATATTTACCATAAAAAATTAGCTTTATAACATAATATATGGAGCTTTAGACTTCATGCAACATTTATATTATATAATATTATACATGAAAACATTTGAACGCATATTAGGATTAACAGCTGTTACAAAAGCACCCGTGAATTTCGATAAAACTTTACACACAAATTTTACTTTTAAAAATTAATGAAAGTTTATAATCTAAACGGTATCAACTAAATTAACAGCAGTGTTAACAATAATACCGGGTGGTTAACAAATAGGTATGTTGAAAAGGAAATTTCTCCCGGATATTTAGATACCTCAGCTTGTTTCAGTCAGTTTAATCAAGTGTTCGTAATTTAATTAAACGTATACTTCTCGGAAACATCTAGATGTATAATAGGTAAAACTGTACAAATAAACGTACTACTGACTAATTATAGTCCAGAAAATGAATTACTAGAGACGTAAATAACTATCGGAAATAAACAAAACTTAACATGAATGATTCGTGTTATGATACAAATATAATTAGTAAGGCGTTGAAATGTACTAGAGCGAAGGTAAATGATAATAAAATATTCTATAGACTATAATCGAAGATTACTTTGTGATCACAAATTATCAAAATATAAGGCTTAACCCTGTATTACAATACTATAATATATGACGTGTTATCTGTGCGACTGTGCGGAAAATGTCTTTCCCTTGTGCCGTTTTTCCTCGTTAATCTACCGAGTAATAATTATAGAATTACTCTATTCGTTAATCCCGATTCCCAGCTGTAATCTTAATATCAGATTAAGAAAGCAAATGTTTTGACAATAAACTAGAAAACCTAATGCTATTGCTTCAGCAAGTATTAGGAATAGATGAACTGTCCAACTGACTCACTTAAATATTTAAAGAAAACCGTATATTTAACGAATTGTAAATAATTTGAATCTAGTAGCCAGAATGCCAAGACTAATCTTAAAGTATATAAAAAACATTACGTTATAAGTTACAGATCGGACTTAAAACTTATTGCCATACTTTTTGAGTGTTTTGTAAAATACCACAAACCTACATTCAACACGCGTGGTACGTCGGCATAACCTTTTAACTAATAAATGAATAACAGTTATAAATTATATTATAATGTAAGTGATGTTTTTGGAAAAATTAGTTCAATCTACCATATTACTAATAACTATTAATATATAGGTATTACTATAGTAATATAAATAAATCATAAAGTATGCTTAAAAATAGAGCCTTTGTTCAATATCATTTATCGATTTTATCATTAAATTTAAATCCAACACATCCATTACAGTTACATACTCAATAATGAGGTAACGCACTCAAAACCTATTATACAGTAGAGCGATTCTCATTCTTTTTCAGATTTAGAACATCGTGTGGCAATGGTAATATTTTTTTATATTATCTTTAATGGTGGTAATAAATACTTTTTAGGTACAACAAGGTACATACATACAACAATAATATATATGAATAAGAAAAACTATGTTCATTTATCCTAATGAGAAAAAAATCTATATTTATTTAGCAATACATTTTAAAAAATAGAAATTGTTATTAAAAAAAATAAAATTAATGTACTACACACGTATATACGGTAAGAACCATTAATGTTGAAGCTAATTGTTCAATATAAAAAAAACACATAGAAGTTAAATCGAGGACGTAAAAAAAATTGTATTCACTGAATGACTTCATCCATATGTCTATCATACTATTTAAATACATTTAATAGTTGGGAAAACAATTTTACTTTTAGTAGGTATTATTGTATTTTAATCTAAAAGTGTATCGTAGCTAGTTAAATATTTGTCTCAAGGAATTTTTCCTAATAAAGAATTTATTTATTAATAATAATATTATCATAACATAAGCATTTATCGTACCCTCAATCAAACAAAATCTTCCAACCATTGTGTTAAATATCATTTTTACTAAATAATCATTATTGTTTAGATAATGTATTAATTAATTAACTTCCTATATATAATAAAGACATCGCGTACCTATCAACTGTTTTAGATTCGGTGAATTCGCATGTAAGACCTGAACATCATTACTCACTGTCCTAACAAAGCCATGCTAAAATTACAATCGTCTTATCATAAACATAAACTTTCAATGGGATGAGTGGCTGGGATAAAATAACATGGTGTTGGATATCCTTAGATGACACATTTAGTGACAAGTTTACGCAGTTCGTAAAATACTATTGTGACTATCCAATTAATTAAAACGGTCAACTAAATTTTAAGTAAAATAAACGCAAATTATCAATTGAACTAGAATAATGAATGAAGCAAACAAATTTAAATTTAAAAAAGTTATATTTTATAACTACAAATTCCAGTTTATTGATATTACATAATTTAGAAGTTCGTCGCTAACAATCTCTCACGTTTCAATGACTCAAGAGGCTAATGTATAGTATAATTTATAAAAACAAAATCACGAACAAAAAATAAATAATTCAGAAAACCAGAAGCATATTATAAACAAAATTATATTTAAAAAAATAAATAAATTAGCTCCTTGTCTACGCAACCTAATAATGTTATTTTTATTCCCTTTCTCACATATACAATATAATATAAATAGTATATATAATATACGTATTGTGGTAAATTGTATAGATTGTATATTTCTTATAAAAATAAAAATTTTTAATTATTTTGATTAAAAAAACTATTGTCAAATTCTTGTCATTCATTAATTTTAAACCTGATTCAATTATGAATCTAACAAACTACTAGAATTCCATAGCAAAAAATTTTGATTTTATGCATTTTATTTAGAAAAAATGTATGTTTTAAATTCCTATTTTAATATTAAAATATTAAATAATTGTAATATAATAAAACACGTCTTATACAACAAAGAAGATTTAAATTGAGGTTACATAATATTATTATACAATATACATATTTAAGATATTGTGTCTCAACTATAGGTTTTTAGATTAATGAAATACGTCACCTACCTACTTTTTTATTATCTTATTACAAGAACAAAATTTTAGATGAACGAAATGGTACTCAACAAGTTTCGTGTGACATCTTTGAATAATCCAATTTAAATCGAAATACTTTTAAAAAGGTAATTTTTAATTCTTTTAATATAATTTCACTAAGCAAAATGAAAAATTATACTGACAAGCCGTGGACATTTTTTTAGTGCAAGAGGGAAAAAGGTTTTTAACTTTAAATAAATGGAAATAAATACAATTTTTGCAAAGCTCCGTATAGAACATTTTTTGAATGCAATAATTTATAGGTATAATTACCCAACTTCAAGGCAGGTTTTTTATGAAATATACAGTACTTTCATTTAGATGAGATTACATCAATCTATATTATTATGTTAATTATAGTTAAACAACTTAACAAAATAAAAATAATACATTTCTTTAAAATAATATGTAATATTATATAATTTTATAGTTTATAGAACCACCGTTATAACAATGGTTTATAAATCAGACAGCTGACTGATCGATATAATTTTTACTATACTTATAAATAATGATTTTTTTCATGTGTGTATCCAATTACATTTTATACTTGGATAAAACAATCAATTAGATCATTCGATCACGACACTCTAGAAGTTTAGACATATTCTTATTTCTTAATAAAAAAGTATATTATATTTCTAGGTCCACCACCATTGTTTTTCAAAATGATTTCAAAAATATTAACAAAACGTTCAGATTAAGTAAGGGTTGCTACAAGATTCTTCTGTTTATAATTTATATCAAGTTTGCATAAATTGTATTCAAATGTAAATTTAATTTTGGATGTGATCGCAATAAAAGTAACTTTATTCTAAACCTAGGTACTTATTAAGTTATCTCTATGCCTTATTATAAAGATTTAAATATTAGCTATTGTTATTATCTTATTTGTCAGTACCCTGACTGACTGATATATCAACATGGCCTAACTACTGGACGGATCTGGCTAAAATTTGGCATACAGATAGCTATTATGACGTAAGAGTCGGCTAAAAAAGAATTTTTGGAAATTCAACCCCTAAAGGGATTGTAATAGTACAACAGTGGCGCCATCTATAGAAATCATCTATTATAATTTAAATAATATAATATATGTTTTAAAATACAAAACATACGATTTGATACTTGGAATAGTGGTTCCTCTACTGATCTAGATGTGCAATAAGAAAGCATTTTGTGATATTCGCATTTTAAAAAGGTGGTCAAACAGGGATCTTAAGACTTACTGTGGAAATTTAAACTGTTTTTTTTGTTTATTAATGGTTGCCTTTAGTTGCAAGTTATACTCGTGATAGGCGGAAATTAGCTTTATTATTATTATTTTGTATATAATTATATAAATGATTGCCATTGGTTACTCGGACAGATCAGGTACAAGCATAGAACAATAAATAAGAACAATAATAATTGTACAAGCATGCATCAAATTGTTGCGCTTATGAGATCGAATAAATAAACTATATCATAAAACCAAATGTATGTGTGTAGATTATATACTCAAAAACTACTACATTGAATTTGAGGAAAATCTCAGAGATTGTTTTTAGAAATGTCAGAAAAGTTAAAAATAGTTTAAACCACGTTAAAAAATTTAACAAGTGGTAATTCCAATCCACGACTTACGGTAGTCCATCTAGGTCGAATTATTTCGCTAGGTACAACTACACCGATTTTTCAGTGAACTGAGATACACTAAAACTGATATACATCATCTATATATATATAACCCCCAAAATATATTAATATATAAATATTAAATATTCCTGAAAAATCCGGGATGATCAACTATGAATTCAATACTATTTTAGGCACACCGTTAAACATTTTTTTCATTTACAAAGCTATACTAATATAGGCTATATTTTAAGACCACTGATTTACCACTGCACACGGGCGAAGCTGGGAAACACTCAATAGAAAATCTTGAAAATACTTAATAATATATCAAATTAATGCGTTTTTGAGTCCTTGAACTTATAATATTGCCAATGTAAAAAAATCTCGGTTTTCACCTAAGGTGACTTTTGCCCGTGTAACACCGGGTGGGACATCTATAGTCATTCATATAAGCTATAAAAATTATTAAAACTTGGTTAATCTAGCTATGTAGTGCTATGTATGAAAATAATTGCAAAGAAGAATTTATTGTTTTGTTTTCCCAAATAAAATTACTCAACAAATGTTAACTTTCAATAACTATTACGACTTTGTCTACTTAAATATTTGCTCTGTCACCATCCTTTTTAAATTCTGAGCAAAGCGATGAATGTATTGATTTAACAATGATATGTGTGTTTTTTTTTTATTTCTTTTTTTGTGTCTGTTATCACCTTTTAGGACAGTAAAAGTGCTTGGATTTTCTTCAATAGTAACTTTTCTGATAGGAAATTGAATCTAGTTGGTACTTTGGGGGGTCAAAAGTAAACATTTTTCAGTTATTTTCAAAAGCAATATGAAAAAGAAAAGGAAAATTAAGGAAAAACGGGAATTTTTACACAAAATCTGTTTTCAAGAAAATCGATTTTGGTTTTTGGTACAACTCTAAAACAAATGACCGTAAATACTTGAAAATTTCACTGAATGTTTATATTAGCATTTTCTATACACGATAAAATTTTGAAAATAATTTGACTCGTTTTGAGCTGTTTACGGACATTGTCAGTTTTCAATTTTTTTAGTTTTTTTTTTCTATAAATATCAATAAAATTTTATTTGTAGGGGCAAAATAGCGTGAAAATTTAATGCAAGTCTCCTGATATGTTTTACAATAGCAGTTGAAAAATATTAAAAATACATAGGCACAATTTTTTTTTATAAGCATTTAAAATTCAAATTTTGACAACATTTATCAAATTTAAAATTTAATAATTATTTCGTAGTTAAAAATTTATAAAATGTTCAAATTTTATAGCTGAGGATTTAAAATTGAAAACAAGGTTCCACGTAAATAGGTTATATATTAATTACTTTATTCACAATAATATCATCAAATATACTTGATAATATCATAGGCTGACTGACCGTTTTCGCTCAGAATCGTTTTTCTTATACAATGATATTATATCATTGAATTAAAATTTAACACCATCCATTACAGTGACCCACTTGTAACCTACTGCACAGCAGAGTGACATCCACTTACCCTCGTTTTTCATTGTTAACTTTCATGATAAAAATCGAAATTCATGAAATATGCATGAGTATGAGCAGTATTTGCAAATTATCTTTTGCTATTTACATACATGGTTTTAATCAATACCGTATTCATTGCTAAGTGTCTTATAATATAACAAACACGATTAATTCCATAACGTTAATAAAACTTGTCATCCTAAAATAAAGATTATATTATTTTTATAAAAAAATTCAGTACGGCCATAGAATACAATTTCATTTATTCATAAATTCGTATCTACACTATATTCATTTTATTCATAGGTGTTGGAGATAAAGTATTCATTTTTGTGTAAATAAATTGTATCACATTGTGCCCGATAAAAAGAACTGGTAGGTATAAAATATGATATGATATACCCGCGGAAACATAGTAAACTTTACACAAAAAGCTATGAAATATCGCATTCATATTACCGTTGCAATCGTCGAATTTTTCTTATTTTCAAGGAACAAAATATTAAAACTAATGCTCAAATCACAATACGTTTAAACAAAGTGTTTCAAGATAAAAAAAATATTATCGACAAACTAATAAGCAAATGATGTGCTAGGTATCGTTCGTAGAGGAGCATAAAATATAACACTCGCAATTGTACCATGTCAATTCATATCATGATCGTTGTAGGTACCTATAATATTTAATACAGATAGGTAAATATCATATAAATACTAAAATACCTATACACTAATTTCTGCATAATATTGAACTTTTCTAATTTTAAACAGATGTTATACTAACGGTGAACAATCAAAATCGTGTACAAACAAATTCAAAATTCAAAGTTTTTTTGTTTGTTTGTTATTAATTGTTAGGTACATTTTAAATGCTAGATACTTATTGTTGTTATCAACTAATAATAAATTATGTATATTCTATTGTTGTTGTTCACATTGTTCATTATTAATGAATCAATTACTATTTTATTATTAATTTAACTATTGAAGAATTGATTCATGTACCTATCATTGCTAATTGTATGTCTAATAATTTAATATTATACAATGACTAATTAATTTACTGAAGCGCGTGGCATTTAATAACTATAAAAAGTAGTATAACGAAAGAATATATACCACAGCTAGTGTTATTGCGTTTAATAATATACAATTATTATTTGCTTATTAAAATATAATTATTTATTTAATCCAAACAATAGAATAATATTATCGTTTTATATTCGAAGTTATAGTGTATAATACAAAATACCGCATAATAAAATATATAAAATAAAATACTTTAACCGACTAAAAAAAAAATATTTATTTTTAAAAATCAGAATTTCTTCTTAACCATGCTAGAGATTTACAATGAAGAAACAAGTAAAATCAAATGAATAGTTTATGATGTATTTTAACTGAATTTTTAAAATATTTTTTTACTTGTGTTACTTAGAAGTTACAACTGCGTATTTTATTATTTAAAAAAAAAGATATTATTCAATTTTTTACCAAGGTTTTATTACCAAACGTTTCCGTTCTATTTTTTTTTATTTATGATACGTTGATAAAAAGTTTAGACATATTATAAACTAAAAATAAACTACCACTACCAATAAAATATTTTTAGTATTATTTTAAAGTGTTTTAAAACTTAGCTTGATATATTTGTTTTAGTGAATGTTTATGTCATAATAATACTAGTCTATGGACAATAAGTAATTAAATTATTAAATTACTAACATGTAAACACAGTTTTAAAATTTTAATGAACCTTTATTAATAACTAAGCCTGGTTTTTTCTCCAAAATAAAATTGGATAATAATGATGTTCGTTATACATATTAATTATTAAAGCATCTAATATAAAGGTTATTTCAGATTCTAAGCGAAGCGATGAATGTGTTGATTTTACAATGATATATGCAGTAAAAATGGATAAGTTTTCAACTAGGTAGTTGTTTCTAGTAGGAAATTGGAAATAGTTGGTACTTTAGGGATCAAAAGTAAAAATTGTATAGTAATTTTCAAAACAATAGAGAAAACAAAAATAAATTAAGGAAAAAGGGAATTTTTCCGCAAAACCAGTATTTGACAAAAACGATATTATTTTGTTTTATATAACTAAAAACAAATAACAGTAAAAAAATAATTTTAGATTTTTAATTTGTTTTCAATTATAATTGATAAACTATAACATATGGTTGCTCATAAATTGCCAATATACTATTTAAAAAGTATATACAACAAACATTATTCTTGGAGACTTGCAACTTTAACGTTTATTATAAATTGTACTATATAGGCAATAACATTTTCAAAATATTTAGATTCATTTTAAGCTATTGCTTATATTTTATATCATAAACCTATACACACTGTTCTACATAAGGTGGTCTGGTGGTATTGACCCAAATAGAATCTATATATAATATATATATATATATGTGTGTGTGTATTAATAAATGTCTGTGTGTCTGTGTATGGGTGTGTCCTTCGTGCATTCCTAAACCGTTCATCCTATTGCGATGACATTTGGTACAGAGATAGATTAGAAAATAGGCTAATTTAAAAAGGGTATGTCCGACCCGGAGAGGTGCTCAAATAACAGGGTTTTTAAGATTTACAAAGGAAATGTTTGTTTGTATATTGTTCCTATTGATTTTAATAATATTATTATTGTTGAAATTATTATTTTTAATTATTACTATTATTCAAAGGCATTTTAAACGGCTGGACCGATTTTGATGACATTTTTTGTGTGTATTTGAGTGGTTCTTGGTATGATTTATATTCACAATTAGACCCGGTAGATCCAACCCGGAGAGGTGCTTAAACGGGGATTTTGAGATTTATGGTGGAAATTTTTATTTATAAATGGTGTTTATAGACTACATGAGAAATAATTAGTAGAAATTAGTATTTATTATTTTATTGGTTGCAATTAGTTAATTTGGCAGATCAGGTGCAAACATGCATCAAATCAAATTTTCACACATTGCCTACGTGATATGCTGTCGCACATAGTCAGTGATCTGAAGTAGTCGGATTGCCTACCGGGGAGGCTGAGTTGCACCTAAAAGGAGTTGAACAACCTCAATTTTGTTTAAAGTTGTATTTTTTTACAAGCGACAAGTTAGTAGCAAGATAGTAAAATATAAATATCAATAATATAATAAACCACTATGTTTTCGGCAAAAAATAAATCATCCTACCTTATTATTAGTATTTCACTAATAGTAAAGTAAATTACTTTAACAGCAATATCAAAAAATATAGTATCATGAAATATATTTTATGATATAGGATGACAGACGGTCTCTGCTCAGCATCGTTATTCGTATTCTGTACCGATGATATATCATTGGATTCTAATTTAACTTATCCATTACAGTGACCCACTCGACACCTAATGCACAGCAGATCGATACCCGCGCCTATAGCTCACCATTTTTTATAAGAAAATTGTTTATTGTTTTCATACAACGCATAAAATAAATAAAAGTTCAGTTAAATTCAATACTAGTCTTAGTAAAATAAAGGTTTAAAAAATTGACAGTGAATTTATACAAGAATAAAATCATCAAATTGTATTTTGAAAATTCCATTAATAATCTTAAGCAAAATATTAGATACATTATTAGGCATTTTGAATTTCATATTATATCATGTAAACTATAACTCAAAATAATATTAAGAGGCTACATATTTTCCCATCCATTTTTTGTGCTTCATTGGATTTAATGAAATTATTTTATCGACATCAATGTCAGTAGTCATAATATTATTTTATATAATTTGAATAGATTATTTAACTCACTATTTTAGAATATAATATGAATCGTTTTCAAAAACGGTGGGTAAGTGGATGTCGCTTTGCTGTACAGTAGATTACAAGTGGGTCACTGTAATGGATGGTGTTAAATTTGAATTCAATGATCTAATATCATTGTATAAGAAAAACGATTCTGAGCGAAAACGGTCAGTCAGCCTATGATATTACCAAGTATATTTGATGATATTATTGTGAATAAAGTAATTAATATATAACCTATTTACGTGAAACCTTGTTTTCAATTTTAAATCCTCAGCTATAAAAGTTAACATTTTATAAACTTTTAACTCCAAAAAAATGCTTATAAAAAAATTTTGCCTGTGTATTTTTAATATTTTTCAACTACTATTAGAACAATATATCAGAAGCTTTATATTAAATTTTCACACTTTTTTACCCAACAAATAAAATTTTATTGATATTTACAGAAAAAAAAACTAAAAAAATTGAAAACTGACAACGTCCGTAAACAGCTCAAAAAGAGTCGAATTATTTTCAAAATTTTATCGTGTATAGAAAATGCTAATATAAACATTCAGTGAAATTATCAAGTATCTACAGTCATTCGTTTTTTAATTACAATAAAATAAGAAAATCGTTACCTGAGAAATCGAGTGAATATCAAATATTGTAAAAATATGAATTTCAAACGCTCATAAAAATTTAATTTGTGGACGTTTTTTTTTTTTTTTGATAAAGGTAGACAAACTAATGGGTTATCTTGTATTACATTTTCAAATCTTAGATTTAAAAAGAAAAATTTTTATGAATTCTCAACTCAAAATAATTTGCTAATTTTCGTGATTTTTCCGTATTATGTCAAGATTTGAATTTTAAATGCTTATAAATAAAAACTGTGACTAAGGATTTTTAATGTTTTTCATCTGCCTTCGAAACAATAACCTAGGAGCCTTCTATTAAATTTTCAAGCTTTTTAACCAACAAATAAAGTTTTATTGATATTTATAGAAAAAAAAACTAAAAAAAATGGAAACTGAAAATGTCCCTAAACAGTTCAAAATAAGTCAAAATATTTGAAAAATGTTAGGGTGTATAGAAAATGCTAATATAAACATTCAGTCAAAATTTCATGTATCTACGGTCATTTGTTTTAGACTTGCACCAAAAATCAAAATCTATTTTCTTGAAAACAGATCTTACGTTAAAATTCCCGTTTTTCCTTAATTTTTCTTTTGTTTTCACGGTGCTTTTGAAAATTACTGGGAAATTTTTACTTTTGACCCCCCACAGCACCAACTAGGTTCACTTTCCTATCATAAAAGTTACTATTGAAGAAAATCCATGCACTTTTACTGTCCTAAAAGGTGATGATGACAGACTCAAAAAAAAATAAAAAAATAAATTAAAAAGTTAAAAAAAAACACACATCATTATAAAATCAATACATTCATCGCTTCGCTCAGAATCTAAAAAGTTTCCTTAAAATGTGATGAAATAGATTCAAGGAATGTTTCTAACTGTTGGGCGAAGGAGTATTCTTTGTTGATCATAATATTCGTTTGTGACAAATAAACACGTGTTCGGAGGAATTCTGTCCGTGGAACATAAAACGCAAAGTTCGGATAACTTAATACATTTATGAGAGTCATCGACTTTTCCGTTTTCTACCATCATCGATATACGTGTATGTGTTGATGCATGTTTGTGAGTCTGCATTTAAGCCATTAAGACGTAACAAAATAGTATAGTTTTCATGGGTTACAAATTTAATACGCTTTAAATAGGATCAATAAACGGTATTCCAAGTAAGTTCGCATCAAGTATCTGTCACTCAACGAGAAAAATAGTATATGTCATTCCTTATTTTATTTAAAGAAAACCAATATATAAAGAGAGAAAGAAAGTTACCGATGTGCAGTGTTGTGTTTTATCTAGATAGGTATATTTTTATCTTTTATCTTATACAGATAAATGGGAAATATGTTATTTAAGCTATTATCTAAGATAAATAATTAAAACATCTAGATAAAATTTAATTTTTAAATATTTCTATTATAAATTATAATTAATGTTAGTTAGGTATTTTATATTTTCTGCTTACAAAATAGTAAATTTATATTTAAACATTATAGGTAAAAATTATTATTTTAACTTTTACTAATAGTATGTATTAGTATTGTAATTTATAAATATATCTATATATATTTTTTATTCTTAAATTATTAGATATATCAAGTTTATATTTTAAATGTTCTTAGTAATAAACTAATAAACGTTTTGGGTAAATTACATGTCTACGTATCAGCGTCGTATTTGCTGACCGTCAACAGGATACCCGCATTCTGCAATTAAAATTTGAAACGATCACAATCCACAAAATAAATTATTATTGATTAATTATTAATAATAAGTATAATAATAATACATCTTATATTAGAATTATCTTAATATATACTTTATTCACTAGTACTTTAGGGGGTCAAAAGTAAACATTTCTCAGTAGATTTCAAAAGTGATGTGAAAAACAAAAGAAAAATTAAGGAAAAACGGGAATTTTCACGCAAAATCTGTTTTCGAGAAAATAGATTTTGGTTTTTGGTGCCACTCTAAAACAAATGACCGTAGGTACATGTTTATATTAGCATTTTCTATGCACCATAATATTTTTTTTCAGATTTTAACCTCAAATATCTACAATAAAAAAATCGAAAATATCTCATGTATACAAAATGCTAATGTAAAAATTTGGTGAACATTTAAAGTATTTACGGTTATTTGATTTTGAATTACAACAAAATATGAAAATGGATATTGTCAAAAACTGTTTTTGCACACAAATTTCCGTTTTTCATTATTTTTTTTTCCTTATTATTTGGAAAAGTAGGTACATTGAATTTTCAATTTCGACCTCCCAAAATGACCAAATATTGAGGCATTTTTTCTGTGAGTCGTGCACACATAAGTATAAAAAAACATACATTTTTGTAAAATCCATACAATTATCAACCCGCCCAAGATCTTAATTGTACCTATATATAACAAAATTGGTGTTGATTACCTACATACTATAGATTATAGAAGTTAGAACTTGATCAATATAATGTATCAAGTATATTATGAATATTGAGTCATGTCCTATTTTTTTTTTAAATGTTAAATGTTAAATATACAAAAATAATAGTTAAATGACACATTGTTAAAACAGTTCTAGACCATTACAAATGAATTATATACTGAATTACAAAAAAAGAATACTTACAGCAACACCCGATTACCGAATGCAAGCAATGTAAATTATATTAGATAGATTACCCCGTACAAACAACTGTTTTGGGGACAGAGTGGCCGACCCGAGTTCGATACCTCGGCCGCGGGCGGCATTTTTCTTCGGACAAGTCACGGTGTCCGAAGAACAAGTGCCGCCATCCTCCCGGGGCATGGCAGAAATCTACGGGTGCCCCATCAGAAATTCAACACACGCGTGTACCAACCTACCCAATTTAAAAACCTACAGTTCCCTCCCCCACACCCAATGACCTATGTTACCGCGGGTTATCAAGTAAAAAAAAATAAAAAAAAATAATTTTTAAATAATTTTTTTTTTTTTATTTAGGCTCAAATTATGTTGCGAATACCTGTTTGACATATTGAATATTTATAGAAAGTAATAACTAATAAACCAGTTATAATTATTCAAAGAATATATTTAATTTTTTTTAATGTCATTGTAAAATAGTACGTTAATATTAAATGTATGTGTTAACTCAGTACATTTTCATTAAGCTAAACTAAATTATAAGAGAAAATAATCCAAAAACCAAACTTAATTATTAATATAATACCACACTTTTTAATCAGAAGTTACAAAGTTACATTTTTTTGGTAATAATCTCATGTTAAAATATAAATATATAATTTATTACTATTGCTATTTCTTATATTACACTTTTACATGAATAAATCACGTTGAATTTATCGTCACAATAATACGAAGGAGTCAGGGTAAGGATTCCAAGTTGTTTTTATATTTATTATAGTACATTCACAAATGTCACAAAAGCCATTCGGGGCAAAAACCAAAAATGTTTCATAATTTGTATTTTTAAACAATTCAAATTAAAATAAAATTATCGTCTGGTGAAATAACATAGATATTGATTACGTAATTTAAAATTATCAATTAGCATTATTTTTATGTGTAGTTTAAATGAAAATGAAAATTTAAATACTTACTTGTAGTCACTGTATTTTTATATTTTAAGAAGTCTGTATTTTAGTAATAATGTAATTTTAGCTAATAACCTCTGTAGTTAAAAGTAAGAATAGAACAAAAAAAACCCGAGATTGAGATAACTAACCGTTAGTTAAACATCTAGTAATATTGATCTCAAATATATAATTATAAAAATTAAAAGAACGAGTAATTTAAACCATACCTATTATATAAATAAGATGTTGATTAGTTAATAATCTAATTGTAATTAAACTGAAACAAAATATAATTATTAAATAGGTAACTATAAAATTAATTAAAAACTCATTTTAATCCTGTTGTTTTCATTTTTCCTCACTTTAAAGATTTGCGAGATAATTTGATCGTTCAAAATACCAAACACAACAATTTATTTATAGACGTTTTATTCATTCAAAATCTTCATCAAATTACCTAAAATACTTGTTCATTATTTTTTCTAATATTATGTGACTAAAGTTTTATTCCTATAATAGCTATCGACGTAAATATTAAAATTTTATTTAGTTTTTAATCATAAAAATAAAAAAATAAATAATATTTTATGAGCGCTGCCTAACAAATTAATACACATCATACGTATGAATAAGTACGATTTCAATCAATTTTGTCTGATGTGACATTTAAAAGCGCTTCCAAGTTAATGGTGGCCACATACCTTATGCAGGGCTTGAAACCAGTTACCAGTTTTTACCAAAAACCGGTAATTTCCCGGGATTTTGGGGAACCTATAATCAGTTACCGTTATTATAAACCTATTTGTACTCCCGGTTACCGGTTACCGTAAACATTTTTCAGCTAACATAAACGTTATAATAACGTAATATGTTTTAACCGGTTAAGAACCGATTACCGGTATTTATAAATACTGACTACCGTTATGTATGAACTATAATAATAATATGTTTAATTTATTTTAGCTACATAAATGATTAAACGTTCGTAGCTACTAATGGTTTAATAAATAATAACTTCTTAAAACTGTTCTTAAATCATACTATTATATCTTCGTTTTTCTCCCTTGTCTAAATTCTTGTAATAATAATTCAAATAATTGGTATTCTACATTTCTATTTCCTACCTACCTATAACATAAAATATCGTTGGTTGGTCACGATGGTACTCGATAGTCGATAGTCCGGTCTCCCTCATCATATATTGTACTGGGAAATCTAAAAATATTTGATTCCTATAACAACACGAATATTGTATTGAGTATACGGGTACAAAGGTGTACAAAGGTGTACAATTTTTTTTTTTTAGAAAACCGATATTTAATCGGTTACCGGTAACCGACATTTTTTGGAAGTGGTTATCACTTAACGGTAACCTGTAATTTTGAATGTAGTACCGGTAATTGGTTACCGCTAACATCAGAACCGGTATAAAACCAGTAACCGGTATCCAAAAAATTTTTTAATTAATAATGGTTTCAAGCCCTGCCTTTATGTTTATATAAAAACCCTTTGATAAAATGAACTTGACGCAAATACAATACTTAAGTACAAATATACAAGTAAATAAAAATAAATATTATACATCAGCACTATACATTAGTAAGCCATCAATAATTTAATGAAAGACGATATTTGTATAAAATATATATTATAAAATATATATATATGTATACATTCATTGTTCGTAAATGGGTTTCTATTACAGTTATAGTGCTATAACTTGACATACGAGAAGACAGTTTTAAGTTAGAAAATCTTTGCAGAATTGTTATTTTCCAATAAATGATTGGTGGAAACCGACAGTAGTACAATAACTTTATAGAAAATTGAGCTACATGAAAAACCGGAAGTATAATGTATGCAATGTATACACTACATATATCTACCTACATAGTAATAATAACGACAGAAAACATAGGCAAGCCAATTGTACGTCAAGTTCCCAACTTATATTCATAGAGGTGACTTTTAGTTTTCGTTTTTCTTTGCCTGTACTACTTGGCCTACACAATACGTGATCTTTGTGACCGCTTGATGTATAATACATACAACACAATAGTAGAATGCTGGACCGAAAAAAATTTGACCTAAATCTCAAGACAAAGAAATTATCTTTAACTATAATATATATATATATATATACAACAAGTCTATATTTTTCTTGATAAAATGAATGTTGGCAGTTTGGATAAAATTAAAAAAATATTACGATTTTCGTAAATTAATCGTTGCACGTTTTTTGAATTACACTATCTTATTGATTTCTGTATTAATGAAATTCTTATTACTGATATGTTTCTTCTAAAATAATGAAAACTTTTCAAAAAAATTTCACCTTTGATGATGAAATTTGTTTACCAATCTTTGAAATATAATACATCAGTAAAGGTTCGCCGATAATATGACCATTATCTACAATGTATTATAATGGATTAGATTTTAACCCATATATAATTACAAAGGAAGTTTTCCTGATTTTTATTTAAATCATTTTAAATAACTACAATTTTAAAGTTTTGAAATCTATAATAAAATAAATATATTAGAGGGTATGATAAAAGGAAAGAAAACTGTAGGACGTCCCCGAAACTCTTATATAGGACAAATTAAATGGGATGCAAAACCTTTAAGGAACTTAAAGAAAAGGCGGGTAATCGATTAGAATGGAGAATTGGAGTTGTAAACCAACCTTCGGGTTGAAAAAAAAATAAATAAAATAAAAATCAACCATTTAAAACATTATCTATCATACAACATAATACCAGTTTCTGAGAAGAGAAAAATAATTGTTATACATTACCTACCTACCAGCAAAAATAGTATCACCTAAATAATAATTAATTTCAATGCTCATATTTATTTATTTATCTGTTCTTTTATTTACATTTATGGTACTATCGTATTATTACAAACAATGTTATTTTTTCTTATACCCTTTTATCAACTTATCAAATAAAAAATTTTGCACTCATATCTTTTCTAAGTTTACTGTTATTTATGTTCGCAACTATTTTTAGTGAAAACTTTTTTTCCGGGTCTTATATGAAATTATACAAGAAAATCAAGCAGATTACTATTTTACAGCTAAAAACATCCAATGTTTTTAGAAAAATTATTATTCATCCCATTTCCAAAAATATAACTGCTAAAATCTGTCACCAAATATTAACATTAACCACTAAGGTTCTACATCCGTGTACCATGCTTCAATAAAAGACCTGGATTCAGATTAACAGCTTTTCCCTGGATGTAATACAACATAAAATAAAGCTAATGGTGAAAACATTCATTTCAACTGACGTGCAATAAAGTACAGTCAAAATGTGTTAACCACATAATAAGTAATAGTAATCTATAACGTGTTTCAATATTGAATTAAATCGAACAATTTTTAACACACATTCCAATCATAATATTATGTTGAATTTAAATAACAATGAAATAATATATTATTAATATTCTATATAGATTCCCTAGTTTTTTTTAGGTTTGCTATAAATACATATTCTATTATTATATATTATATATTTAATATGTAATAAAAATTTAAAATATTTTACTACTATAAGTAGCTTCTAAATTATCATTATAATAAAACGATACTCTAATTACAACAATTTTAAAATTCTTACATAAATTACCGAAACATGACGTTGACTATAATAATTTATTATGCACAAGTTATTGTAAGTAAAGTGATCACAGAAAGTTCAAGACTACTTAGAAACATAAATTAACAATAAACGAATATGGCTGAACCAAAAATAAATATATAAATATGTTTAACTTTTATGGAGTATATTAGGTACGACAAATACAGAACTTTTTTAAGACTTTACTACATCTTTTAATTTAAACAGATATAATATGAAAAAACGTTATTTGTTTTAATTTATACTACATTCATTCTTAAGATAGTTATAATTATTGAGATACATTTAAGATCAGAATTTCTATAGCTACTATTTTTAATCTAAATATCTAAAATAATCCATAAATCATAACAACATCGGTATGAAATGAACTAATATTTGTGTACTAAAAAGAAGTTTATAAAAAGTAAACAGGGATAAATAACTACATGGATCTTAAATGTTTTATAAAAAAACTTTTAATTTAGTAATAAAAATTGCTTTGTGTAGCTTTTTTTAAAAGATGTTAACAAAATTACTAACGCACTATAGCCAACATTCTTTTAACATTTCTCATCAAGATGGATGGGATTCAAGCGATAAAGTCTTTTATGTGAAATACTAATGCGAACAATATTAACGACAATTTACAAAATTAGAAAAAAAATTAATAAGCCTTGCCGAGAATCATTACCTGGAGCTATGATTTGAATTACAGAATTATGAATTATTTTTATATAATAAGAATAAAAATAAAAATGATCGTCTCCGGTTTAAGGTTACCTTTAGGTATATAGGTAACCTACGATACATTACGATAGGTAATCAATAATATTTTATAATACTCAGTCCTAAATATTCTGTTCATTTTTTTTAAAAATAATTTGTATTTAATATTACAATACTAGTTCTTGTAACACGTGTCTTCTTTTTTTTATTATTTAAATATATTCAATTTGTTTACAATAAAAACAATAAGTAATAAGGATAACATAGAAAAGTATATAGAAACATGAATCACGTGATCAAAAATTAAACACGTGTCTATAGAGTTTTAAATTATTTATGTTATAAGATACCTTTAAGAGTTTTCATGCCGAATAAACAAATATAGTTAAGATTAAAATAAATATCAAACTATTTACGAGCATGATATAGTATATTTTATGCATTCATCACTAAATAATCTTCTAAATATTACTACCTTAATTGTAAGTTATAACCAATATAATTTAACAAAATGTTGCTTTACATATGGCAAACAAAAGTATTATCCTTTTTGTTAAATTCGCAGTTATATGATAATGATTTTAATAGTGCTTCTATTGAATAACTTTAACGAGTAATTTAAATATTTTGTATGAACTTACAAATGCACAAACTATATATAAAATCTAAAAAAAATGTATTCAACAAACAAATGGGTCCAATTAATTACTTTAATTAACTCACAATTCATACAACACACTGGAAACACTGACGAACGCAATAATATTGTATTTTACTATGCATATAACTACTTATCAAGAGTAATTACTAAAAAAGTCTCAGTGACAACATCGTGTCATCGTACGAGATACATTTATGATAATATTTGGTGCATGACGGTCGTAAATCATAATAAACCCACAAATATGAATATGCGTATAAAATGGTATATTAATATATTTGTGTGTGAGAGAAATTATCCACTTTTATTCAATTCCCTAAAATATGACATTATATTATGAACACGGGTTGATTCACTGAGGATGCTCACCACGATTTTTTTCCTTTAAAAATGGTTTTATTCAAATGCTAGTTTTTGACATTTAAAGTAATAACAAGGACCATATATTTTAAAATACTTAGTTTTTTTGTACTATGTAGGTAATGTCCTGTGGTGACACCGACTTTTTTTTTCAAATGAGAATTATACTTTTTTTAACGTAGGTTTTATTAAGTAGGTATAGTTGAAATATCTTAAGTTTTGATGTTTCTAAATCAGAATTCGAACTAGAAGTTTTAAGTTCTTTAACTTTATATAGGTACCTAAAGATAGTAGGGATAATATGTCCATGATATTGAGTTTTGAAGATATACAACATTTTGAAGGACTATTATCCTTACCTAGTATATTAATTTTCTTAGTATTTCCCTAAGCGTAAGCAAATAGTATCGAATGTTATCAACAATGGCAAAGAAGCTCGCTGAATTTAAAAAAGAATCTGCTAATTTAATAACTTATCATCTGATTTAACAGAATAATAACACTAAATTATAAACCATTATTTCCTTTATAAAATGTAATGTCTTATAATTTAAATATAGTTTATACAGAATTATAAGTTGTAAACCTTCATATCGTTTAAAACAATATAAGATTCTCAAAATAAGTGTGCTAAATTGTACAAGCGTTAACTTTGCAAGTTATCATGACAAGCAATAAATGACAAGTTGTCTGCATAACCAAATAAAAATAAATTTAAAACATTTTTATTTGGTTGTATTCATAATATCATGTTTCTCAAATGTACCCTTGCAGTATACAATTTTAAAAGTTCTTGAGCGATAGAGTATTAGTAAGTTTATAAGTATATAAGTAAATAGTACCTACTATATGTAGTAGTTAATAACTGTAACAACAGTAGTAATATAAAATACAAACGCAATTGAAATAACAAAAAGCAGGTGATTTTTACTATGGTAAATCTATTGAGTGCTTTTAATTCTAATAGTAAAATAAAATAAAATTAGAGTAGTAAATCATATTAATTATTTCTAGGTTTTACAAAGCATAATATTACACTATTTACGCAACTTTTGCGTCTAAAATGCTTATAATTATAAGATGATGCAATTACATAAATATATATTTTTTTTTAGTCTAGTCTTATAATTATAATTACCTACATATCGGTAAATATATTTTATGTTTAAAATCTAATAGCATGATACATCGATTGCTAAGAAGTCGATCAAAATTGAGTACATTATAAACCAAATATATATAAAATCCGTATTTGTAAGACTATACATTTTGTACAGGTAATTTTAAAATAAATCTTATAATTATTATATTCATGGTTATTCTAATTTTGTTATAAATGGACATTATACTAAGACGCCCTTCCCCATATCTCGATTCCGTAAGAAATCCCTGATTGTATATTATTACTCAGATCAGTTGTTTTTTTTTTTAATATTAATCCTAAATTTGCTTAGTATAAAAAAAATACGGATTAGTAACACAAGTATGAATTTTTCATTTTAATCGGGAATCAATATAATATAAATGTTCTAGATATTTAATAGAATTTACTCTTCCTATATTTAAGCAGGTACTACAGTTAATGTAATTATTTATCAGACAGAATACACAACTTTTGCTTGATACTTGGATGGTATATTGAATATTAAAAAAGGTGGGTAAGTGGATGTCGCTCTGCTGTACAGTAGATTACAAGTGAGTCACTGTTATGGATGGTGTTAACTTTGAATTCAATGATCTAATATCATTGTATAAGAAAAACGATTCTGAGCGAAGACGATGTCAGTCTATGATATCACTAAGTATATTTGATGATATTATTGTGAATAAAGTAATTTATATATAACCTATTTACATGGAACCTTGTTTTAAATTTTCAATCTTTAGCTATAAAAGTTGAACATTTTATAAATTTTTAAGTACAAAATAATTATTAAATTATAAATTTGATAAATTTTGTCAAAATTTGAACTTTAAATGCTTATAAAAAAAAATTGTGCCTATGTATTTTTAATATTTTTCAACTGCTATTGTAAAAATATATCAGGAGCCTTGTATTAAATTTTCACGCTTTTTTACCCAACAAATAAAATTTTATTGATATTTACAGAAAAAAAAACTAAAAAAATTGAGAACTGACAATGTCCGTAAACAGCTCAAAAAGAGTCAAATTATTTTCAAAATTTTATGGTGTATAAAAAATGCTAATATAAACATTCAGTGAAATTTTCAAGTATTTACGGTCATTTTTTTTTGAGTTACACCACAAACCAAAATTGATTTTCTCGAAAACAGATTTTGCGTAAAAATTCCCGTTTGTCCTTGATTTTTCTTTTCTTTTCACGGCGCTTTTGAAAATAACTGAGAAATGTTTACTTTTGACCCCCCAAAGTACCAACTAGATTCACTTTCCTATCAGAAAAGTTACTGTAGAAGAAAATCCAAGCACTTTTACTGTCCTAAAAGGTGATGACAGACACAAAAAAAATAAAAAAAAAAAACACACATCATTGTTAAATCAATACATTCATCGCTTCGTTCAGAATCTAAAATAATTTGCTTGGATTTAGTTAACTTAAATAGATTATTATTAAACCATGAATTCATAGATTTAATTTTAAGCTTTATTAGGTTTTGGTATATAATTTATCAATATTTTATTCTTGCAATAGAATAACAGTATCATCTGAAAAACACAATATTTTAGCCTTGATAGAAATTATTGAAAAATGTATAATGAAAAAAATAATTGTAATTTAAAATATTGAACAATTACGCTTTAGTTTAGTCACTGATAAGTTTAGTACACAAATGTTCATAGAATACAAGTATTATATTCTGTATTAGGTACATGAACTGTTTGTAAAATACAAAGATAATACTTTATGGTTTTGGAATCATTTGACACGTTTCAAGCCAAATGTATTAGCGTTTCTATAAAATATATGAGATGTTTAAATCGGCAAATAATAATTCTAATCAAAAATCGAATAATTTTAGGTTGTTTATGTTTTGGTCTTCGATCTACATAATTCATGAAATATCATCCATCAATTCAAATATATATACAGTTATCTCAAATTGTATGTTAATCGTAACTAAAACAGTATTGAAAAAAAGGGGATGTGTAAAAAGTTGAGCCCGTGGGCATCCCATCACATCGTTCAAAATGCTCTTAGCATATGAAACATTTGGGTCAAAAATTTTTCTTTTTTATCCGAGTAGGATATCTCTTATGCGTAGTCCTATTGTTTAACCGAATTCCAAAAGACCGTGATGAATAATCGTCACGTTCTACGTCCTAATCTTGTTTGTCACGTTCAAAACTTTACCATTTCTCACCCCTCTATACCACGACACCACTGCATGGTATACACATGCGCATAACTACACACACGAGGTGGTTAAAACTAGATTAAAACTGCCAAGGTCAGACGATTTATCTTTACAGGCGAGGAAAAGTATCCGATGAAACGAAACGGAGGGTTGTGACGTGTTGAACTCGCGAGCATAATACATACCCTAGGCAGAATACGGGCACAACGTTATACGAAAGATATCACAAGTCGAATTCACTGGTTGACCTAAGCTGAAAATGTGACATGGCCACCATGTGGAGGGCAGTGGTGACTAAAGCCGAATCCCAGTCAGTATAGCGACGGTAGTGCGTGGTGAGCGGTGGTCTGGTAATGCGGAAAGGGAATGATTTATAGCCCACGGACCCTTACAATGAGCTTTTGCTGGGTGGAAACAATTTGACTTTTAATTCGGAAGCGCACGTTATACTGACACCGAATTATCCCCTGTCCTCTTCCAGACCAAACCTTAAATCACCGTCCTCGGTATCATATCCCGACTGAAAACGTGACCATTACTAAAAGATGACACCTTCGCTACGAAGTAATCATCGAAATATTAATATCAGTATAGTGTATGCCTACCCACTATTCCAATGAATAGTAAAGAATTACTTATTTTTAAAAACAATACTCAGTCATCCCTTAGAAATTGGATTCGTAAAAAAAAATACTTTTGAGTTATGAATGTACGGGGAAATAGGTAAGATCGTAAGGGTGATTGTTTTAACATATAAATCACATAGGTACCTATTAATTTAAAAATTTTCTAAACTTTCCCGTGGTTAAGAGGAAAGTTTCAACATTTTATATAAATCATTGAAGAGGTTGTTTTTCGACTGTTTCTAGAGATAAAGAAAAACATTTTGAAAAAAAATTACATTTTACGTTTCAAATATTTACCGATCCCCAAAAAATATCCCATGTTTTCCTATATTAATATTTAATATACAATTCATAAAAAAATGTCTTAGCATAAGTAAATTAATTTTACAATATAGATACCTTTTATTAGATAATGATAATTATAATAATAAAAATAATGATGATAATAAAACTAATTTGGTACTTTTTACTATAAATTTAAATTACACTAAAAATTTAATTCATTTTTAATTTATTATATTAACTATAAATCTTACCTCAAATTTTAAAACAATTTTATAAAAATTCATAAAATAATAACTCATTAAAATTTTGTTTTCTTGAACAACCATAATATTGCAAGCGAATTTCAGGAATACAAACGTTTAGAACTAAAATTAGTGTTTAATATGCCTCGACATTAACAAAATAAACGTACAACTATGTATGAGGATTATTTCAAGAGAACATAGGTTTAATGAAGGTTTACCACTGGGAAACACTTATTTCTATTAACTTGACATTTGTTGTAAATAAAAATGTATAAACATAAACTAACTTGGAGTAAAACGTAGGTGCCATGATTATCTTCTAAAAAATAAACAATGGAAATTGTTTTTGCCGACTCTATAACTTTATATCTATATCAAGTTACATCAAAAGAAGAAAAATATTAACTATAATCTACACATATATAGATAACAAAATCATTTTCTGTTTTTAAATCAGAATTAACTTAAATGTATTCATGTTGCAATTATTTGTTTAGGTAAAGCAGAAACTAAAAAAATATAATTTATAAACACAATTTCATGTTTTGAAAATATTAAATGCGCTCAACATCTAACATTTAGGTTAGGCTATGTAAAATATAATAAAATAAAATTGACTTATGAATGATTAATTTTATTACGAGAACTACCACAAAAGAACACAATGATGGACGTTTTTAACCAAATAACAATCGTCAGCCCTATATTCTTTCTGAGCGGTAATAGTCCACCATTTGCGTACAAATGTAAAGTTTGAGTTACTTAACACGTCTCCTAAACAAGAGAACGTATTCATTATAATTCCCAAAGTCAAACATACCATTGAACGCATATTGTTTGGCATGTAATCTAAATGTTAAAGGTGTTGGAAATAGTATATTATACATTTCAAAAGGAAAAAAAAATATAATAATAATATATTCGTATGAGTAAAAACAAGAAGACCTCCACTCACAATTTGTTATTCATCTCGTATGGTTTATAATGTACAGAAGTTTCCGTATTCTATGTCAATTTACTTTTGCTGCCAATGACTAAGCCGTAAATTACTTGGCCACGTCTTCTCCCCTGTCGCCTCTTTTAAAACGCGAGAATCTTTCGACCGCAATATAGTCGCTCTCTATTCGCACACACGCACTAAGGGGTTCACATAACTCGATTGAACGGTACTCGCAAGACTACTATTGTACCTTCGGGCCATAATATCCTGCCACCTAACTACTTTACGCCATCATAAGCAGATTGGAAAACTAAAAGACAGTACTCTGCAGTCTGTATAGCGTACCATGAATGAAAATGTTAAATTTACAAACTTGAGGCTTTGAACACCAAATTAGATAACAACTAGGTAGGTATACGTTTTACTTTATATTTTCATCTCATTGTAATAAAATAAATAATACTAACGGCGAGGGGATTATTTTTAGTTCGAAAAATTATCTTAAATATTTATGTACTTTTATTGGACAGTTAAATTTTGGCTTTATTTTAAAATACAAAGTAAAGTGTTATAAACTATAGCAGCCATTGAGTTTATATGAAATGCATTGTTTTCATTGCCAAAATTCGGTCATTTTAGACCCTTTTAATGGATTTCATTGTTCTCGGTTTCAAAACGTTAGTACACTTCAAAAAGCTAAATTGTATCAAAATCTCTGATTTTAAAAATCTCAAAAATTACTGAACATTGATATTTAATATAATGTATCATCGTAATATTTACGAAAAAATATAAGAAAAATAACAATCAAACTTAATGATAATACAAATTAACTAAGTACAAAAATGAATAATTGCAAATTACTTTGTACAATATGTTAGTTTTTAGATAATTTAAATTTTAACCCACATAAGTATGGCATATCAATTAAAATTTGATTAATGTATACGTAATATATAAGCCTACATTAAATTGATAATATTTAAGTTCAATGCTTATGAAAAATAAGTAAAGTTTATTTTACATTTTTCTTCCACCACACATTAAATTGAAAAATATACGAAATTTTAAATTAGGTCGGTATAACTATAATTCCTTGATACCTTTTTTTTATTTTGATCAACATTTTTGTGAATAATTACTTGCTTCTACTATAAAATATTATGCTAAAATAATTTTACAAACATTGGTACAAACAATAATTTTTGTATTCTACAAATAAATAAAACAAACTGTATTATGATTATAATATTTGTGATATTTTTTTGTATATGTATAATATAAAAGCAGAGATTGAAATCAAATTAAAAAATTTTAATTTTAATGTCGATTTTACTTATTGATATTTGTTGTTTTCTGATTTAAATATAAAATAATACATTGATTATGTAGTATTATGATTTTAATACTGTTGCAAAAAAACGATTTAATTGTATTATGATTTTTAATTAGATTTTGAACATAATTTTTCTTTTTTTTCGATTTAAAATATCAACTTTTTATTTTTACGATTTTAATTTTGATTTTTAACAACGCGAAACCGTTCTTCGCGTAGTTGTGTAACATACCTAAGAAAACAAAATATTAGTTATTTATTATTACCTACATATAAACAACATTATAGACATATAGCCAATAGGTTGTTATTGAATATTAAATTTGAATTTTTTTTTTTTTTTTTAATTGATTTGTATATTATAAAAATTATAAAACAATTTTTATTTTAGTATAAATTATAGATTTGAATTTCGATCTCAATATCACTTTTGATTTGTTAGATGATTTTTAACGATTTTTATTGATATTTAAAGTTCTAATTATAAGACTTAATCAGATATTTAGTCGACAAATGTGTATAGAATCTAGTATAATTATTATTTTCTGAAAAACAACAAAATAACTAAAATAGGTTTTGTTAGAACTTAGAAACGTGTAATCCTCAAGTCACACCACTTTTACTAAACTCTCCGTTCGTTTTTTTTAAAAATATGCTACGCAAATCGAAAAATTCTCATTTTAAAGTTAGTACAGTGACTAAATAAGCCAATTCTCCTAAATGCTACGTACAACATATGGCAAATAATCACGTTCGATCAACCTAATTTTTACTCTGCTTAGGATTATTAAAACGGTTAGTCAAACTATGATGTTACTAAGTATATTTGATGATATTATTGTGCATAAAGTAATTTATATATAAACTATTTACGTGGAGCCTTGTTTTAAATTTTCAATCCTTAGCTATAAAAGTTGAACATTTTATAAATTTTTAACTACAAAATAATTATTAAATTATAAGTTTTATAAATTTTGTCGAAATTTTAACTTTAAATGCTTATAAAAAAAATTGTGCTATTTTTTCAACTGCTATTGTAAAAATATATCAGAAGCCTTATATTAAATTTTCACGCTTTTATAGAAAAAAAAAACTAAGAAAATTGAATATTCAATCAAAATTTCATGTATTTACGATCATTTGTTTTAGACTTGCACCAAAAATCAAAATCTGTTTTCTTGAAAACAGATTTTACGTTAAAATTCCCGTTTTCCTTAATTTTTCTCTTGTTTTTCTTGGCGCTTTTAAAAATTACTGGGAATTTTAAATTTTGACCTCCCCAATGCACCAACGATATTCACTTTCCAATCGAAAAAGATACTGAAGTTGAAAATCGAAGCATTATTTCGACTACTTATCGTGTACACAGACACAAAAAAAAAAGGAAAAAAGAAAATATAAAAAAACAGACATCATTGTAAAATCAATACATTCATCGTTCCACTCAGAATCTAAAATTATTATTACTTATTTTAAGCAAAATTGTATATTTATTATTATTATTATTACTAAATTTTCTTAGTTAATATCACTCACATTTTGTGATATTTCATGTATGAAATGTCGACTTTATTAGGATTAAATTCTAGGACATACGTGCATAAGGAATTTATCTTAAATATTTTACATAACAATCCAAGGATTCTGTAAATCAAAACTTTTGGTTTATCTACCGTTAAATTTTCGTATTAAAAATATTTGTGTTACGACATGTATGAAAATATGCCATTATTGTAGAATGTATTTACCTTTTATTTGTATTTAGAAATATAAACTACATTTAAAAAAAAGGTGTGTTATCATATATAAACATAGTTAGAATTTAAAGTTAGGTTAAGAAAACAGACCTGTTTTAATGTAAATTTATCTTTAGATTTTTGGTCCTTGTAGTTAATAGTTAGTATATGAAGAGTAGTGAGTACTAAGTTAGGAATAGTTATCATGTATAACTAGGATAAACTACCATATAAAATTAATATAAAAATTTTAAAGGCGCTTCTATCGTGATGATCGGTTATCGTAAAACGGTAATTTTTTTAGTCAAGTTGTTTAATATTGTTGTGTTTTGTGTTAAAAGTATGTATACGTTCAAAGTAATCAACTTCTACAGCTCTACTGAAGTATTTTAGATATAAAAAATTTAATCACGATAAAATTATAAGGTTATAACACTGAAATTTTTGAATATGTTTATCAAGAAGTGAAATATCTATAAGACTGAAATTAAGATGAAATTTAATTTATTTGTTTCTGGTGCATAAAAACGTAGTTAGATCTGGAAATGGAAATGTGTTTCAGATGATACTAATTATTGTATTCGTATTTCCTGCATTAACACAAATATCATAAAAAGTTAACTAATATTATTTATGCACTTCAAATAAAAAGTAAAATAATTAAATTACTTGATATTTAACATTTATATACTATTATCTATGTATATATAGAAAAGACAAAAAAATGTTTGTACCCGACTACTTGTATCCTTTATGGATTCCTAGATCGTTCATCCGATTGCGATGAAATTTGGTACAGATATAGATTAGACCTTTGGGAAGAAGATAGGCTACATTTTGTCGCGAAAAAGGTAAATAAGAAGTAAAACCCGTGGAAGTTTTCAAACAAGGGTTTTGAGAATATTATTATTTTTTGTTTATAAATGGTTAAAATTGATTTTATTTATTTTTTAGAATAATTATTATTATTGTTACTGCAAAAATCCTGTGTATTTTAGTACAGAATGTATCAAGTTCGGACCACGGTTTTAATGGACCAATTTTTTGCATTTTTTTATACTTAAGAGTAAAAATTCTACACTTACGTACGCACCACGCCTACCTGGTAATATACTGGTCGCATAATCACGAAAACCTATCAATAGTAACGCATTGCTGTGTCTACTAGTTGATTATATAATACATTTATAAGTGTTTGAAAATATTCTTTGAAGAAAATATAGGAAACGCTAGTTGAAAAAAACCAAAATTGGAAATTAATTTTTATAATATTAGCTCATGTGACAAAAAAAATTTGATATATTTGGATAAATGGTCAAAGACGAATATGATGATCGATCGGACGACAGAAAAATGATTGGATCGTGGAATGTAATGTGTGCACACGTAAACCAAATATGCTGGTAGTGAAGCTGTGTGATAATAATCTTGTGCAATACGGCGTAAGTTAGAGACCAGAAATTGTACTCGAAATTGTATCATTTCCGACGACGTCACCCTTTCCTTGATCGATGTATTCTAAAATAGCCCTTACATGTATACTCCCTAACAAAATATGATTTGTATGAAGAGTATAAACTCGTTTTCATTACATAATCTACAGTCTTAAACACTCATATTCAACTAGACATTAAAATGTGGGTTTAGGAATCTTATGTTTGACAAAAATTCCATTAGGCTTTTATGTGTAGGTAAAGGGTTAAAACTATAACATGATTATATTCAAACATTTTGTAAACGTACATTATTTAATTTTCAAATCGAATAGTCATTATTATATGCGTAACTTTAGTATAAACAAAATATCAAAATATCAAAAAACTTAATAGTAATATAGACGATATTATTGTAATAAAAATCATTGTGACCTGCGAGTATATAGAGTAAAATATAAAGCTCTAACCAACACTTCCATCACCTTGTAAAAGTTTGCAGCAAACATGGTTTATTTCTAACAAAAATTAAATGATTACATGACGAGTTTACAGAAAACTTTTGAATGTCTGCAACAATTACAGTTCAGTGAATTAAACATAAATTAGCAAATACTACAAGCCGGTCTAAAACATTGAAACATAACAATATGCACAACGCAAAACATTTTATTATAAGACTTGATAGTTACTCAAAAATATCACACTACAACTTCTAGGGTTTAATCTAGAAAATATAATTTCGTGTTTTTTGGGCTTAACTATTTAATTTTAAAACATAAAAACAGTAAATTCAGCTTGTAACAGAATTATATCTTAAAGAGTATTTAATATACTAAGTACCAAACTACGAATAATACTTATTCGTAATACTCACTAAACTTTAACAACCTTAAGATCACAGTTAGGAAATGTTAAAAGAAAAAAATTAAATATTACATTTAATTTTGATATTTTACCTTCATCCTTCATAAATCAAATTAGGTTTTACAATTCACAACTTGGATTTTAATGTGTCAAAAATGGTTATAATATGCTACTAAAAATAAAACAAAACAAGTAAAATATATAATCCGAATATTACAGAAAGAATACATAAATATTTTTATAAAATGTCTACTTGAGAAAATAATGACATTTAAAACATTTCCATCAGCCCAAATAAACGAGAGTGTGTGTAAAAATTGATTCAAAATGCAACAAGCATATTTTTTGTAAATACTAGATAGTTAGATACAATATTTTTAAAAAAAAAGTCAAATAATTAATACACAAAACTAATAGGACAAATGACTGATGTGTACAATCAAAATTACGCATATACTGAGTGTTTAAGTTCGATGCACTTCACTCTCTTTAATTAAGTAAACTAGTATCATACATACAGTCTTGTAAACTATTCAAATACAAGTATTTGAATACTTGTATTTAAATACTTTTTGAAGTATTTATATGGTATTCTAAATACAATTTTTTTAATGTATTTTTTAAGTGCGTTTTGAATACTTTTTAAAAGTATTTTTAACAAAATCTAAATACTTGTATAAAATACCATAAAGTCAGTTTTATTAATTTTATATGGTTTCTATATTGGAATTTTTTAAGAAAACTGAAAATCTAATAATTTTAAAATAGTTCTATATTTATAGTAAATACCCCTTTTTATTTTATTTTTTTCATTACAATTTAATCAATATTAGTTAAAATATATCTGAATGCAGAATGAAACATGTGAACATGTATTTATATCTAAATAGTCAGACATGTGATAATAATAGTTAAAATCTATGGTAAGTAGTAACATAATAGGTACCTATACTGATATACAATATAGCATAAAATTAAAAGAAATACTTGTATTTGTATTCAAATACTTTGTGAGTATTCGTAAAATACATTTTTATAATAGTATTTTAAAAATATTTTTAATACTTTTTTTTTTTTTTTTTTTTTTTTATTTATTGATACGGCTTCAACATTAAAGTCATTAGCCAAAACATGTTTACAAGTTATTTACATCTTAATATTTAAATAAAGGAAATACAGTATAGTACAGGTATATGGTGATAATGTTATATGTAACAATAATATAAAAATTATTTAGATTCTATTATATAGATTGGTTATTTTAAGGAATGTTATTAAATAGTTAAAATTGTCTATACTTAAAATATCTCTTAATGTTAGGTGTGGAAAAATTTTTCTTTGTTCTATTAGATTAGGGCATTCTAGGAGTAGGTGTGCTGTGGAAATCGGGGCGTTGTTGCAGAGTTCGCAGTTTGGTCTCGGTTCTCTTCTCATTAAGTGGATGTGAGTGATGTTCGTGTGTCCAATTTTCATCCGTGTCCATATCACTTGTTGTCTTCTCGTACTTGAGGGGGGGTTCGGGTTAGGTATCAGAAAAGGTTTTATTTGGTATAGTTTGTTGTTCAATTCCTGGTCCCAGAGTCGTTGGTGAATCATTTTGCTACTTTTTAAGGCATTTCGGGCAGTGTCCTTGAGAGACGAAAGGTCTATTTTGGGAATATTGATGTTGGTGGAGGCTTCTTTGGCTGCTATATCAGCTTTTTCATTTCCTGGTATGTTTTTGTGGGCAGGAATCCACATGAAGGTTACTGAACGGGGAGCAAGAGAAGAGGCTCTTTCTTGTATGTTTTTTATAATTTCATTTGATGTCCCTTGGTTTTGTATAGCTAGGATAGAACTAAGGGAATCGCTGGCTATTAAGAAGGACTTTGTATTTTTCCAATTTTGTTCAGTTAGTTCTATGGCTTTCAGAATTGCTAGTGCCTCAATGGTGAAAATAGAATTAATCTCCAGTGAAGAGAACTTAAAGGTTTCTTCATCTGTAATTATAGCTAGTCCTGTTTTGATGTTGGATTTTGATCCATCGGTGTATATAATTTTATGATCACAGAAATTCTTAAGTATAATGTCATTAAAGTGTTTGGGGATTTCGGAAGGCTCTATGTTTTGGATTTCTTGGATCATTGAGGTGTTGATGTTTAGGTTCATTTTCCAAGGAGGGTATCTGTATGGATCAGGGGAGAGGAGTTTAGGTAATGTTGTATTTGTTGTGTCTAGCCATTTTTTGATTCGTGTAGATATTGGCTGATTTTTTCTTAAGTGAAAAGACGGAGGTGAAGTGTTGAAAAGGTATGGTGATATAGCATTGTCCTTGTCGGCTAGTCTTTTAAGTGCAAATTTATGGATGAGCAAGTTTCGTCTTATTTCGAGTGGAGGTGTGTTTGCTTCACATAGGATACTAGGTATTGGGCTGGTTTTAAATGCGCCAATACTCAGTCGGATGCCTTGGTTGTGGATTGGATCTAATGATTTTAAAATTGATTCAGGGGCTGCTCCGTAGATAATGGAACCATAGTCGATGACGGATAGTATTAGACTTTTATATGTTCTCATTATGATGGTGCTGTTAGCACCCCATGCTCGATTAGAAATGGCTCTGATTATATTTAGTCTTAATTTAGTCTTAGTTTTTAACAGTTTATGTGTTTGGACCAATTTAGTTGATTGTTTAGATTTAAACCTAACATTTTTAAGTCATATGTGGGTGGAATTAGAATATTGTTCATGTATATTTGAGGTGGGGTTTTATTTGTTTTGTATGTGAATAGAATACTTTTGGATTTTTCTGGCCCAAATTTGAACCCCGTAGATTTTTCCCATTTGCTGATTTCATTGATAGCGTTTTGCATGATTGTTTTTGATGTGTTTATATTTCTTCCTTTGCAGTAAATAGTACTATCGTCGGCAAACATAATGGTTTTGAGTGGTGGCGGTATTATACTTGGAAGTTCGTTAATAGCTATTATAAAGAGGGTGACACTTAGACTAGATCCTTGGGGTATGCCGTTTTGGAGATTGTGGTTACTAGAATGGGTTTCGTTAAGTTTCACAGAGAAGGATCGTTTTGATAGAAAATTTGAGATATAGGCGAGTGTATTGCCATTAATTTTATTTTTTTGGAGTATATCTAGTATTCGATGGCGCCAAACCATATCGTAGGCTTTTTCAATGTCAAGTGAAGTTAATAGTACGTGTTGTTTGATGTTGAATGCTGAGTATATGTCTTCTGTTATTATAGTTAGAGCATCTATGGTGGACTTATTCCTTTGGAAACCAAATTGTTGTTTGCTGATAAAATTTGTTTGTTTTAAAGTCCAATATAATCTTTTGCTAACAATTTTTTCCAGCAATTTGCTAAGGGTGCATATTAAAGATATTGGTCGGTAAGATGTAACTTCGTGTCGATCTTTGTTAGGTTTAAGTATTGGTATAATAATGGCTATTTTCCAAGAAGTAGGGAAAGTCCTCTTCTCCCATATTACGTTGTAGATTTTTAGTAGTATAGATATGGCACTGATAGGAAGTTGTTTAATAAATATGTATGGTATTTCATCATGGCCTGTGCTGTTTTTTGAATTGCACTTATACAGTGCATCAAAGAGTTCCTGTATATTGATTGGTAAGTTTATTGGGTGGTTTTCATCCTCTGAAATTGTAATTGGATTTTCTGTTTCATTTTTTGATTTTGAGTTTCTAAAATCGGGGGAATAGTTTTCATCACTGCTGTTTTTTTCAAAGACTTCCGCAAGGGCTTCAGCTTTTTCTAGGGAGGAGAAAAAAATTTTTCCTTCTTTTGTCAGTGTTTGGGGGGTATCATTGAATTGTATGCCTTCTATTAATCGTATTTTTTTCCATGCTTCTTTAATTGGTGTATTGGGGGTTAGGTCAATTATAAGTTTTTCCAAGATTCAGTTTTTTGATGTTTTATAATTCTTCTTGATAGGGCTTTGGCTTTTTTTAAATTTATGTGGTCAGGGACAGTTTTGGTTTTTTTATATCTGTTGAGAGCTTTTTTGTAGTTTTTTATAGCATTATTACATTCATTGGACCACCAAGGGACGGGAGTTTTTTTGGGGTGTATTATTGTTTTTCCAATGGATTTATGTGCCGCTTCAGTTATGATTGAAGTGAATTGTTTTACAATTATATCAATGTCATCTGTATTTAATTCGTTGTTAAGAATTAGGTTTTCTGACATAGTTTTGTCTATTAGGTCTGAATATAGTGTCCAGTTAGGATTTCTTAGGTTCCATTTGTTTGTGTTGTAGGGGGTCTGGGGGCTGTTTCTATGGTGTATTTTAATTAGTATTGGCCAATGATCGCTATTGAAATAGTCGGTTTTGACTTCCCATGAGAGGTAAGGGGAGATTGACGAAGATGCTAAGGATAAGTCGATCGCTGAAAAGGTTCCTCTGGACGAATTATGATGAGTAAAGGTTCCATTGTTGAGGAGTGTGACATTTTCGTCGTCTATGATTTTCTCAATTATTTTTCCTCTAGGATCGGTGTGATTACATCCCCAATTTGTATTTCTACTGTTAAAATCGCCGACCATTATATAAGGTGAGGGTAGTTGCTTTATTATATTAATAATTTGTTGGTAAGAGAAAATTATACTATCAGGTAAATATATATTGCATATGGTTATTTCATGGTGTAGCTGTATTCTTGTTGCAATTACTTCAAGTTCTGAGTTGATAGGTATAGGTGATGATTTTATATTATTTTTAACCAGGATAGCTACTCCCCCACTGGCGCGGTTTGGGTTTGTTTGTCTTTCCCTGAAGTATCCAAGGTAGTTCTTCAAAGTTGCATTGTGGTTAGGTTTTAAATTGGTTTCTTGGAGACATATAATGCTAGGTTTTAAATTGTTTACTAAGAGTTTTAGGTCAATTATTTTACTGTAAAAACCATTTAGGTTCCATTGTATAAGTGAATTCATTTTTCAAGTTTGATATGATATAAGCTTTATGTGAGTTTAGAGAAATTATTAGGATGATTGGAGGTGGGTCTTTAAAATTTTTAGTAATTTTCCTAGGCGAGTCTTTAGGCTGCGGTCTGTTATATATGCCGTGTTTACTATTTCGATTATAGTGATTGCATTTTGTATATCACAGTATTGTAGGACTGTTTCAATTATATTATTGTTTTCTTGTGAGTTTTCGATCATGTCTTTGAATTGAATGAATGAGATTGCACGTGTTTTTCTTTCAAAAAATTTTTCTGCGGGTTTTAGGCTTATATTCAGGTTAGCGATGAAATGTTCAAGAGAAGGGGTTCTCTTTCGTTTTTTTTGTTGTTTTTTTGTTGTTTTTATTGTCCAATCTGAATTTTCGTTTTCGTTTAAATTTTGTGAAGTATGATCTATTGAGAAGACATTTGAGGTTTCGTTATTCGGAGAAGAAGGGGGGGAAGATGTGGTTGATGTAGAAGGCGCCGGTCTTTTTATCCCTATGGGTGGTGCAATGTTTAATCTAATATTGTTAATGTCTTCATTTGATTCGGGGTTAGGTTCGTTGTCTAATGTCATGTTCTCATTTATTTTTGTTTCGGGTATAGCTATATTATGTGTTTCATTTTGTACTAATTGCGTTTTCAGATTAGGGCATTGGTTTGAAATGTGTCCTTTTAATTTACAGTGGAAACATGTAACCATGTCGTCGTTTATAAATATTCTATATGCAATGTCTTCGTGATTAATTATAATCGATGTAGGCTTGTTTTCAAAATCATCTGGTTTGACAAAAATTTGTCTTTTAAAACTCATTATGTGTGTAAAACCTTCTATATTAAATCCGGCTCTTAGTTTAATAATCGGTGATACTAAAGTAAAACCGGCATTATTTAAACTCGATTCGATAATAGAATTGGGAATTGTTGGGCACACATTAGATAATATTAATTTTTTGCTGGGTTAATTAGACGGCGAATATTGATAATCTGGTTATTGACGATAATGTTTTGGTGGTTTCGAGAAGGTTGTCGATTGTATTTTTGTTTGAGAGATATACACAGAAACGACCATTAGATACTCGGGAAGCATATGTAATGTCTTTCGGTGAGATTAATTTGGAAAGAGCGATAAGATATTCTATTTGTGGTATATTTTCGATAGTGTTGAATACTATGGCTAATTCTCTTTTTGGTAGTTGTTCGGAGGCTACTTTTGATGCGAAGCTTGGAGTATTTGTAGTTTGTGTAAGTATGGATTGCGTGTAGGTTGACGGTTTATTAAGATCGGTCATATTTTTTTTTGTCGGGTGATTGAATAAGATTTGGTTCATCCATAATGTTTAGATCGCTTTTGTACGGATGTACGGTTATCGGGGTAATTATGTTTTAATATATATCGTAATATGATAAAGCATTGTATTACCTGTGGTAGACGTCGGCGTAGAGCTGCGTAATGAATGTGCAACGATTAGATAAGGGAACAACACTTGGAGGCACGTCTAATCGGTACGCTTGCACACGTAAAAGTGAATACTTTTTTATTCGAATAATAGTATTAGTATCATAATACTTTTTCAAAATATTTATATATGTATGATACATATACAAATATATAATACCTGTCGATTATTTTAATTTTAAATCATTTCACAACGTTTAAAAAAAGGTTCTGATCTATTCTTAGTTTACTTTAGTGATCACGTTCTAAAAATGTTAAACTTACATGAAAATAATATTTGTTACCTACTACTTATTTATACCAAATTTAAAAGTTTTTGGTGTATATTTTACTTATATAAACCACACGTATTAATGTATAATTTACACTGAAATGTCGTATTTTCGTGTGTTTTTGAAAGGTGTGGTTTTACTTCGATCAACTCCCCGGAGCCACTTTAAAGACAAGAAACTACTTCAATGGTAGAGTACCTCAATACATATGAATACAAAATTATGAAATGTATTCATAAATTTGCCTTAGTGCACATTAACGATTTGTGAAGTAAACATATTAAAGAACTTACATTCAACAAAAAATGGGCTAAAACCCAAAATTACAAAATTTTTTCCTAAAATTCCATCAATTTCCATTTAATAAATCAATATATGTAGGCACTGAAAAAATATTAAAACGCTTAACAACCTTTAAAAGTTGTTAGAAAAAAACGATTTCAGTGCTTGTATGCGTGTAAGTATTTTTATTAAAATAAATAAAAGTAAAATAATAAAATATTTTAGAAAAACTTTATTCAATTTAAACATTATATATTTACTCTGATATTTCTCAATATATAAACTTCCGAAATGATTGGCCCGTTAAATCACAGGAACTATATCATCTTAAATTGTCCAAAAATTAAGATATTGTTCTTAGAATTACCAATCAAAGGGTAAAGTAATATTCAATTCAGATGTTTCAAATAAAAGTATTATAGAGCAACAAAAGTCAAAATAAGTTAAAAGTTAAGAAATACTTATTTATATAACACAGAACTAAGTCCCGTTATTTTCTTTAATTTTAATTACACCAGTTATTGTATTACGTATTTAAATCACTTTACATTCATCATAAATCACAACCATTTTTAGTGTTAGGTACTTGCAATAATAATAATATATCCATATAGATAGTAGCCTCACTTCTGATGATATTTTTTTTTATTAACATAATATTTACATAAGAATGTAAATATATAAAGATATAATATGAAAAATAGATTAAACTAAATAGAACACGGAAAAATGAACACAACCCTTGACTTTGTAAAAACGCCCTCTTCCATCGTGTAGAGTGTGTAGACAATAGAAAATAATATAATATTATTTGTCAACCAATGACCCGATCCCTATGATTATCTTAATACTGTAAATTATAATAATATAATACAAAAATTGTATATATTACAGATTTTTATCTTTATATTATTATTGATTTTAATAATCCCTAGGTAAACATTACGTGAAAATTAAAACTATTGTTATTGTTTAGTTAATTATTATGATAAATTGATAATTAATCACAGATTACTATCAACCAGAACATTATTAATTCTGACCCTACTTCATACTATATTATTATATTATTGCATTGAAATATATTTATAAATCTAATGTTGCATTAACATTTTAAGTAGAACTTCATTTAATAGTACTTTGCAAGTACATTATTCATTCAGTACATACTGAATAAAACAGAAAATCGACCAATATTTTCGAACTAATAGTGAATACCCCCAAGTGAATAGTGAATATGTAAATAATAACTAATACCTATTGTATAACATTTTCAACAATAACAATAAAAAACGGTAAATTACAATTTTAAAGTTTAAAACCATTTGTTTTATACAGATTATAACGTTAAAATAATTATTCTTCAAATCCATTATATATAAAAACATGACCTCTCGATCAACATAAAAATCATATTAACCCTTCACGCTCAAACATGATCTTTATTAGTATTACTCAATGTATAAATATACTACGTGCGTCAAATAAACAGAAAAACAGTAACTGCTAATGCGTGTTTTTTTATAGGTTCACATAGTGTGTTTGAATTTTTATTGTACTGAAAAATATGACGATGGAATTTAACGTAACTTTATAACTCGGATGTGAAAAATCTAGGTAGGTAACTAAAATTATGAACCTTATAAAAAAATACACACACACACACACACACACACACACACACGATTTTTATTGCACCATACTCAATGATTATATATACCGATGATGTACTGTATTGTACTATACTCATATAAAATTGTAAAAACTATATTCTTAAGTAAACGTTACAATGCTACAGTGTCACAGGCTGCTTTTATGAATGATCCAATGAATCGGGCAGTAACTACTTAATAAATTTGTGCAGTTATTAATTATATTTTGGGCAAGGCATACAATGTTCAACTAACAAAAAACATGTTCGGGTATACTTTTACAAGCATTATAAGCAGCCATTATTTTGCTTATGTTTGGGAGAAATAAATTAAACTTGTTAGAAAAATTCAAAACTTTTTACATGATGTTTTTGGATCAAACCTTTACTATATTGACGAAAAGTTTAACGTCAACTTTATATTCTATGTTTAAATTACCTACTCTTATATTGTAAATCTCCGTGTAGACCAGTAAAGGTTAAACTGGATAAACAAAAATCTATCATACTTACAACTAATACTTTTAATGAACGCATGTACTTAATATTATTAACATGATCGATAGACTTTATACGTATCTTAATAATACTTATGGACATTTTCAAGACATCTTTTAAAAAGTTGATGAAAACTTATTTTTTTGTTCCAACTAAATAATAAAAAATATCCAACGTGTAAACTATAGGTAATGCACAGATACAAGACAGATCGCAAAAATTAAGTATAGCTCAGTTAATAAGCTATAATTATTGGTTGTTTTAGATTCTGAGCGGAGCGATGAATGTATTGATTTTACAATGATGTGTATTTTTTTTTATTTTTTTTTTTTTGTGTCTGTCATCACCTTTTAGGACAGTAAAAGTGCTTGGATTTTCTTCAATAGTAACTTTTATGATAGGAAAGTGAATCTAGTTGGTACTTTAAGGGGTCAAAAGTAAAAATTTCCCAGTAATTTTCAAAAGCACCGTGAAAACAAAAGAAAAATTAAGGAAAAACGGGAATTTTTACGCAAAATCTGTTTTCAAGAAAATAGATTTTGGTTTTTGGTGCAAGTCTAAAACAAATGACCGTAGATACATGAAATTTTTACTGAATGTTTATATTAGCATTTTCTATACACCCTAACATTTTCCAAATATTTTGACTCATTTTGAACTGTTTAGGGACATTTTTAGTTTCCATTTTTTTAGTTTTTTTTTCTATAAATATCAATAAAATGTTATTTGTTGGTTAAAAGAGCGTGAAAATTATTATTAATAAAATAATTTGATTCTTTTTGAGCTGTTTACGGACATTGACAGTTTTTAATTTTTTTAGTTTTTTTTTTCTATAAATATCAATAAAATGTTATTTGTTGGTTGAAAAAGCGTGAAAATTTAATATAAGGCTCCTGATATATTTTTACAATAGCAGTTGAAAAATATTAAAAATACATAGGCACAATTTTTTTTTATAACCATTTAAAGTTCAAATTTTGACAAAATTTATCAAATTTATATTTTAATAATTATTTTGTACTTAAAAATTTATAAAATGTTCAACTTTTATAGCTAAAGATTGAAAATTTAAAACAAGGTTCCATGTAAATAGGTTATATATAAATTACTTTATTCACAATAATATCATCAAATATACTTAGTGATATCATAGACTGACATCGTCTTCGCTCAGAATCGTTTTTCTTATACAATGATATTAGATCATTGAATTCAAAGTTAACACCATCCATAACAGTGACTCACTTGTAACCTACTGTACAGCAGAGCGACATCCACTTACCCACCTTTTTTTAAATTTTAAATACTCATAAAAACAAATATAATTAAATATTATCGAAATATATTTAATGTATTTAGCATTGGTAGAAATTACATTTTTAAAATTCTGTTGTATTTCACTAACAGTTTTAAATGTATTATCTAAAACTAAAAAGTCTATTGAGAATAAATAAAAACAATGAAAATACATTTATTTTATCAAACGAGAAGTTACAAAGGTTATATTTTATTTAAATAACCAATTTAATTTCGCTATTTTCACGATAGATAATAATCATTTATAAAAATGATCTCTTTAAAGTACCATTATCGTACACTTTCCATTCATATAGAGGCTATTTATACACAACTTTTGTAACGATTTTACTAAACCAAGAAGTATATTCTGAAAAACACATTATTTTAAAACCAATAGCTTCTTCACTACTCCGTTCAGAATCTAATGTAAACGAAAAATATATACTTAAAAAAAACGACAGTGCACGACAGACAAAGAAATTATCTTGAATGTTTTTTTTCCAGGTTCACGCTAATGGAATATCAATTAGATGAGACGCAGGCAAGGGATGCTGAGTGGCAATGAATTCGGAAAACACAGGCTAATTTTACAAAAGCGTGCACACAATTTAATATATTGTTATTTCACCGATAAAACTTTCGACTTTTGCCTCCCATATAATCTACCTCCTGAAGGCAATAATTTGTAAATGGTCGTCACCGGTAAAGAACCATCGTGGACGATAGTCTTGGAAGTGGTCCAAAGACCTTTTTTGTAGACTATCTGACGATAACACCATCGTCGCCACCATAGTTGGCGACAACAGGCGGCGGGAAAATATCGATCCAAATAATCGCGTCGTGAACAGATGCGGAAAATTGGATAGCTCCGCCCCTGAACGTGCCCTAAGCGTTGGCCAATAAAATAAAACCGAAAGACAATTTCTGGTCACGTTATGTGGGACGAACACGAGAGGTCTTATGTGCAGAATGTATATGTGGCATATATACAGCATGGTGGACAGTCATCGACAGACACAGTCCTACTACCACCATAAAAAGCGGATTGAATTTTACAAAGCTGTGTCTAGTGTCTACCTGCTATAGGTCACCGGTGTCCTAATAACTGGGGGGATGTACAAAATATATATGTACCTACCTACTTTAAACTTTGGAAATACAAACACGACCACGGACCAACCAAAGTTATAAACCACTTAACATTTAGATATAGGTACAGATATTAAAGTAAAGGTGAATTTATACATTTTATGAAACATATTGTGAGGTTATATTATATTTTATACACTATAAAATATCAAAATTGTTGATAATAACATGAGTTTAACGATTATTACGGTCGAAACGATTGGTGTTTACTAAAAAAATATATTTTTAAAGTATTAAAAGATACACGATGTACATTTATGAACTAAATCACGATTTAATTTATAATGTGATCAATTTTTAATTTTTTAGTTTAATAATACCTCAGTTAAATTAACATTTTTTTCGTTCACATTTAGAACAAACTATTATTTTTCCTAAATGTTGAATCTAATTTATGAACCCTTCCAATCACCTGCAGGAAATTATAAGCCAGTGTATTATAGTCCAGCTTACAATAATGGCATAGTATGATGGAAGATAAATAATTAATGTTTTCAAAGAACGAAATGAAACACAAAATAACTTTACAGTGTTATCATCAAATTTACCATCAAAAACATTGTAAACAATAAATTATGTGAATGCGCATTTTAATTACAGTAGGTAGTAGGTATATTCTATTAAAACTATTTTAGTAGGTACCAATAATCAATGTTGACCTATCACCACTATTATATTATTATAGGTATACATTAAATATAATATTTTATATCTCATTAACTATATGAGTCTGAATTGTAATGTTTTTCACAAATATTAAAAAAAAATTATACAATAAATCAGACATTCGTTTTCATGATGAATATGAAATTTAGACTACAAAAAATAATTTTTTTATTTACTTTTACAATAATTTATTACATAATACATGAAGTATATAAAAATATTTAATTTAAAAAGAACAATTTCTCTTAGTTTTTGTAAATTGATTTTATTCAAAAATAATAAATACATATAATATGTGAATATTACGTAGAACATAAAAAAACACATACTGACACCATTTATTAAATAAACTTTTTATAGCCAGTGTACTTTCAAAATATGTATGTATGTCATGTAAGTAGCAGATAGGTCGATCGTTTTACAGGGGAAAATAACAATAATGAGTTGCATCGTTAACAAACATTAACAGATCCCTTTCTCATAAGAAAAAACTCATTCGTCTGCGAAACAATAACGACGTGCCACATTATTTAAAGATAATAATAATTTGTAGCTCATGAATTCACGGAATGTATTTTATAGAATGCATCAACTAGTAGTTAAACCGTGGTATCAACATTTTAATACCCATGCAAACTAAATACCAAAAGCACTATGACTTCATTGCTAATTTATTTAATGTATCCGTTTTAATTTACTACACACTTCAGTGGCAGCCAAAACTTAACAAAAACATTTTTTATAAATATTACCATAAAAATAAATGAATCAATTTAATAGTATTTGTTTGTATGAGTAGTAATATTATATAGCTTAATTCATAAATTCTTACCTTTACTAGTACCCACACCAAAATACCGATTGATCCAATTTTGTTTTCAATTTCAATCTAAACATAACAAAAATAAATACATTTATTTTTAATAGAATCTATATTAATTTTCAGCAAACGATTCATATATTATTGATTGCATAAATTAATTAACGTAATCAATTGGTAGCCTATATTATTTTAACATATTAAGTACATATTCATATAATGTACAGTGGGCACACTTAAATAAATAGTTTAGAAATTAACACCACTTTGAACAAAATTATAGTTATATTGTAATAATATAATTTACACAAAGTAACTAGAATAACTGCATGATTTTTAAATAATTTATGTATTTTTAATTCACTAAAATATTTACAGACAAAAGTATAGTCTATAAGTGATTTCTTCCTCGTGAAATGCAAGTTAAAACTCACAAAAAAAATCAAAATTATGCATATTGTACAAAACAAATATATAGGTCGTATTTTTTCAACAACATAAAACAAAAAATAAAAGCACAAAGTTATGGAAATCTATGATTAAGTACAATTATAATATGAGAACTAAGCCATATTCAGAGGGATAAGTGGAATACTAAGTTCGGAATCTTTCTGAATATTATTATTACATATTTTATTAATTACTAGGTTAGTATATATTATAATATAGGTAATATTATATCTTTTTACGAAAGAAAAAGTGTACGCATATATTATATGTGTGCTACAGTTTTAAGTACTAAATTTTTTTTAGTTTAAGTGAATCTTACAAAGATGTATACGTATCGTATTTCTAAATTTAATGATATCTTTAGCTTTTAAAATTCAGATGTCCCAAATTCTATTATCATAATATTATCTAGATTTTGTTATTATCTCGATAAAATGATCATAAAAATTAAAATTATATTTTATAATTGAAAAATAAATCAAACTTAACCACATACATTTTTACGACAAAATTATATCTTACTCATTGATTTAATGATTAACGAAAAGTGTGAAAATAAATACTGTAGGATCAGAGAAAGTTGTGTTATAATTATACTGATATTGTTTAAACATTAAAATAAATTAACATAGAAAGAACATGGATAGGATTTTAGAAATTTCAAATTCATATGTCATTTTACGTATTGAATCTTGAACAAAAATGTCACTGAAAAAGTCCAACAATATAAGTAGGTCACCAGAAACAAGCATAAACAAAACTCTTTCTACCAGCCATATAGTCACCACCTCACCACTATCTTTAAAAAGACCCCAGAGACTATTTCGCTTGATCGAATTATCGAATTGTTCACGGTTAGCAATTTGCAGTGACTTTTATTTCAAACGTTTTTCTACGTATTTTGTCTGTCGACCTATTCTCTATCATTACACAAATTAATGTGCATCATTTCATTTGCTTTTGTAAATATGGCAGAATATGTCACACATTGTGTAAATTCTACGATTAGCTTATTTGAATTGATTATAAAAATTAATATAAATGCTTTAAACTCCACTGGAACCCAATGGCTAACTTGAAATTCAATTATAATGCATATAATTTTAATTGCTGCAAACTAATTGTTTTAGAGATATGTTTCGGATACTCGATCGATTTACATTACGTCTTGACGAAATTGGAATAAAATTATTAGTGAAAAATTACTCGACCCGCACCGTTTTGTCAAAACACCTGGGCAGATGTCATTGAAGAATCGGTGGAACGTGACACAAATCTACATTAAGATGCGCACAGTGGGTACGTCAAAATTGCGGTTATATCTACTACCACCATGGTGGTATAATAGGATCGTTCTAGTCTTACGAGCGTATTATAATATTAATTACGTAGGCTGAGACAATAATCTAAGGATATTACCACTCGTGTCCACTAACCGTATATAATGAGTACACTCTATATCGTCCGGAAACGAAACCGTGGACGACCTTAGATAACGATGAATCTCAGACCGCACTTGGAATATACCTCCGGTCACCAGTGCACCTTAATGTGTGGCATACACAGAACTAACTTGGCCCTTTAACGCCATAAAACCAGTCTTCTGTCTTATAAATGCTAAATTTCTACCAAAGATAACAACGTTAATCACATTTTTTGTGAAAAAACTTTCTGGCAATTATTGTTTGAAAACCATAATATGGTTAAATATTATATTATGTTATATATTATATATTATGTTGGTAACAATTGACACATATAACAATCGTAAGTGCACATCAAAATAAGAATATTTACTAAACATAAAAATGTACAAAAAAAGTGTACATGTAACGGTGAATCATCAAACATACTAGTCTCTCTTTTATCATTTAATAATAAATTTATTCAAATTCTGATTTTTAAATTCTCAGGTACCTACCTACACTTAAAGACTATATTTTCAAAGACTTAGATTTTAATACCATTTAACGGGTATCGTGTGGAGATACAAACTTATTTTTTTTTAATAAAAACAACCTTTTTTACTGTAGGTAAATAGTTATTCAAATGATCAGATAATATGCTTGAAAATGTATATGAATAAATCAAAAAACTAACCCGTATAGTTTCAAGGTTTTTAAACTGAATGTACTAAAAAAAACATTATTCAATAATAGTTTAACATAAATTATAAAATAGATGAGCAATATTTTAGTCTAGTGGTTATTACACTCAGACAATTTTTACGAATCATATAATTTCAACAAATTAATATTAATTACCATAATTTTAAAATCATCACATCACCCTATATCTCTGACTATTATCCTAACAAATTGCCTCGTTCAAATGTATAGATTTAGATGCATCAAAGTTTTTAAAATGTCAATCTGTCTAACAATCAACAATAACAAAAATATTGTACTCATTTGAAAAAATAAGTTCTATTTCCACAGGATCCTTAAATAATATAAAAAATATAAGAATTTAGAAATTTAGACTTAAAAGAGTATTTACTTGAAAAATCCAAAAATTAGAATTTGAATAAATATATTATTAAAGGATAAAAACGGGTAAGTATACTTGGTGAATCACCAAAAATAATTACGTATCATAATCAACAGTAATTTAAATATTAATACTAAAATTGCTAAATTTAAACTTTAAAAGTAATACAAATATGTTTTAAAAACAAATCATTAAATATGTACGTATAAAATGTTACTAGTATGTTATACAAACTAATGATATGAAAACCAGAATACCTAACAAAAAAAATAAATATTTGTAAAATAATCGCGCATTAGCATAATAAACACTAATTGTATTAATACTATTCACAAGCTCATCTTTTGTCGACAACTGCAGCGTCTTATTTTCATTATTATTACTATTATACCTATAGGATATACCACAGTGACTGTCAAATTAAATTCAGTATACCGCAACAATAAAAATGACAAATCATCAAATAACACAAATTAGTATTATAAATAATCATATGTTATTTTGACATTTGAAAAAAATAACGTAGTTTTGTAAACAACAATAGTATATCATCTATCTTACCTGAACATCACACATTTGTTAATACCATTCTGGAATTAAATTTTTTCAAGTATATAAACTACCCGCCTGTATTCCCAAATATTTTTGGTGGAAAAGTCTTTTATTGGAAATGAGAATCAAAAAGAATTTGTATTTGGTGGAAACAGACAATATTTTTTTGACAAGGAATCATCTCCACACCAAAACTTTTATTCCGAGCGCACAAAACGTCTCCACAAGATTTTTATTACAGACGTTCCTGGAATGTATTACTTAAATACGCGAGTTGTGAATGCCCAATAAGATCAAATCGAGAGAAAATATTCCCCTGTCCGCGCTCCTCCCTTCCCTTAGATCACGACACTGACAGGACTCCACCGGTTTTGGTAATGCATCAGATAACTCCATCAAAGTAAATAGAAGGTTTGATAGTAAAAGAGTATTCACGCCCAGACTTTTGCCAAACGATAAAACATTACGTCCGTGTACGTTAAAATTTGATCACCCTGTGCAGCAAGATAAGACTTGTCGGAAATCGTAAGAACATAGTGGAACACTCACTCCGTCGTGTTGATGTGTTTCCGACACAGACCTGTGCGTAATGACCTACTCGGACAACCACACTTCCCATACGTGACCTAGTCCGATAAATGCTTAAAACGCGGTAGAAGTCGTTATTATTGTGTCAGTCGTTCCAGCGTTGGCCTTTCTCTCCTTTTTTCTGGAGCAAAAGTTCTGGAACTTTTGGTGTCTCACACGGTGTTGCAGGCATTAGTTGACACAGACAGTGTGAATAATAAATAATAATTATGTTTTCATTTAAAAAAATATTCATCGTCTACTGTTTTAATTAATTTTACGAATTCAACTGAAGATTTAATGAAACGAGTTTTAACATACTTTATTATTCCCTCTGAACTTGCGAACTAAATAAATAAAATAAAATACATCATATAAAGTTCTTAACTAAAAAACTTTCCACACGAATCGGCAACATCAGTTTTGGGTATAATTGTACAGAGTCGTTGCTAAACGGCATACCGGCGGAGATCATTAAATCAGTCACGTCTAATATACATATAGACGCAGTACCGAATTTATTCGCGTGATAGTAAATATCGCGTTGACAGGACCGTTGCCACCTCCATCGGCCTTAACGTCGTAATTACAAAACTAAATTATATCGTATTGTATAATAAATAATAATATTTCTATAATGACAATCAAAAAACGGACCCTTTTGACAAGTTATCGTTGGACGTTAGTATTTTTAATTGTTTTTGCAGTTGAAACATAAAACCTTTAACTCACATGAAAATATACGAAATAAAAATATCAAAAAATGTTTTGAATGTTTTGATAGATAATTTATTATACTTGCGTTAGAATTTATATGAGTTAGATACATGATTACAGATTTACAGGTGTAATATAGGTATAATAGTATTTAATATTATACATTATAAAAAAACATTTGCTTCGTTTTATTAGTAACTACACAATATTAGTTTTATACATTATACACTTATATGCACTTATATACACTTAGACTTAGTTATATAATATTCACGAGCAACTGCTACACCAGGATAGGTACGTTGTATATTTCATTTTTTATTCTTATGGTTGGTAATTTTTAACTATTCAAACTTAATTATTATTATACTGTAGTAGTAACAGTTACAGTTATTTTATGACAACAAATTTAATCATAATTAAGACTTATGAGTTTAATTTACAAACCGTATTTTATTTATAACATTACAAATACGAATACCACCACGCCATCACCTTTTAAATACGATGTAATTTTTACCCCCATAGAACCTATAAAAACAACTTATTTAAAAACTTAAACAAAAAAACTTGGTATAATATTTATCACTAGAGTGTGGATGTTTTTAGAATTGTAGTACTTTATAAGAATTTCAAGTGCCCTTTTTCTTAAATTAAGATATGTTTTCTCGAGTTATATAGATACTTATAACGTCTGAACTATATTAGGTAATCTAAATCACTATAAATATGGTTTTCTGATTATAATGATTCAAAAACAATTTACATACCTTATAATTTCATTTCTCACAATATTCATAAGTAAGGAATAATAAATAAATTAATTATTATACAAATTCTATAAAACCACTTTAAAATCATAATTTATTAATTTAAAAAAATATATATGTATAACTATATAGACAAAATCATTATACTATACCTACGTATTATACTTAATTGTAGTGCATAAATATTTTATTTCACAGAAGATTTTAAAGGTCATGTTTCATATTTGAAAGTATTTTATTTATTAAAGAAATATATTTCATCAAGAAATATAAATTATTTCAATGAATTAATTATTGTAGTTATTAATTTAGGCGTGTTTTTAAATAAAAATTATTATGAATAATTAATAGAACAAACTAACTCATTAAGATTTAAAAAAGTCAGGTATAACTATATTCTATAGGATTTATTAATTGCATCAAAAATAGATACTTGAGTTATATTTCCAATTGGGGGAAAAAGTATTAAAGATCATTATTAAGTGTAAATAATAACAGAATAATCTATATAGAATGCTATTTAAGTCAACGAACATATAATAATAACTAACCAAGAGTAATTTTTTTCGACAAGTAACTCACAATTTTGAGCAGTATATAAACAACTAAATAAGATATACATGTTATTCCAAAATGGAAACGTAACTTTAAAAGCTAATTTATGGGTTTTAATTACACATTCCATGCGCCTAAACTTGATAGTTGATATAGTTTAAATTCATCCATAACCAATTTCATCAAAAACTTCATTAACTATATATCACATACATAAATATGTAGCAAAAACAAATTATAATTATAGTCATCAACGTTATTTAGTTTTTAGAGTTCTAGACCCTCCTACAACTATAATAATAGGCATTTCTTATAAAAATGTAATTAAAATTCAAATTCACTTCAATGAAGCTACTTCAACACAGAAAACACGATAAATATATAAAGTTGGTGTATCAGGGGTGATGTACCAAAATCCCTGTAAAAAAGAGGTCCATAAGAATAACCATTAAAATATAATACATTTTTGTATTCGTTATTTTTTCTGCAGCTCCCTTAGCTGATTTAATGAAAAATAATGCAGAGTTTATTTGAATTGATTTTTAGTAAGGTATGCAAATTAATGCTTCAGCTACCAGATAATGTGAAATTTTGACCCATCACATTATTATAAATAGAGCTAAAATACCCTTCTTTCTATTGCTTAGGTACTGATAAATTATGTATTTGTCGAGATAATATATTGAAATATAAGTATTACTTTAAACCCATCAATCTTAAATTTATTGTATAACTTACTTTTAATAGTATTTTTATATTATGACGTTTAAAAATGTGTTTCATAAAATATTATACAAGAGTGACAGTCGACAGATTTAGTGAAATGTAAACAGGTTAAATAATAATACGGACCATTACGTTAAGACGTTCTTATACGTTTCTATTAGCGTAGTTAATAAATCTAAATTAAAAACGTATCTAAATGTTTTGACACCAATATTAATATAATATAAATAAGTAAAAGTTTCCAAGTACTCGCATAGTCACAAACTTTAAATAGTATGTTAAGGTTTTGAATCCAAAAATTTTATCAACCCAATTGTATTTTGTATAAAGAAAGTATACCACATAATTAAAATTGTTCAGGTGAAACTAAAATACCAAATAGTGTTTTTAGAATTGATGCCATCGAAATCATTCGATCTCAGATATACCACCTTCAACCTTCATATAATAAAGTTTATCATTATAATTTTTAAACATGACGTGTGAATTATGTTTGTCATTTCAAAGTGATAGCATTCATGGATTGCAACCATTCATAAATACAGATTTTTTAACAATATTTTATCAAATAGGTACGCATTATATTTTATTATTATTTATTTATTTGTTAATATTACAACATACAACATATTAATATTTCATCAAAATTAGTAATTAATACCCCGATAAGCATAGCTTGTAAGGGGATGGTGAGTATAAGTTTTCGTCATACATGTGGTACCACCCTTTTATTGGTTTAATATTTGCTTTTTATTTTGATGGGTCATTGTATGGTATACGCCCTATTACGCTGACATCAAATATATTTGAACGATTATAACCTTAAATAATATTAATTTACATATCAAAACTCCCTGACGAAAAAATGCAGGTTTTTTCTAAACGCTTGAACTCATTTTTGTGGTATACGCCCTTTTTACAAAATGCCGTCGAGTCATCAACCTCAATGATGCACATAATATTATTTTACTTCTCAGTTACGTGAGTATTACACAATATAAACTTTTATTTTTTAAATAAATATTTGCGTTCTATATAAAACATAAATTATAATTATTGACTTTTAAATAGCTTTTCTTAAAATATAAAAATGATTGATAAATATTATAATAAATGTTTAATGTTGTGTTTTTTAGTTTTAATTAATATTCTATTTAAGGTTTATATGTTTATTGGGAACTGTATCATTTTATTTTTTGTCTACTATAATTATTGTTATTAGATTATAGCCACACTAAGTTATAGTAGCGATACTGTCGATGCTATAAAAAAACAATTATAAATCAAAAATAATTTTTAGAAACAAAAACACAAAACTGTGTTCACTGCTTATGTACAAGTAAACTGGAATAATTTCCTATCATAATAAGTATGCAAATACGAATATAATATAGTAGGTATCGTGACATATATTTGGAATGAAGATATCTATGTTGTTGACGAAATTTTTTTATTTTATAGTTATAAAAATATTTAATAATTGGACCTAAGTGTATAAAAAATAAATTTTTTAGATTAAATAAAATAAACTTTCAGCTTAAAAATGTATGTCAGTTTTATAATATGTACGTATAATGTTAATAATTATAAACAACAGTACAATATGTATGGTATGATAGAAAGTTTCAACTAAATCTCAAGTGGGCAATAATGATAAACTTAGTAGGTATACAAGTTTCACTTAGATTATTAGAACATATTTTGAATAACATATTCTATGTTATATTAAACTTAAATAATTATAATTATTACCAAAGACGAAATTGCATAAAAAAACCAGCCACACTTCAAAAATTGTTTTTATTCATAAATATTATATGGATACCATAGTTTGTAATATGTAAATACCCTTGTATCTCCATAATGAAAATTAATATTTTTAAAGTAGACGGTTGTACGTATGTATTGTTATATAATTAATATTTACTATATGATACGATATTGAAACAGATTTTACTAACTACGCTTAGACAATATTGTAATTTTATTTATTGACTTTGATAAATCCTTACATATTATATATACAAACAACACGGTCAACCCCGAATGATCATTATAATTTGGGCCATTACAAAAGGGATGGTAAATCTTAACATATATAAGCGATTGTAGCAATTGTCGGATTAAAGTTTAAAATATATTTTGCATTCAGACACAAAACTTAAAATTACTAAATTATACAAATTTAGTATTAGATTATACCGAGCCCGATGCGTTAAATCCGAAATTATAACTTATTCTATTGAAAGTTATTATTACAGTTTTTATTAAAGTCTAAGTATTACCGATATATTTTGTAATTTCACTATACAACACAAATATTTAGTACCATCCATGAATACCATAAAATATGTATATATATATATATATATATATAGATATTTTAATGAAATATTTTCCAACGTATATTGTAGTATAATGTATCTAATTATATTATTGTCAACAATCATAAGTGGTTAAAAATAATTATTCATTTATTTAACTATCAATGAATGACTGCTATAATTATTTTATATTAAGTTAATTTTCTCTGACCATGTCTAATTTCTTTATAAAATACTATTTTTATAATTGCCAATAACTCAAAATTAATCTCATAAACTATTTATAATATCAGACAGTTTTCATTTTTAATTCAAAATTTGAGTGTATATAGGAGGGTACAACTACAATATATCAATTATATATGCACATAATATCAGTACAAGACAGATTAAAAACGCCCAATAAAATAATATGTATATCATTTTTAGTGCCATATGCCCATTATTATTGTAAAATAATTGAAATCAATATGACAAGGAAACAATGAATATTGCTAATAAAATTGCGTTTTAAATAATATTTAAATTGTAATATATTTTTTATTGCTACGTTGTTCAATATACTGGTTTAATGACACTACGTAGAAAAATACTTTACACTTTTTTATAGAATTAGGTAAATAAAAATAATATTTCTATGCGTGTGAAAATCAAATAGGTCACGTTATTCTAATATGGTTTTGAATATAATACAAATGAAAATATTCATATGCCATACCCAATATTAAAAATATTACAAATGCACAGATAAGTTCAAGAGTCAATTTTAAATATACAAAATAATTTTCATGGAAATTGATGAGTTGTTCCCTCGTGGTTTCCGTATATTTCTAAAGAATAAGAATAATAAATAATACCATGAATCATTATTGCCATTTCAAACACACAAATTAAAACCTATGACATAAGACAATATAATATACGTATTGCGTATTAGAGTATATTATGTCATAATATATCATCGCACTATTTGATTCCTCTCTCTGACCCAAATACAACACAGCAAATTTGCAGACATTTAGAAGATCTAATCTTGTGTTGTTAGATTTAATATTATATAATGAATCAGTCTATAATCAAACATACATTTAAGAACAATATATGAGTTTGTACTTCGACTTTTTTACGATATTTCAGTTTTTCTGCAAGTTTTGAGTACCTAGGTATGTAAAATATACAATTTAAAAACCATCATACATCGAAAAAAATTTAAGTATCGCAAAAAATTAATGGTGAATCATTGATAATGTTCTTATTGTTCTTAATTTAAATATTTACAATAGATCGACTCATTTTTAAAGCTAACAACCCAAGCTTGGTTCTGCCGAGCACTTATTTTCTATGTTGCACGTAGGCCAGAGAGGAATAATAAATAATGCGCTAACGTCATATTATGTAGGTATGTGCATACTTTATTCAAAATATAAATACTGAAAAATTACTTTCATAATCCCATACAAGTATTACCTTTTAGATGCTGAGTGGTGTAATGCATTTAGGTACCTACATACACCTATTGGTATTACAATGGTTGTGTTATTTTTAAATTTTTTGTGTGTGTCTCTGGTCATATTTTAGAGTAATGAAAATGCAAATTGGATATAGTTGGTACATTGTGAAGTTATTATTTTAAGTTAATCAAACGAAATAACGATTTTTCTTCAATAATTTTATTTATATTGTTGAAATTAAAAAAAAAAAATTATCGTAGACACATAGCTTGATACTTCTTCCAATTAGGTATGTATATTAATATTTTCTATATAAAATAAATTTTTTTAAATATTTTGACTAATTTTAAGTTATTTATACCACGATTCTTTTCACAACTACCTATTATAAGTTAATAATATATTACCTATGTGTGATATAATGTTATTTTTGGCAAAAATTAGTTCGATATTCCATATTAATAATATAAAAACTATTTAAGTATTATAAATTAACTGTAAAATATCTTGAGAAATAAAAACTGATTTCTGACACACAGTTTCCGCTCAGAACAATTTTTGTAAGCAATGATGTATTGAAATTTAACACATCCATTACAGTTATTAGTCTCAATGACAAAGTACACTCAAAACCTAATACACAGAAGATTGAATTCCATGTTTTTATACTGAACACAAAATATTAAATACCAATACGAAAAGTGTTTAAGTTGAATTAACTTTTGCAATTGTTACAAAATACTTTACAAAGTCAATTAACAGTATACACGTTTATTATAAGCAATAATTTGCTTGGGGTAGTAAAATAAATAAGGTTCGTATATACATTTTTTTCATTTAATAGGAGTACAACATTTTATATAATTAGTAATAAACCTGTTTTAGGTATACTACACTTAATGATTATGTACAAAAAGTTTAATATAGCTTACCCAAAACAATTATAGTTTGGACTGCAATAAAGTTGAACTTGTTGCAACTATGACATATTATAGTAGGACACATTAATCAGATGGTTATTTAATACTTAAAATTAAATTGATAAACTAGTAAAAGACTAATACATTCCTCGCTACACTAGCAATATAAAATATTTAAACCAATCAGTGTTCTGGACGGCGCATGGTATAGGCAATATAGGTACATTACTGTCACCAAGAACAGTTTTAAAAGTTACATAATATTTTAATGCATGTCAGTCGTTGATCGTTACAAACGTTACAAACATGTTTTACTAACACGTCCTCGTATTAAAACAGTTAATATTATGGTTTCATATTATATTAATCTATTGCACTTAATGTATATCCAAACAGTAAAAATAACCAGTGCAGTCACTTTGCTGTAGGAGATGGGTGTTAAGTAGGTCACTGTAATATGGATGTGTTCAATTTTAATTCATTGATAAATCATTATACACTAAGACAAATATTCTGAGATAACGATCTATTAGCCTTTATAAAAAATAATCCACGAATTTAATCTTTGAATGTTTATTTTGTCATGATAAATATTAAAAATTAAATAAATAATTTTTAACTTCAAAATAGTTATCGAGTTTTCATGATTTTGGCCTTTAAAAAACCTTATATTATATTTACAAACTTATTTAAAAAAATATTTATCAAATAACAAAGTCAATCGTGTCAAAAACTGATTTAGCATGGACATTAGACGTTTTATTGAATTTTTTAATATTTTTTCTGATAATTTTTAAAAGAACTAGGAAATTATACTAATCTCTCCTAAACAACAAACTAAGTCCAATTCTACTCCAGAAACTCACCTCAAAAGTTATAAAATGTTAACAAATCCTCCAAATTTATATATATAATCAAGAATTATTATCATTATTCAGAACCAATCTTCAACTTAATAGTTAATAGTAAAAAGAACAGTTCTCATTGGAAAAAAATGAATTTGTATCACCACATTAATAAATAAAAAAAACTAAGTAATTGAAAATATGGTATACTTAAACATTTTTTAAATCAGGATAAATGTTATAAATTGAAAGTTAATGTATACGTAGGTATTCTTCAATTAAACAGGTAAGTTCGTGTTTAAATCCGTTTAAATCGTAATTTATAATTTGCATGTATTTTACGTATTCTATTTTAAAATGTTGAATATATTACATATACAAAAGTCTTTATTTTGAATTGTAAACAGGTTATAATAAGGAATACCTACCTACATAATATAATATTATGATAAATTACATCTATTTTATCCATGCCTTTGGCGACTGTTTCAAATTTGCTTGAATTATAATTTTCTTCTGAGAATAAACTTTTCATGGACCAATCAGACCTTACCCAACTCAACCCTAGGGTACAGTTACTATAATGATACGCCATGCAAGCTGCTTGCAAATTACTTAAGATATTTAGCTCATTTTAATACTTATTTCATAATTTATAGGACTTTTTACATATTATCAGTTTCAAATTCTTTAGATTTTCATACAAATAGCAAGAAACATTATTGAGTTGTTCAATGAATTATAAATACGATAACAATTTTAGTATACTTTAATATACGTAAATCCAGATGGTAGAACTTATTTTTTTATTTTAAATGCCAAACTAATGTAACTCTACAAATACAATTTTACCATATTCAGATTGAAAAGCCGTGAATAAAAAGTAAATTTTTAAGAAATATAAGGACTGCTATAAGGTTCGAGAATATTATGTGGAACAATTGAGGATACACTTTATGTTGTAAAAATATGGAAAAATATTAGAACTAAGAGGATCCAGAGGTATAAACTCAACAAGAACATAAAAAGTCACATATGACCTCATTATTTTAATAAAAGAATCTATACCAATCCAAACCTAAAAACTAAAAATTATCTTGGGAAAAAATATTTTGGAAACTGGTGTGTGTATTACTTTAGTTATTATTCATCTATACCACCCAGTAGGTTTAATAAGTTAGCTACTAAAGAACATCATGTATTCATGTGTCCCCAAGTTTGTTTATAATTTGATTTTAACAATAAACAAATTCCAGAAGAAGACACTTTAAGATTGTTTGTTTTGATTTTGAATTTTGAATTTTTTTCATACAGAAAAATAAAAGTTTTGCTTATTATTATAATTATTATACTTAACTCTTCTTTTATTTACATGGACTTATATTTTTAACAACTAATTTAGCTATTCAATTATATTATAATTTTAATCTAACTCGTAGATTTTTATTAGTTATTTAAAAAACTTTAAATAGTTTAATATTTTTTTCATTAATTAAAGAAGTATTCAATTTTATATGAATCGTATAAGTTTTAAAACTAATAATAAACAAGTAAAAAGAAAATCATCCATCATTATTTGTTAAAAGATAATACATTATAACGATGAGCAAAATATCGAATAAAATCATTGTTAATAACTTAAGTACTATACCTTAAAATAAGCCATAAATAAATTTACGAAATACAGTAAATCGTTTTATTCAAAAAAGAGCAAATGTTCGACAAGCTATATATTACATAGAACCTATAAAAAAAATTACACAATATAAATTATTTAAATATATTCTAAGTTTTAATTAATCTAAAACAAAAAAAAATTATTTGTTGTTAACATTTACCTATTAATGTGTTACCCAAAGATGAAATATTCTACTATAGTTAGTATCTAGTTTTAAACTGAACGTGTTCAATACCTGTTCATACTACCAAAGTTATACAACCAAGTGTTATTATTTACATAATATATACCTAATCTATAATTGATTACAAAATTAATGTTAACTTTATGGCCAGCGTGAAGCGTTTGGTTCAATTTCGGGTTCTGGCGGTACCACAGGGACTAAGTTTGATTAAGACATCTGGTCGCCGCTTACCGCCAGACCACCATAAAATCAACGATCTAAAGTACCTATCTAATTTATACATGTTTCATAACACTAATAATCTGAATGTAAAAAAAAGGCTAACGTAATATGTAATCACCATATAATGCAAACTTTCATTCATCTCTAAACATAAATCATACAAAATATACCTACATTTTTCAACTCTGATAAAAATAAAACATTCAAAACTTTGAATCAACTATGGGTTGACTTCAAAATTGTTTGTAAAAGAATAAAACTACTATAGACGATGATGCGATGGAAATATTTTTTGTTTCCATCGATCAAATATACATTATTTCAAAAATAATCCTTTCGATTGAATGAACGCCTGTATGGTACAAGTTAGGGTAGGTACTAGGGTAAGGTTAACTTAAATTAAGATATTTCCACCATATGTTGATATCTGATTCTATGTTAAGATTTATAGTTGTTGTTTTAACTCTTTAGTAAGATTTACATACGTAATAATATGTTGTAACGATGACTAATTTTACATTTTTAACAAACGAAAATGTTATAGTAATATATCAAAAAAGAAACTACATTACTTTTAAATAAAAAGTTATACCTTTTGAACAGATAAAAGTAAATCAACTCAAAAAATATTAATAAATCAGTTTCAAGTTGAAATAATGAAAATAATAAAGCTAAAATGATTCATGTAAAACTGTTTTAATTCAAAACTATAATATAAACCAGCTTGATTGAAACATTTAATGTTTTAATCATCAAACTGACATTAATATGCGTTTCCTAGTTATAGAAAATTGTTTACTTAAATTACATTAAAAAAACTGACATGACAAACATTTTTATGACATTTCTGAAAAAATTTGATATTTGAGTTGTTACTGTTTTGATATAGGCGTGCGAAATGATACGTAATAATTATTGTATTTTTTTTTTTTTATATATATTTATTTAAAAAGCATATTTACAATCTATACAATTTGTACAATAAGTAAATTTGAGACATGAGTAAAATATGACTTGAATGTCTTGTGGGGGGAAAACCGTCCATCAACAGTACCTACTATATTGTATTTATAGCATAATAATAATAGTTAGAATTTTGGTACATGGTACATAATAATAATAACAATAGTAGTAAATAAAGTGATAATTCAGTGCATTGTATATGCTATATAGCTATAATTAAATGATAAAATCGTGTGGGCAACCACGTTTTAAATAGCGTTTGATGTGCAATTTATAATTGGAAGTGAAGTGAACCTAATGATATTTTTAATATGGAATTACCAAGGGAATTAGTTATGCTTATTTTTGATCGAATTTATATATAGTTTTATATAGTCATACATTTCTTAAATTTAGAAGCCTCGATGTAAAAGTTAACTTCTAATGAGCCCGGAAGCATTTATTTCTATAATTGTTAAGACTTAATTTTGTAAAATTCGAATTTTTTATGCATGAAAACACGCATATACTTCAACAAACTGTAACAAAATAACGTACTATTAAACAAAAAATATATACATAATTACATAAATGAAACATTATTATTATATAACGTTCTACAAATTTTTTTTTTTCATATTCACAATTTTCTTTAGACTTATGCGTAAAATAACTGAACACTATATGATGTCCTCTTTATTATAGTAGTTGTTATATTACCCTAATTCTAACTAGCTAGGTACTAAATTAGAAATGAAAAGAGAGTGGTTTTTCTATAGTGGGTACTAGCCAGGTATATTATACAAACACAATATAGTAATATACATTGCACATAATATGCGATAAACATATAATGGACAAAGAAAACGCATTTTGAGCTGAAATCCTCTCATAATAAGGAGATGGTGGAGTATATTTGCCAAGAAGATATATGTGGCTCAAGTATTACACTCCCTATCTTACATTGAATTAATTACATTACTATATGCTAGATACAAACATAAAGTTTTATTAAATTAATCGTCTAGTCAAATTGCTGATAATAGTAATTAATAGCGTATAATTATTATACATTAACATTTAATACATATTATAATAGACTGTTGGTATATTAATGACTCAAATTAACGTAGGTATCCCATAGGTATTAAAATATTAAATACCTACTATTAAACTAATAATCTTAGATGAGTATTTCAAGATCTAGGTATAACTGTTTTTTTTTCTACAAAGATTAAAAGTGATGAACAAGTAAAATCGACGACAATAGGCTTGAGAAAATTTAGTTTCCGATACAACAAATTATAAGAACAAAAAATAAGTTAAGAGACATTGCATTGATGAACTTTATGACGTGGAAGTTGGCGTTAGTCATCTATAGCAGGTCGCGATAATTCTTTCGATTAAAAATTTAAATTATTTTAAACTAAGCAACTGGAGTGACTAAAATTAGTAAACAAAACAAGTTGTTATTTTTCAACATCAAAAATACTCCATATTATAGAAACATTTAAGAAATACAATTAATTTTATTGTAAGGTTTTTATATTTAATTAATTTTTAAGGAAATAATATAAATCCTAAGCACGTATTTGACATGATAAAGAAGTTTTTGTAGTCGTTTATTAACTTTTGTTAACTTAATAAGTTGACCAAACGCTTTAGATTTATCTCTAAAAATGTTTTATCAGTATAGCCTATGTTTATCATTACAATATTTTTGTAATTGTCATCATCAATAACAAATTTGTAAATGCCAAGCCTACTGTTATTTAATATTTTGTCAAAATATATTGAAATTAAGACCGCTGCGTTTACTTAAATATTTATACTCTCTAATCACTCTCATTCATTAAAAAAATTATTATTACGATGGATACCCATTACAATGCACTTAATATATGCTCATTATCATTAATGAAATAAATTGAAATAAGAAAAACTGTGTTGTAAACTTGTAAAGACTTAAGTATCTTTGAAAATAAAATAAATTCTAAATTTTTTTTAAATATCATCATACTCATCAAACAATTCCAAATAAAACCAAAATATTTACACAGCCTATATTAAATATTATCTAACAATACAAACTTATAAGTAAACATTCACAATATTTATTAAGTTTAGTTATAATATGGTATGATAATATTATAATATATTAATACATACATGACTTCTCAAAATAAATTAAATAATATACAGAACGATTCACAATTACACTAACTTTCACTTACTTAATAATATATTATACTGTATACAGTTATTCGAAATCTGATTTTTAAACTTTAAAATATACTTAAAGACCATATTTTTGAAAAATTAAAAATTTTTTGAACCATTTAAGAAGTGTCCTGTGGTTATACAAGCTTTCTATTTTTTCAAATAATAACCATCCTTTTTTACTTAAAATTGTTCAGCAAATGATTTATTTTAATTATTGAGGTGTAACATCGTGTATTAATGGTATACTTAATTATTTGTTCATATATATGCGAAAAATAATAAATATGACATACGATGGACATTAATCATGGGTATTGTTTTCTTTTTAATTGATTTACAAATTATACTATTTAAGCTTTATTAATCCATTCGCGTTTAACAATTTGTAATAATAATAACTAATAAGAACATAACCTAAACAAATATTAAATTTACATCTAATATACTTTTATGTATAACCCTAGCCGAGAGCCTGAGCTTTTATTGACATCATCTGCAGTGGTGAATATGCTTGGTGGATCACTATGTATATATTTTTTTATTATTACTATTTGTTGAACACAATAAAATTTAAAATAAAATAATCATTTAAAAACACATAGAAATAGAATGACGTATAATGGAACGAGCAAAGTTAGACTTCTTCAATCGTTTTCCGGATCATTTATCAGGATTGAATTAATACTGTAAACATATTAAGTCGAAAACCCGTTGGTCCTAAAGATAAATTTTAGTAACTGAACATATAGAAACGTGTACCTATCGGTTTTCTGAACAATTTTTTCAATAATATGATCTAATTTCAACTTTCTAGAATAACTACCTATGCAATTTAAAATTTATATAAATATACTCAGTGTCCAAAAATATTAATCAAGTCGAATAAAAAAAGTTATCAAGTTAATTATTTGTCAAATAACTTTGTAAAATTATTTTGAATAGAACATTTAATAATAAATACAGGTAGGTACTTATAATTTTTAACATATATAATTATGGTATAGTATACATTTTGTGAAAGCTCAATTGGTGTTATTTTTACTAAAACAATTATTAAATTATTGCATTTTACTAGTTAAAATTCTGGGTATATTTGTTTTAATACTTCAAAAAACTATAAAAATTATAGATTAACAAAATTAGCTTGCCTAAAGTACCATAGAAATTTGAACTAAGTTATTAAAATATCTCAATTATTATCAATTATCACTGAATGTTATATCTCCGTCTACTAATTAAGATATAAGGGTGTACACGTTTGCTATCAAATTTGATTTTTCTCATAAATTAATTTTAAAGTTTTAAATATCAAAACAAATAAATACATAATAATAATTGTATAACTAATAATATACCTTGCATAATATTTGGCTAACAATAAATTAATTTGAATTGTGAAAAATAAATCAATGATCAACAATGATTTTATAATTCATTTCTTTTTTTTTTGTTATTCAAGGAATGAATAAATTTGAAAATACATTCACCATTTTAACCATTTTCTTTCTGTGTTTGATATGTTACTGACATTGTAATTTGTCACAATGAAAGTCTCATGAGAATTGTCTATATTATTATTTTTAAATTTTTAAAGAAACACCATATAAACCATCTAATAAAAATGGACAGGTTACTACAAAATTACTATCTCAATTCAATAAAAGATGATTTCTAAAAAAAAAATTGTAGGTATTCATAATAATTTCACTATTAACAAACTGTTCGCATCAAAACATATTAGCATTCATCTTGTACAGTATTTATATATCGCCTCAGGTGGTTTAATGTATAAGCAGTGCGAATCAAGGTTCTAAAAAAATAAGTAATTGTAACAGTATGCAAATTGTAAGTTCCATTCATTAAGTATAATGACATATGAATAATTAAGTTTTTAATCATTTAACTATACCTAGTTATAATTATGTTTTATTATAAGATTGCACTGTTTCATTGAAAACAGTGATATTATTACATGGATATAATTAATTGTATCAAAACTTTAATTAAAATACATATTAATATTTGAATATTTTATCCTACTGTAAAAAGTATAATATAGAATAGATCTATTTAATTTGTGAAAACAGTTTATTTTTTATAACTTTAATTCGAAAACATAAAATTATCGGAACTATATTTTATAATTACATTTTAAATAAAAAAAAAAATACCCGGGGACGTCGTTCTGCTGTATGGGAGGTGTCGAGTAGTTCTTGGAACGAGTAAGTCACTGCAGCAATGTACTGTATAAATTTGAATTCAATGATAAATCATTGTATACAAAAATCGATTTTGAGTGGAGATGATAATATGTCAGCCTGTATTTCTAAGGACATTTTATTATCTATTTATATTACTACTAGCTATTTATTTTAATATTTATACGCAAGGCGGAACTGACTTTTGCAACAAAAATAAAATCGCTTATTTTAAACGCATAATATTATTCCATATAGTATAAGTATGATAGTATTATAATAATATAGCTGTTATTGACTTATAAGTCAATACCAACGTACTGAAGAACGGCACATGGTATAAATAGATTAAAATTTATCTAAATATTTTGATTATTTAATTGTGTGTAGCAAATAATAATATACATTAGTGTAACATAATAATAATATAGGTAGTTACTTCTAACACTTAATATTAAACAGTTTGCTTAGGTAATTTTAGATTTTTTAGTTGCCATAAATAAAATATAAGGGATCTTGTATAAATTTATTAAGTTTTTTGGCCTACCCATAAAATTAACAACATGTATTTCAAAAAATTTTAAAGGCCTATTGTAAATAGCTTAAAATTAGTCTAAATATTTTGAACATATTTTCATTGTAAACATAGAATGTTTTGAGTTTCTAAAAAGTTAATATTTTTTGAATAAAACATAAAAAAAACCGTTAGAAGATAAACCAGTATCTTCCGTTTGAATTCAATATCGTGAAAATTTGAACTGAGAAAATACAAAGTAAAAAACTTATGAGGTGTATTTTATTACATTTTCAAACTTAAAGGTGTTAAGATTAAAATTTATATTCATTTTCAACTACAAAATAATTTGAAATTATTCGTAATTTTGATGAAATTCGTAAAAATGTTAACTTAATATACACTTATAAAAACATTTGTGACCAATATGTTATTTTGATATTTTTTTTGGATATGAAAAACTAATGAGAAACCTTGTATTAAATTGTCCAACTTTTTTAGACAAAACTAAAAATGTTGTCATACGTAAGTTTAAAAAAAACTATGAAAAAAGTCAACAGCATCAAATGTCTATGTACCCAAATAGCACAGAAGAAGCCAAAATATTTTGAAAATTATATCATATTTTAAACGTGCTACTATAAATATTTGGTGAAAAACGTTAGTCTCAACACAGTTATTTTTAGGTTACTATAAAAAAACAAAATTAATTAATTTTTTTTAAATTGTTTTTCACGATTATTTTGTAAATTATTTGGAATTTTTTACATTATATTTATACCCTCACCACAATGATCTAACTATTCATTTTCTACCAGAAACCAGCCTCACAGTTGAAGAACATTTTTTCCCAAAACCACTAAAGGTGACGACAGTAAAAAGAAAACACATCATTCTAAAACCATTAGATACATTCATTAAATCTAAAATTTAAATTTTAAAAAACTGTATTTTTATGATGACTTCAAATTAAGTAAAAAAATATTTCCAAACATGTTCATAATTTTTTATATGTTTTAAAGAACCACTTTATTCATCTGAAACAACTAACCACAAAAAGTATATTTAATTGCTAAACTTTATTGGTTAGCATGAAATCATATGATATTTATTATTATGTATTGGGTTTAATTGTATTCGCGAGCTTATATCAAAGTGTATGATTTGGATATGGTTTAAGTAACAAACGGTAAAATCAGGTGCAGATTAGCATAAAAATCGATAATTAGTATTTTCTACCATATAATTTCTCCTGATATTCCCAACAACATTTTAAATATGATTTATCTTGTGTAAGTAATGGTATTATAATATTTTGGTTTAACATTAAATAAAAATATAATTACCAAGTTCCGTGAAGGTTAAATATTTGTTATATTAATTAGCAGAATAGGATTTTATTATAACTATACAATTTAAAACGGTGAAAAATTATTGGTATTTGAAAAACAATTCCAAAGGATTTGCCACCGCATTAGTTTTGAAAAGGAAGTTATTACAATTTTAAGTTGCTCATAAAAGTAATTAATAAGTAAACATTTTTGAATTTTATGCTGGAATCGAAAACCTGCAGCATTTGCATATACTGCTTTATGCCGGTAAAAAAAATCGAGATATCAATATGCAAATTGGGTAGGAAAATTAATACATTTTAACAGAATATATTAAATTATCATGTACTATGCAGTATAATATTATATCTTAATTTATCACTGGAATTTTCAAGTTTTCCACGAATACCCTAATTAGCTGAAACTATTGAAAATGTTTGGATTGAACGCGTCATACCATTAATAAGAGTTTTGATTTAAATACCTAATGTAATAAATATAAATATACCATAACTTAAAACCACTATAATTTTCTTACTTGCCGATAATTGACTGCAAGACAGCGTTTCTATATTATAAACACCATATTATAATAACCATGTACAGTAAACATTGATAACTTAGTAATTCTAGTAATTCTTAAAAAAGTATCCGTCATAATGTATTTAAAAAACTGACGTTTTCTCAATGTCACAGACGAAAATTAAAAAATCTCGATAGGTAGGTACCTAGTTCAAAGGGGTTTTTGATTTCCATGAAAGTTATCGGGTAGAAATCAAATAAACTAATACAGGTAACTAAACTAAAACAATTATTACACTCGACTGTTCAATTATCACTAAGTTAGGTCTAGGTATAGTTTATAATTATGTAATTTAATCTAATGACGATGTCTATGCATGCAAAACGTACTTAGGTACTTATTTAGACTACAAATCTGATCGTACCGCAGATACTTGACATTATAATACATTAGTAATGTCGTTATATCAGGTTTAGGTATGTACATTGTACGTATAGTGTGCGCCACCACGTTTGGACGGACTTAGTGCGCCCCTATACCGTTATCCTCGGTCGGTGGGAAGAGGGGTAATGGGAAAGGGATGCACCAATTCATTTATATTATAATGATAATAATAATATAGTACACCAACTGGCAAAATTTTCGGCCACGATACATAATATTGTTATTTACGACATTGAAGCACACGTCCCGTGCAGTTGGCGCGGGCAATTTAACGCGTGCGATCCGTTTCCTTTCATACGTGCCTCCCAGTCAACCTCCCCTATCCTCAACCTCTCTCCCATAACAAGTCCCCCCGACCCATCCCACTCGCTAGTCTTGTTTTTGGTCAGAACGGTCGAACGGTATGCGACGGGAATGCAGTATAATATATATATATATAGAAAACCAGAACTAGAATTACCCCCCTAAGTCTGGCCGTATAAACGAACGGATAAAAGACGCATTATCACACTTCGCTAAATCGCTACGATAATCAGGTCAGCGAGATCGCAATAATTTGAACACAAAAAGATTCACGGTCTTCGCGATATTTATAATATTATGGTATTGCGTATACCTACTATATATACGATTAGTCGAGAAAAAATCACGAACGGCGTTAATCTCAAAATCATGGCCACACTAAGCCCGCGCTATTGCTTCGTCATTCGTCTTTAAGTCAACGATATATCTCAACACTGACCAAGTATTATACAAGGATAGTAGACAACTTTAAGTGCCTATAAATCCACTTTAAGATACCTGCGCAGAGATACCACGTAGTACACGATGAAACCGAACACGGATCTTCATGAGATTTTAGACAATCATCTCGTATCTATATATATCTACGATCGTTTCCGATAAAACTAAATTATACTGTATTTAATCTTCGACATTTATATATTCCTATTAACCTATAGGCTATACTGTTTACAATGCATTCTAAAAATAAAAAGTCTTTAATCTTTAACGCCATTGTGATATTTTAAACTGCGGCGAAATTAGTTTTCAATGTATCAACTCAAAGTTAATATTTGAGTAATGTTTTGTCTCATATATTATTATAGAACTAAATATAGACATATTTTTAAAGTAAATTTTAGTTTTATATTATTTCATTTTTCAACTAGGTATGTTAAATGTGGTAAGTATATTATCTGTTATCAATAAACAACAACAAATATTATTCTAAACCACTAATAATAGATATGAAAAATACATAAATTCATTAACTGAATATTTAAGAACAATTATGACCTATTATATTCGAAAAGCGTTCAAATATTTAACAAGTTAAACTCTATAAATCTTATGTATTGCCTGTATTGGCTATTACTTAAGGGATTGGGGCACCCGAAATGTAATAAAATATATTTTAGCTATAAATTCTAGTGCGACAAAAAGGACCTAAACAATAATATTTATTGCTTATTTAACGGCTAACGCCGTAGATTATATAACTCCAGGCCGATTTACGTCAATTCTTGATAAACATTAACCCAAAAAATAATATGGTTTATGTTTTTTCACACAATTAAGATCAAGTAAATGTATATCAACATAACATGAGATTACTTACATAATTCTCTAACACAAAGTCAAGTTTTGCCAACAAAACCTAAATTTAACCTAAACTGAGTCATACTTTATACTCAACCAAAACTTTTAGATACGTATTCTTTGAAAAGGGATATATGAAAAATAAATCCTCTGCCATAACTTCAGTAAATAGTTTTGATAGCTCAAATTATTAAAATCATTATTGCGGCTTTATTTCAAAAATATCTGAAAGTAGGTAATTTTTTTTTTATTAGTACAAATTTCAAAGAATTTCAAAATTCAAAGAATATTTATACTTTGTATCATTTGTTACTTATAAAGTTATAACCTATTATTGTTTTATAGTCTGGGACTTAGCATACAACAGCATTCTAGTGTCACTTAAAATACATAACACCAATCTTAGAAATTAGGATCATTTTTAGGGTTGTTATTAGAATAACAGATGTATTAATTACTAACCAAAATTAAGCGGTAGGGTAACTAAGTAACCTCTCCACTAAATAATTAAAAACACGCAAATAAATTCACAATTTCCAAATATTTTAAATATTAATTACAGGTTATACGCATTCGAAATTACACTAAAGACAACCATGGTAATAACAACTTAATTAATTCGAACATTATTTATTGGATGATAAATGAGGAAGTCAAATTTTCATCAAAATCAAAGTAATAAAAATGACGAAAACAGAAAATAACCAAATGGGAATGTTAAAAAACTTATGTTTTAAATGTCTCAAATAGGTATAATATAATGTACCTGGACATTTAATCCATATTTTTTTATTTTTTTTTTTTATACCATGTTTAAAACAAATTGAAGACCCATACATTTTTTTCAATCTGAGAGTATATTTCTTTCTATAAAAATTTGTATTACCTAATTATTTATAATTGAGAACAACTAACATAAAACAGCGGGGAACCGTCTCCACAACGATTTTTATTTTTAATTTCGGAATGGAATAATCGTGGAGATTATTTATATTAGCATATTTTAGAGATAATCTTTTTGAGCTATAGGTACCAATATTTGAAATGTTCTTCTTTATTTTAGTTATTTTTCGGTTTAAGTACATAACATTATTGTTTAATTGTTTTTTTTTGATAGAAAGCTTCGAAAAATTGAATAAATATGTTTCACATAAATGGTTCTTAAAAATAATTAATAAATATCGTGGATACAGATTTTTATTTTTTTATACATTTTTGAAGTTAAAGATTTTTACTCCGACTATTTTAGTTATTTTAAAAGTAGTTGGTACCTAGTTCAAAAAATATAAATCGTAAAAACTTCGTAGGTTTAATATTATTTTCTATGCACAATGAAATTTTCAATATATTAATTATACCATAAGTTTAAGCTATTTATATCATGAACCTATTTACACTTTTCTATGGACCTACGGTATACCCCGGTACTAACTTATAAGCTGTATGAAAAGTTTTTGACAAATATGAGTTAAATCTAACGAATTAAGAAACTACTAACTACTAGGTAATAATAATATATGTATAGATAATATAATATAAAATAAAATATAAACTATTATTAAAAATAGATAAGGAACTCGCCACCTACGCTCAGAACATAAATTTAACTTCAAATAAAGGAAATAAAATAAATTATGCGTAATATGTATTTTTATATTTTTAGAAAACAGTAAAACCATCTTATGAATAACGTTGTCTTCAATTATCAAACTTATATTTAAAATGTTGAGACATTTTAACTACAAAATAATTTTCATATTTTCATGATTAAGATAAAATTCGTAAAAAAAATTGATTAATAAACTCAAAATTACTGGGAATTTTTCACTCTTGACCGCTTTAAGTAAAAACTAGGTCCAATGTTCTACCAGAAACACGAGGAAGAGGTTATGGTTAAATCCTAAATTTTATCAATTTCTCTGAGGATTGATTTTCACAGGAATAATATTTTAGAGAATTCACTTGGATAGGTTTTTTTAAATTTGTAAACGATCAATCATTATAATGCAATGACAACTATCGTTGGAACTCAATATATTATTATTATGGGTATTCGAACTTATATCAGCTATATCATGTTATTTGAAAAATATTGTGAACTTTGTAACTTATACATATCTAATGCTACTAGTACATTAAATTTTTGATAGATTATATTTTTAACATGCAAATAATTTGAAACATATTTACCATCTAAATAGTTTTCTTAAAAAAATATCAAATATTATATCCTTATCAAAATCCACAAAAATGTAATCGTAATTTACTAAAATATGAGCAGGATATTATTTTTAACTATAAGCCAATTCAACATTTCAATAAAAACACAAATATTATGTTAATCAATAAATATGCACAGTCATTAAGCATATTTTGAAATAGCAAACTATATAATTAACAGAATATTATTTTTATAATAAATACTACTAGGCATTTAACTTGTTATCAAATAGCTGACAAAAACCGTGTCCAACACTAGATGATTTACTCATCATCATCATAATCTGACAGTCTTGTAAAGTACTTACCTACTTGTGCAAAAGTATATTTTTTAAGTACTTAAATACTTTTAAAAAAAGCACCTGGACAAAGTATTTTAAATACATTCTCAAAATGTCTGTATTTAAAATCAAATACTAGCTTTTAAATACTGTCTATTTTTAGTTTATATATTTTCTATATTCAAACCAATCACGTTAAATGATAAAAAAAATGAGAAATATATGTATGCATTTGGGACAGAAAATAAAATCTATATAAAAATATAAAATATTACACATTATCCGGAAGTATAATTTTATACATAATATGAAATAGTTTGTTATTAAAAGTAATTATTAGGTAGTGAATGTACCACTGCGTAATGCGTTTATGTTTATGATAATATAGGTACTTGTATTGAGTAAATATTATATACCCAAATTAGAATTTAAAAACTTGACAAAGAAAACAGATAAGTAATTTATATAGTTATCCATAATGTAAATGTAAGCAATGTAACTTTAATTTAAGCAATTACCTAATTTATGAAAAATATAGTTTAAAAATAAGTTTAAGAACATTTTTCACTATATTTGAATTAATATCACATACCAACCAAGTTCTTGCTTGAAAATTAAAATATCGAAAAAAATTGGAAAACATCACCAACACTTAAGCACAGATAATGTTCTTCTTATAAATTATAATTATATACAAAAAGATAACAAAAAAACATTTTATCATCTTAATTTATTATAAATACATACAATACCTATAAATCCCGCACATTTTAATAAAATTTCACTAAATATTTAAATATATATACAAAATAATAAGTTATATTATTTAATAATAATATATATAATAATTATTTACCAATTTTAAGTGGTATAATTCAGTACGGCAGTAGTATAAATTCCATTACCATACTCAATTAAAATAATAAATATCGATAATTCTTCACACACACACATTGTTTATATATTTATAAACCATATACATAAATTTTATATTTTTGTATATATATATTTATTTATTATGAATATATATCGTGATAATAGCAAGTCGTCCTATAGTTAATAAAATATTAGCAATAATATTTATTTGTAAAATTAATTTGTTAATATCATTAATAAGATTTTAGTGAAATAAATTAAGAATACATTTGATGTGTAACCACTAAATCTTAGATAAAAAAAAGTTCTACAAATCTTTTATATATCTATTGACTAGACATTTTTAAAATGTTACTTTGTATTAGTTTTAATGATTTTAAATTTCTCTGATTATTTACATTAAAATTTTATACTAATTTGGGTTCCACAAATAATTTATATAACAATCGTTGATTTTGTTTCTCGTTTTATTTAATAATATGATTTTAATCTATAGATTCAAAAAATTTTCATACGCGTGAAGAGTTTCCGCAGCAATTTATTACGATACGCCTATCTATCACTCCATTAAATGTTAAAAGATTTACGTGGAATGCATACACGTGCTTATTTTCAAAAATAGATTAATACAAGTACTAATGTAAGCTTTACAGTCTATTTTTTAAATTTTAAAACAAATAAAGATTAATGTTTAGTTTAAAAATTAACGACAATATAAATAATTCAATATTTTATTCTACATAATTAATTTTTTTATAATGAATCATAAGCTGTAGCTTAATAATTTTAAAAATTTCGGAAAATTCATTACAATTTACATAAAAGTTTTTATCAAATTATCAACTAATTGTGTTAGTTTTGGTCGTTATAGTAAAACGGTTATAACACATTAAAGAATATTTTAATTTACTGATGTATTTAAGTAAGCACCCTATAATTTCCTTTATATAATACCGATTAATATAACTTAAACTGTGTAATAAATCTATTTTTATTGATAATAAAAATTAATAAAATTAATTTACTAACCTTATTCACTTGAACTAAACAACTCAAGAAGAACTTAAATGGTATAAAGTTTACATTTTACAAAAAAAAATATTTACACATACCGTTATTATTACAAGCGGTACAATGAACGTTTTCCGGCTTTTTAGTAAGGACGGTGGCGACAGACTGCCGACTTTGGGATACCCACTCGCGTATTTTCATGTTATTTGAGGAGCGACATCTATCTGGTCCCAAAAAATAAACCGAAATATTAGTATTTAATATGGAACTATCAAACTGTTCTCAAGCAAGATATAAATTTCGTAATGAATCACACATTATCTGTTACAATAATTACTTTGAGATTTAATATTATTATTTATTATACATTTATATTACACCACTAAACCATATTCAACCAATCCAACGTGTAAAAATAAATTATCTCCTTCTTAATTTAGATTTTGATCAAATTATTTAATCATAGTAAAAAAATAAATAATATTATTTAAATCGTTTTTATTGTTATTATTATCATTAAATTATTTAAATGATTTATTTACAAGCAGTGATTTTTAATTACACAATAAGTAATAATGATAACAGTGGTTGTTTAATGACATGACACATGTGAAAGATGAGACATTAAGACCCAACTATATACCGTGTTATATATTTTACAATTTTGGTGACTGGGAAGCTGTATTTAAGTACAAAATGCCTTGGCAATAATTCTCTTCGAAAGACGGCGTGAAGCTTCTTTGTCAATATAAGGAAGGCATTTTTTTAGAATTAGTAGATTATAGGATGGTTAAAAAAGTATTCAATGGAATTTTTTATACTGATTACTGATTAACTGCTAGTTCACAATTATTGCTAACTGAAGGATTATTTAAGTGGAATATATGTACCTACTTAATTTATATCTACAAAAAAATATGTTACAATTAACATATAACATAAATACGATTATTATTGATTACTTAGATAACATTTTAGAAACACAGTTTTTTCTTTCTATGTTATTTAATTTAATTTATAAAATAAATTTTATATGATTAAAATAAAAATTGTTAAATATGCTGAAAAAAATATTTTATATTATTTCAGAAGAATATTGTTGTTTTACGTCTTTGGTAACGCTCGACAATCATAGCTATTACATTTTTATGAATGTTTTTTGGTTTAGTTTTTTGAGTCTATTGGGAAAAATAAATTAAAACAAAATGTTCAAGGTACAAACAACATTTAGAAACCTTAACGTACATTGTATATGACTATATGAGTATTACAATAAAGTCACTTATCTACACGAATTTTTTGATATTGTTCCTTTCATGCACCAAATTCCAACACAAAGTTAGATTTTACGATGTTCTTATCACCAGAAATAGCATAGGCGAAAATGTTTGTTTAGCTCATAAAATAGTTTTATCGCTGTCAAATGTTTTAAATTTTTTTTACTTCTACTTTCCCCTCTTTTAGAAAGAAAAAGAATTTCGAAGTTTGTCTTATTCATTTTACTTGTACGAAAACTCAGTTGTCAATGTTGTCATGGTTATTGTTATTGTTAATGTTATTGTTATTGTTATTTTTATAATAAAGTAGATACCAACCTACCCACAGACCACAATATTGAAAATATTAATATTATTTTTATATTTTGATTAATATATGATAATATTATAATAATTAATAATATACAATATATTAATCTAATAATTCTTTAAAACCAATAGAACTAGGTAAATATTTTTAATATAGTATATAAAATACCCATTTCAATATTTCACTTTATAACAACAATAAATGATTAATTATTAATTATTATGAAAGTATTAAGATATAAACTATAAAGCAAATTCTTTATTTTCACAGTCTTCTGACCAATATATTTCGATTTTTTATGAAAATCGTCTATCAAAAGTATAAAATGGTCTCTTTATGGTATTGTTTTTTTCATGTCATATTTCTATTTTATGTGAGAATAATCGGATAGCAGAATTTATAGTAGACATTCTCGCAAATCATATATTTAATATCATAGCATGCATTTTATCTTCTATGCACAAAAACACACTAATAATTGCAAAAAAAAGTGTTCCTTTAAAAATAGTTATATTTTTAAAGGAACACTTTTATTATACAGAGTGTCCCGCGAGGATTTACCCATTAATATATCTCCTGAGATAATACATTTATCATTAAATCTGTTTTTTTATTAGAATTACGGAGACAAGAACTAAATAAATTTTATTTTTTAATTTAATTTATTTTTTTGGTAAAAAAGTTAGTGAATATTTTTATTTTTAAAGCAATTAAAGATGGCCATTTTATAGTTTCATTTTCTGAAAATTTTGACCTTTCAACGTTTTATTTTCATGAATCTCATGATTTTTAATCATTATTACGGGATACTCTGCATATAAATATAAAAATACATACCTACATGGAACAAACATTGACGAATTTTTATCTTTACTCAGAAACATAAATATAAACTTTATAGTTTATTTCAGATAATACTAGCTATATTCTGTATCAATAAAACAAAAATGTATAATATTAGTCATTTGATAAGTAGCTTAATTGAGAATGGTCAATTAAATAAAACTTATTTCCCTTTTAGATGATAGAAAAATCAATGTATTGCAAAATTAATTATTTATTAGCATCAACACTAAAATTTTGAAATTAAAAATATAATCGTATTGTATTATTAAATTAATTTAGAAACTCTATTAAAAAAAATACCTTGGCATCACACTAGATTGGATGCTAACTTTCAAGACACACCTGCAAAAGGTGTCAGCAAAACTGAAAACTAGAATTGGCCTCATCAACAAATTAGCTGGCACCACCTGGGGAGCTGCTACAAACGTCCTCCGGACTTCTTCCTTAGCCCTGGTCTACTCGACCGCAGAATAGCCCTGTTATACTCCCCAGTTTGGGCAGGAAATGCCCACACATAGGTAGTAGATATCCAACTGAAGAAGGCCATGCGCACAATGTCAGACACAGTCTTGAGCACAAACAAACAATGGCTACCCTACCTGGCCAACATAGAACTACCCCACATAAGGAGACAAAACAGCGTGCTAAAAGAAAAGGACAAAATTGAGAAACATAAGTGTTGTGTTGCCAATACATAGAGACGGAATTCTTAACCCGAGACTTAAATCACGAAAACCGTTCTTATTAAGAGCTCAAATCATCACTGAGTCGAGGGTTAACACTCCAGATGAGTGGCAGACTGAATGGCAGAGAGAGAGACCCGGAGGCATCCAAGTAGATAACATACGCACTCCAGTCTTAGGGATGGACCTCCCCAGGAAAATTTGGGTTAGACTCAACAGAATACGCACAGGGCAAGGCAGATGCAACGAACTCATGTACAAATGGAAGTTCAGAGAGAGTCTGGGGTGCGACTGTGGCGCAAATAAACAATCAATGCAGCACTTAATCCTGGATTGTCATTTGAGAAGTTACGATGGTGACCTGGAAGACTTCATCAAAGTGACCCTGAGGCAGTGGCCTGGTTAGAGGCCTTAGATGTAGACATCTAAACTTAAATCTGTGATACTTAATGTCTTAATGTGATATTTGTTATGTTTTGCTTGTTATGGTACATACCTTAGAATGTTTATGAATATTAGTTATAAATTTATAATAGTAATATTTATAGTTTAATTTAACCTTAATAGGAAAAATGTTTGTTAGTGCGCTCATTATTAAGTCATACGAATAAATAAATTTAAAAAAAAACAATTATTATGAAAATAACTAAATATTATTATGACAGTATTATATCAATATAGGTAGTATTAAATTATTATATTATATTATATAAATTTATATTTTGTAGGTATAAACTACCTGCTAATTATAATATTATAAATTATAATAGGAAGTTATGACTTGCAATGCATAAATTATTTATGATAAATTATTAACAGGGGATTTCAGAAAAAAATTTTAGTGGCAAGTTGTAATCCTTCAGATAACAATTAGTTATATTAAATAGGTAGGTTTAATTAATATATATATAATTATATTACGTATGTATACCTATTGTGTATAACTAATAACCATAAATAACCTGCAATAATACCAAATATAATTAACCTGTTCATTTTAATTGAAGACACATGATACATTTAACTAAGTAAAAAAAGAATTAGTTAGGTACAACGCTAAATTCACACGTATATTATAGATGCGCGTATTACCATCGTTGTAATTAGTAATTTTTATTTCAAAGAAAATAAATAATAATACCTAGGTAAAGCTTCTGCATTAATGATTATTGATTTTGAGATTTTTCAATATTCCAAAAATCAAAGCTGGACAAGTTAATGATATTTTTTAACTGAGTTAAGTTAGGTTAAACTAAAATCTAAATCAAGTTAATAGTTAAAAGTTAATTCAAAATGTTCTATCAATTGAACTAAGTTAAAAGTTAACCAAAATTTAATATTAACTTCTTAACTCAAGTTAAGTTACTTAAAAAAAAAATTTCTTGTTTTCATCTAGGTAAAATTAAAACAATCGGTACCTAAAATTGTTCATATTATTAGACCAAAGAACCATTATTATTTTATTTTCCAAGAGCATTAGGTAACAGTCCACACATTTATTAGCATACTTTTAAAATGTGTACCATCAATTTGCACGTCCACGCCGCCGGAAATCGGAATGCTGGTTATCGGCGAAAACGTCGAATTAATAATAAATTATCCAAAAATAAACGCGGTATTACGAAGAACCGTAGACTGTCCACGCTACATTCTATACAATTATTAATTCGTAATAAGTATAATATAATAATAATATATAAAATAGTTTATAATAATAGGAATATAACTGGCGACGATGGCAAAAAATAACGGGCATTGATAATATTCGTAATTTAATAATATTATAGGTATTTATATTTTATACGAATATGAAAACATATTCTATAATAATTAAAATTGAAATTAACTTAACTTGTTTAATGTAAAATTAACTCAAGTTAATTTAAAATTAATTCAAACATTCCTTAAGTTAATAATTAAGTTAATAATCATAAAAAAAATTAACTTATTAAGTTAAAAAGTTAAATTAACTTAACTTATTAACTTAACTTTAACTTATAAACTCGTTAATGCCCAGCCTTGCCAAAAATTATAGGTAAAAATTAACGTATGAAAAATGATGTCATTGTAAACCATAGACTATAGGCATAATATAATTATAATAATATAGTATAATATAAATTTTACCTTATACGAATTATACCATAGACCTTAATATAAGGTCTATTTTGCAAGCCCAACTCAGTATTTAAAACACCATGGAATATAGGAAACGATCTATGGTGGAATTTAAATTTCAGTATCTAGGTATGAGCTTATTATTTAAAAAATATATCTACATAACAAAAAAAATTATGAACCATCTCTATTTTAAAGGTTACATAAATTAACTTAAAGGCTTAGTATAATTACACAATGAAACATTTCTCGACATAATTTTTACAGACAAGAAAGAAGAATATGGATATCTTAAATATTATTATCAAATGACTAATAAGTATACCTAGAAGTATGTAAGTACTTTTTAAAATGTCAATAGTTGAGTAGTTCTCATACTTATAGATACTCTATTTAAAATAACTTTAATACTTAGGTCATTTTCTATATTAATGCACAAAATATATATATAATGTATAATGTATATAATATATTGTATAGTTACCGAAAAAAATCTTGTAATATTCTCAAACTTAACCGCATTTTATAAATTATTATTTTTGGGTTCAACACTTTTTACGTTTAAACTTGGTCTTAAAAACATTTGAATAACTCACAGTTTAATATATAAATATACTTTAGATACGTTGTTACATATTTTTTAAGTTATTGCGTAGATTTTATCGCGGGCCCGGCGTGGTGACTGAAAAAAATATTTTCGTTACGAAAAAGCGTTATTATTTTTGTTATTTACAGTCTAACCAGTTGTCTAAACAAAAAAAGTCTCAAATAAAATATTTCCGTACGGTGTTTATCTACCATCTATCTACCGTTTGTCTACCATTACCAACAAAAAAAACTAATTTTATCATTTTCTTTTCGGTCGTCGCGCTCAAAAAGTGTAACTTGAATATTAATACCGTACAAAAATAAATAGTTATAATTACATGATACATAACTACAAAATTGCTATGCAATAGCTTTACCGCGGCAGTCCCCGAGTGCCTCAAACTTTTATTTTTTCATTAAATTTTCTCAAAAAATCTGCATACAAATAATATGTAAAATTTTAAGTTTACTATCATTTTCTATATTTATTATTATAAATGTATTTGGTATAATTATTATTACCTCATGGTGTTGTCATTATAATGATAACTATTTAATAGGTTTACGAAGTAGGTACGAGCTATAACTTCAGTTTAATAATGAGTAATGACACATTATTTACACAATAATTAATAATTATATAGGTATTGACTAAACTAAGCTACTTGTATAAATTATGGGGGGGGGGCTATGGGTCCGGTATGGGTGCTAAAGACCTTAGGTACTTAAAAATATTTCACTCTTACATGATAGGTACATGCAATAAAAGGTAATTTTGTTATTAAAGTTTGTTATTCTATTATTTTGTAATATGCATGCATGATGAATATTTTATTCACTATAAAAACTTAAACTTAATGCCTATACTTTTATATACTTGAATTAATTATTTTTTTTGTCTAGCTCCCCCCCCCTTTCATTTCTAGACCTGGTCGATGCAGTACAATTATTCTCCACAGCAGTTAACTATACCTATAATTTAAATTGAGATTTGAGATGCACGTTTTACTATAGATACCAAATAATACATTTTACTTGGCATACAAATTGCAAATAGTAAACACTTAATTACTTATTACTATTACCAAATAAATTGGGTAAAATCATCAGCGTCTGCAGTAGTTGACACGCCTTAAACACAGTTATTCTAAGTCCGAAATCGGTCATACGCGTATTCCCTGGGCTGGCCACACTGGTCGTGAGCCGCGAGTTAGAAGCCGTCAGTCAGCTTAGTAATTAGTTTGGACCACAAAATTCGCCGGTATCTCCACCAGCCGTCGAGTACTTGTCAGTGACTTGTGAAGTTAGACATTTTCAACTTTTAACGCGCAAGTGGTAAAGGATGGCCATAGGGGCATATGGGACACTAAACAATCCTTGAATAAAATACATAACAGTTTATATATAATATAAAATGTATACATATATTATTATATATTTTTTGATATTTATTTATTTTAACGGTATTTAAGTGGTGATTCCGAAAAGTAATTTGACTTTCATTTTTAAACTTCCCAAAACAAATTACTTTTACAGATACATAATTTTTATAAATTCTTAATAGTCCTTATGACCTTATCAATGAATAAAATAACTAAATATTAAAATATAGAAGTATAGATCATAATTCATAAGTAAGAACATATTATTATTAAATTACACATAGGTTACTACTTTTGATTGTTGATAACTACTTAGTATAGTGTAACCGTATACGAGCTAATAGCCCAGTTATTGGTATACGTATCAGCTATTATTAATGTAATTTATTGTAATTGTTTTGGCCGAATAAATAAACAAATAAATAAATTTCAAACTAACGGCATCCTGACAAAAATGTATTTAAAATATTTTTTTTTTTTTTGATTCAGGCTTCGACAACTGAAGTCATTAGCCTGTGAAACTGTGGGGGAGGGGACTGAAGGTTTTAAACACATGTGTGTTTGTTTTGGCAGAATTTTTAAGTGGGCACCCGTATAGGTATCTGCCATGCCCGGGTGGGGGATGGCGGCCTCTCTCCCCGGAGACCATGACTGTCTGAAGAAAAATGCCACCCGTGGCTGAGTTCGAACCGGCGATGGTGCGCGTCGCAACCGATGCCTTAGGCCGCTCAGCCACTCCGCCCCCCTTAAAATATTGATAAGGTTAAAATAAATTTTCGTATTTATGCTACCTTTTACATTATATTCACAGTTAACAGTTCTGGTTATTATTTATACTAACATAAGACATGATGAGTTAATGTGTCATATAATACTCTATGACCCAATATGGCTAATACCAATATGGTATGTACGAAAAAAGTTTCTGTAAGGTTGAATCCCAGCTCCCACCCTCATTAAGATATTAACTTGCTTTTATAAAAGCTTTTATATAGCTTTTTCTATAGACTTTAGTAGTACCAAGTGTTCGAGCTATAGCTATAGGTACATATTAATATATTATATGACGTATAGTATTATTATATTATAACAATATAATCGTACGGATAGTGTTCTATATTTTACAGCTAAATTTTTCTTTCAAATCTATTTTATACATCCACTCCAAATTCCGATCGTTAATTTTCTGCCGAGTTCCCCGCCCCATGGGATGTTTTAGCCATAGACATATAATTAATGGTTTCGACTTCCAAGTAGTATGTTACTATGGTGGTCATACGCACGATTATACGATTAGGCGGCTAGACGCATTAAAATTCAAGCTTGGGCATAAACGAGTTAAAAAGTTAAAGTTAAGTTAATTTTAACTTTTTAAATGTAATATTCATTAATTTAATTTTTAAATTAATTGATTTTTATTGATATACCCTAAATAAATAACGATAGTTACTTTTCATCAAATCCAAATTACCTACGTTAATTTATAATAAATATAATAACAATATTATTGATAATACATAATATGGAATATAAGCATTTACCTTTTTTACCATATTACCTACTGACTATTTATATATAAAATAAAAAAAAGGTGGACAAGTGGGTGTCGTTCTGCTGTACAATAGGTTACAAGTGGGTCACTGTAATGGATGGTGTTAGATTTGAATTCAATGATATATTAATATTATTGTATAAGAAAAACGATTCTGAGTGAAAACGGTCAATCAGTCTATGATATTACTAAGAATGTTTGATGCTAATATGCTATTATTGTGAATAAAGTAATTTATGTTACCTATATAACCTATTTATGTGGTACCTTGTTTTAAATTTTCAATCCTTAGATATAAAAGTTGAATATTTTATACATTTTAAGGTTTTTGGTACTTACAATTGTATTTTTCTGGAATCTATGTAACAGTTTCTTGCACAGAGGGTTAGCTTAACTTAGCTTAGCTAACTAAGCTATAAAAGATGAACATATTATAAATTTTAACTACAAAATAATTATTACATTTTAAATTTGATAAATTTTGTCAAATTTCGAACTTTAAATGCTTATAAAAAAAATTGTGCTTATGGATTTTTAATATTTTTCAACTGCTATTGTAACAATATATCAGGAGCCTTGTATTCCTTTTTAACGCGTTTTTAAAATGAAATTTTATTGAAAATTATAGAAAAAAAACTAAAAAAATTAAAAACTGACAATGTCGCTTTCGTTCTGCAATCCGAACGATCGTCAACGACGTCGTACGGTAATAACGGCGCACCGATCGGTTGATGCAAACGTGTCGGCGGTCACACTGTCCGTCATCGTCGTCGTCGTCCATAACGTATCGCATGAGATTGATAACCGGGCAAAATGGCCGTCCCCGAGCAGGCTGTCGTACAACGATGTTGTTAACTATTATTATTATTTATTAATATTTACCAATAATTCTGCCGTTTTCACCGCGGCGTTCGTGCCTTCGTGGTTCGTCGGGAATAACGACGACGGCGACGACGACGACAACAAAGTCGAGTGACGAACAATTAATTCTGCGCTTTGGTTTACACCTTTGCTGTACTTAATATCTTTTCTTTCTGACCGCTGTCCACCGTGTTATACCCACGACCGCCGTTCGACCGATCGACCTAAGGCCAGGAGCACGGCCGCCGTTCACGCCGCATTCCGTACGTGTCGTTCCGCCGAACCGGGTATTTTCGAAAGCCCGGTTTGTGTTCTGTTTTAGGATATTTAGGCCAGTTCTGTGGCTATCCACTCGAAACGTCCGTCCGACGTGATCCGATTCCGTCGGTCGCGTTTTGAGTACATAGCTAACGCATGGTTCGAAGTACCTACAGATAACGTCAGGCTCGTAGCAGCAGAAAATATATGATATTCAACTATAGGCTCGAATATAATATCGCCAAACCATTTATTGATCTGTGATAGGGTCGTGAAACCACCATAACCACGATAATTCCTCTTCGATGTATACAATTACAATACGATATGCGATAAAAAAAATATATACCTGTCTGCTATTCATCGACTGAGTTTTGACGTTACTGCTCTCTGCTGCTAGCTATTATAATATTATCTACTATATAGACAATTCTCATATCTTGTATTATGTTTTGAATATTCCACATACAAATATGAAACATTTATCTTATACGAATTTGATTTTCTAAGTGAAGAAACATAGGTAGCTACAGTTATTGAATTTTTCAGGCAATTGAATCATCAAATTTCTAATTGTGATTTTTGAATAATAGATATTTTCATGTAATCATATTTTGAAAATTCCATCTCATTTTAAAAATTAAAAAAGTTTGTCATCCTCCCAAGTTATCCCCTCTCTTATAATATTACATACTAATTTTCATACTCGTTTCTGATGAAAAAATCCCATCCCGTTCCTTTTAAACGTTAAATTTGCGATATGCATAGGTTTCTGTATTTCAAAAACTTCATAATTATTTTTGAATAGTCAATAGTTACAGCCTATGTACATTATGACAAATTAAATCATTTGAAGTACACATCTATAGTATTTATACAATGTTCGACATTTACATAGGACTTCATTACTTTTTAAAATTTTGATTAACTTGCTTTTAATTGAACAAAATTTTTATTTTTACAGAATAATGTCCCAGTTTATAGATTCTGAAGCAGAGGAGAGTGAAGTAAGTATTCAAAATTATTCAAATTATTTGAGTTTGTATTGATTCAATCTCATATTCTCATATATATTCTTAAATAAAATATGTAATGTTTAGTCATCTATGATAATATATGTAATTCAAATATATAATATTATTATATTGTTTAAAGGATGACGAGTTGGATGAAATTGATAAAAAAAAAGTAAAGAAAATTAAAGCAATGGAAAGTGATGAAGACGATGATGAAGGTATATACTTTATTACCATAGCAATTTTACATATCTTCTTAATGTTAATAGATTGGATTCATTATTAATAATAATAAAAACATAAATTTTAAATTTATTAGCATTTTTTTAGTTTCTTGTCTACCATACATTTACTATTAAAATAATAATATGTCATTTTGATCAAAGAATTCCAATATCAAACTATGAACCTATTTTAATCCAAGAATTTTATTAAATAATAATATCCCAAAATATACAAAATACAAGTAAAAGTCCTCTTTTAAAAAAATAAAACAAATTTTTTAAGTCTTGTTTTGGTGAAATATTTAAATATGCTATTATTTAAAAAAAAAACTCAGTAAAATTAAAGATGTACCTAAATTGTAAAATAAATTAAAAATTAAAATGATTTGTACAAATACTATTGTGGGTAATTTAACCCCTCATCCTTTATATGTACTTGGTATAAACATATAACACTACTTGTTTAATTCATCATTAATCAAATCAAGAAAATTCAATACCATTTAATTTACACATTATAATTTAAATTCAATTGCTTAATATAGTGCAAAAAAATATTAAGTAACTTGGTATTTATTCCGTAGTTTTGTAGTATACAATAATTTTAAGTATTTAGATTCTATTTATTTTTATTTTATTTGCTTAATATATATTACTTTGAAACTTTAATCTATTTAACTAATCAATATTGTACTAATACTTTTATTTATAATTATAAGACAAAGAATTAATTTAAGTTAAGTTTTTTAGTTTTTAATTTACTTATAAATATTCAATGATGACAAATCACTGCGCAAATCTGAAACGTCCTCTGTTTCCAAATTCTTAAAGAATTTGTTGAGATATTGAGAATGATATGTCTTGAATTTTATCTGAGAAAAAAATATAAAAATGTTTTAAGATTGAATTTTAAAAAAAAATGTTTATATAATATGTAATAATTATTCAACTAGATGATGAAGACAAAATTCGTGAAGAATTAAAGGATTTAATTGACGATAATCCAATTGATGAAAGTGATGGTTCTGGTGATGAATCAGATGGTACAGATGGTATAAAGAGAAAAAAATCTGATGACGACTTTGATGATCGATTGGAAGAAGACGATTATGATCTTATTGAAGAAAATCTTGGCGTTAAAGTGGAACGAAGAGTATGTTTTATTTTTGTTTATGTTTGTAATTACTATACTATTATAAATATGTCATTTTTAGAAACGATTCAAAAGATTAAGACGTTTAGAAGATGAAGAAAGTGATGATGAAGGTACTGGTGAAAATGCTACTGAAGATCGAGAAGCTATTGCTAACACTTTATTTGATGTGTCTGATAATGTAAGTAGTAAAATGAAAACAATATATATTTAAAAAATAAATATGTTATAATTATGTGTGCAATTTAGGAAGAAGAAAGGACAGCTGATCGTGTTTCTTCAAGAGCTGAACGGGTTGACAATTATGATGTAGAAGGTGATGAAGAAGGAGAAGGATATTCTGATGAAGACGATGATGGATTTATTGTAGATGATGAAGGACGGCCAATTAAAGAAAAAAAGAAAAAACGTAAACATGTATATCATGATGCCGCCCTTCAAGAGGCACAAGACATTTTCGGTGTTGATTTTGACTATGATGAATTTGAAAAATATGATGATGAGTATGAAGATGATGTGTCCGATGATGACTATTTAGAAGATGAAGAAGATGGTGAGAGAAGGCAAAGACCTAAACCTCAAAAACGTAGAAAAGCTACTAGAAAATCAATATTTGAAATATATGAACCGATCGAGTTGAAAAGGGGTCATTTTACAGACTTAGACAACCAGGTATATACTACAACCTCTATAAAATGATTGTATTGTCTGGTATTTAAACATATTCATTTATCTAGATTCGTAATAATGATATACCAGAAAGAATGCAACTACGTGAAGTTCCAGTTACACCCGTACCTGAAGGTTCTGACGAACTAGATGACGAAGCAGACTGGATTTACAAACAAGCATTTTGCAAACCAACTATTACTACACAAGTAAAATTTTATTTTTTAATGTCAGCTTGATGAAAATTCATATTTAAGGAGAATAGAGTATACTTGTTATATAAAACATTTGAATGGTTTAAAGAGCAATAAAATATAGTCTACACCTCATTGTCTCTAGAAAATATATTCTACCTATTTAAAATTTATATAATAAATTAATAATATGTTTCATTTACATATTTATAGGAAAATAAAGGTGGTGTTGATCCTCGACTTCAATCTAAGAAAGGACCTCAAACTATCGGAAAAATTAAGAAGGCGTTAGACTTCATGCGAAATCAAAACTTTGAAGTTCCATTTTTAGCATATTACAGAAAAGAATATGTTGAACCTGAACTTGATATCAATGCTTTGTGGAGAGTTTACCATTTTGATGCTAAGGTAAGTTTGTATTTAATTTGTTTAACAATAGCATTACCTGTTTGTATTATAGTATGTACGAATAAGAATTTAAAATTGTTCTTGTGTTTAGTGGTGTCAATTGAAATCTCGCAAAACAATGCTAATTGAATTATTGGAAAAAATGCGAAATTATCAGATGGAAATGTTAATGATGGATACAAATGCCCCTATGCCAGATCATATGCGCATTATCAAAGATGAAGATATTGATAAATTGCGTGCAGTTCAAACAAATGAAGAACTAAAAGATATTCAAGGTCATTTTATGTTGTACTATGCCAATGATGTCCCTGCTATGCAAGAAAATGCTAGAAAAAAATCTAGAGAATTGAAAAGAAAAGCTAGAGAACTAAGAGAAGAAAGAAGAAAACTTGCAATAGAGGCTGGTGAAGATGTACTTGATGATGATGAAGATGCTGGTAATTTAGATGATGATGATTCAAACGTTGAAACTGTTAAACCTGCAAGTAGTTCAGGACCTTATACTATGTGCCTAAAATCTGGACTTGGTATGTCAATATTAAATATTTTATAAATATATAAACCCTATAGATAAATATTTATGTTTCTAGCTGGGTTTGCAAAACGTTTTGGTTTAAAACCTGAACATTTTGCTGCAAATGTTCGTGACAACTACCAAAGACATGAAGTAGATCAAGAATCTGTAGATCCATATAAGCTTGCAGGTGAATACTGCAATGAGTAAGTATTGATAAGTGTGAATACAATTAAATATATTATAATATATATTAATATATGTGTATGTATTTATATTTAACTGTTAACAGATTATTAAAAACCCCTGATGAAGTTTTAAAGGCTGGCAAATATATGGTAGCGTGTCAATTATCTCGAGAGCCACTAATAAGGAAATGTTTGCGTGAGACTTTCTTTGATCGTGCTAAAATTAATATTGTACCAAACAAACGGGGTGTCAAAGAAATTGATGAAAATCATAATTGTTATTCGTAAGTATTTTTATATTTTCATTATTTATAGTTAAAAAATGTATCTTAAATTTTATAAATTGACTATATTTTATATAATTAAGAATGATACTTAACTGTTCATATTTTGGTGTAGAATGAAGTACATTCGACGTAAGCCAGTGAGAGATTTAGTAAGAGATGACTTTTTAAAGTTACAAATGGCAGAAGATGATAAATTGCTTACGATTTCATTTGATGAAGAAGTAGATGGTTTGGGTTCTCTGCCCTATATAGAAGAAGTCAAACAGCTTTATATAAGAGTAAGTTATCTATATGTTACAATTAATAATCTATACAATTATAAAATAATAAATATATTATTGCATAGGATGAATTTAGTTCAAATGTGCAACAATGGAATGATGTGAGGCGTGAATGTGTTGATTTAGCTTTTAGAAAACTATTAATGCCTGAAATGGTAAAAGAACTCAGGCGAAGTCTGCTAGCTGAAGCTAAAGAACATATATTAAAATCTTGCAAACATAAACTGGCAAATTGGCTAGCTGTAAGTAACTTTAATAATTATTAAAACATAATTAATTAATATTTAATTTTTATAGGTAGGTCCATATAAACCAGAAGTGGATGAAGATGATGATGATTGGGATACAAGCAAAGGCATTAGAGTTATGGGATTAGCTTATTCGCCCGATCATGAACAAGCATCGTTTGCATGTATTTTATCAACTGATGGGGAAGTTGTTGATCATCTACGTCTGCCATATATTATGAAAAGACCATTCAATGATGATATAAAAGCAAAAAGAGATGGAGATTTCAATCATATAAGGAACTTTGTAATTTTTAAAAAACCCCATGTCATAGTTATTGGAGCAGAGTCTAGGGATGCATTATGGCTAGTTAGAGATATCAAAGCAGTTGTTGACCAACTAGTTGTTGATGAACAATTTCCTCAAATACAAGTTGAAATTTTAGATAATCATCTAGCTAGGATTTTTGCCAATTCTATTAAAGGAGAAGTATGTACATTGTTTTTAGGTATTTTCATTTGAAATAATTATGGTTTTTGAAAGAAATATTTTTTTTATTAGAATGAATTCAGAGATTATCCACAACTTTTACGTGAAGCCATATCTTTAGGACGTAGAATGCAAGATCCATTAGTTGAATTTTCTCAATTGTGTTCAACAGACGATGAGATATTGTGTCTTCGCTATCATCAGTATCAAGTATTTATTTCAATCCAATTTTTTTTTTTTTAAATTTATAGTAGTAGAAATTATTTTATTTTCAAATGTTGTATGGATTTAAATAGCTTTGATAAATTATTATTTGATTAAATGTGGATTTGGAGGATTGTCATACCTGTACAATTAATTTTATCTCCGTCTTACTGCATGACACTAAAATTTACTTTCAGTAGTTTCAATCTTGTGTTCTTGTCTTAAATATTGAATTTAGTGAATTATCTAACTTTAAGGTAGGAGTATTATTTAATATTTGTTTTCTAGTTGATTTTTTGAAATATTTTAATTTTTTAACAAGTTATAAGTTTAAAATAACGATGTATTAAAATGCTCATAACTTGATGCTAAAAAATTAAAATATTCTAAAAAGCAATAGGAAAGTTTGATAATGTTCTTTCTTTTTAGTTTAATGATATGCTAATCACTTAAGTCTTAAAACTAACAACACAAAATTGAATCTGCTGAAAGCAAGTTTGCCCATGTTGTCTCTATCTGAGACATCCTTTCAGCACACAACATATACAATTTTGTTAGAATTTTTGTGCTATTTAATATTTATTACACATATTAACATAACTCTTAATTTAAATATAAAATTTAATTTACTTATATATATATATATATATATATATATGTGTGTAATATATTAGGATAAAATGTTAAATTCTGATATTCTAATATTTTCTACTTTCAGGAAGTGCTCAATCAAGAAGAATTGCTCGAAGGTTTATATCAAGAATTTATAAATCGTACTAATGAAGTAGGTGTTGACATAAATGATGTGGTTCAACGTGTTTATGCGCCTAACTTATTACAATTTGTCTGTGGTTTGGGACCTCGTAAAGCCACTGCATTAATTAAACTAATGAAACAGACAAATCAACGATTAGAAAACCGAACTCAATTAGTTACTGCATGTCATATGGGTCCTAAGATATTTATAAACTGTGCTGGATTTATTAGAATTGATACCAACTCTTTGGGTGATAGTACTGAAGCATATGTAGAAGTTTTAGATGGATCTAGAGTACATCCAGAAACATATGAATGGGCCAGAAAAATGGCAGTTGATGCTCTCGAGTATGATGATGAGGAGGCAAATCCAGCAGGAGCTCTAGAAGAAATTTTAGATGCACCAGAAAGACTTAAAGACTTGGATTTGGATGCATTTGCTGAAGAATTAGAAAGACAGGTATACTGTTATTTATACTATCTTTTTTTTTCTTATAAATATTAATATTAATTTTTAAAAATGTTAATATTTTAGGGTTTTGGTAATAAAAGTATCACACTTTATGATATACGCCAAGAGTTAAACCACCGCTATAAAGATATTAGAGTGGCATATAAGCCTCCTAATCCTGCTCAGGTCTTTGAACTATTAACTAAAGAAACTCAGGAAACCTTTTTTGTTGGAAAAATGGTTTTATCTACTGTCACTGGAATTGCACGTAGAAAACCACAAAATGATCAACTTGACAAAGCAAATCCAGTGAGAAATGATGAAACTGGTTTGTGGCAATGTCCATTTTGTTTTAAGAACGACTTCCTTGAATTATCAGATGTATGTTTTTACTTTTATAATCACTTAATTATTGGGATTAATTTATTTTTATTGTATAAATGTTTAGGTATGGAACCATTTTGATGCCGGTGGTTGCCCTGGTCAAGCATCAGGAATTCGTATAAGATTAGATAATGGTATAAGTGGCTTTATAGCAATGAAAAATTTATCAAATACTCATGTTGCCAACCCTGAAGATCGTGTTCGTTTTAACCAGGCAATACATTGTAGGATCATCAAAATTGAACCAGATAGATTCTCATTTGAAGCTACTTCTAAAAGCTCAGATTTAAAAGATCAAGAAAACCATTGGAGACCCCAAAAAGATCCTTATTATGATCATGAAACTGAAAGCAAACAACGAAAAACTGAATTAGACAAGAATAAAATAAAAAATGCTCAGACATATATTAAACGAGTAATTGTGCATCCATGTTTCCACAATGTATCATTTGCAGAAGCTGTTAAATTATTGAATAACTCTGACCAAGGAGATGCTATTATTAGACCATCTAGTAAAGGTGCTGATCATTTAACTGTTACTTGGAAAGTAGCTGATAATGTTTACCAACACATTGACATAACAGAAAAAGGGAAAGTCAATGCTTTTTCATTGGGACGTTCACTTTGGATTGGTACTGAAGAATTTGAAGACCTAGATGAAATTATTGCACGTCATATTACTCCAATGGCAAGCAATGCTAGAGAATTGTTAAGGTTTAGGTATTATAGAGATACAGATGGAGGCAATATTGAAAAAGCCGAGCAAATACTCCGAGAAGAAAGAACTAATAACCCTTCAAAAATCCATTACATTGTATCTGTATCACAGGTATGTTAATTGACAGATTTATTTTAGAAAATTTCTATTGTAATCAAAATAATAAGACATTGCTTAGAATTAATATGGTAATATACTGTAGTTAATTTTTGAAAATAAAAAATGGGACAAACCAATACCATTTTAAATTAATAGGATTTTATATATTGTTTCAGAGTTTCAATAATTTTGTATTCATATATAGGTTTACAGTTAGTATTATTCAAAATTATTTTCAGTACTACCATTTTTACTATCAGTATAATATATGAAATCATTTTAATACTCAATAAGTGATTTTAATATACATATCTTAACATTAAAACAGACAATTGAAAACTAACCCAGTCCCCAGACAATAAATATGAAAGTGCATTAATAAATTTAATCGGATTAGTAGGAAATATAGCCATTCGATACTTGTAATGTTTAAAATAAACAAGTTAAGGCGTGCGGTGCCGATGCCATTTTGTCCTCAAAAATACACTCTGCGAGAATAGCGATACCACGTTGTAGAATCAACCAAATTTCATAATTGTTTTTTAAATTGCTAAAAGGAAATATTCTACAGCCCGCATCAATCTCTATTCATCAATATTTTATTCTCAAACTTTATAATATGTCTAAAAAATACAAGATAAAAAAATTGTCATCAAAATCCAACAATTCTACAAAGCTTAAGAGTTATTCCTGTAAAGTCATTTTTTTTCTCGATATAATACTCCCTATCAACCCCCCTAAATAGGTATCGGGTAGTAGATTAGTGGAAAAGTCTTATAGTTAAGGGGGAAACTAAAATATAAAATTTAATTTTCAAATTTTATAAAATTGTAGAAAATTTGAAAAACTAGCTCCGGGGCCCTTAACCTATTCTAATTAATTTAAAACACAATGTAATTGAAAGTCATTTATGTATTTTTACTGTATTTTTTTTTTCAGAAATATGCAGGTAAATTTCTTCTATCCTGTTTACCTACTCGTAGGTCAAAACATGAGTACATAACTGTTACACCAGAAGGTTATCGTTTCCGTAGCCAAAATTTTGAGTCTATTGGATCTTTATTCCGATGGTATAAAGAACATTTCCGAGATGCTACGCCTCATGTAACACCAGTAGCGTCTCGATCTGCAGGACAAACTTATGGGCCTTCTCCGCATACAGGTATGTGTATACTGTATAGTAGCATTAATAATTATTGATTATTTATTTGTTGTTTTTTTTAATATTTTAGAACCTTCGCCAATGAATCGTAGTCATAGTAGCCACTCGGCTACACCTCAATATTCGCAATCCCCGCATGCATCATACAACAACATGCAGCCATCTGCTTATAACACTGTAAATTAATGGTCAACCTAACTATAGCAGTTTAAAATATATATTAACATTTTTTTTTATTATTATTCAGCCGTACACACCATCAGGGCAGACTCCTTACATTGGCAACTATGCTACTCCTCGTTATGGTGCTTCTCAGGCACCAGTTCATGATGGTGTATTTCTTCATCCAAGCTCCCTCACACCAATTGTTCAAAGCAGTCCAAAACCATCACCCTCTAAACCACCTGTACAATCAGCAGATCCAAATGATTGGCGTCGAATGGCTGAAGAATGGGCTAAAGCTAAACAACGAGGTGATGGAGGATATTCTACACCCATGTCTGATGGGGGCGGGCGACACGCATCTCGTAGCAGGTAAGATGTTAACACAATATAGAGTCACAAATTATATATTATTAAAATGTTCGTAACGTTTGCTTACCAAAAAAAAAAAATCTATAATTAAATTTACATAATTCTAAATAAAATGATTTTGTATTTTATCTTTTTTCTTTTTTTATTGATATTAACTAGAAGTGGGTTGAACTCCAAAATATGTTTTCGGACCGAACTTTTTAATTGTACTTGAACCGAAACATCAAATCACACCTGTACCATATATTTATTTTATTTCATCATTGAACTGAACCAAACTTAACTTTTAAATTAATTGTCAAATCAAACTTTGTAGTTTTATGTCAAACCAAAAAAAACTAACGACTACCAAGTAAAGAGTAGGACTATTAATTATAGAACTTCTAACTTTTTGTTTGGGTTAGGTTCAGTTTGGTATTTTTAAAGCTTGGTTTGATTTATCAAACTTCAAACAGTTCGAACTCACCTCTAGTATTAATTTAATAATAGTAGGTTCAAGGTTGATTAATCATATAAAGATACAAACATGTATCTTTATATGATTAATAACTATTGGATATTAGTGTGTTGTGAATTAAGATATTATTTTTGAAACAATATTAAATGTTATACCACTATAATATTCATAAAACAATATTTCAAACCAAGCTGATACTACTTCAATACCATCTAAACCTAATTTTTTATCTACATTTTAGGTGTAAAATAATAAACTCAGAATATAAACTTATAAAAATTATTGGAGAAAATGTATTTTTATGAAATTCAGAACACTAATAGTTTTGTTTTTCTAAAATACTGTTTTAAATTTTTATATTTATTATCTAAAAAATAAATAAGTGTTTAGGAAATATATATACAATTAAAACATGTTACCTGTAAGATACTGATAATTTGAGAACTGCCAATTGATAACCGATTTTACTTTAATTCAATTGGAAGCGGTTATAGGTTACTATATTATAATAATATTAACAATACATCAGTTACCACTTCCCTTGTATTTTAAGATCCAGTTTTATTAACAAAACAAATTCTCAAACAAAAATTAAACAATTTACGGACGATCTTACTATGTCCGGTTAGCATTCACCAGACATTGTAAGAACGGCCCTAAAGGTATTTAATTTTTTTTTTTTTTAAATACTTTTTATAGTAATACCTAAAATTAAGAGATATATATAGATATATATTTTTGCTTTAATTGTATAGATTTTTATCTTTTTCTTAAAGTTTAATTAAAATTTTAGTTTCCTAAAAATATTTTTTACTCGTAACTTGTGATGAAAATATAAATTAGTAACTACTAACTATGTATTACTTAGAGAATTTAGGAGTTACCAATTAGAATTTTAAAATAACTAGATGTAATACAATACTATACATCTGAGTATTCAATGTATATATTTTTACCAATTCGCTAATTTGGACCATACTAAAAAAAATATGGTATTTAGACACTGTATACCGTTACCTATAAAAATAAAAACTAGTAACTAACCGATAACCTAAAAAATTAATCAGTCATCTTTAAATGTGAAACAAAACCACTAAGTGTGAGTTAAAACGGTGTTAAATATTACAAATTTAAAATAGTCATAACTTGCTTAAAAAATTAAATATAAATTAAAACCACAATAGGCTCTTGATAATATTTTAACATTTAATTAAATAATTTGTAAATTCTCTCCAATATTAAAGCTGTTAACAAAAATTTTTGATTTTACTGTACAAAAATTTGTTTTGTTGTACATTTGTAGGACTAGGGTCTAAGACAAAACATCTGGACATGTTGTCCTTAATTATTGTTTAAATGTTTTAATATTTTAGGTACAACAATCATCGATATAATGTGAACCGAGAAAGAGAAACAAGTACACCACGCAGCGATGCTCCATCACCTACCCCAAGTGCCTCATCATACGGATATAATTCTCCAGCACCAACAAAGACCTACAAAAGTAGTTATACAACATCTTCACATAATTCATCAAAGTCACCGCGAGGCCCGTCGTCTAATTCCGGTACACCATATGATCCATTTACAATGGAACCTGGGCAAGATTCACCTGGAGTATATGCTTCATCGTCCCGTTCAGTACGCAATGATGAAAACGATCCAGACAGATATGCATCACCTGGATCAAGATGGACTCCGCGGTCTGGTCGGTCAACTCCCCATACCATTAATAGCCCTAGATCAATGATTGAATCTTCTATGGGTGATAATACACCACTGTATGAAGACTAAATGGATTGAAATTTCTCATTTTAATTTTATTTTTGTATAGATCAGTTTCCATTTTTAGGTAGGAATATATATTTTTTTTAAATGTCAATTGAATAAAAAAAAAGTTATAAGAAATAAATTTGGTGTTGCAAGTTGAAATTTAAAGGTTTCAAATCGTCTAGTATATAAAACAATCATTTTTTGACTTTGTTTTAATACTTTGATTATGTTATTGCTGGACATTTACATGCCAGACCCTAAATTAAGATAAAATATATATAAACTATTTTGATTCAGGCATCAACATTTTACATTATTAATTAGCTGTTCAAAACTATTTTAGTAAATTATATTACTAATTGAACGTTTAAATTTATTATTGGCATATTTTTTGACTCGTGTTAACACAGTTTTTATTTTTATATACTATGGTATCAAAAAGGGCATCATTAATAAAATATATTTTTTCTTTTTTTATATTCACTATTATTATAAATTTGTTACATTTATTACAAACATGCACTAATGTTTTTCAAGATATTTTTTAATACATAATATTATTCATTCTATTGAACACCATAATTTATACAAAAATAATAAAATTTGGTTATTAAGGTTTTACCTATATTCTTTAATTAACAATATTGAAATGTGATTTAGTGTGACTTATTTTTAAGGTACTAATTTCATGTACCTCTTGTGCTATTTTCCTTGATTTACATAGTGATGGAAATTTGTCGGATTCAATATAATTTCAAATGTGACATGAATAAAATGTAATAAATGATAGATCTAACCTATAGGCAATAGAAAAAAAAAACGATTTACCATTTAATTAAAAACATCTACTTCTAGTAGTTTTTTATAACTGTTTATAACTTTGATATGGCTAACAATATATTACCATATTGTTATATTTTACTATAATTAGACAGCCAATAAGTTGTCAGTGTGATTGTAAAAATTGTTTCTTAATTTGTATATTAATAAGAAGTAATTGATGTTTACTTATAATTAATAAGTTAGTAACTTCAGTTTATAATACAACTTGTTTAGTAAAAATTAATTCAAATATAAATAGTTTTTACTAAGTATATATTTTCTTTTAAACAGATGTATAATAAAAATACATATATATTGTTAACAAGGATTTTTTTTTAATTTTTATTGCGCCAATAATACATTTAATATTCTTTATTGTTTCACCAATAACCAACATTAGAGTAAAGAATTTAGGGTTGAAAATAAACGACTGAGCTGGGTCATGACATGGGTTGTTTAGCCAGTACGGTACTAGCTATAACAGTAACTGTAAAGCTGGATCCGATTAGTATGATCTGAATTTTGGGTACCTATGTGACCTATACATTTAATTTTAATTAAAATTATCAAATTTAAATGAATAAAAAGTTAATAAGGTATAATAAGTGGCTATTCAAAGCGAATAATTTTTAACTGTTCGGATTTAGGCAATATTTTATAATTTTATATATTTGACCTATAAAGACGGCTAGTAATATATGATATTATGATATTGCTAACAAGTAGAGATCTGCTAGGGTGATATGCCTGACCATAAAACAAATATTTTTGGTTGAATCGTTGTACGTGGCTATGGACCTGGCCTTAAAAACGTATATTGTAAATTTTACATTTACGTTCTAACAAAAATAGCATGAAGTACAATATCAAAACTATTTTTTTTTCCTGGAAATTGTTGTCATTGACGGATATTGAGAATTCGGGAATTAAAAAAAAAAATTATAGACCAGGCTGGGAAGGACTTAAAACACAAAAGCGAGTAAGTGGTGTCGCTGTGCTGTACAGTAGGTTACAAGTGGGTCACTGCAAATAGATGGTGTTAAATTTGAATTCAATGATAAAAATTTATTGTATACGAAAAACTATTCTGAGCGAAGACAGTCTATCATGCCCGTATGACCGTACTAAGTAGGTATATTTGATGATATTATGATTAAGAGGTTGTCATACTGTTGTCTCTGTCTCCTTACACACGTACGACATTTTTGTTGGTTAGTTTCAAAAGAAAGCTGTCAGTTTTGATATAAGAGTGAAAATCTTAAGTAACTTAATCTGTGTTCTCTCGTTGGTTTTTTACAATATTTTAATTTTTAAGTGAGATGGAATTTTCAAACATTAATATTTCACATACCCTGCTCAGAATCTAAAATTACGAACGGGCCTTGACGGGTAAAAATTTGTATTTTAAGTTTCAGGACGAAAAACAATAGCCCACGCAGATTTCTATTAAGAAGATGCCTCACTTGCATATGTTGTCTCCATCTTACAAGTGCGTAACATAGCAAATTATACGCTCAGCAGAACACGTGTAGCTCCGATAGTTTAAAAATTAGAGTAAAATTACCTCTTATAAAATTTAAAGGTAAGATTTTTGTCTAGGCTATCTCATGGGTTTTCTATTATATTTTAGTTTTAAAGCGAGTTATTTTAAGATGTACAAACAATTTACAATTTTAAATTACTCATAACTCGCTTTAAAATTAAAATATAATAAAAAGCCCATGAGATTGCCTAGATAATAATCTTACCTTTAAATTTTATAAGAGATCAATTCACTCTAATTTTTAAACTAACGGAGCTACACGTGTTCTGCTGAAAGTACAATTTGCTATGTTACGCACTTCTAAGACTGAGATAAGTAGACAACATATTCGGGTGAGGCGTCCTCTTAACAATTAATTATAGTTACAATAACGTATAACTAATTGAAAAACATTAACAAATAACAGCAATATAAATAATATCATAAAAAATGCACACACGAATATGCTAATCTTAGATACAATTCGGTCTTAAGCTAAACAAACAATAAACCATGTGAATACGTCTTCTAATTCAAATTCTAAAAATTAATTTGTAGCTTGTACATAGCTTATTCTTAGATCCACGTGAGCACCTTAATAGTATTTTAGAATTAATGTAATGATAATTATATTATTAAGTATTTTTGTTGTACATTTTGTTTTAATTTGAACATTTTTCAAAAACATTCCCTTGGCTTAACCTATCGCTCTTATCGAATTTTCGTTTTGTTCAGATCACTGTTTAAGATATATATAAATATTAAAATATATTATATTTATTATATAACTATTATACATAAGGTATTTCAAATATTACTGTAATTGACTGAGTGCACAATATCATATACATTTATCATACATTCATACCTATACTCCAAGATGGTTTGGAGTTGCGATGAACTAAAATGTTATTTATTATGGACTGCAAAAATAAACGTATTTTGCCTATATAAACGCTGACAACACTTTATGTTTGGGGCTTTGAGCAAAATATTTAAAATAATATATATTTTTTATATTTTATACACACATTTTTATCAGTATTTTTAGCATAGATTATTCCCTAGATTTAAATACTAAATATTTTATATTTTTGATTATAACAATTTTAAATTATAAATATTAAATTATAAATCAGTTCATAGTAATTGTTATCTAGACGAACAGATGGATCCAATAAGAACTAGCTAAGTATAGAATAATTATTTTAACTCCACAACTAAGACCTACAAACATGGTATTTTTTCTGGGCGTTTTCAATTGTGCTACTATTGCATCATATGCTACTTCAACCCGTGTAATATGTAATAGGAAAAATTATTGTTTATTTAATTACATTTTTTGGAATACATATGCAATATATTTTACCATTAATCATTAAATTGTATAACTAATAAAATTAAGCATTCATTTATTCATATATATTTGTATGTACTTACATCATTACCATTTTATTATTAAAATTGTGTAGTTAAACTAAACAATCATCATCACTGAATCGATAGAATAAAAAAAATGTAATTAACTAAAAAATTGTGTTGTAGAAGAATCCAGAAACTGCAGTTTTTGCTAATTTCTAATCCCAATAAATTAATAACTATTAAATGTATTATTGAATGATTATTCAAAGGAATACTGTTTGTTATTTGAAAGAAAAAATAACTGAAGGTGAAAGTTTTGACGCAAAATAAAAAGACTATATTTGGAAAAACATGTATGTATATTTTTGGGATTTGTAATGATAAACAATACAATTAATATTAGTGTTTCTTCCCTGCTAAAATGATTCCGTCATACTAAAATCAAAATTAAATATTATTAGTTCAACTTTAGTAATAAAATAAATAACAGTAAAAAGACATTTACTTTAGTTTGGAACCACTTCATTGCGTCTTCTTTGTTAAGTCTATGTTGGTAACCAACTTTGCCTTGCTTCCTTCTTCTGTGACCTACATTGAAACCTAATACACAATTTAAAAATAAAAGATGTTATTTAGTTTCACAAAAATATATATACTTATTGATTTACCTAGCATGTTAACCTTTTATATCCTTTCATTTATTCAAATTTTGAACAGATTATGTTTTATTCAGTCCAACTTATATGACCCACTGGAGCTTAATATGTTAACTATAAAACTAACTTTTACCAAGACTGTGGAAAGTGTTTATTAGGTACTTCAAAAGAAAAATACACTAAGACTAATGTTATAATTTTATAATGATTCTACCTTTAACACAGGTTGTCTGCGATAATTGACTAATTTCAAGTTAAGAAACATAGTAGCCTGCTGACTTGATGGGAAACCCATGGGAACAACATTCAATTGATGCCCTACGAAAACTGGTAGTCGCTGACTAAAGTTCTTAATTTGAACAGAATATAATATATTAATATAATTTACAATTTATTTTATTATAGTAATTTTTAAGGGGATTCGATACCGTGATTTTCTGTTTTTGTCTAACACACGCGTGACATAGTATTTTAGACGTGTTTTTTGCCTAACATTCCAATTGATCTATTGAAGCAAAAATAATTCTGAAAACAGATTCGAAACTGTCGTCAAGTCTACTTAAAGTAGACTTTCCCAAATGTTTGATATAATCTCCAAAATTCCTAAAAATGTCATATTAAAAAAAAAAAGAGTAGTTAAAAATTGTCATATTTTAATTTTTGAGAATTTAAAATCAAAAATGTGGGAATGTCGATTTAAGTAGACTTTACAACAAATTCAAATTTGTTTTTAGAACTCTAATTGCCTCATTAGATCAATTGGCATGTATGTATGGTAAAGAACCAGTCTAAAATGTTAGACAAAAACCAGAAAATCACAGTATCGAATCCCCTTAATATTTATAATTTGCAAAATAATAAACAGCTCCTTATTTAAAATGGTTTTTTTTTTTAATTATTAACATAAAATTATCTATATTCAACAAATTAAAGGTCAAGAAAGAAGAAAAAGCAAAGGAAATTATTATTTTTCCAAAAACTTTTCTTTGCAATGGTACTTTGCACCATTATCAAAAAGGAAATTAAAATTAAGAATAAATTTCTCAAAAAGCAGTATGTAGACCCTAATATAATGCAAAACCCTATAATTTTACACTAAGTGTGGGAAAAAAGAGACATGGTATCAACATTATAAGCCTAATTAATTTTAATATAAGAAAAACAAAAAATATATAAAATATTTAGGTAGATATTTTGTATAATTTAATTTTTTTGTAATTGAATTGATGAAAATAACAGGTTAGGTTAATTATTTGAACTTAATAAAACGCGTACCTTGACGTCCTAAGACAACGAAGAAATCTAAACCATAGATACCAATACTGGGATCATATTTGATACCCAAATCGATGTGTTCTTGAATACCAAAACCGAAGTTACCGGTGTCTGAGAAGTTTTCTCGCCTCAATTCGTATTCACGAACCTATTCAACATACAGTTCAGTTAAATTAATTAATGAAAAATCACATTGAAAATCAGACAAACTTTTAATCCACGTTCCAAGATTTCTTCAGCCTTAGCACCTCGAACTGTGCAGTGCACTGCAATTTTTTCATTTCTTCTGATACTGAAAGATCTGACTGTATAACGAGCTTTAGAGAACACTGGTTGTTGGCCAGTTAATTGTTCCAACACCTGAAAGACAACAACACACACATCAGTCATCCTGTGAAAAAGCCAATAGATAAAATAACAATATAAGTAAAAACAATGCACCTTAGCGGCACGGGTGAGCTTGTCACCAGATTCACCAACACAAATGTTCAAACACAATTTGCGAATCCTCAATTCGCGCATACGATTTTTCATTTTCTCCGAAGACTTGTTGCCTCCTTTCTGCAACACAAAACACAATTATTATATCTTGAGGTTAGGGAAAAACGACATTTTTTTTCTCTATATATTTTGGAGTTATGTATTCTTAATGAGTATTACGCCTCAGTAACGCGTGAGGGTATATTGCAATATAAGAACGTAGGTGATGTGGCACCAGTTGTTTAGAGCCCCAGAACCAATTTGTGGCTGCTGAGTCTGAGCATTCAATTGAATACTGGCCCGGTGCAATACTAAAAATTCAAGGATCTGTCTGTATACATTTTGAATGAGCGTCCTGCCGTTCAACAGTGGCGCAACTAGGGCTAAAATGTTGGGTAGGGGCTGTAGTACCCACCTGATATTACATGAAAAGTAACCCATGAATTCACAATAATAGTATACTATATCTGTGATAATAAAAATAAAAATCCCTGGACTACAATATTAGTTTATATTACTAACAAAAATATAAAAATGATTGAACAAATATTTTTTAAACGCTAAAATTAGTGTAAATACAACATTATTAATATTTAATTACAAATATATACTTGTAGTATAGGTATATAATATATCATTGAAAAAATTAAAAATCAAGTAAAGATCAAAGAAAAATTAAATTAAAAAACCAATCTACTTATGTTCCAAGTTTAAATATATACCTTGGTAGGTAGGTAGGTACATATTATATTGAATACAATTTAACTTATTTTTTAATATTTATATTATAATTTCCAGACATTATAATTTATAAGAATAATAATTTTTTTATATTATATCCCCAAAATAAAATAATACATTTCCTAATAATATTTTGAATATAAGCAAAATGTAAATATTAATAAAAATTATTATTATTAGAAGTCGATTTTACAAGTTTTACTTATAGATACCTGCAATATTTAAAAGATTATAAAATAAAAAATAAAAATATTTCAAATGATCGATATGTCAAATAATCCAAATAATCAATAAATGTAGGTAGTAGGTTCCTAATCTTTTAAAAAGACTATTAACATAATATGTTATTTAAAATCATAATATAAAACAAAATAATATTATTATTAATTTTTGAAAATTATTTATATTTTAATTTTTTCAATGAAAAGTAGGTATACTATACTACTAGTAAATATAATATAAATGTAATTAATATTAATAATGTGATAATTACACAAATTGGCTTTTAAATAATAATTGATCAATCAATTTCATGTACCTACCTAGTTTAACATTGTAGGCTGAGAGTTTTTTTTCAAAGGATCGGGGATATTTTTCGGTAGTTTTTATCCGAGGATTTTTATTCCGTAATTCACTTTCTCTATAGTCTATACTTTAGTTTAGTGCATATTCATTAAAATGATGTATAATAATCTTACCAATATACCGACATAAATTGTTTCCTTAAAACAAATACAGGCATACAGCTAATGATATTTACCATATTTATCATAGGCAATATAAAACAATTGTTAATTTTAAATGAAAATTAGATAGTTAAATTTTTTCCAAAAAAAAAAAAAAGTAAGAAATACAGTTGAATTTTTAAAGACTCATTCATATTTTAGGAAACAAATGAATAGTTCATTTTGCGGGGGCTATTAAAAGTTTTGGGGGGGCTAGGCCTCCCAGCTCCCCCCCCTCTAGTTGCGCTCATGCCGTTCAGTCGATCGAATATTCGAAAGGGATGAAAAATATTCACTCACCTTTAAGTCGACGAGAACCATGATGGATTCGGCAGTGCTGCAAGTTGTATACGAGATAGTCACGACGCGAAAGAACGGTACGTTACCGAACGATTCGCTGTCATTAAGTGGAGCCAGTGGAAGTGTACACTGAGCTAGTATCTTGTTTTGATCCATGTAACCTCAAAAATATCTTGGAATGTAAAACACGATGGCGAAAGCATATCGCTGTTATCAGAAATCACGCGGTAAATTCGAATTTCAAACTACGTTTTTTATATTATTACCTGGTCCACGGGACATGAACTAAAATAGAGTATCAGATTATTATCAGTGTTGGGTAGCAACGTAACGCAAATTACAAATTACTGTAACGCACTAACGCGTTATTTTCCACGTTATTAAAACAATAGTTTTGAACATATTACAGGTAAAGAATATCCCAGAAAAATTAAAAATAAATTAGGTAGGTATATTAATTTTTGATTCCGATAATAGTTAACAATATTACTATACATTCCAGGAATAAATGTTATTACTTTATTAGCGGAAAGAAAAGAGTTCGGTTTAAAAATAAAATTTAATAAAAATTAATTATGACTTATGACCTAACCTTATTTTTGTGATTTATGACAGGTGGCAACAATATTGATCATATTTTACGTTATCGAGTTTTCGTAAAATGAATACCATGTAAATTATAATGGATGACCAACAGAGTATATAATATATTTTACCAAGATCAACAACTCATTTCTTATAGTCACAATTTAGAAGTAAAATGTTGTGGGATAACTAATATTTTAGTACAGGATTCATATAAACTATTTGAACATTTTAGATGGCTTAAGCAGTAAGTACTATGCTCTATATTCTCATATAAACTAGAGGAAGATATTCTGCCTCTGTCAACATAATATAACCCCACATATTTGATTTAAAATTAAAATTATAATGTATTAACTATTGAACGCAACTCGGCGTTATTATTCAGTATAATACAATTTAGTAAGTATATATTAGTTATTAATAATTTTCAAAAAATTATCAAATAATCAATACAATATTATAAAATAAAAATAATAATAAATTGATCAGTATAAATTAATATTAAAAATGTTCATTTCATAAAAATTAAAATGTAATGTTTACACTGTACAAATATTTATTGAAATGGCATTTTATTAGATGTTCCTATGAGATTGAAATTGGCTTATTCATTTTTTTTAATTCTTCTTTGACATGTTTTGGTATTTTAACTCTATTTCTTTTACGTTTTATTTTATTTTCCACTTTAGGTATATCATTATCTTCAACAATTTTCTTCTTTTTAGGTTTGCACGAAAGTGGATTTGGTCCTTTGGCTCTTTTAAATACCCCAGGGTAATCTTTAAATTCTTCACTACTGATTAACTCTGTTGTTATTGAACTTTTCATACTTGTCAAAACATTGGTTTCATGTTCAGTTAAATTAAATCTAAAAATAAAAAAAAAATCATAAAAAAAAAGTTACATAAATATATTTTGATGTACACCATAATACCTAGATTGTCGCTTTTGTTTGGCATGATCAATAGAGGTTGGTGAAGGTGCTTTCAAAATGACACTTAAACCATTAAAATACATAACAGGGACAGCGGGAAGAACATAAAGGGCATTTTGAAGTGACTTGTCTTGAGTGGCAATAATATATCTGTAAAAAATTGTATTTTGTCATTACATTATTAAATAATTTATAGTACACTTATAACTTTTGCAGTTTTAAAAAAGTAACCAAAAATAAATAGTTTTAATGTAAAAAATGTTAAATAAGTGTTTATAAATTGGTGAAACAGAATAGATTATTAATAAACTAGTACAATACAAATACATAATGTATAATTATACAATTTAATATATTTATGATAAGCAGAGACCAGAGTTATATGAATTTATTATATGTTTATACTGAATGTATTTACAATAATAGAAGTTTAAAAACATCTCATATCAAACTGATATAAATATATCATGTCATAAACTATATTATATTTTTATGATTAAGGTATATTTTGTTCATTTTGTGCATATACTTTGAATTTTTTTTTACACTTTTAGTAAATAAAATTTTATTTTTATATACCTAAGATAAAAATATGGTTTTGACAAACAAAAATATTGAAAACAAATGTTTTGTATACTGTAAATCTGAACAGTTATCAAAAGCAAAGAAAAAATAACAATAAATACATATTGTTTACTCTACATTATCTTCTTGTTTTCATTATTTAATTTTATAATATAACCTGAATAAAAAAAATAATGTTGAATGGAATTTAAGAAATGTATGTTTATTAATTATATTAACAATATGTACATAATTACATTTTGACGATTTTTTTTCTCCATAATTTAAGTTACTAATAAAAAGTATAGTAAAACAAAGAAAAATAATGAGTCTTATAACAATAATTTTCAAATTAACAAATCATATTATATTATCATAAATATATTATTTTGTTTTATTATAAAAAAAAATAGTTTTTTTTCAAAAATGAATATTAAGACAAAGTAAATATTTAATAAGAGCCATTATATATTAGATTTCTTAGTTACTATAATCACCAAAATTGACAATAATGTAAGGGTACCCATTAAAAATATATGATTATCGGGACTTGGATTCGTTAACATTTGCTAATATTAAATTATTACTATAAATTTACTATAAAATAATAATAAGTTCATAAATATATTTGTTTTATGCTTTAAGGATTCCAAATATAAAGTTGTATATTGTATATTTTAAGCATTTTAGATTTTTAAGGCTATTTTCACAATTGTAGTGCTAAACTTGATGATGTGGATATTTGTATTTAAAATCAAATTAATTTTGGGATCTTTTTAAATTGAAGTTTAATAAGTTTAATACAAAAAATATGAATTGATAACAAATTTACCAATATTTCCAAAATACAATCATGCTGTTTAATAGCCCAACAGTAGTTCTTTGTTTTTATTTTTTTTTTAGGTAGTACCTGATAAATATAATTAGCATAAAAAAAATTAAACATTTTTTTTTGGTATTTTTTTATATTTAAAATCTTAAAGGGCATACCTATTACAGCACATATTTCAAGATGTATTAAATTATACTACGGTGCATAAAATAATATGTTTTAGTTCAAGTCCTGTAAATTACTATTTATTACCTCGTTTTCATATTATCTTTTGTCATTGACGTTAAGCAACTAGCCCCGGATATGGGTTTCTTTTCATGTCCACATTTATGTATACCAAAATTCTTTACAATGTGCATAGCCGGCCGAACAGCGGCACCTGCAAGATAGAATTATTTTATTTTACAAAAATTAAACTTAACTGTATTATATTCTTACCCAAAGCTTCAGTCTCAAGAACAACACACTGAGTGGTTAAAAATTTTACATCGCCACCCAAATACTTGGGAATATCTTCGCGTAATTGCACTCTGTTCTGTAAATTTATATTTTACCAAATAACATTTTATCAATACCACTGTCAACCAGGTAGGTATCTATGATATAATAAATATAATGTAAATATAGTTACTTGTGCTGAAGCCATGCAAAACGTGCCATCAACTAGTATTTGAAAGGGTTTTCGAAAGCCAAAGCTGACACAATAGAAGTTGATATTGCGTTCGGCTTTCTGGTGGCGCTTGAGACGCATTATATATTAAGCTATACACCAAAATATACCTGTAAAAAATAATATTTTAAACCTTCCAATAGAACACGTCTTGTCCTCACGCCTTACTCTATAAGTTATTCTATTATAGTGTTAAGATTAAAAAAGTTATTACTAATTTATACTGTTATAAAATTCTAATATTTCAATAAATTACTCTGAACTCTGTAGACTGTATAAAATATAAATCACGATTTAAGATGGTACCGCTAAATAAACGATTAATCTATTCTGCTATTCTAGTCTTTATGGATCTATAAACTATAAATATTGTAAAATTAATAATATTGGAGACATGTGCATTGTTGTTATCAATTTTAGATAAGGTGAAAATCAGTTGTGAGTTGTGACCACAAACTATGATAATAATTAAAAAGGTGGGCAAGTGGGTGTCGCTCTGCTGTACATAAGGTTACAAGTGGGTCACTGTAATGGATGGTGTTAAATTTGAATTCAATGATATAATATCATTGGGTAAGTGGTAATTTAACCCCCCCCCCCCACAACTGTTTTCGGTATAGTACTCTAGTACTCTAGTAGGACATTTTCCCCCCATTTTTTTCAAAAGTTTCTTATTGACTAATATAATTTAATAATACAATACTATTTATTATTTAATATGAAATTATTATTTTTAAATAAAATATACAAACATTTTTGATGACCGTGAAAATTAGTTCTGTATATAATAAAGTAATTTATATATCATAACCTATTTACGTAGAACCTTGTTTTAAATTTTCATTTTTCAAGCTATAAAAGTTTAACATTTTATAAATTTTTAACTACAAAATAATTATTAAATTTTTAACTTGATAAATGTTGTCAAAATTCGAACTTTAAATGCTTATAAAAAAAAATTATGCCAATGTATTTTTAATATTTTTCAACTGCTATTGTAACAATAGGTATATCAGGAGCCTTGCATTACATTTTCACGCTTTTTGGCTCAACATATCCATTCTTGTAAAAATTTGAACTTCAAACGCTCATAAAAGTTTAATTTGACTTTCTTGTAGACATTTTTTTTTTTTTTTTTTGATAGAGGTAGACAAACTTATGCGGAATCTTGTATTATATTTTCAAATCTTAGGTTTAAAAAAAAATTATATGAATTTCTAACTCAAAGTAATTAGCAAATTTTCGTCATTTTTAAGTATTTTGTCAATATTTAAACATAAAATGCTTATAAAAAAAAATTGTTACGATGGATTTTTAATATTTTTCAAATTTCATTGTAACAACATATTAAGAGCCTTGTATTTAATTTTTAAGCTCTTTTACCAAACAAATAAAATTTTATTGACATTCATAGAAAAAAAGGTGGGAAAGTGGATGTCGCTCTGCTGTACAGTATGGTACAAGTGGGTCACTGTAATGGATGGTGTTAAATTTGAATTCAATGATATAATATCATTGTATAAGAAAAACGATTCTTAGCGAAGACGACGCCAGTCTACGATATCACTAAGTATATTTTATGATATTATTGGGAATAAAGTAATTTATATATAACCTATTTACGTGGAACCTTGCTTTAATTTTTCAATCCTTAGCTATAAAAGTTTAACATTTTACACATTTTTAACTACAAAATAATTATTAAATTTCATAAATTTTGTCGAAATTTGAACTTAAAATGCTTATAAAAAAAATTGTGACTATGGATTTTTAATATTTTTCATCTGTCTTCGATACAATATATTAGGAGCCTTCTATTACATTTTCAAGCTTTTGTACCCAACAAATAAAATTTTATTGATGTTTATAGAATAAAAAACTAAAAAAATTGGAAACAGAAAATGTCCCTAAACAGCTCAAAATAAGTCAAAATATTTTTAAAAAAGGCATGGTATTTAGAAAATGCTAATATAAATATTCAGTAAAAATTTCATGTATCTGGTCATTTGTTTTAGAGTTACATCAAAAACCAAAATCGATTTAGCAAAAAATTGATTTTGCGTAAAAATTCCTGTTTTTCCATAATTTTTTTTTGTTTTTCACAGCGCTTTTGAAAACTACTGGAAAATTTTTACTTTTGACCCCTCAAAGTACCAACTAGATTCACTTTCCTATCAGAAAAGATACTGTTGAAGAAAATCTAAGTACTTTTACTGTCCTAAAAGGTGATGACAGACACAAAAAAAACACATCAATGTAAAATCAATACATTCATTATGCTCTGTTCAGAATCTAAAATAAATGTATTATTTAATGTCCATTAATTCACGTATTCTCTTAAAATTAGAAATAATTTTTTATTACATTTTACATTGCAATGTTGATTGGTATTGCCTATTTGGAATTTAATTAATCATTTTTATTCTTTTTTATTGTATTCGTTTTTCCGATTCAATTATATATAACATGTATAAAATATATTTATATCGTCATCAATTTATGAGGAGGGGTGGCGGGATAAAAATAATGACCAGGACACGAAGACCCAAATGTTTTGAATAAATTTCTGTATAATATAAAAGTATAAATGTACTTATTTAAAAAAAAAAAAAAACATTTGTTGTTCGTACACTATGTGTGAGTGGCGTGCAAGCATGACTTATATTGTGCAAAGCGAATTTCCGTGTATGTCGAGTGCGCGTACTTGAAATTTGTACTTTGAAAACCAATAAATGCACACGTAATAATATTATGCGACCTTTCTACTAAGCACCTACATATTATGATGTATTCAAAATATATATACGTAATGCCGTCCAATTAAAACAACGGCGGTGCCTTCGAATGCCGTGTAAACATGGTGCCTATATAATATTATGATATTATAATTTTACACATTTAGAATTCATATCATCCGTGACCTACTCTACAGCAGTGATCCTCGCGGTGGGTGATAACGACCACTGAAAAGTCTGGGCCGATCACGCAGGTCACCCGTGCAGGGACACGCGTCGTCGCGTCCTCGGTCTTGCACCGGGTCAACCTGCGCCGTGTGCAAGTACGATTATAATATTATTATTATTATTATTATCATTATTATTGTGACGACGTATTATCGAAAACTCATTTTGCGCTCATCCATTATGCAACGGTACTGCGCAGGCGGCGTGTTGACAATTTAATTGGGTCGACGTACGTTACGTTTCCCAACACTCGACACACATATTATTATTATTATTATTATACCGCGACACGATTAATCGCGATATTTTATGTATACAGAACGATTTTTCTTTGAAGTGGCGACCGCTCGTTATATGTCTCACCGATTCTCATATTTTTCCCGCGGTTTTTACGATTGTCATAAACCATAATATTATACAGTTAACTAAATATCAATTAATATACATTCATCAATTTTTTTATCCGGGCGATTTTTTTTAGGTTTTTAATCTTCTAGTTCAAATAAAAAGAATTCATCTATTATAGACATATGCTTAATAGTATGTGTATGCCTATAAATTACGTTATCATCTTAAACCATATGATTATAAGTATTTGTATTTACAAGAACAAAGATTTTATAGAAGAGTTCGACTCGGATCACGAATTCCGTTTAGATCTTGACACTTTGGCCATCGTTATATTGTATAGTACGGCGATTTAAAAAAAAAACGTTTATTGTTCATGTGTCGGTACAAAATTAATATTATACCTACAAAAAACTATACCATACCATTAAACACGGATAAAAAAGTATGTTAAATACTTTAATCTTTAATGTCCGTTTAAGTATAGAGGTATGGATTAAGGGAGCAAAAGGGTTCGGTTCCGGGGCCCACTTTCCCCAAAGTTAGGTAATATTAAAAAGTATATATATATTCTAGCAAATTAATTTACTATGATAAATAATAATTGTTTACAAAAATGTATGTACCTATTGTGACTTGGACAATAAACAAACTCTTAGATATACACAGTAGGTATCTCTTTATACATAGCGTTATCCAATCTATATTTAATCTAGATACTTTTTTTCATGTAGGTATCTCGTCCATCCCTGTATGTAATGGTATTTACCATTTATTTGAATTCTTTCAAACCGCATACGTGTGCATAAACACCGTAATTCCTTCGACAAACTCAAAAATCGAACGTGACAACAGGACGAGTGCCTGCGGTACAAGCGAAAAATGTCAAACGAATCACTCTGTATACATAATAATACGCGTGTAGGTATATCATAGTATACACAATACGCATAGGTATATAGCTGATAATGTTATGCATGTCGCATATATTATTATTACAGGTTGACATACGACAACAAATAACACGTTGTTGTGATGTTGGCGCGAGCGATTAATGAAAACAAACAGGAAAGGACATATTTGTATTATTCTATTTTTTTCGCCGCGATAACGGTCATCCCACATCGTGTACCAAACGGGCAGCGGGAGAATGCGACGGCGATGGCGATGACGACGAGGAGAAGGAGTAACGATCGGCGGTGGCGATGGAGGCGGAGGAAAATGGTGGCCACGGTATATAAACCACGACGACGATAATAATCATAATAATATTATAATATAAGCGTTTCGTACGAGTCGTGTTGGGTTTTTTTTTCGTAGTGACGAACCGTCGACGCGCCTACCACACACGTTCAGATTGGAATCGGACGAGAGCTGGTCTCGAGCACGTTTTCTAGCCGCCGTCCCGTTCTCGTCACCGTCTACGTCGATCGACGGATCCACATTCGGTCCTCGGGATTCCGCCCGCTGAACACACGAGAAGCAATTATCATATTATTGTGGGCGAGATCGCAGTGATGGCTCCGTCGATTGCGGTGCAGGTGTCGCGGGCCGTCGCCGTCTTGGCGCTGTTGCGGTCGCGGTCCGCGCTCGGAAGTCCGCACGGGAATCTGCCACCGCGCGTTGACGCCACTGACGACGCCGGTTTGCCCAACGCCACTACCGCCGACATCGACGTCCGGACGGACCACGCGAGACACAGCAGCTATAATGATGGTATGCATCGCCCGCACGTTTTTTAAGAACTTTTTTTTGTCACGTGAAATGTGATTTATACCACCTATAAAGCACCGCCGCGCCGTGTCGATTCAACTATACGACTATCATAATATATTATATTATATAGTCATATAGAACGAGTCTGTATGTTAAAAACCACTTCCCTTACAGACTATAATTATAAGTAGAGTACACGGGGGGAGGGGGAGGCCCAGTCGATACACGGTATAAGAATATGAAAATGTTTTTATAAGACAGAAGTATATACAATATACTAACCTTACCTCCTTCCCGCCCACTTTTCTTAGGCGAAATTAATCGACACGATGCTTGCTTTATATGATACGACTGTGTTACGACCAGCTATATAACGTAGTAGTACCTATTTTTTTTATTTATTTTAAGTAGAACAAATATTTGTTCGCGTGTTGTTTATGAGTGTTATTTTTATCAAAGACTCGGCATCTACAAACCCCAAAATAGACGCATCGTCTTTGATAAAATCAACCCTCGTAGATCACGTGTAACTCTATAATAATATAATGTATATTTTCATTTTTTGAATTGCTGGGTATATCGTATAATGAGTAAATAATTTAAAGTATTAGCTATAGATAATGTAATACAAAATCTATACTCATTAGAAATTAGTCAACGGTTTGAACATACAAATAATATGATATACCAAGGTGGAATACGAAATAAACTTTGGATATCAAATAATTAACTGTCGTTGAGCCGAATACGGCTTACAATATCCATACAATTTCAAAAGCTACCTACCTATTATAATACGATGGTTTGGTAAATAATCATCCAAAAAATAATACTAGAGTAGTGAGTACTAGACCACTAGTCTCTAGATATTATATTATAATAGTCATATACATGAACGCAGTGCCATAACTACCCTCCGTGGCGCACTTAGCGAATTTTATTTAGCCCTTAATTTTGTTTCGTTTTATAGTTTTTATAATATTATTAAATTACATTCTTACGTGTTAATCAATATAATCAATATCTTACTGCTATATACCTAAGTCATTATAGTAAATGAGGTATAATAGATATTATTGATATGTGAGTGTTAAATTATAAGAAATTAAAAATAAACAAAAAAAGCACAACGTTTCTTATTATGTGTAAATACAATCAGTGGCGACTAGGGGATCAACCCCCTACTATGTCGACTATGTTTTTGTTTTGGTAGGGGAGGAAATTGTAGGCTTGTAAACACGTGTGTTTTTGGTTTGGCGGAATTTTTAGTGGGCACTTGTAGGTATCTGCCATGCCCAGGAGGGGTATGGTGGCACTTCTCTCCGGACACCGTGAATTGCCCGAAGAAAATAATAATAAGATAATCCTAAAAAACTGAAATTAAATTTGTTTAAAATCATCGCAGATAAACTTTGATTTGTGATAAAAAAAAATCACAACAAATAAATCAATACAAGAGCAATGGTGGTTACACATTGTGTCCACAGCCCCCGTATGGTCGTTAAAAGCTTTATTTTATATGATATAAGTAATATGCTTTATAGTTTATATTTTATGACTTATATATGATGTTTTAGCATACTACCTATAGTAATATCCTACCCTTCCGACATGACACTATCAAAATTTCAACGAAAGGGTGCAGTAAGGGTGTTCGAAAACAAAACATACGTATAATACTATTGATATAAATGCGCTATTGCTCTTCACTGTTAACACGTACAGAAATACATCAAAAATATGTACCCCATTTTGGGGATGGTATATGAGTTGTACGCGTGTAGTTGTTTTAATGGACAACAAAAATCCCCTTCAGCCGCTGCATTGACATTGAGTTTTCAACCCTCGGTACTATATTTTCGGAGAGTTTAATATTTTCATTTTTATTTGATATCTGCGTATTTTATGCCCACAGTAAATAAAATGTGACGTCATATTCTATTTTTATAATATATAAATATGTAGTTAATGTAATTACTGTAATTAACTACAGTGGACTCTCAATGATTTTATGAAATCTAAATTTAGCTAAACGCTTACACTTCCGTGAAAACATCTATAAATCAAATAAAATTAGATAATGCCCGCAATGCTTCCCCTCTAAAAATTTAAGTTGGAGGTTACGAGAGACTTCACAAATTGGGCAAAATCTCTATAATTCGAACTAATACCTATTAGCTCTATAGAATTGTTACAGTGGTTTTATCAAGGAAGAATTATTCAGCGAAGTAGTTCCGAAACAATTAACAAAGCGAGGAGACAAAGGTGCACCCTTGCTGAGCGCAGCGATCAGGCTTATCGCGGTTTCCATATCATTTGATGAATTGGTTCATTTCAACGATGGTATCGCCACTGCTGATTGTTAGCAATATTTCTAGCAAGAAATCCCTACAGTCATGATCTACGGCTTTTTAGCACGATGACTCCGATCAGGACTATAAGGAAAATGAGGCAGAGGTTCCAATCATATCATACCTTGTTTGACAGTATTGTGCCAAATGTCAATTATTTAAGAAGTCAGAAATGGATCAGGAAAAATGTGATACAATTTTCAAGGATATCATCATCCCTCTGGACCAGATTGTTATTTATGGACAATAATTTATCTCAAAAGAATATAATTGACTTTTAAATTAAGTTTAAATTATGTAACACATTTTCTGTAACTTTTTTTAATTCGAATTTTTCCTTGGTTTTCATTAATAAACCTCGATAAATCAAATTTTCAGCCTCCAAATTTCAAATTATCGATTAGTTCCTAACCTATACTATATTTTTTTAAATTTGTCACTTATTAGTTATTAAGTTAGATTTATGTAATTATGTTACATTACTTGTTAATTATTACCAAAGTACTAAACTATATATATGCAGTATTCTGTAAGTGTTATTAATTATAAAATGGGCAAAATCTTATTCAACAAATAGTTCTCCTATATTTATTATTTATTTTCCCTTAAACTTCTTTTAGATATTGTATGTACAACAGTTAAACTGACTAATTAAATAATATCTTATATTTATCTTGTATATTATATTATATATAAACTCTGTTTATAATTAAATAAATTTAAAAAATTTAAAAAAACTAATATCATGTTTATATATCATAATAGATATTATAAGTATAATGCATTTTATAGTGAGTAATAATCATATAATACTTATAAATGGCAAATGTATAAATGTATTATATTTGATTTGATTTTAAAGTTGGCCAACAATTTCTGATATCCATTTTGTGAGTTAATTATAAACCACAATACCTACATCAACCATATAATATATTAGTATTGTGGGCGTTAAAGTCTTTACGTTTCATCTTAATTAATATCGTTGACATTTTTATGCAGGATGGTTAAACAATCCACGTTAATGAATAACATAACTTTGAAAATTTAAATACCTTCTTTTTTAAATTCTATATAGCATTCATCGATCATAATTATATATAATACATGCACGTATACATGCAGCTATTTACATATAATATCATATGCTTAATATGCAATAGACAGTGCGTGGCTATTTATCTAACAATCAATAATCGACGGGTAAATCACGTCTGTACTGGATGGTATTATTACGAAAATAAATTCGTGAGATTTACATATCATTAGGTTTTATAATCGTGTCGAATCATATACCTAAATATTTGAATAATATTCAAAAATTATAGGATGAATATTATTAATCACGTTTAAATAAAATCATTTACATATTATTATGTATTTAATGCACCGCTGTCATACATGCACTGCAGGGATTTGGGGTGGTGTGCAAATAGAAAGCTACTCATATTATACTAACTTATATAACTTTTTTGAACACCTATAGGCTATAGATGTAGGTATACTTAAAAGAAAATTGTTTTTATAATTTATACAATATAATATAGTTAACTTCCAAATTATAAACCAAAAACCTCATGCAATGTATTAAGTATAGACACTTACCCGTAATAATATTTTGGGCAAAAAATTATTTCCGTGGGCACAAACGCCACGGGTTGGTGAGTGTTGACACACCCTGTATATTATAGCTAATAGTTAATAATATGACATACTAATACTTAGGCGTAATATTGCAGCAAATGCGCAGTGTATTGTCTATAATATTATGCTATTCGCCATTGTCATGCCCTGCAGCCACGGCATTGAGTCCATTAATCATTTCAAATGGCGTGACACGCAATGCATTGTATACGCTCTATTACATATTATAATATATTATGTATTATCACTTATCGCGTATAACATAGTATAATGTTGCCACTATGTTGCGCCTTGTGCTGCCGACGACGAGCCACATAATCTTTGTGACACGCATATTATTATAATAATATTATGTTATTCTTCTCCGAGTTATTATTTTTCGTGGATTTGCGTAATCGATTATACTGACGTCGAGATGCTGCCAATAATGTACAACGATCGTACCGCAAATATGATAATAATATTATACTATTATATAGGCGTCATAACAGCCATCCGATGGTGGTTCGGTGGATTCTCCTTGAACCGATTTCACCCTCAGCCACGGTGCAGGTATATTATATGATAATACGCACAGCTAATATGATATTATGTGTGTCACATCAATGATTATATCATTGTTATGTGCATATGTCGTTATTATATTATTACTGTAATATACATAATATATGTATTAAAACTTAATATACAACGCAACAGATATTTTCGTACGGTGAACCTATATACTCGTATATATAATACAAGTATTCCCAGTCCCAGTGTAGTATTATAAAAATAATATTGACGACCTAGTGCAAATTTTATAGAGATGCCCTTTAATATATTATTAATATAGGTAAGTATTGGGAAAACAAGCTAACGATACGCGCTCTGGTGGCATAATCCTCGACTCGCATATTCGGAATGTATAGATATAATTTTATATTGGTTATTTTACTTTTTATAATAAATTAATTTTGCTATCGAAACTTTATACGCTTTTATAGCTAACTGTATCCATTGGTAAGTACAATTTACAATTTGTACTTACCCCAAGTTACTCCACACCCTTAACAACAAGGGCTACATGTAGGAGAGACCGAGACGCATCGAACATCACCATAGCCCCAAAACTGTGCAGTCAACACCACTTCCCGTACCGAATGTAAACACAACAGCCACGGCGGCAACATGCGTGTTTACTAGGCGGTACGGTACACAGTATATATACCGGGCGCTTTCACAGCATCGGTACCCTATTTTATGTCAAAAACGAAATTGCACTATCTACTGCCAAGCTCACAAAATTCAAAATTTTGATCAGATCTCAGGCCTCAGCTCTCTTCCACAAAAACAGACTCAAGAGATACTGTCATATCAGAGAACTAGGACACCTAGCCCCCACCATCCACCCTCGCCTGAGACTACGACCAAAACTAGCCCCCTCACGTGGGCCACGGTATCAATCAACATCTAAGACCCTCCATCTCCACCACTGGGATAGGCTACAACTTGGGATAGGAAACGACCAATTGGGTCGGTCATATGAGCAAAGCAAAAGCACCGGTATCAGTCTTCCATCAACCTTCAACCAGTTCAACCACTACCAGAAGGAACCGAGACCCGAAGATCCGACAGCCTACAAGTCATAACTACTTCAGCTGCCAACAGACCAACGACGTCCAGCATAACAGCCGGCCGCTATTCGATCCAAGCCCTCGACGACGCCTGTACGTGGCCCGACACCAAAAGTCCTACCGATGAGCCGCTGACGAATGACGATCATACAGTCCAGAGGATAAAGGTCGTAGCAAGCAGCCGGAGCACGGTAAAATGTCCGGCCGTACGCCGTCCAAATAGCAACGTCCGCCGCACACAGTACCAGAGGGACTAGGTATTTAATAAATGTATATTAATAGTTATAGGGGGACGGAGTGGCCGAGTGGGTCTAAGGCGTCGGTTGCGACGCAGCCGACGCCGGTTCGATTCCTTGGTCACGGGTGGCATTTTTCTTCGGGCAAGTCACGGTGTCCGGAGAACAAGTGCCGCCATCCCCCACCCGGGCATGGCAGATACCTACGAATGCCCAATCAAAAATTCTGCCAAACACAAACACTCACGTGTAAAAACTCACCACAATACAACCCTACTAACAGCTAATGGCCATAGATGCCGGGCTTCAGGATCAATAAAAAAAAAATTAATAGTTATAATACGTATATTATACCTAGGTGCGTAATTTATTTAGAAAAATATTTTTAATTTACACATTTAGGTAAGTATGCATTTTTGATTTTAGTGTGTCTTACTTTTTTTTGGTACATGCCTATTGGCGTTTAATGTATTTTAAACTTATATCAAGATTTTAAATTATTAATTAGGTACGTTAAATTTATTATAAACAATAGTAGAGTTATAATACACAATATATACACATAAATTATTAATATTCAATGTTTAAAGTTACACAAGGAGTATAGACTATAGTTAACAGTACAATGTACTTATATTAGATATATGAAACCATTAAATTACAAACAATCCTTTTTTAAATTATGAACGTACTGAATAAAAATATTTTTTTTCTTAACAAAATGCATCAATGTTTATTGTATTTTTAAAGGAAATATCAGTAAAATATATAGCTGATTAAATGTTATAACAACATTATATTATTATATTTACAAATTTTTTATCACAATTAGAATTAAAAATAGAAACAATACGGTTAAGTTTTAACAACACGAATTTTGTTTACGAAATTAAAATTAAATTTCAAATATTTTGATACCTTTAGTACTGAGTTGAATTAAAAAAAATAATGTCAAATTTGAATTTTTTTCCCGTCGAATACATATGTTATGAATCGTAATGTATTCTTATCTATTTAACCGTATCTAATGAATAAAAGGTGATATTAATTTTAGCAAACTTAAATCACTCTCTGACCACTTATTACTGTGTGACTAAGTTACGGAGAGCGTTGAGGGTACCTATTGCAAAAGCATATAGCAAATGTCACAAATGTATAACCAATGATATCCATAATGATGCATCTGGCATCGTCTACCTTATTATACCATGTTTCGTTTCAAGTTATGAATTATTAATTTTAAATTGTTATATAGTCCTGTCCAATAAATTTAATAAAGTACAAAACGCTAAAATACATACGATAAATTGCAATACGCATTGCGCCACGGCCTACGACTATTTATACTCAGTAGAATGTATATAGATCATAGGTAAGTATAGACTACAGACTATATATAGTATATATTATGTAATGCAGTTTGGTAATTGGTAACTCGTACCTATACCTAATGTAATTTAAAATGTATAACACTGCAATATTCATCCACGAGGAACGACGAATCAATTGCATTTTGAAATTATGGTAGAACTGCATAAAAGTGTTCATTACATTTACGCTCTCTTATATTATATTATACATATATGATGTATATAAGTAATATATATTATACTATATAAGACATTTGTAATTTGTATGATTTATTTCGTTTTAGAAATCATATATTATTATGTACTATATATAAAACAATTTTGATATTTTCTCAGAATTTCTTTAACTCGACGTCGTCAAATATATAGAGCTGTATTATAATATTATGATTTATCTAATAATATATAATGAATATATTATGTAGGTATACTATTGGTGACTGAAAACAAAAATGAAATAATGAAATAGCACACAATAATTTTTTTCTCTCACAGTTTTGTTCAAAATACAAAAAAAAACATTGTTCACTTATAGAATAACACACCTATTAAATACTGATTATTAACAAAAAAAAAAAAAAATTAGAAAAAGAAAAGGTTTTAAAAAACATTATAAAATGACAAGATCACAAATAAACAATATTATATACTTAATTATAATAATATAAGCCTACCAACAAATATTTCGTAAATCGAGACACAAAACGTCTTAATCACTATAATATATAGACACAAATATAAGTACACAAACGAACACGTATATTTTCAAGTTCATAATATTATACATAGTATTTAATATAATCGTGGAACATGCGAATTTAATTACGTTTATTATAAATTATAATATACACTTATGTTATACGTATTATTATATATCTATACTGTATTGCACAATTTGTTTATTGATCGGTGATGGGAAATTAGGTACATATTTTATTTGGAATATTCTACTACAAAAAACAAAACCGCTTGTTATTTTGTATTATTACTATTATTATTATTATTAATATTATTTGATTGCACACATTCGGGTAAAGCCCAGCTATTGACTAGTGTATAGTTTACATAAAAATATTGTCATTATATTAACATAACGTAATAATAACAATAATAATAATAATAATAATAATAGTGATAATAATAATAATAATAATAATAATAATAATAATAATAATAATAATAGTATTTAAGTTACACAAAGTTTATGAAGTAATAATATTGTTTAAGTATACACGCCGCGAGAGAGGGAAATCGTTATCGGATTATCCCGGGGACAAAAACTAAACGACGACATTTTTCAACGTGGTCGTCATGAAAAGCTAAAACATGAGATCATTTGAAGCTTGCCTCTTATGTTTTTTTTCATTTAAAAAACAACAACATAAATGAAACGAAAATAAAATTACATTTAACACAAATAAAAAGAAAACGAGAAAACAGCGGTGAAAAATGATCGTTCTGAATCATAGACACCACATAATATTTATAATAATACAATGGTCAATGACTATATTAATATATATAATAATAAGTGATGATCAATGATATTAAAAAATCGATAAATACCATGAATCGAATTTAGTTTTATCGAAAGTGGCTTATCCTAGACAAGATCCATAGATTAATTTTTTTTTCCGGTTAACACTTAACTTTGATTCAGGAACAAGTCCAAGTTGAACTACTTGAGTTTAATCCAGAGATCCCTAATGAGACTTAAATGTGTGGTACCCACTGTGGTAATTATATAATACGAAAGATATAAATCGTTGATTGTATTGGTGAATACAAAATTCAATATTGCGTACGATATCAGTATTAAAAAATGAAGTCATTGGGTATCACAAATATTAATACTGCACGTAGGTAAGTATATTGCATTGTGTTATAAAATATATATAATATCCATTGAGATTAGAACAGTAATTATAGACCTTCGATGGTGTCACTCTATCGTTTTCCATTCTCAGAACAGCCATTTTTCGCCCAATTAATAGTAAATGTCTTAATGATTATTACACATAATATCAATATAATTATAATAATTATACATGTATGTATATGTACAAAACATAAATGGTTTAAAGACGTTCGACTACATTGTAAAATAATAATAATATTATTGTATATTTAATTTGTATTTGTGACACTTAGAGAAATTAATAAAAATAGAGCGGCCTGCGGCCATAATATAATAATAATATAGTAATGTTTATTTTAATGTTTTTGTCATTGTTTGTTTGGGGTGCCGATTTAGGGAGTTGGGACCGAGAGGGGTGTAAATGTATATCTAGTAACCAAGAGTCTGACTGTGTATAAAAAACCATGAATGATTAAAAACAATATTAAAAACACCTATCGAAACTTCGAAACACTTGGAAAATTGTTGTTATAATAGCGGTGATATAATGTTATTTACGAGAAAAATAAAACGACGAACATCTTATTAAACGACTATATGACATTAAACCTTAAACGTATCATTTGATACACGTATCATATGATGTATAATGTATATATATATATATATAAATAAATAAATACTTAATTTCTAATATTCTTATAGACTAAATGTCGTGTCGGATTTGGACGGTTTCTCGAACGAGAAACTACAATCGAAATCGCGATCACGATGACTAGTTACTCCACTCGCGTTTTTGGTCGACGTGTGATAATAAAAGTATACTATACACGCACGACCCAGTAATATTAATAATAATAATAATAATAATAAAATAATATACACATAACAATAACGTTATGGGTAAAAACGAAATAAAAACAAACTGAATGAACAGAAATAAAAAGAACAGAGAAAATACGAAACAAAAATCGCAAAACGCCTACAAACTACATATTTTTATCCTCGACCTCGGGTGCCTATTGACCACAATTTTTCGCTTACTCTCCACAGTGTTGTGTGGTCGGTAGCGTTGCAATCGCCCGGGGAGAGGATATCATATTTGAAATACTAAATGGCCACATTCGTCACGGTAACGATTAAATTATCATTGGTACATGCTTAAAATTGTATAAGGACTTAAAAAGAAAGAAAAAGTACATCATTATATTATTACCTATATAATTTTATTATCAATATTGTATATAATATATATACGATTATTGGATAACAATAATGTGATGTATAGTGTATACTTAAAACCTACGGAATTGCATCTTCCCAGCCTTAAAAATAAGTATGTTTAATTATTTTTTTATTTTATTTTTTCTTATAATATTTTCTTTCTTTTTATTTATAATACGACATAACTTATGTATCATTCAAAATAACAATAATCTATTTAATAATACTTAAATTAAATATTAAATTGTTAAAAAGGACCTTAAAAAAGTAGGGGTAAAAATATGAAAAAAATATTTCATCAATGTCAGTCTTCTGAAGGGAAAACATACAACATAATAATAATAATAATAACAAAGTCAAAGATTAATTTAGTTATTAACTATATTAATAATTAATATACGCAGTGCGTTTGGAACGCGTTTACAACATTTGTTGTCTAATTATATTATTAATAATTAATAATAAATTATGTTATATTATTATATTATAATCGATGGAATGTTTTGTATGGAATACTGAAATTGTATATAATATGGCGGAAATTATATTCTAACACCAGTCGAATCTAAGAAAAATTGCTTTATATTTGACTATATAATTACTTAGATATTATTTTATTTAAATTATGACATCGTAATAATTATATTGCATCGTACGGCCTGTCAAATTTAATTCGATACACTTATAGTAATAAGTTATAACAACATCGTTTTATGTCTATACCTATAATATAATATGATATTTATAATATCTGTAATATTATAAATACAATTATATTAAAACAAACATTAATTACCATAATAATAATAATAATAATAATTTTTTTCTTCTATTTAAAAATGGAGGAATTTTGAACCCGTGCTTTACGGTTGTCCAAACGACGGGTAAGTACGATTACGTGGGGTGGAGCGGCCGCGGTATTTGTGTATCACGTGCCCCACCCCACCCGCACACACGTACACGCGTTTGGGTCACCACGAAATAAATAGAAAATCGCCTCGAAAACCTATAATTTTGTTCAGTGTTACGTTATTATATTATATAATGTACTCAAATCGATAAAGTAAAATGCCTTTCTTCTGTTGTGCGTGCGATTATTGTATGAGGATTTTGGGGGAAGAATTATCACTGTTACACGACGAACAATAATAATATATTAATATATTATATTAAAATCAAATATTATTATATTTACACGACCGCCAGAGAAAAAATTATTGTAAATTATTGCAAAAGATTTCGACAGTTAGACATAATAATGGGTGACGGCGAGGGATTAAAAACTGAAAAATTAAAACGTCTAGAACACATAATTTATTATAATATTATATGAGATATATAATAATATAAGCCTACCCGTTAATTTCTTCAAAATATTATTAATTATTCTATACATTGTTGTTTATTTATAGTTTATGCAGTATAATATGTCTTTCGATAAAAAAATATAATATACTTTATAAGAAAAAATCACGATAATAATATAACCTATTATACACATCAATCGATCCGCAAGTGCGATCCCCATGGACGTAATACTGTTGACGAGTTATATACGATGACTTTATTGTGTGATTCAAATTATGTATAATATATGTCTTCTAACCAGGGCATATGCGTCAAATACCTGTAGGTAATACATTTCACTATTCCAGCCCCTTTTAATGAAAAAAAAAACCTTAACGCACTCTTCGAACATAGGAAAAACTATTGTATGGAAGAAGCCAAAGAGGGGGAAGAGGAAACGCTTTTTGGTAATTTTTTAATTTATTTCGCATACTAAAATAGGGGTTGGGCAATATGTTTGCATCATGCGCAGATTACTTATTTGATATTTTGGTAAGGTTCCGGGAATCGAACCAAGAGGTATAATATTTTATATAGATTTCAATGGTGGGGTCTGCGTGACGGCATAAACTTAGGCGAAACAACGGATCTCTGTGTATAAAATATGTATAATTATTATTCTGAATATTCGTGCACGGTGCAACCCTATCCGCATGTAAAAGGAAACAAATTACCTCACCCTATACTCTAGACGACCCTTCTTTTTTTGGGGTCGAGGCACGAAAAAACCTGACATGGCGCACGCGACCGACCTCGTATAACGCGCTTCCTGCCCTATTTTATTTTTGTTTAAAAGATTCGATTTGAATCCCGGAGGCCTGCGAATGGTTTAGAATGTTTAATGCATTTCGAAAAATCATATGCTCTTGGGGTATTTTAGCTCCCACGTGCACGTCATAACGTTCTATATTCCTATCCATTCCGTCTTAAACCGTGCCTACATGGTGGTTACGAATAAATGGACTAGATTTTTTGTTGTTGTGAAGTGTCACCAAATTTTCTCCGATACCGATGAGGCGGACACGGAGAGAAATACGATTATGCATGTTACCCGATTTCGGGTAAAAGAACCGTGGGAATATTTTGATGGAGCAAAGGAAAAATAGCTTCCGCTCCGCCCACATATAACATATCCATGGAAATTTTCTGTGGGTAAGCGCACCCCGGGCAGTGGAATTTATCGATTCGAGAACGTGGACGGACATGATGGGTGGTCGCGGGTGGACGGGTGCGCGCAAACACTATAGGTGAAACTCTTGCGCACGAGTCTATATATACTACAATAATAAATAATGTTTTACGGCCAGCGGTGTTTCTTCCCAATTTCGTACGTATTGCGTCAGATCTGCAGAATCAAAACATCTATTTGTACCTATACATGTGATGTTGCACATCACAATAATATGTTATTTAACCGAGCAGTATGCTTACTGCAGGCCACTGCACACTTCTCGAATACAATAACATAGAATACATTTATCAGAATGGACACTGCAGATAACGAACTATATAAGAGAGACATCTAAAACTAATTTTCCATTTTTTTGGAGGAAAATCAGTATGATCATATGCAAATACATACATGTGTAATATTATACATACATATTATATACATATATACCGATATTATCTTCCTCCAACAAATTATTGTTAACATTTTACAGTGTCCAGAGCCTGATAATAATATTACGTACATATGGTACATCAGTTGTGTTACGCGTTTTTCGGCGTGATACAAACACGGTACAGATTTGTTGATGATGTTATATTATAATACAGAGTTAACTCGATACACGATGACATAGCTGGGACTGCGATGATAATATTATCCGAAAGTACACGATAAGTTTGTTCCAACACGCGGTCACATTATCGCAGAACTAGTGGCGGAAATATTCGCTGTAGAGTTTTGCCGTTCGCACACATCAGAAATACAAACTCGAACCGTCAGACGCGTCTGCCCCAGGACCAGTTTTCGGTTTTGGTCTCGGACAGTCAATATGAACCAGGGATTCAGATATGGGGACTTGGAGTCGGAGGCACTGTCATCGTGCACAGCCCGAAACGTGCAGTGTGTTCCAACTGAGCTTCAAGTTCACGTTTGCGCATGCGCAGTAAACCAATCACGGATCCGTCTGCAAATATATAGTCTCGAATTCCGTGTTGGAACAAACTTTATGTATGGTATTACCATTCGCAGAGTGTTATGGCCGTCGGAAGGGTGGGGAGAAGGGGGTACGCGGTGGATTATAATAATAATAATTAATACATAAAATAATAATATCATACAACGCGGTAGACAATGTGGGAAGACATGTTCCGATACACATAACTTAATATTTATACATTAACAACATCATGGTTTGGACGATCGACGGTATAATATATAAGTAACGTTAATAATATTAATAACGACGCGCGTTACCGTTGCCATTGGTGTTACAACTGCTGCTGGCGGCGACGACGACGCGGTTTGTGCTATACGTGTTTCGCGGTGGTCGCAGGTGAATGGCGGCGGCGGCGCGCTCATCACGCCGTCTGCAACACCGCGTTGAGCGTGCCGCAAGCCTTGAGCTCGCTGAAGATCTCCGTGAAGTACGCGGGCTCGGCGTTGATGCGCAACATCTTGGCCGACATGGCGCGGACGATGCCCAGACACCGGTCCCAGAACGCGTCCCGGCTGTCCTCGACCAGGAACGGTTTCAGTGGATACGATATCTCGTTGCCCATGTACGAGTACGCCAAGTACAAGCACGTGAGCACCACGGCTTGGAGTTCCGGTTCCGTGGCCACACGCTCGTCGACCAGCTCTCGGACCAGCATGTAAACGAACACCACGTTTGCCGGGTTTATGAACGGCACGTCCTGCAGCAATACAAAAACGTTACAAACTATATAATAACGATGGCGAGTGAAAATAATTATTTATTTGATTTGTAATAATGTATATAACGTTATAATAACCCGAAATAGTTTACATCATATATGGTGGATATACCTGTAATATATGAACACGAATCGAACTCTAGTTCAACATTCAAACTCCTAAGTCAAGGGGGTCCAGGGATTTCTAGTTATTTGATATTTAGACTTTTTTGTTTCTTCAAATGACGTTTATTAGCCCCTGTAAGCTTGCAGTACACACAGCTGCAGAAACATAGGGTAGTTATAGCACTACATATTACACACCTCGCTATATACCTACGTCATGGTTTTAATTTCAACAGTTAAATGATACATTTGAAACGAGTACACGACTTTTCCAATTGTTTGTTCTAATATGGTTTCAAATTTACTATCTGTTCCCTTTTCCGCTAAGTACCTAACCTTAACTAACTTAATCTATGATAATTTAGTGATAAACGTACGTTTCAATGTCACAAATTGTTTAGATCACACGGCGTCCCGGATAGATGATTCAAACACACTGTCTGGTTTCCATTTTTATGATACCACATAATATGATAAACCATATAACAGGCATAGTTATTATAATATGTATATATTTTTTTTTCTAACGACACTGACACTTATATAATACCTATGCATATTATAGTCAAAAGTTCCTAAACTAGAGATCCAAAAGGAATGCAATTGTGGCACTCTATACGAGACCGTGGTATACTATGTGACTCGTCTCGACGAAACTTCAAATTATTATTATAAAAATATATAGGTACATATTATTATTAAATAATATGAAAAACCGTGGAAATTAATATATCGATCAGCTAATAATTATTTTGTATTTTTTGTGTAATCATGTAGACACTAGACATTTTCAAATATTCTACCCGTGAACAAAACATTATAAAAAAAATTCAAAACCGAAATAGCTTTGTTCTATTTAAGATGGAGTGAGAAAAAATTGCAAAAACTGTTAGTATAGTTTTATAAGACGTATTTCAAACTATTTTTATATTCTAGAGACTATTGAATATCATGATTTAAAAATAACAACTACATTTTACCGATAAATAGACCATTCTCCCATTGTTCACCACTGTCTTGGTATGATGATATTATAGTAAATAACATAGTTACATACATAGTTATATAGGTATATTTAAGTGTTTTATGTTTTACACGACAACATGGCTGATTTTATTGGTTACCCACACTCGACGGTAGATATATTATATATCTTTGCAAAATAAATAATGCACTATTCATAGCAACTATAGTATTATATATGTGACTTTACAACGTAAAGACAAATAATATAACACGCTACAATTTTTTTTTATAATATTGAGTGTAACGTATATTTATTTTTGTGAAGTAGCTAGAAGTATTCAATAGTTCTCTACTCGACAATAAAGGGTATTGATTATTGACTATTTAGAACTGAAAACTCAATGCATTGAGCATTCCTTGTTTTTTTCGTGATAAAATATGTCAACGACATAAATATATAGTATAATATAGTGAACAAAATACACCAATATACCAATTCATGTTACAATGATACTTAATATTAATGAATAATCTCATTATTTAATATTATTATTTTATACAAATTATTATAACTACACTTGCTATTTTTTTTCGTGCTCGTAAACAGTGGTTATAGTAATTAGTCAAAAAGAAAAAAGTCCATCTACTTATCTAACTTTCGACACTATTCTGTGACTTTTGTGGACCTTTTATCATGCTTTTTAAAATATTTGTACAGTAACTCAGCACAGTGTTAATTCCAGAATTAATCGAAATTGGTTTGATACATCAGCCAAGTATAAGTCGGTAAATGCAAAACAAAATATGAGCCCTAAAAAGTGTTAGTAATTTAATAACTTTATTACATTTTGTCAATAAGGTATTTAATAAAATCATTATAATATATATAAAGATCCTTAAAAATTGTGTTATTATAAGTAGGAATTTAAAATTTAACGCCCAAAGTAAACAGATTGTTTAAAACAAAAATAAATAATTATAAATATTCAATAATTAATGCTTTTTCTAAAAACGAAAAACAACACTTTTCATTTGTATACTTACGGCTATTACTATAATATTACCATTCGATCGCATTTCACATGACCCTGTTTCCGGTTGTGAGTGGGTACAAATTAAATCCGTGCACGTTTCAATCGCGTCGATTTAAACCACCGCAAATCACCGCGGCGGCATCCACGACGGTGGTTTGGTTTATTTCACGTTCCAGACACATACATAGCTATACATATAGTGGCTATATAGCCGAACTGTGTATTATTATTTAATCGCCGTTGACGAGATTAGTTTGATTCTATACTCGCAGGCCGGTTTGCGTTTCGCTCGTCTCCTCAAACCCGAATATTACCTACACATCGACATGTATATTGTATTATTGTGTAATATTATGTACCATGGACATCAACGTTGCTTGCAGTATACAGTCGTGTTTAAATCTATATTTAGCCCAAACCCGTGTTATATAGGTAAACTGAAAATTACGTTCAGGGAGGTTCGAGTAAACGCGGCATTAGTCGCACTTGATCATTGAACACAAAACAACTCGTACCTACATGTTTCCCCGCCAACTCGATCCTGGTCCCTTCCCCGCAGTTTTTATTGTTGCTGAACTATATTACCGTCAGTAGAAAACTAGAAACGTATAAAATGTATTGTAAAAACACCGAAACCATCGTCGTTGATTTGCACACGTAGGAGGGGTAGTATAACTGACTTTATGAGGATAAACATAATATCATATATTATGTTATACAATTATTGTACAGCACCCAATTATATGAATTTAAAATTAATTCGCGAGTTTCTCGTCTTATAATAACTATAACCTAAGTGTGAATTCGTATTATTTGTAATTATCGTCCAACTACAGACGTTATAATGTCAAGCGATTGAATTGTTAAATTTAAAATATAAAGAAGTGTTTAACAATTACTAAAATATACCCCATTTCAATGTGGGAACGAAAGTGACAAAATTCCTCACCCTACTAAGTTCAAAAAAAGTTTGTTGAATAATTGAATAATTGATAGGTAATACCAAAAATAATAGATACACAAACACTTAAGAGTTATGACTTATATATCTATATTTTATTTGAGTATAATTAATAGAATATAAATATGATTTTTAAAAGAAAAACATAATTTACGAGAAGAAAATATTTTATTTTTAATATATAATTATACAGAGCACTAAAATGACCTGAACTCCTGGATTTCTACATGTTTTTCGACTAGTGGACCACAAGAGATAATCAGTTAGGTAGTGATTGAAGTATTATCTTTATTATCTACTGTATAGAACTGAATAATATGGCTACTATATAATCATGAATTTTTTCCAAAAGAAAATATGGTCCTTAATAATATCTAAAATGACTATATGTATATAACATATTATCTAATGGATAGCACACAGTAGATAATAATATTAATCTGCAATGTTATATAAATATTAAATTTAATGAAGAATGGAAAACTTCCAAAAAAAATAACCTTTCAGAAATATTAGATATATGAACTCCTACAAAAAGATTAGTAATCTCCTATATTCTATAATAATATATTAATATTACGAAACATAATAATTGTTTTGTTTTTTTTTAATGTCGGGTTTAATAAATTGTTTAAATTGTACATTTATATATAAAATAAATAAAATATAATTAATGATTACCTTAAAATGTAATTTCGATTTATTTCTTGTACTTGTTCTTAATTCTTAATATTCTTATACTGCATTCTTACAAAATCTAATCATGATATATTTCCGTGTTTGTACTTATGTAATTATTGTCAAACTCCAACATAACTTTTTTCCAAGAATTATAATCTAAATAAATAGTTTCAACTATCCCAACTTCAAATTTTTTCTCGGCATAAATATTACACAAATCTAGGGATTGTAATTGTCTGAATCAAGCTTCACCTAAATTCAATTAAAGCCTCAAATTGGTGTATTCGATTGAACTTGAGCTACTACATCGTGAATTTGATCACTCAAAATCAATAATAATATTATTAGGTACAAAATATGCCAATCAATTATTCAATAAAATCTCGGTTATCTTTTCAAAAAAAAGTTTATAAATTATCAATTTTTTTTATCTTTTAGTAGCGTAGGTAGTATAATATGGAATATAAATGCAATATTTTAAACCTTGCCAAGTAAATAATTTTAGTAAAATATTCAAAAGTGCTGTCTATACTGTATCTCATTACAGATGTTGGGTAAAGGCATTTTCTAGTTTAAAAATTAGTTAATTTTTTTTTTTTTTAACTTTCAAGCCTCACTAGTTAGTTGTTATTTTCTAATAAACTAAGTAAAGATATAAAGTTTAATTAACTTGGACCCAAGTTACATGTTTCAAATTGAAGAATATTGTATTTTTATTGCTTAAAACAAAATAAATAATTTATTTTAACTGAATTTATTTAGTTGAATTTATTATATTTATTATCTATTATAACGTTATAATATTTTTGATTGAACTCAACTACCACAAGTTAATAATTTTATCAACTTTCCGACTCTTATATATGTATGCATAAAGTGCCAAAAATCTAGGGACACCACGTCAAACCTGTGGTGGTGAGCTGTTTAGACGTATACTGTCAGTGTAAGACGCGTGAAGATGTACTCAAATGTACAAAATATAGCTATTCTTCATTAAGCCTTTAGAAGCATTTCATTAAAATTCACATCATTTATGTTGACGTTTGACGTGCGGCGTGCGTGTATATATGCGATACCCATACATCGTATGTCACGATGATGGTGAAATATTAAGTGAGAGCTTATCATCGGGTGTTTGCCGTATTATATATTATTATGTTGTTATTATATGAAATTGATGATGATATTACGTGACGGGGTGGGCGTATGCGAATGATTCATAGATCATCCACACGGATGCACGCGTGTCTGTATGATACGAGTATATAAAATAAATTATTTAACCCCGAAATACAAATATTGGTACAAAACAGCACGGCACTTTTTTTCGTTAATCCGATTACCATCCATTATTGGCTATTATCTCAAATTGGGGACTCCTATAGTCCTATTGTAGGTATGTAATAAAAATCGGCACCCTCTCGCTGTTATATTCGATAATTGATCAGGAGGATTAAATTTTATATACATATAGATACACATATATGCGACAGGCGTATTATAACTCATATTAAAACGGTTATGAACTTATAATAATTATTATACGCTGTATCCATTATCCATATACCTAATACCTAAATATCTGATTAGAATCATATTATATCGATGACGGTTAATAATTGCAAACATTTAAAATCTGTGGAGAGCAAAAAAGACCTTCAGAAAATAAATCGTAAGGAATTCCGTAAATGGTTTCAAATTATACTTTATCTACCTACGAGATTTTACAATCTACAAATCCGTTACCATTTTTGTTATTATTTTCTGTTACCGTGATTTTACAATTTACAAAATGTGCGTTAAATTTTAAACCGATGTAATATGGACATCAGCAAATAGCTGTGTAGTATAGGTAAATATATGTATCACAAATGTTGTTATGTTGTGGTGTATGTTTATTGTTTATGATTTTATGAATATAATTAGGTCAATACATGAATATTATTAAGTCCAGTCATCGCAGAACTGACATAATTTTCCGATATCATCATTCTAATTCATAGTTCCGTATAAACTATAAACAATATATTAAAATAAGACCAAATTTCGAATTCTATTCGACCCTGCACAATACTTAAGGATGATAAATAAAAATATTTGTTTCATCTTCATCTTTCATATCTTTTAAATGGCGTTTCTTATCTGCAGTACGTCATTTTATATATAATATTAATATTAAATTGTAATATAAATACCTATGGCTATGTATATTAGAAATTTTCTCATCAGGAAACACCTTTTTCTTTTATGTTATACTGATCGCCATAATATGTGCGAATATCAATATATTATTATTTATTAGGTTAGTATATACGGTTTTATTGAGCATTTTAAACACGTTTACCGTTTATGTTATTGTATTAAAGATTATTGCGTTTAAAGGTAAAAATACGAATTATGGCTTTTAAACACCGAACGTAGTTGGCAGTTGACAGTTGTATATAATGTATATACATTTGCTATAAATTTATATTCACTGTAAACTATAAAGTAAAATAAATGCAATATATGTATATACCTATTAGACTTCGAAATGGCTTGGGTGCACGCACATTAGTCAATTTATCGGTGGTTCATTCAACCCAAAGAATATGTACACGATATATATATATATATGCGAGGTGCGTATAGTAGAACAGCTGAACTCACAAAAAAAGAAAATTTTGTTTTATTAAAGTACATAAAATAATAAATAAAGTTTTTGTTTTAAAAGTATATAACGTGTGTCCCAACCCTTTATAATATATTTTCCTCTGTATAAAGTACCTACCTAGTACATCATTTGTTTTGACACTAGCTGGCATTCTAGCTATATATATCAGTATCATATAGTAGCCTCAAAATTTTTTTATCATTAAATTAATTATGGTTTAAACTTTAAGTTATTACTTATTATTTCATTCAGTAAAGTACTAAAGTTATAAGTTTATAACAATTTAGATAACACTTAAATCTACACGTGATAAAATTTCAATAGCAAAAAAAAGTTTCTTTTGTTAATCTGTTTAAATTTACATTTTGGATCTAAAAATATCCATGGAGGCTGCATAGTGAGTGCAGTCTTGCCTATATACGTAATCCGACACTGTAGCCGTCGTAACTTTTATTTCATATTGTGCACTTATTCATGTCTATTCATGCTTTTTAGTTAAACTTTGTTAAATGCAATCATAATAATATGTCGGGTACCTACTCGTGTAACTATTTTATCAAGGTTTAGATTGGATAATCTAAACTTATATATTATATTATACAATATACATACGTGAGTACGTGACACGTCATATACGTAAATTCAATGTAAATTTTAAATAGACATCATAGAGGTGTATTAAATTGTCGCTATATTCCTACAAGGAACCGTCGTGAGTAAGTAAAGTGATTGATGTACAACCTACCTTTACAAGCCACCAAGTCTTTAAAAAATAGGCGGCTATGTGTCACGTAATACGCACCCGTTAACGGTTCCACGAAAACGGTTCGATCAAAAGTCATTATGAATCTGCGGTAAAGAGTCGTAGAAAACAGACGGCGACGACCGTTTTCGCAATACTGCTGACCACCGGAAAATATCGCGGTTATTCGCGTCGTGTAAACCGCATACAATGACGTGGAACATAATGATCGAGCTTACCGCGGTTACCGGCTTACGGACCACGCGGGCATATAAACCCTCACAATATTATGTAATTCACGGACGATATAGACGCATTCGGGAGGTTGGCTCAGAAATACTAATAGATAAAATCGGGTGAAGTTCGAAACTCACGTGGTCTATTTACGGTGGTATACTCGAGGTGTGCCGTTTTTGTTTATTTAGTTTTTCACGTCCGTGAGTGTGTGAAATTAATTTTTATTTTACACTTTATTAACATAAATATGTTTTTGGGCCGGGTACACGTTCTTTGTTTCTGACCGATTTTTCGTAAAGTTTTCGTTGTCGTAGTTACTTATTAACAAAAACATATTTATTATTCGTAGATTTTCCTTGTAGCGGAATAATATCGGGTAAGTAACGTGGTATGGTTTTTTAATTGTTTTCGTTTTTAATACCTGCTTTTTGGATATTTTAAACGCGTTCGTATTCTTAGTTACAATCATAATATTATATTAATTAAAAAAAAATAATATTTATAATTTATAAGTTTTAAATGTTGTCGTTAAACTCGACGAGAACCATAAAATTATAAAATATAATATACATCAGTACATTACATAATGTCATTATATTTACATGCAATTATTTAAAATAGAGTCATCACGCCCACCGCGATATAAATTGTACATCAGTAAATGCAATTAATATTTTAAACAAGGTTATTATATTTAATTTTAATAAATAATTTTTTAAATGTTTAAACCATTTTATAGTAGGTAGCGTTATTGACTAGATCCAAATACATTAATTTTTGTTAACATTTCTTTTGTTTGTAAGACTGTAAAACCGATGTTGAACGTACGTGAATGTGCGTAATTATTTTAACCCGCTTGCGTTACCGCCGTCATCGTCCAAAAGCGACGAATTATGAAAAATTCTCTTAGCGGACTCATGTCAATATTAAGATAATATAATATATATATAACGATTAGCGGCAGCGTTACATTTATGCGGAGACGACAAGTGTTTTACGCGTGTATTACGCGGACGTAGGAATTTTATTTCACCCTCATTTTTCGTACGGGGGTTGAAAAGTATATATTATACATATATATTGAGTACCTATACTCGGGGGACCACGGCGGCGACTTCTAGCGGGGCTGCATAATAATAATCGACGCACGTATATATACGTATACAAAGTAATTTATCGCGACGGTGAGCGAAAAACAGGGACGGTGCCGCAGCGTTTGAAGGGAGGGAAAATTGCGTTTTTACTCTCTTAAGTTATAGTACACGTCATCGGACCGTCAACACGGCAAAGAGTGCTGCGAAATTCGTATAAAACGTAAGGGGAGAACGGCTGAGGCCGCGTGCGCGTATATACCATAATATATAGAGTCTTGGTGGCGTCGGCGGGGGTGCAGCGGTAGTCGACGGGGTGGCGAGGGGGCGACGGTGGCGGTGAACTCGGCGGCACGTAAATCACGCGACGCGCACGGCCTGGCACTGAAGGAGGGGTGCCGGGGGTGGTGTAGGTTATAATATATAGGGAGAGACTGGCCGGAGGGGGTGGTTGCAGATGGGTGGGGGATGACTGTCGTGTGACGGGAGACGCGTGTGTAGTAAGCGAGGGTTTGTGTTTCGGCCGGTGGAAGGGGATTGGTGGTTGGCGGTGGGTGGGCATGCGAGAGGGTCGAATCGTTTGCAAAACGGAGGCGGTGGCGACGGCACTATATGAGAATATATATATATATATATTATATATGTACCCCCGAGAGCATAATATATTATATACATACGCAATACGCATATAAAATATGCACGGACGACGGACCCGTCGTATAATGCACCCGCCTTATTCGGAAAACAATGTTTTGCTACAAATCCGTCGTGTACCATTTTTTTTATAGCATACACAGAATTTCCCCGTTTAAGAAAAATGAAAACAAAAACAGACATCCACCATAATATGTATTATGTTATACAACATCAGCATCAATGATGTAATATTATAATATAAAATTATATTATAAAATATGCAAATAATGTACGTTACCTGCCATCCCTGTATTAGCAAACTCCTGTCCACCGTCCTTAACCACATGACTGCGTCACCGGCCTGGAAATCGTTGAGCTTGTAGCACTTGTGGTGCAAGTAGATGCCCAGGCACTTGAGCAGCTCGGACGTGCTTGCCTGTATGATGGTTTTCCGTGGCACAAGGTTGTGGCAGGTGTGCGACGGCACCAGCGTAGCTCTGGGCACCAGTTTGTCGGCGCCGCCACTGTTATTGTTGGCCACGTCCAGTCCAGTCGTGGTGGCCGACCGACGGACGCCATTAGACCGACCAACACAGTCGACGTTGGCGTTGGTGTCTACCAATGGTTGCCGACCTCCTAACAGTTGCTTGGATTTGACACCGCCGCCTCCGGCTGTGCTACCATTGTCCAGCTTCTTTTTGTTTTGCGACGTGCTGAACCGCTTCCAGCTGAGAGCGTTGATCAAGGCCGAATGTTTTTTCAAGCTCTTTTCCAGCGTGCCTCTCTGCTGCTGCTGCTGCGGTTCGCCACCTGTCGTCGCCGTCTTGCAGTTGTTCTCGGAGTTGTTATTGTTGTGGTGGTGATTGTTGTGGTTGTTGTTGTTGTTAATGATGTTGTTGTTGATGGTGTTTATGTTTATATTGGCCGGCAGCATCATGGATATGCTACGGCCGGCCATGACGTCGGCGTGCCGGCGCTTGGTCAACTGCTCGTATGTGAAGCTACTGAGTGTGAACTCGGCCGCGCTGGCGCTGCTGGCCATGGCCGGGTACACGGACTTGCGGTCTTTGGGGCTGATGCTGAGCACGGTTCCCATGGCCGGTGGCCGGGCTGGTAATGGTGTAGACAGGCTCGAGCGTGCAGGCGGTGCCACGAGGGCCGGTGCAGACGCAGCGGCAACTGCCGCTGCAACCGCAGGTCCCGGACGGCGGTTATCGAGTTGCTCAGATGTGGCGGCACGTCCTATTCGTACTGTTATCGTTATCTTCACCGATGTCGTTGTCTTTATTGGCGGCGTCTTCGTCGATGTCCGCCGCTCGCACAGTCGTCCTACCGGCGGCCGACCGCGGCAATCGATAGCGGCCACGACAGCGTCGCGGCAGCCGTCGCGCCGGCGGCCGTCCCGCAACTGCAGGTGCAGCGCATTCGGCGGCGCGCGCGTCAAGCTGACCTGCAGAGACACACCGACGGGCGAGATTTGCACCGTGTAGGACTGCAACGCTATACACTTATACGAACTACGCCGCTATTGACGGCAATCGTCGTGATATGATAAACGCACGCGATTGTCGCGCGTTCGAGACGTGGCTGACACTGACGAGTGGTAATTCCGGGTCATCCCCTGCAGCACACTGGTGCGCCGACGACTAGCACGCACCGACCGCGTACGCAACACAACGAACGTCCGGTGTACGCGTGTGTACGTGTGTACGCGTTAACGTGTGTACGAGTGTACGTGTGTGAGGGTGCGCGCGTGTAGCGACAGCAGCGGCGGCGGCGGCGGTGGCCGTCGATAGCGAGGCGCGCGCGTGCGAGGGTGGGCCCGGGGAGCTTTTTACGACGACGACGACGACGACGCCGCCGCCGCCGTGACTCGAGGCCGGTCGATACGCCGCAGAGTGGGCGCACGCGCGCGCGGTCGTCAACGTACATCCCGCCGTCGTATTAATTACGTCCCGCGATTTTCGGACGCTTTGCGGCGTGAAATATAATAGTTTGCGTACATACGAGTATAATATTATTATTATTATTATCATGCGCTTGTGGGGCACATTTGTAGTATTTGTCGTAGCGTAATACTGCATGTGTACGCTCTTTTTGAGGGTATACCACTTGGTATTAGTTGCGTTATTATTGTTTCTGCGGAGTTTAGTATCGCTATAGAGTTCGTCGCTGCATCACGCCAACGATGTCGCCTATAGGCTATAGATACACAATGCGCAATTTATTATTGTATTCATATAATCGCATTTTTATGTATAGATTTAATAAACATAATATGCACGATGAAGTCATCAAATTTTTTTTTTTTTAAATTTATGACAAATTGATTGATACATTTTTAATTCTCAGCGAAGTGATGAATGTATTGATTTTACAATGATGTTAAACACATCGATCGTCACCTATTTTGGAGCAGTAAAAATGCTTAGATTCAGTATCTTTTCTGGAAGGAAAGTGTATATGGTTGGTACTGAATACTGATACCACGAGGGAGTCAAAAGTAATCAATTCCCAGTACTTTTCTTAAGAATTGAAAGGACTAAAATAACGCAAAACCAGTTTTAGATGAAATCGATTTTTAAATTTTTTTTTGTTATTCATAAACATTTTGTAGTTAGGTAGATTTTTTTCTATAAATATTGATTTTGGCTCGAACAAAAAGCTTGAAAATATAATAGGTACAGGGTTCCTTATATAATATTATGTTGTTATTAAATCTATTAAAAATTATTAAAGATACATTCGTATAATTTTTATCATAAGCATCTGAAGTTTAAATGTTAACAAAATTCGTCAAAATCGTGAAAATATAAAAATTGTAGATGTTGTAGTTAAAAATATAATTGAAAATTTCACTTGAAAATTTAACACAAGATTACACAATGATTCATGCCAGAACCAACAAATCAAAATAATATTTTAACATAATTTTTTTGTAGACGTTTGAAATTACATATATTTAAACTAAGAAGAACGGTTTTAATTACATATTTTGTTGTAATTTAAAAATATTATATAATATAATATGTTGAACTAATTTTTTTTTTAAATATACGGATATATTATATTATAATTTATAATATTAAAACATGATATAGGTACTGTAACTGTATTGTTATTAACTTATATTATATAATTACCTTGTGTCAATGCTATGTCAATACCGAGTAGTCTTGATTAAAACAGTGTTAACTGGATCGTGGTATAAATAGATTAAGAATTGTTTTAATAGGTATTTGAAAAATGTTTTTGTATATATCTGATAATAATACTAATAATAGTATTATTAGTAATACACTAATACCTATACGGCTATAATACGTAATGGTTTGAAGTTTTATTTGAAATTAAAACATCAATATACTACATATTTTGTACAATATAAGCTTAAATTATACGGAAATTTTACGAAAGAAGAATGTTTAACAGGGATGACGCTTCGTAGGAAATTCCATTTACTGACGAGTGACGACATTCCTGGAAGAAATAGGATATTTGGAAAAAAAAATAATGATATATTTTACTCTGACGGTTGACGGTTCTATACAGTTATTCTGTTAAAATATTAATTGGAATTTGGAGGAACTCGAAACTTTTCGTCATTACGTATTTACGTGTGCTGTAACCGAATAGGTATTATAAATTATTATTATTATTATTGTTATCATCAGATAAATGCCTATACAAAAAAATTTTCAAAATATTAAGACAAATCTTAATCTTTTTTCCATGATCCTATTAACACTGTTCTAAGGTAGGTATGGTAAGGTATGTATGGTTAATGGTTAATCGGTATTTACATAGAACTAAGTATCTATATAACGAATTAGTTGGTGACAAATAACAATATATAAGTAGGTAGTACATAAAAATGATTTTTACCTTCCTATGTCTAAAAAAAAATAACTGTGCATATTCTTATGGTCATAAAAACGATTAAGAAGTACCTATGAACGGCGAGAAATGTGAGTTATTATAACTATACGTGTTACACGTTACAATTTTACATATTCCATCGTATAATTCTAATAATAACAAAAATAATATGTTCTTTGAAAATCTAAAATTTAAGAAAAATTATTAAATAATCTAAACATTTTTAAAGTTGACAAAAAAATTATCTATAATACAAAACAATTTCGTACAAATATAAAATATTTAATAAACAAACAAACAAAATGTATTTGTAGCTAAAAATGTAAAATATGCAAAATTAAATTTATTTTTAGGAAAAATCTGTTAACAGATAATAATTGATATAGACAAAATAACATTATAATAAATCAAATAATCAAATATCAATGCATAAAAGAACATTTCTTTTTTAAATTTAGACATTTCGGAGGAGGAGGATCAGCCCTCTCAGACACCCACATTTGACGATTTATTAGTATAATATGACGTGTATTTACGAATTACGTTTATGATATTTATTATCTGCTGCTGCTGCAGTTCGTGAGGTGACTTTGTGTACTTTTGAAGCCAGCTCGAATAGGGTATTAGGCCATTAGGGTGAACAAAACTACTTGAGATCACTACGTATTGTTGTTTGTATTGGCTAAAATGTAGTGTCTTAGTCAGTGGCGTGAGTAGGATTACTCGCACACATTAAGGTGGGTACCTACTCTATTTTACTGATGTGACCCCTCATGGATCAATACAAAATCCTCTCTGTTTACGGATACTATAATTTAAACGGTCTATTGTGTTGTCAGCTTAAAAGCCTAAACTCAATTGTGCGTCTGTTATTTTTTATAATTTTTGGCCATTTAAAATATCATGGTGATCAGTGACCAGCATTTCACAATTTTTAAATCATTTTTAAGAAATTCCATCTTACCTATTTTAATATTTGTTTATTTATAAACATACTGGCTGGTGGCTACAAGCCTAGAACGTTTGATAAGAAATTATTTTTCTTTTACAGTTTCGTATAATATATTTTCATACAATAATTATGAGATACTCGTGTGACCTGGTTTACTTAAAGTTTTCTTCCGAGCGCTCAAGTATAATGCAATATTTGAAACGTTAAACATACATCATGTATGTAGCAATGTAGGTATATATAGTATAATATAGTGTATATACTATGTAGCATGGTTGAAACGTACAAAGTTATTGCATTTATACTCCTCCTCAATCAAATATTTGATGATAAAAACAAAAATGGCAGCGTAAAGAAAGCCAATAATAATCAAGTATACATGCGCGGGAATTTTGAATTTGTTAGCTTTTGTCGGCGTGTTTTTGATGATAAGAAAAATTGATATTTGTGATATCCCTTTACGCAGCCATTTTGTTTCTGATGATAACAATCTGAGTCAATATTCAATAACCTATATATTTCAACTATATGCTAATAGTATGTAGTAACTATAAATAATTTAACTAATTAAATTTTAATTAATAAATTATTTATTTTGTCATGTAGTAACTAGTATAGCGCTTTATGTATGAATGCACCTGTAAAATTGATTTATATATTTTTATATTATGCGATATACGTGAGTTCTACGCATAAAATGATTCTGTTTTGTATTTATATAGACGACTTAAACTTTGAAGTTTAAACAATGAAAATATCATAATATTATAATATTATATTGAAATTATGTTTTTAATCGAAAAAAGAGATTTTTTCATTTATCCAAAAAAACGTATTTGACAGGCAGTTTCTAGACTTGATACATTTCCGTCATTATACCTAGTTAATTGTGTTGAAATTAGATTCCTGAGTTCCATGACTGCAGCATACTCTCTTATAACTGATTGAAAAATATTTTCCTCGTAAAAATGTTGTATTTGTCGTTGATCGTTTTAATTGGATATTCTACATTTTTTTTCAATGAAGTCTTGCCCTGTTAACTATAACTAATGGATATTAGTGCCTATTACATATTAATAATATAATATGATTACAAATTATACCTTAATACATTATTTATTAAACATAATTATGATATTGCATTAAATTATACAATTTGTTTAAATTAGATTGTACATTTGTATGTGGCTGAAGAAGTTCAATAGATTTTGGTGAATGTGAGGTCCGGGACCAAATGATTTCACAATAATTAGGGTTGGAGGAATGATCATGGTTCTGGTTTCCAGATATTCTAAACATATTATACACAATACTGAATACACATAATCAATATTATTAATGCAAATACTAAATATTTGTTAGTCTAATATTATTCAACATCCTCGCAAAAGCGATGAAAATACAACATTAGATACTTACAACAAATAGTAATTATTTCGTAAATATTTCATTAAATGATTAAATATGATCTTGGCTTAATATATACTTTTTCATAATGTCTAAAATTTAACACTAATTGCAGCAACCTAGGATTTTAAATATGAAGATATTAATATATTATACCAGCTGCAAGCCACAATAGTCTATGGCAGACCAGTTGTCACAAATGATTCTGTTAACTGTTTTAGGTAGGTATCTATCTTTCATAAATTATTAAATCCGTTAAGAGGACGCTACCTATGCGTTTGTTGTCTCCGTCTTACAAACGTACTATACATAACAATTTTTCGTTCACTAGTTTTAATAGTGTGCTGTTAGTTTTGTTATATAAATTAATTGACCTATTATCGAACGGTTGGGTAAGAACACATTATCTATGTGCTTAAGCGTCGGCGAATTTTCAATGTTTTAATTTTCAAGCAAGATATGAGCATTTAATTTGTAATATTTCACATACCTACCCATATCTTGCTTGAAAATTTATTAAAATATTGAAAATTCGACGACGCTTAAGCACATAGATAATGTGTTCTTACCTAACCGTTTGATAGTAGGTCAATTCACTCTAATATCAAAACTAACACCACAGTATTGAAATTAGTGAACGAAAATTTGCCTGTCGCGCGTGTGTAAGATGGAGACAATAAATGCATATAGGTAGGGTAGGTAGACCTCTTAACGTTATTCTGTTATTATTCATACTTAAATATAGTTTGAGAAAAAACTGTACATCTGTACTATTGTAGCGTTGGGTTCCGTGATAACTTATCAATAATCATATTATATCTTCATGACTTCATGATGAAATATGTTGCTCCACGTAAAAACTCAAATAGGGCGAACTATTAGAAGTTAGAGCCCACTCATCCTGCAATACAGCGCTCCGTACATTGCCCCCGTTCCCAAAACACAACATTATCTATATATGACTTATATAATAATACTTATTAGGTATTATCCATTTCCATTATATTCATTATTCGTGTCATTGGACTTTTTTGTTTATTTTGAAGCAAACTGACAACTGCAGCACCGCAATTTAAATTCAAAACGGGTAAAAATAGTACTTAAACCTATATTATGTGGACACTGGCCAGTAGGTATAAAATATAATAATATATTATTATTGTATTAATAAATAAATAAATGTCACATGAATAGCATATATTATAGTATATTAATATAATAATATATAGGATAAGTAGGTACTGAGTAGTATATAGGTACGATATGCCATATTCCCATGCGTTGGTAAAATGTATTATCTATAATTAACCATACTACCATAAAGTATTGGCGTTTAATACCAAACGTCGAAATGTTCAAATAATAATCACCTATACGGCTGTATACCTACCTTTATTCTGTGTGGGTAACTAAGCAGATATTAATTGTATATAGGTAGGTACTAACATTTAAAGTTTTAATGATCTATACAATATAATACGGAAACGTTTTGAATATTTTCAAGAAAAATTGCGTAATTTTAGTTAAAATAAAAATTGATTCAATTCAAAAAAAAAAATGTTTATCGATTTTGATTCTGAATAGGAGCGATAAATGTATTAATTTTACAATGATATGTTTTTATTATTTTTTGTTCTTGTGGCTTAAAACACTTTTTCTAGTAAATAAAATGCGCTGATCATGAACTTTGATGGAGGGTCAAATTCGATTTGATTGGCACTGTTGGGAGGTCATTACTTTTTATTATGATACTGAGAAAAATACGAAAATTTGTTAAAAATATGCCCAACTTAAAATATATACTCAAAATTATTTTATAAAATTTTCTCTACATAGAATCACTACAGTTTTCTATTTAATTTTTGGGGACTAAACAAATATGAAAATCGATGAAGGTAAAAACTAAAATGTAATGTTTTTTTATAATAGTTATATATTTTTAAAGAGGTTACCCTAATTTTCACGTTAACTCGGCTCACGCGGCACGCCCCTATACATAATGCAAACAAACCAGTAACCACCATAAAATAAATTATCTTTTATTGCAAATTATATTGTCATTAAATGTGGTAACCCAATAACCGTAAAACGAGCATTGAACATAAAACTACAATGATTGTATTTTTCTGACGACTTTTTAATCATTCAAGGACCAAGGTTGTTAAACTTAACCCTTCAAAGAAATTATAAATATTCAGTTCAACTGCAAATACGATACCTACCTACGTACATATTGTATTTTAGATTCGAAGCGGAGCGATGGTTGTATTGGTTTTACAATGATAGGTGTTTTTTTCTCTACCTATAACATCGTCAGTAGCAAGGAAAATGCATCAATCTTTAACTTTTAGCGTGGTTTATGGAAAAAAATTGAATCTAGTTGACAGTTAACAGTTGGTACTTTGGATACACAAAAAAAAATTCCAAACATTTCCAAATATTCGGAAAAAAAACAATATGAGAAAAACGGGACATTTTTAATTTTTATACTTAGTTTTAATACTTATTATTGTAGAAATGTAATATCCGGTTTGTTGAAGTATAATATATACTAATATTACCTATGTATTATGATTAGGGAGGGGGCTGGGGAGCCTAGCCCCCAAAAGCTAATGATTTCACTACTATAATTTAAAAGCATCATAACTCATATAAAAGTATCAAGTATATCAATTATAGAAAAATCCAATTTTTGTTATTGATACATATTAACGTAACTTAACTGAGTTAAAAAAATCATTAATTTGCCCAGCCTTGGTTTTAATAATAATAATTATTATTAATAATGCGATAAGTTAGTGTATTTACAGAATGTATCGAGTTCGAACCACGGATTCGTTGGACCAATTTTTCGCATGTTTTGGTACTTAAAAGTTAAAAAAATTATACACTTACCACTTCCGCAGGTAGATTGCCTAATTAAGATAGTATAGGATTTTGCATTTTTTTTATGATATACTGGATATAGCTTTTCAAGCACAAAATGTGATTTGGTCATCTACGAGTTCAAATAATAGTTTTTTTAGAGTTCCGGGTAACAGAAATAATACCGTAATTTAATATGATCATTTTTATAAAGATGGTCTATACCCGCTATCGATAATAAAACCAATTATACCTATATAGGTATAATACAACAATAGTTTTCAATAACGCGAGTTATCTGAATTGTTAAATTGCATGATAGTGATGTCGAGAAAACCAATGTATAGTTTTGGTGGATACCTACCTATTTAGTTATTATTTTGACTTTCGTAAGTGCGTATCGACATATTTGTACAATATACCGAAACAAAAATCAGTAGTGATAATAATATACTGCTCGCATTGATTGAGCTAATCTCATGGACAAGGCCGACTATAAATGAGCTTAAATGAAAATATAATATCATTAATATAATTTACACTTAAAAATACATTGCTTTCACAGCGTGTTACAGCCAAAAGTAGTTGAACAATCACAAAAACCTAGAAATAGTAAAGCATTGCAATGCCATCTAGTATTAAATAAAAATAAATAATTTGGATATTAAAAAGTAATTATTTAATTATTTCTAGTTAATTTGTGTCTATAAACAGCTGATAACGAAATTCAAAAACTAACAATACATCAAGTTTATTATTAAAACATTATGGTGTGTAGTGTGTACCTACACAATAGGTATACGTCCTATTTATTTTAAAAATGTGTTTACCGTAGTACTGTCTAAGAAAATATTTAACACGGACCTATATAAACCACTAAACGCAATCATGTCTGCCTTGTCTGAATTCAATCGTTTTGTTTCATTATAAATTATATAAAAATCGATCGAATTTGTGTAGGGGTTTGAAAAGGTCCAATATTAATGATATTATTTCGATAGTGCAGATACGTTTTATGTGAAATATAAAATACGATATGACAGAATCAAACAAAATAGTAACTCTAACTCCCAAAGGATATGAAAAAAACCAATCTCTTACCTCGCCAACATGGGTATGCACACGGGGGGTGAACGAGTGGGTCATGGACCACCCTGCAAGGTGTACCATACTTGTTTTAGATTGCATCCTAGATCATATACATATAGTAGTATTATCTATTATTCTTTGATCTAAGCATTGTAATTTTTATTTTTATTTCTTTGTTATCATGAAACATTAATAATAACTACCTAATTTAATATCTATAAAAATGAAATTGTTAAATTATTAATGAATGATATTACTTGTAACGGGGAGCTGATATATACATTGTATATTTATATTATGTTATTTCATGATATTCTCCGTTATAATATTTAACCCTACTATACCTTAGCATAGTTTTTTTCATGTGAATGATTGTATTTATGCCTTATATATAATATATATATATATATATATACATACATATATACATGTATATATATATACAGTGGCCGAGCGGACTAAGGCGTCGGTTGTGACGCACACCGACGCTGGTTCAAACCTCGGTTCACGGGCGGCATTTTTCTTCGGGCTACCCGTGCCCACTAAAAAATTTGCCAAAACTACTCACACGTGTTACGCCTACAAAACAAGAACAAACAGCTAATGGCCATAGTTGCCGGGCTTCACGATCAATAAAAAAAAAAAAAATTATTTATAATAATACGGCATATTTATTTGCTACCGCGTTCGGTAAGGTTACAATAAATTACAATAAATTATTAGTCAACAAATTCGAGTTACAGCATTTGTGAAATCTTTGATTACTGATTTCTAATATTTCTTTTACTACTCAGTACTCGGCTCTGTTAATTATTTATTATATATTTGTTTTATAGTATTTTAATTATGACTGCTAAAAAAAGTTAAGTGGATATCAAAACAGTAAACAAACTTTGCTAATAGACAAAAAACAACTTCAGAAAAATTCAAGGCATGATACAAAAAATATTATATTTATTGCATAGTTTATATAGTTTTATTAAATTTATTTTTGTTTTCTTCATATTAATAATATATTAATAACAACTTATATGATGAATTATAAGCAGGGCTCAAGTGGCATACACTCAATTGTTTCTCTGGGGCGTGATGGAGGAGGTGGAGGAGCTGGGTTAATGAAATTATTAAACTATATTTAAAAAAAAAATCACACATTATTGTAAAATAAATATTCTTTTCTTTGCCAAACATCTAAAAGGTTCACGAGGATCTATTTCCCATATTTCCCGTGGTCGGGGCCCTAACGGGGGCGCCAAATTTGTTTGCATCGGTGCGCAAAATGTCTTAATGCGGCACTGATTTGCGGTGAAAAACGTACTTTTAACGATGTATAAATAATAAAAGAAGAATATTATTATATATACCTACAATTTATTATTATGCTGCATGTAATAATATACCTACCTAAATAAATAGTGGTCAATCACCATATACTTAAAAAATTAATGTAGCTCACTTGTTGTAAAAAGTTGACCCCTAGAGTAGATATATAGAGTCCTCGACTCTCAGTCCTCGAAAACTTCATCCGAATGAACCACAATTTATATACATATATATTTATTATGATAGATATATGAATATCCTTTCATGTATAAATTTGTGTGGGTATGCGTGAGTGTAGAGGTTTGTGTGTGCGTGCGTGTGTGTGTGTGGTGTGAGGGTGCGTCAATCATTATGCTGCTGCAAATATTGGTCAATTGTCATATATAAATATATTATATTATGTAAACTAAAATAACACGCACCATAAGCTATTCACCCTACCCCTTGTATACACATAAACAGTATATAAATTGTATGTGTATAAAGTGTACACTGCACGTTTCTATTTAATTGAAACTTTATCAAGTTCAAGAGACAAGTATATGTAGGTATACAACAGTAAGTTTACAATTACAACAATACGACTAGGTACAATATTTGCAGGTCACCGACCAATTAGTTCGTATAAGTCATATGTACTGTTTCTAGATCAAAAAACCATACAAAAATCTCCATTCTCTGGGACAAATAATCCACGAACAAAATATCTAAATTTACAAAAAAAAGATAGCATACCTATAGTTACGTCATATTATATCCCCAAATATGATATCTTAATATCTTTCTATCGATGTTCGCCCTTGGAAACCTATGAAAGAGTATATGGGGGACATGCACAGTACAACTACATGTATAATGTATTAATGTATAGGTTTGTATATCTGTGTGGATAATCGGGTAAATCATATTAAAATATCGTCGTCCTCGTCTATAAAAAAATGTATATAACATTATAATAACTATTTAAATTATAGTATTAATACGCTCGCTTCAGATCAATTTGTCATCGCACCGTTTGTTTCCTATAATTTTCTTTATCTGGCCCACGCGCAACATAGACAAAACGCATTCATATAAACTCCATTATTAATTATTATCAAACATTTTTGATGTTTCGACATATCGGTTTTATATTTTATTATTATTTAACTTTATATTAAAAATGTAAATAGTTGAGTGTAATATTATAATTTATAAAGTCAAATAGGTAATAATTAAATATTGAACCGATATGTCAACACATCAAAAATATACTATCATTTATAATTTTAGAAGTAGGCGATTTTACTCAAGATTACTAATAATTAATTAATCATAACAAATGATTTTACTTGAATACGTTTTATTAATGCGGGGTTAGGAAAACAAATACTTATTATTCAACCATAGTAGTTTTTTTTTAAATTACACAAGAAATATAAATTTTTGGGACAAACACGAACATTTAATGTTTAAACTCTCGTTACCAGACATCATAATAATATTATTATATTATATTATTTTATAATGTCTGTGGTATACTGGTACAGATCACGTGGTTGATTTAGAACTCATATTTTTTTTTTTAGTTGTTTTCGTGGACACATGATCTTTTTCATAAGTGGCCATCCCCACCAATGGCACAAATTACAATGATCATAGCTGTTTTACCCTTAGGACACGTGAGGCATGAGCCTAGGGCCAGTAGCCTGGGCTAATAGGGGCCTCCGAAATGTTTTCATTGGCATTAATTTATTTTGGTTCTAAAAGGGGCCAATAATCTCAGTGTGCTCAAGGGCCCCTGTATAGTTCTGACAATAATATTTTAATACCTATAGTACCTACTACTATAAAATATTATGTTATAACTTATAAAGTAATACAATTTGTGTTCTTTAAATATGATGTCAGCGTAGTACTGTTTGTTTTATCTTTCTGGCCCACGTGCAAGTGTACAACATAAACAACGCATTCACGCAAAATTAAATTTTGTCATGTTTTTGAATTATCTTAGAGTAAAATAATATAGCTATTACAGAAATTATAAAGAATAATATTTTTGAGCCTATGAGTGTATGACATATTTATTTATCTAAATAGTAAATATGATCTCGAAGCAATTTAAAATCAGAAGATTTTAATCGTGCCGTGCCTGTACGGCTGTGGTGCTGTACCTATTACCATTGTTCAGTGCTATTACCAATCACCTATACGTGCGGAAAAATGTATTAAAAATCCGGCCAAGTGCAAGTCGGACTGGCGCACGAAAGGTTCCGTACCATCGTCCATCATCAGCTATAAACATGTTGGCAACACTGCTTATATTATATATTCTAGGATTTTTAGTATTTGATGTTATAGCGGCAACAGAAATACATAATCTGTGAAAATTTCAACTTTCTATAAGTTTCATAGTTAACGAGATACAGTCTGGTGACAGACAGACGGACGAACGGCGGAGCCTTAATAATAGGATCCCGTTTTACCGTACCGAACCCTAAAAACCGATAAAATTAACATGCAATTCTACGAATTTTTTAAGAAAAAACATTAATGTATCCGTGACTTCATGGACTTGTTTTAAACTTAGATATAAAAAATAACAACATATAACAAAATACAGGAAGTAGGTACATCGTTTCATATACCGAATTTTAAATTTCAAATAAAGTAAAAGTTTAACAATTTTTAATTAAAACGGTGCGTCCTATTTTTAACTTTATCGTACACCTTCTTTACTTGTTAAATCAATTTCTTAAAGAAGCGGGTAAAATGTATTTAAAAAAAGGGGCCAAGTATACCATTTATCGTATATACATAAATTATGTTAGATATGTATTATAAGCTTTATTACTACAGTCTATATTTAATAGACTCCATAAGATTTAATTAAAAATGGATGAGACCTCAGACCTTCACTGGCCAAACTTATTATACCATTATATATTTTTTTTTAAATTGTTGTCAATACACATTTTTTTTTTTTAAAACTTTAACCCACATTGGAAACTGAAAATGTCCCTAAACAGCTCAAAATAAGTCAAAATATTTTAAAAAAGGTATTGTGTATAGAAAATACTTATACAAACATTCAGTAAAAATGTCATATATGGGTCATTTGTTTTAGAGTTACACCAAAAACCAAAGTGATTTAGTAAGAAATCTATTTTGCGTAAAACTTCCTGTTTTTTCTAAATTTTTTCTTTTGTTTTTCACGGCACTTTTGAAAACTACTGGAAAAATTTTACTTTTGACCCCTCAAAGTACCAACAAGATTCACTTTCCCTTAAGAAAAAATACTGTTGAAGAAAATCTAAGTACTTTTACTGTCCTAAAATGTTAGGTTAGGAGGTTAAAAGGTGATGACAGACACAAAAAAAATTTAAAAATAAAAATACAAAAAAAACACACATCATTGTTAAATCAATACATTCATCGTTCCACTCAGAATCTAAAAAATCCTATGAGATTCACTAGATAATATTCTTACTTCTAAATTTTATAAGAAGTTTTCACTTTAATTTTGAAACTAACAGAACTAAGTGTGAATGTGTGATCTGCCCTCTTAAGTATCACAGATTAAAATAATGAAAACAAATATTTTTAATTAATCTGTTATAGTATTAATGTATTATACATGAACTAACTAGTTCGAATGTAGGAAAAAAAAGTCCCGGAAAAAAAGCCCCGTACCAACTAAATACATTATTCTTTTTTATTATGATTTACATAACTAAATATAAATAAAATATAATCATTACATTTATCAATGTACCTAACATTTCTTTAATATAATATCTATAACCATAAAATATATAATATTCTAAAATACTAGTTTAGTAACAATTGTTTTTCATTAATTATTAAATTAATTATCATATTATTAGATATGTATTTAATTTAATATTTATTATACTAGACAATACATTTATTTTATTAAAAGGTAACTATAAAAAAAATTACATCTAATATATGACATAAACTATAAACAATAACTAATTATATCACAGTTAAAAAATCATATAAATAAACCATAAATCAAAATATATATGATAAATAGTTCAATAACATATTATATATTATTTATTAATTATTATAAAGTATACAAGTACAGTAATATTTTATCTTACTATTACTTTTATTACCCTACCACGGTCTTAGAAGATATCTTTTAAGACCGTGTACCCTACTATACTTTGATCTTTTATATTTCAAATGTATATTTATATCTATAGTTAAATAAATATTTGGTCATTTGGTGTATTATTTTGTTAAATATTATTATGATGTAAAATTATATACATGGTTATAGAATATACCTATGTCCAAAAAAGGTTAGGTTACCTATATACAAATGTTAAAATTATAAAATGTACACTATAATGAAAATGCATTATGTATTTAGTTAGAATGGGGCTTTTCTTACCGTATTTTGATATCGGGGTTTTTTTGGCAGGGGCTTTTTTTTCCGAATATCAACTAGTTCATGGTATTATAAGTTTTTATCACGAATAAGTTATTATTCTAATTCGTGGTTTTAATAAAATTAAATTTGGAAGAGAAAACACCAGAAGTTATCGTTTGCTCCATGACAATCACAAAGTAAATTTTGTGATAAAGTAAACAACAATAATAATAATATTAACAATATTATAATTATAAAATTATTTATTTATTAGTACAAAATACTTATTGGCTGACGCCTATCACGAATTAAAATAATTAAACATTATTAAGCCATCTTAATTCATGTTTCCTATGTGAAAATTGTGTAATCCGACTCAGATATCTGATTTTAAAGCTTTCAATATCCAAATATTCAATTAAAGTCGATAATATACAACAGTAAATAATGATACACAAGTAATTAATTGTAAAATTGAATTTGTTTTTTTTATTATTACACAAGTTAACTGTATTATCCCCGTTTTGGAGATCGGGTAAGTATAGCGTTTTTTTCTGGCTAGCAGATGGTCTCCAACTCGTTTACCAAAGCGGAAATCGAAAAATGTCTGTGTATTCAAGGCAATCCAACGAAATGGAAAGGGCTGTTGATAGGATCATTGAGGAAGATCGCCGATCAGGTGCACCCTTTGTTAACAGTCAGCGACGAAGCATTAGAATGTGTCGAAATGCTAGTTGTTCAATGTCTGGAGATACTCACGTTAAGGTCATCACCACCGCACACTGTATTTGACATCGAAGACCAAGTAAAACGATGGTTTCCTAAGCCAATAGATAAGTGGGCTATTAAAGATGCAAATGAGGCAATAGAAAAGAACAAGAAAAAAAACCTTTTAATATTACCAACCGATAAAATTCATAATTTAGTACAAAAAGAAATACTCCAATACAAGTTAGACTATCCAGTGGCTCTTTACATAACAGCTGTTTTAGAATACATGGCAGCGGACATTTTAAAATTAGCTGGTAACTATGTAAATAATATACATCGTGTAGAAATTAGCTACCAAGACCTCTGTGTTGCGATATGTGGTGATAAAGTATTAATGGACTTGTATGGCCAACACGACAATAACGGCGACTTGAACCTGTCTGAATTAGGTATTGATAAAATTCCAAAAACCACTACTTATGAAGAAGTCATAAGAGATCTAATGCATGATGAAAGGCAACTTATTAGAGATTTACATTTAATTTTAAAAATTTTCAAAGAAGAAATTGATCGTATCATTCCTGTAGGTAGCAGTCAAGAATTGGATAATATGTTCAACAATATTACAGACATATGTAAAACTACTGCATTATTTTTAAGTTCTATTGAAGACATATTGGAAATTGCAGAGGATAAATCAGCTACAGTCGGTTGTTGTATTGAAGAGTTGGCTGAAGCTGCTGAATTTGATGTGTTTGCACGCTATGCAAATGATATCGTCAAAAAACAATGTAGAGATATATTTTGGAATTTAATCGGTAAACCAGAAGTTTCAAATTTACTTCAATCGGCTGGCTATGGTTTTAAAGAAGCTGTAAAATATTATTTTCCAAAATTGTTGCTTTTACCCCTGTGGCATTGTATTATCTATTTTGAGTATTTTAGAATTTTACATCAACTTTCTCCTTCCCAGCATGATAAAGAGTGTTTGGAACAAGTAGAAGGCATTTTGAGACCTTTACAACTACAAATGACATCAGCTGCAAATCAAGTTAACTTGCCAGATAATGTTAAAGAATTTGGACTTAAAATTAATGCAACACCTAGACGATTGTTAGCCATTGAAAAACTGAATGAAATGCAAAAAGCTATTGATGGTTGGGATGGTAAAGATATGGGTCAATGTTGCACAGAGTTCATAAGAGAAGGAGTACTTGTAAAATTATCGAGTGGAGGTAAGCGTTGTTCAGAGCGTAAGGCAATCTTATTTGATGGTGTTCTTCTCTTATGTAAATCAAATAGCAGAAGGACTTCGGTATCCGTCAGCTCTCAACTTGTTGGTGGTTTGTCTGAATTCAAATTAAAAGAAAAATTATTTATTAGAAAAGTGGAAATTGTTGATAGAGATGATACAGACGAAACAAAACACTTTTTTGAAATAGTTCCTCGTTTACAGCCACCAGTAATATTAGTTGCCAGTTCTTTTCAAGATAAAGCTAATTGGATGGCCGATTTAATTATGCTGAACACAAAAAGTATGCTAGACAGAACTTTAAACAGTATACTACTTGACGAAGATAAAAAATTTCCCTTACGGTTACCTTCAATTGAAGAATACAGATTTGTTGAACCTGATTCTCGGGCTAACATTATTTTTGAGGAAAAGGAAAATAATGGTGTTCCTCTTATTAAAGGTGCCATTTTGCTGAAACTTATAGAACGATTGACATATCATATTTATGCTGATCCAAAATTTGTAAAAACATTCTTAACAACATATCGCAGTTTTTGTTCACCTCATGAGTTAATGGATCTCCTAATCGAAAGGTACAACATTCCTGAGCCTTTTGGTATAACTATGGATTCAGTAAGTCTTCGAGATGAAACAAAACGATTTAAAAAAGAATATTTAGTACCTGTTCAATTTAGAGTTTTAAATGTGATTAGGCATTGGGTCGACTATCACTATTATGATTATCAATGCGATCCATATCTATTAGATAAATTACATTCATTTATAGAATCAATTAATGGAAAATCAATGAAAAAATGGGCCGATTCGGTTATTAAAATAATTCAAAGAAAAACTTCTGAAGCTCAAAAAGAAATAACGTTTGCATTTGATTCACCACCGCCAGCAATTGAAGTTCATATGGATTTTAATGGAAATGACGATTTTAATATTCTTCTTGTACATCCTATTGAATTTGCAAGACAGTTGACTCTTATTGAATCTGAAAATTATAGAGCAGTTAAACCTTCCGAGTTGGTTGGATCTGTGTGGACTAAAAAAGACAAAGAAATAAATTCTCCACATTTACTTCGGTTAATCAAGCGTACTACAAATTTTAGTCGTTGGATTGAAAAAGCTGTTGTTGAATGTGAAAACATTGAAGAGAGAGTAGCAGTTGTATCAAGATTTATTGAAGTAATGATGGCATTAGATGAGCTAAATAATTTTAATGGTGTCTTAGGTGTTCTTTCAGCCATGAGTTCAGCTGCAGTATTTCGTCTAAAATTTACAATGCAGTCTGTCAGTGCTAGACTTGATAAAGCTCTAGAAGAAGCTCGAGATTTGAGTAATAATCATTTTAGAAAATATCAAGATAAATTAAGAAGTATAAATCCTCCATGTGTTCCATTCATTGGTATGTATTTAACAAATATATTGCATATTGAAGAAGGTAATCCAGATTGTTTGACAAACAACCCAAATTTAATTAATTTTAATAAACGAAGAAAAGTGGCAGAAATTATTGGAGAAATCCAGCAATATCAAAATCAACCTTACTGTTTAAATGTTGAGCCTAAAATAAAAAAGTTTTTAGAGAACTTAAATCCGTTTAATGATATGAAAGATACAGATATTAGTAACTATTTGTATGCAAAATCTTTAGAAATTGAACCAAGAAATGTCAAACAATTTCCAAAGTATCCACGAAAATGGCCAGACTTAAATCTTAAGTCACCTGGCTTAAAGTCTAAAATACGAGTGCCATCAGTATCCTCCAAAGATATGGATGTCCAAGGTAGAAGAAATTTAAGTTCATCAAGTTCTCTAGTTATTCAAATGGATAAAAGAGATGCAGATGATTCTGTCTTTGCACCAGTAACATTTACTTTAGGAAAAAATAACGATGTTCCTCCAGTTCCACCTCGACTGAGTAAAATAGATGGATCGTTCAGACCACCTATACCACCAAGAAGAATGGCTCCACCTTTACCTCCAAGAAGATTACCAGTTGAAGAAGTTTTAACTTTTCAGAAATTTGTTGTAGACTTACCCAAACCAGAAACGAATCAAGATTTAAATTGGAACAAAAAACTTGTACCACCAATTAGTCCTAGTAAAAAGCCTATGGAACTAAAAACAAAAGCAGTTGTTAATCTACCCAAACGTGATAATACTTTTGAACGTCTGAGCGGACCACCATTCTTTAAACCAGAAGTTATACAAAACTCTAGGTTTCCATTAAAACTGTTTGTACTAAAAAGAACAACTCCTTCTATGTTCCAATTCAATGTTTGAATGCCTAATATTATTTTTTATAAGCATTATAAATCAATATATCAAGAACTAGTTACTAAATAATTGCCATATTCTAATCTCATTTTGTAAATGAATCCTGACAAATTGCATTTTAGTTAACTTAATTAATGACTATAGTACCTATATCCCATAAATGTGTAATTTGTATTACCAAAATCTGGATAAAATAATATAGGTAAGTGCTTGAATTTGATTTTTATAGCCTGTATACATTTTTCTCTTTTATATAATTTTTAAATTTGTAATTCCATAACACCAACATTTGGTCCAATATTACATAATGTTAGATTAAAATTATTATTGAAAACAAATTGCATATTGACTGTGATAACCTATATATACTTTGACATTGGATATTTTTTTATTCTTACAAAGTTACAAACCATACAGATTTACAAATTGTGTAGTAGATACCTTTTGATTAATATTGTAATATTGTGAAAATATTAGCTTAAATATTGACATTTCAATATATTTTAATGTTAATTATTATCATAATAATATTATGTAACTGTGTAAGTACATTAAACATTATTTTTACAATGTTAGGATATTTTAGAAGTATGTTTATTATACTTTAATACATATATAACATTTAGCATTGATATATTCATGTTAATTTTTAATTTCAGATTATATATTTTAATATAAGATAGCATTTTGTATTTATCATACAATTAATACTTGTATACAATATAATATAGGACTCAAAGATAATAATAATATACATGTTGATAAAAATCTACAATATAGTGAACATGTGTTTATAATATATTACAATATTCAAATAGTGTGTCGTATGTGACACATAGGTATACAGAATATGATACTTTTGGTGCTTTGAAAAAATAAAATGTTTAAATTATATACAAATTTAATTAGGTGCCTAGCTTAATTACCTATTTAAGTTGTAGTCCAACTATTTTACATATTATTATTTCCTATATTTGTTGTAGGTTATATAGATTTATAAAATTATTATCCACAATATAATATCATTATTTTTAAGAATTAAATTTTATAAAAATATTAATGATTTGTGCTTAGTTTTAGTAATTTAGTTTTAATACTTTTTGTAGTTAATTGATAAACACCATGATATGTTCAACTTTGTTAGATGGAGTATAGAGCTATTATATTTTTTATTGAATAAATCAAACTAAATTGTTATAATATATTGAATGAATGTGTATATTTATTTTTTTTATTTCATCTGATAATATGTTTCAGTAATACAAATTATAGACACTTTTAAGTTTTTTAGTCTATATTACAACAGTTATAGGCGATAGGTAGTAAATACTTACCTACTTAGTTAATCAAGTAATTTTATGAAATAAAAATGTTTATTATACTATTTAAAATGATGTCTACTTACCCCAGCAATCTACTTTAACAGTTATCTTATGTTTTAACACTATGTCTTAATTAGGTACTTAATAATTTCTATCAAATGGGAGGCTTGATAAAACAATTGGATAGCTATTTTCCGTTTTTCATTTATTAAAAAAATTATAATGCTGTTTATTAGTTAGCAACTACAATTACCTATTGTAGTACCTATGCATTGTTCGAGTGACATACATCATAATATCATTGTAATTGGATAAGACCAGAAGTTCAAATTGGTAGGTATTCAAAAAATTAGACTGTCTGATGTTTAAATGTTGTGCCTAAAACTTTTTCATCAATAACCCATGCAAACAGAATCAACAGTATACTAATAAAAACATGAACTAATCATTAGAATATAATTACTATAAAGTTTTAACTGTAATGATGTAGGTACCTACTGTCAAATACCTATATTATGAAGGTAGGTACTACCAACGCAATAAATAAAACATAAATGATATTAGCAATTAAATAATAGAGATGATGAAAAATGTATTAATATTTGAATTACATATGTCAAAAATGTTTTAATTAGGTATATAATACCTAATAAAGTAAAAGGCTTGATAAAACAATTGTATGGCTATTTTCCATTTTTTATTTATTATATATTTTATTGCTGTTAACTAGTTAGCAACTACAAATACCTATTGAAGTACCTATGCACTGTTGGAGTGACATACGTCATATTATTGTAATCATATAAAACAGGAGGTACACATAGGTTGGTATTCAAAAAGTTAGACTGACTGTACAAATTCATCAGTATTTTAGTATGTTGAGTGTCGACTACATGCCATTACTTTAAGAATATTTTTAAATTGTTAAATTAGATTTAGTATAGACTCATTCTCCAGTAATCCTGTGATCACTGACAATTTTTTTAAATTTCTGTAAATTGTCCAAGCAATATTTCTATTGTTTATGGTAACATAGTCTACAAAAATAACATTTAAAAAGAAATAGTTATGTTACTAACACAATAGGTACCATTTACACTAATTGAGCTAATAATTTCGAATGAAATGTCGTCTGTAATATCATATTTTTTATGCTTAAATAAATATTTCTTTATACCTAACCTAAATCAATAAAAATGTAATAATCCTTATAATACATGTAAATAGTAAACAATAAGATATAAGATTGATAGCTGGCATTGATACCTTTGGAAAGTTATTTCCAGGCATGTAAAATGTATAAAACAAACACTGCCGGTTTATATGATTTTTTTTTATTTCACCAATGACATCAAAACTGTTTTGAGTGCTTCCACAGATATAGCGAGACTAACTGGTTGAATGGGCATTGAATTACAAACAATAATATATTTTAAAGTATTTTATATTCATTTATGATCATTAAATTATTACGCAAATATTCAAAATATAAATCTATGTTTAAATATTCAATTCACAGAGACAGGATTATATTATCCAATGACATTTGGGTCAGCAGTATTGATTACTTTAATTTCCAGTAGCATTAACTACTTCCAATATGCTCTAATATACTGATTTATTTTAAAAATAAATTTCAGAGGACAAAATAATACTTTGGCAATTTTAAAGATATTGCCTAACACTTATCCATCGATATAGGTACCAATGCAAACAGAATAGGGATTATACTAATAAAAACATAAACAAATCATTGGAAAATAATTAACTGTAATACTGCAAGGTATAATACCTACAACCAACGCAATAAATAAAACATAAATATATATTAACAATTAAATAATGTGCGCCACAGCAGAGATGATGATGAAAAAAAGTATTAATATTTGAATTACCTATGTCAAAAATATATTACACTGACCATATTCTTAATATATTATAAAAATTAAGTTCATTGAATATTATATTGAAAATTGATTATAATTTATTAATTAATAAACAAAACAACAATAAATAATGCATAGGTTTATAAAACTAACTCCTCACATTTTTTATCAACCCTATAATTGTATAAATGTAAAATTAAAATGTATTTTCATTCTACCTATTGCTCTGTTCCCTAATAAAAGGGTGGAGAAAAATACTCAATTAGTACTATATGTTATACTGAACTCTGAAGAGGAATACATTTTGTACTCCCCTAGTTGTTGAACTCAAAATAGTAAAATAAAATTAACTTTTGCAAAATAACACATATATTTTAATCATATTAAAAAAAAACTTTCTCTCAGCAGTCAACATTTTAATAAAACACATCTATATTATGAAAAATTTATACAATAATCTAGTAATTTTATGAACAAAAATATTAAATCAAATGAAATAACCATAAAAAGTACAATAAAAAAAAAATTTAAAAAGTCATCTCTTTAAATTAACTATAGACAAAATGATAACATTAAAATAAACAAATGAGTCTTGTGATGGTTACACACATAATAGCCAATAAATAAAAACTAATGTAACACATTTAAAACAGAACAATTCAAATAAATTAAATTAACACAAAATCAAAAAAACTCAACCATAATAGATTTTAAATATAATTAACACACAACAATAAACATCTAAGTCTTTTGGTTACGTAAAATAGTATCGGAATAAAATGTTTTGCTAATTATAAAATTATGCTGGTAATAAATATTATTCAAGTGTTCAAAACACCGAAATATTAAGTTAACAAGAATAAATTATGAATACTAACAGTTAAATACAACATGCATTTGTATAAAAATATTAAAAATTAAACCGTAAACAATTAAATAATTATTGATAAAAAAAACAATTATATTAAAATAAATCTGGTAAGCATCAGTCACAAACGAAAATTATAAAATTAAAAAATGCATTGTGCATATGTAGTATCGAACAATAATGAAAACATTAGTTAAAGTTTCTAGGAATTCTACGTACCCTGCATTTTAAAGTTTCAGCAAACATCAACGTCTTGTCAATTTGATGTTTCATGAATGTTTGATTACCGAATATTAATAAGGTGCATTCCAAGTATTTATTGATAGACATTCCAAGTAGACTCTGGGCAGCTAAAGAACGAATCTTACCAAGTTTTTCCAGCAGTTGATTTAGCAGTTTCTCCATGACAAGGACTATGTCTTGTTGTAGTTGGTCGCCAACCACACAATTCTTGTTCGGTATGGGATAATGCAATATATCTCGCATGTACAACATGAATTCACACAGTTCATTGGGAGTGACTTCCAAATCCAATACCTGTAATCAAAAGTAATTTAAGAACATTTATTAGTTTTGTTTACCCAAACGTCATATATGTATTCAAAATATTACCAATGATAAGTTGTTCAACTTTTTTGACCGATCCCTCAACGCCTTTGTTGATAGGCATATCTTTTTTTGGGCACCTTTTGTAATGGAATTTTTGTTAACTTTAGCTATGAAATCATCGATATTGTCCTCATCAATTAATTCAATTTCCAGATAACTGAGACCGTCGAAGAACCATTGGTATTTATGTAGTTTCAAGTAGTGGAGCCATTTAGCAACTGCTCCGTCCATTTCTTGATCAAGAATCGTCAGGTCGGTTAGTAACTGTGGGTCTCCCAAAGTAGTGGCCCTATTGGTCTTTGCAATCATTTCCAGATGGTTGTAGCCAAAACAATCCACTGAAAAAACAAATTGTACATCATATTTAAGTATTGTTATGTGCTTAGTCAATGATTAATTCTTACTTCTAAAATGTGGTAGACCAGGAGGAGAATTTAAATTTGTCGGTTGCAGAATGTTTGGCCAAACAGAAGTATTCGGCTGTTGAGCAGGCCGAATATTAAATGGTTGAAGAGGATCTATTTGTGGTGGTCTAAAATAATTTGGCCAAATGTTTCCTGTCAAGGTTTCTGTCGGCATGTGACGCTCAGCGTTGTTCAGTTGATTTACTTGGCGAATTAGATGTTTCAAATTCCTGAAAATTTATAAAAATGAGGTAATTAGTTGAAAAATGTATTGAAAAAAATCAAGGTTTAAACTCACTCGTAAATGATGGTTAAGTTTGATGATTTCTCAATCAAATTGCATATTTTAACTGCCATCTCAATGTTGGTACCATTTTCAATTGTTTGGTTTAGCATACGTCTTAAATTGTACGTATACTCTTCTTTGGCCATTATGTTGTTATTTTTTACCAACATCAATGCTTCATGAAGTTTTACAAATGATTTTAACGATTGATGATTTAACCATTTAATAATTTTGCTTGGATCATTAGAATCCAGTTCTCTTTTTTTCATCTCTCTATACAAGACAGTGTATAGATCAGGATAATTGAATGACAGATGATCTAGAGATTCACTCAGACGTTCTTGTCGCTCTTTGAATGATTTACACTGCGTTAATGCTTCTGCTAGTTGTTTCATTTCGTCCACTGAAAATAAAAGCAACATTAAGAATTAAGAAAATCACAGAATATTATTTTATTAATGGAAATAATTATAAGTAGTCACCTACCTAAATATATCCACTTTTGAAGACAAGAATAATAAGAAAATTCTATATTTTCATTGAATTTCGTAAGACGATATTTGTTTAATATATCAGATCCACTCACAACATTGATTTAATGGATTTACGAAGAATCGTTTTTATGATTTTTGAGAAATAAACCCATTTACAATAATAAAAAATAAAATAATAATTTTGATCATTTCACATATCGGAATTTCTTTTAATTAAAAGTTATTTTTATATTAGACTTTTAAAAATAAAAAATGTATACATTTAAATGAATATTATAAATTGTTTTGAGACATTATTTAGACAAATCTTACTCTCAAAAATATTAATCTCTTTAATTTTTATAGTTGGTGATTTTACCGTAAGAATGTAAGATTACTCAAAAGTATAAATAAAAAATCATTTTGCGTGAAAGTGTTGTCTATAATGTTGGGAGTAGGCAAGAGAAAGAAAATATTCAGTGGGCTGACATCCTCTTAAAATCTATCTATCTAAAATCAATCCACACGGAAATTTTTTTTTTTAAATTATTTTGGACCGAAAGATCACAATTTATATTCATTCATGTTTATTGAATCTTTGATGTGTTTTTTTCAAAAAAGGTTTAAACATATTATTTTTTTTATTATTTTATACTATTATTGTGATTACGTTCAATAAAAAAATAAATTAGGCATGACGTGAATATTGATTTATGTGTATGTAATGTGAATAATAATGCCTTAATTTTAAGTTTTAAGTGGCGGTACGTATTTATAATAATTTTTTTTGTTATTATATGGATTATTTATGAAATAATAAAATGTCGACACTTACTGTTTAAATATTCCGTTGATAAATCGGCAACACGACGTTTGATTCCTAGGTAGGTAGTAAAAGTGTTGGTATATTGACAGCAAAAGACGTTCAAATTGTAAGATCTCTTGTGAAGTGCGACGGATGTTTCACTTCAACGTCAGAACACGGTTTGTTGGTTGCTCGCTTCATCGTCTGGTCCTCAGGTTATTTTTTTCCAATACTCCCTCTTAAAAACTCTTTTTGCAAGCGATATGTACTAGGTAGATAGATAGCTGCTGTTTACTATATATATGCCTGCATCCCTCTATTTTATCCGTAATTATATAATAATATATGCTAATACATAGTTTATACATACAATAACAGTGGATATATATTATTGTATTTAAGATATCGTTCATTTCATTTCAACTAAGTATATTCCAATATTACATTGTAGTGTATGTCCCTATACCTATAGTAATGTGTATGATTTGAACAATTATAAATATACAATTATAATATACAATATTATATTATATGGTTTACAAATGTTTTTGAAATATTAATTGTTACTTAAATATTAATTATTTATTGTTTACCACTTAAACCACGAAATAGATTAAATTTAAACTTTACATTTTATTGTAAACTATTCTACGCTTAATATAGAATTCTATCGTATATATAATTTATATAGAAATTTTAATTACAGTTTCAAATAACAGTAGCTCTAGGCATAACAGTAAACCTTATTTTTAGTTATTATTTTTTTTGTTTTCCATGGTTTTGAAACTTACATAGGTGCCAACCATTAATTTCTCCGCCAGAAAAGTTACTGAAATTAAAACTAAGTTAAATTAAGTTTTAAATAGCTATAAAAATAAAAAATACACATTGTAAAATCATTTCATTCCTTATTGTAGAATACTATTGCTATTATTAAATAATTCATAATATAATTGATAACACTTAATATAACTATTTTTTTTTAAATAAATAAATTAGCTTTTTTTCCGTGACTTATTTTTCACGTGGAATTTTTTCCATGGCTTTTTTCCTACATTCATTATTACTATATAATATTATTATAACTATAGGCTATAGATAACGCAAAAATTTAACGAGAAACAAATTAAATAATTTGAAAATTGAATTCCTACGTGTTTATTTTGAGTATTACCTTTAAAAAAATGTGTGTGTTTCATATGGTTTTTGTAGGGTGGTTGATTATTGTCTCGAGTTCTATATTATTGAGACTTGAGACTTAGGTAGGTAAGTACAGCAGTTTTCGTTAAATAGAGAATATTTTATGTCCAAATATTTTTTGATTATTGTCTGGAGTTTTATACTATTGAGACTTAGTTTGAAGCGACTATATTATATATTAAATTAAAATATTTTTTACTAAAGAAAAGATTGGATCATGGATTATTATTTTCTTAGTAAGCAGTTATATTATTTAATTTAATAGTATCTATTTGTCCGTAGGTACATGTATTCTATATTAGCAGTACCTACTTATCTATTATAAATTGTAATATATTTTACTTATAAATTACATTTTAACCTTGTTAGAATGAAAATCATATTCATAAAATTAATCGACTTTCGAGTTCTTGGAGTAAAATAATAAGTGATTTGAATTACCTACTATAGTTAAGTATATTATTATTTTCTAATCATGGAATTAAGTTTATTTGTTGTTATAATTTATGAATCAATTCACTAAATTAAAAAAATGATTTTTATGTGATTAATAAATAATATTTTTGGTAGGTAATCACTAATCATATTGATTATGGCCTATACAATATTATAATATAATGTTGTATAAGAATATTAAGAAGACACCACACCCGCATGTTTTGTCTCCGTCTACAAACGCGTAACATACCAAGTTTTAAAGTGAGTTATGAGCATTTTTAATTTACATTTATTATACACGCATAATTCACTTAAAAATGAATTATCGTAAAAAACTTCCATTAAGACACAGATAATGTTCTTACCATCAAGTTTCATAAGAAGTCGATTCACTCTAATTTTTAAGCTAACGACATAAAAGTGAGTTTCTGAGTGTACATTTGGTATGTTACGCGTTTAAAGACGGGTGACAACACATATCTGGGTGTGGCGTCCTCTTAAAAATAAATTTTAATTATTATTTAAAATGTTAATCTTGTGAATTAAATAATTTGTTGTTTTGTTGTTTTTTTTAAATTAGATATATAGGGAAAAAATGTAATTACCTAATGGGGATCTCATCAAAATGTAAAAGAACATTGTTAACATTATAGGAACCTGAGTAATAACGTAATATTTAATTATAAATTATAATACTTAGGTATGAATATGATTCTTCAATATACTTCATAGTTCATAACAAAAAAAACCTACGTAGGTACCCAATACCTAAAGCAATAGTATAGGTACTATGTAGTCTCTTTAACGGCTTTAACTATATTCACTAATCAAATATTTTAGTATAAGATGACATTGTATAAAATGTACAATAAAATATACAAAATGTGTTAATTTTTTAAAGTTAGTATAACTAATTGTAAAAAAAAAAACAAATGAAGGAGGTGTCCATTCGAATACTTTTTCTTAAAATACTTGGACAAAGAATTTCAAATACTTTCTCAAATCAGGTATTTGTAATTTAAATTAAATATTAAGAAATATTATATCTTATAATATAATCATTGAACAGTGGATATTTTCGCTATAATAGGTATTTCCCGGGTACAATATAACACCTTTTTAATTTGTGATAAATCCGCCGGCACAAAATTTGTATATATACCAGGTAGGTAGTCTTGAAAAAAAATCATTGCAATTGAGACCATAGTATTTTTTTTATGTTTTATACATTTACAATCATTTACTGATAACGAGTAACGACAAAGGTACGATACACAGACTTCTATCATACACTCTACTATTTAGAAATATTTGGTACCATATTATTATTAGATTAAACTCTACAGTCTACATTCCACTGCAGTCTCCATACGGGAGACAGCTGACAGGCGGTGGGTGGAGTAAGGAACAACAAAGGCCGCCGCCACCGCGATGGCAAACCGAGGGTCAGCCTTATCCTACTAGCTATTTTCTACGAAAAACCTTTTTTTTTATCAAACGTTACTATTTTACCGGTAAAGTAGTGTTCTTTAACTTTATTGTTATGTCTTAATATGTGTTTATAAATATAAATAAAATTGGCCAATAAAACGTCCGATAACAAATTACATTTTAGCAAAAGGTATTTCACACAAATGCTGTATAGTGTACGCAACACATCGACCAAATCTAAATTGGTTTTTATTATAATATGAATAAAATAAAAATGTATTGTGTCAGTCTATAATTTTTTATCTTTGGCCTTTGGGATAAGTTTGTTTATGAACACTATTTAATTTAATGTAGACCTCAGTTTGAATTTCATTTAAAACACTCAACCAGTCACATGTGACATGTTGGTGAAGAAATATGATTAAAACTTAGAGTGGAAAGATTCATATGCGTTGGTTGTTCTTATTAATTCCGAGATATTAGCTACCCAATAATGGTAGGCGGGAAAAAGCCCAGATATGAATATAAATATAAATGTGAACGAATCCCGGAAAAAATCCCCAGACTACAATATTGCTCACAAGTCACAACCACATGAAAATAAATATTTTTTAAACGTTAATTAGTATCTATAGTATTTATAATACCACATTATTAATATTTAAATACAAATACGTATATTATATTATATTATTAAAAAACTATATATTATAAATAATATTTTGTTTTAAATTACGATAATATATTATGTGCAATTCAACTTATCTAACTTAACAGCTTCACAAATATAGCATATAAATATATTTCGAATGATCGATGCGTCAAATAATACAGTTAAAAACATAGTATACAAAAATATAGGTAATAATAATAAAAATTACTAAAGAATAATTTATTGAATGTAGGCACGAGGCTTATTACAGTACTACACTTAATATATTATCGAATTATTATGTAAACAAAGTATTATTTATAATATATAATTTTTTTAATAATATAATATAATATAGGTACGTATTATTGTAATTAAATATTAATAATGTGGTAAATGGTAATTAATAATTATTGATACTAATTAACGTTTAAAAAATATTTGTTCATGTTGTAGGTGGTTGTGAGTAATTTTGCATTATGGGGATTTTTTTTCCGATTACCATGTGGACATATGTATAATTTACTCCTAATTATTAATTATCACTTACCTATATCAAAATATAATAATATATTATAATGGAAATAATAATTAATTGTTAATCGTATAAAATATAGATTGTAAATAAAATAAAAAAATAAATATGAACACAATCTTATGTATACGTCATGATCTAATATTGTGTTATAAGTTATAAGTCAAAAAACACTTAAGTCTTAGGTATACACATACTAAAATATTATCTGTTATCTAAATATATTATACTACCACCTGTTTTGTAATAACTTATTATATTATTATTTATATAGTTGTGTAATTTTTGTATACATTTTAGTATGTATATACCTAAGACTTATGTTTGCTTACTTATAACTTATAGTAGTATGTATATAATTAATACTGATATTTGTTGACTTATAACTTATAACACAATATATCATGATTCATGACATATGCACTATACATAATATTGTGTTCATATTTATATTTCTGGGCTTTTTTTCCGCAATTAGCCCAAATACTTTGTGGAAATAAACAATCTTTTGAGATGTAGGTATCGGTTAAATAGTCATAGTAATTAAAGACTGGGGGGCAACAACCAGACATATCCTTTTTTTGAAATTGTTCAACAAACAAAATAAAAATGGTAGATTTTAGTTTTAGGGTACATACAACATACCTATGCACTTATAGATAATGCTTCAATTTTAATAATAAGTTAAGGAAGTAATAAAAACTTGTTTGGACATATCTTGTTGTTGCACCCCGTAATTAAATACTTGGAGATGTCTTGTTGACTAAAATCGAAACCAGACATCTCCATTTATATGATATCTATTAGAGCTCTGTATTTAACCGTCAGATTTGTCTGGTTCTTGCACCAAACGACGCCGTTTTTTTTTGATAATGTGCAGTTTAAAAGTAAAAACTATTTCAACCAAAATATGGAGATATCTCGTTGTTGCTCCAGGTCTTCGGTTGGTTAATTTTTCATTTACTGGTTAGTAGGTCCTCAACAAAACAATTTGCTATACTTCATCTAGATTTAAAAATATCAAATCAAATGTATACCGTATCCATTTACCAATTTCTGAAGATTCGTATCTATAGAAAGCTGAAGTTAATACACACTTTTGAACATTCTTCCGCCATGACTGGGTTAGGTGAAATTGGCATTCAATTATTGTTGTACTCGGTCAGACATTTTCTACAGCTTTATGAATTGCTAATTCAAAATCAACTGAAACCTTTTCTGGCGAGAACGGAAAACCAAGTGTATATTACACTTTTAAATAATTTTAGTAAATAGGATTTCATAAGTTTTGACCGATTTATTTGTAAGTAAAAAAAATACCAATGGAATATATTGTTCTTTTTTAAATCCATGTAAAGTGAACATTTGATTAAAAAACTATGATACATATTTAAAAGTACCATTTACTAATAATATATTATTTTCGACTTAAGAATAATAAATGTTGTTCACATGTAAAAATCATTACATTTTTATTTTTATCATTAATTAATAAAAACGACTCTCCTCTAGTATTAAATATTTTTTCCATATCAGTAAGTGTATGGACTTCAGTGGGAGTAGAAAGAAGGACACTTTTGCGAGCTTTATATATATTTTTTCTCAGCCTATTAATATCAGATACAGTAAATGTTGATGCCGTGTGGTCATTATGAGCAATTTCCTTTAATACAACTTTTTTCGGTTGTATATACATATCTTCTACATGTATACGTTTACATCCTACATTTACAATTAGGCGATGAATATTTGTTAAATCGTAATAGTCGTGATTATATTCTCAAGTTTTTGAAATTAATAAATAATTCTGGTCTGAATATATTAGTGCACTACAATACAATAGTTCTCGTATAACACATCTCCCGGGTAGAACCGTCTTTTTTACTTGTCGATCCAAAGTTATATTTAAAATTAATATAAATTATTATAGGATATCCTTGTTTACTTTCTAAGAATTCCATTATTTCATTTAAATTTACTAAAATGGTAAACAATATGAAAAACGCACTCTGCGAACGAAACTGCACTGAAACAGTTGTCTATAGAGTTCAAATGGAATTGCGGAAAAAAACGTCAGTAGCATTATGTTGGGGATTCACTATATATTATGTATAAATAGTTTATAAGAATTATTTTATAAATTATATATTAGAAATTAAATTAATAATGTATATTATGGTAAAAAGAGTCTTATACCCTAAACATACAATATTACTGTACCTATATTATAATATATATAAAAATGTATACCACGATACATATATTATTTACATTTTAATTATATACAATTATTAGTACCTATTATTGTAAGCCTCAGTATCGTGGCATACATTTATAATAAATAATATATATTTACTAATATTGGATATTAAGGTATGGAACAATATTTTTTAAAATAATATACAATATTAATTGTATTTCTATACTATAATTTGTAAAATAATTCTTACAAATTATTAAAATTTAGTCAATCCCCGATATAATGCTACTGGGGATTTTTTTTCCAAATACCATTCAAAATTCAAATGTTATTAAAATGTCATTGAAATCTCATGAATATGTGTAATGTGTTAGGTAGACTGTTACTATAACAGCTATATAACTAAATTATAATTTTACTTTAATAAATTACATAATTCTATTCATGCACATTAGATAAAAAAATGTATGCATTATTAATGAAATATAAATACATCGTTAATATAGCTTTTGTCCCCACTACCACTATTATGGGCCATGTTATTTTATGTCCAAGCGTACACAGGAATTTCATGTACATATTTTATTTTTATAATTCATAATATACATATAATATATATATTATATTATATATGATGTATCATAATTTATAATAAAATTATCAATCAATATCTATTAAATATATAAACGTCGTTCACGTTCAATTTAAAAAAAAAGAGTGACGTTCATATACGTCACTCATTAAATATGAACATGAACGAGTGTTCATGAACAGAGTTTTTTCCAAACACTGAATTAAATTTAATATAGACTCATTCTCCTAAATCCTGTGATCACTGACAATTTTTCTGTATTTCTGCAAAATGTCCAAGCATTATATCTAATGTTTGTGGTCACATAGTCTATAAAAAAAACATTTAAAAACAAATATATATGTTACAAATGTAATATTATTTCAACTTATAGGGCCAATAATTCTGAATAAATAAAATTACATTTGAAAAGTTATTTCCATGCATGTAAAATGGATAAAACAAAACATGCAGGTTTCTATATTTTTTTTTTAAATTTACCAATGACATTGGAATTTTTTTTGAGTACTTCCACAAATAAAGCGTGATTAGCTGGTGGAATGGTCAGTGAAAAATTGAATTACAAACAAGAATAAATTTTAAAGTATTTTATATTCAATTATGATCGTTTAATTATTACACTAATTACTAATATGAATTATTACTATTCCATCATTCATTCAAAATATAAATCTATGTTCTTTATTCAACCCACAAAGACAGGGTTATATTATCCAATGACATTTAGGTCAGTACTACTGATAATTTTAATTTCCAGTAGCATTAACTACTTCCAATATGCTCTCATATACTGTTTTATTTTAAAAATAAATTTCAGAGGACAAAATAATACTTTAGTAGCGTATTAAAGATTTGCCTAACACTTATCCATCGATATAGGTACCAATGCAAACAAAATGGGGTTATATACTATAAAAACATAAACAAATAATTGCTAATAATTAACTGTAATACTGCATGGTATAAAACCTACAACCAACGCAATAAATAAAAAATAAATAATAATAACAATTATGAATAAAGTCGCCACAGCAGAGATGGAATGATGAAAAAAAGTATTAATATTTGAATTACCCATATCAAATATATATTACACTGAACATTTTATTTATATATTATAAAAATTACGTTCTTGATTAATATTATTGAAAATTGATTATAATTTATTAATTAATAAACAAAACCACAATAAATATGCATAGGTTTATAAAACTAACTCCCCACAGTTTTTATCAACCCTATAATTGTATAAATGTAAAATCAAAATGTATTTTATTCTACCTATTGCTCTGTTCCCTGATAAAAGGGTGAATAAAATACTCATTAGTTATACTTGTTATACTGAACCTTGAAGAGGAATACATTTTTGTACTCCCCTAGTTGTTGAACTCAAAATAATAAAATTAAATTAAACTTTTGCCAAATAACACAATATATTTTAATCATATTAAAAAAAAACTTTCTCTTAGTAGTCCACATTTTAATAAAACCCGTCTATATTATGAAAAATGTATACAAATCTAGTAACTTTTATGAACAAAAATATTAAATCAAATGAAATAACCATAAAAGTACAATTAAAAAAAAATTTAAAAGTCTTCTCTTTAATTAACTATAAACAAAATGATAACATAAAATAAACAATGATCTTGTGATGGTTACAGACATAAGAGCCCAATAACTAAAACTAATGTAACACATTTAAACAGAACATTCAATTAAATTAAATTAACACAAAATCAAAAAAACTCAACCATAAAGATTTTAAATATAATTAACACACAACAATAAACATCTAAGTCTTTTGGTTACGTAAAATAGTATCGGAATAAAATGTTTTGCTAATTATAAAATATGCTGGTAATAAAATTATTCAAGTGTCATAACAACCGAAATATTAAGTTAACAAGAATAAATTATGGATACTAACAGTTACATAAACATGCATCGTATACTCAAATAGTTAAAAACTAAAACCGTAAACAATTAAATAATTATATGATAAAATAAAAAACATTATATTAAAATAAATCTGGTAAGCATCAGTCACAAACTAAATTATAAATTAAAAAATGCAATTGTGGCATATGTAGAATCGAACAATACTGAAAACATTAGTTAAAGTTTCTAGGAGTCTACGTACCCTGCATTTTAAGTTTTCAGCAAACATCAATGTCTTGTCAATTTGATGTTTTCATGAATGTTTGATTACCGAATATTAATAAGGTGGCATTCCAAGTATTTATTGATAGACATTCCAAGTAGACTCTGGGGCCGCTAAAGAAACGAATCTACCCAGTTTTTCCAGCAGTTGATTTAGCAGTTCTCCATGACAAGGACTATGTCTTGTTGTAGTTGGTCGCCACCACACAATTCTTGTTCGGTATGGATAATGCAATATATCTCGCATGTACGACATGATTCACAGCAGTTCATTGGGAGTGACTTCCAAATCCAATACCTGTAATCAAAAGTAATTTAAGAACATTTATTAGTTTTGTTTACCCAAACGTCTATATGTTTCAAAATATTACCAAAGATAAGTTGTTCAACTTTTTTGACCGGTCCCCTCTGCAACGCCTTGTCGATAGGCATATCTTTTTTTGTGCCCTTTTGTAATGGAATTTTTGTTACTTTACTATGAAATCATCGATATTGTCCTCATCAATTAATTTCAATTCCAGATAACTGAGACCGTCGAAGAACCATGGTATTTATGTAGTTTTCAAGTAGTGAAGCCATTTAGCACTGCTCCTTCCATTTCTTGATCGAGAATCGTCAGGTCGTTAGTTAACTGTGGGTCTCCCAAAGTAGTGACCCTATTGTCTTTGCAATCATTTCCAGATGGTTGTAGCCCAAACCACTTCCACTAAAAAAACAAATTGTATCATCCATATTTAAGTATTGTTATGTGCTTAGTCAATGATTAATTCTTACTTCTAAAATGTGGTAGACCAGAGGAGAATTTAAATTTGTCGGTTGCAGATGTTTGGCCAAACTAAGTATTCGCTGTTGAGCAGGCCGAATATTAAATGATTGAAGAGGATCTATTTGTGGTGGTCTAAAATAATTTGGCAAAAAGTTTCCTGCCAAGGTTTCTGTGTCGCATGTGGCGCTCACCGTTGTTCATGTTGATTTACTTGGGAATTAGATGTTTCAAATTCCGAAAATTGATAAAAATGGGTTATTTGCTGAAAAATGTATTACAAAAAATCCAGGTTTAAACTCACTCGTAAATGATGGTTAAGTTTGGTGTTTCTCAATCAAATTGCATATTTGAATAACTGTCATCTCATGTTGTCGTACCATTTCAATTGTTTGGTTAGCATACGTCTTAAATTGTCGTTATACTCTTCTTGTGCCATTATGTTGTTGATTTTTTACCAACATCATGGCTTCATGAAGTTTTACAAATGATTTTAACGATTGATGATTTAACCAATTTAATAATTTTGCTTGGATCATTAGAATCCAGTTCTCTTTTTTTCATCTCTCTATACAACACAGTGTATAGATCAGGATATTGAATGACAGTGATCTAGAGATTCACTCAGACGTTCGTTGTCGCTCTTTGAATGATTTACACTGCGTTAATGCTTCTGCTAGTTGTTTCATTTCGTCCACTGAAAATTAAGCAACATTAAGAATTAAGAAAATCATTTATTAATGGAAATAATTATAAGTAGTCACCTACCTAAATATATCCACTTTTGAAGACAAGAATAATAAGAAAATTCTATATTTTCATTAAAGTTCCTAAGACGATTTTGTTTATATATCAGGACCCACTCGCAACAATCGGTTTAATGGATTTTAGGAAGAATCGTTTTTATGATTTTTGAGAAATAAACCCATTTACTAACTAAATAATAATTTTGATCATTTCACATATCGAATTTTTTTTAATTAAAAAATTATTTCTTATATTAGACTTTAAAAATAAAAAATGTTTTAACATTTAAATGAATATTATAAATTGTTTTGAGACATATTTAGACAAATCTTACTCTCAAAAATATTATTCTCTTTTTTTTTTTTAAAATTATTTTGGACCGAAAGATCATAATTTATATTCATACATGTTTATTGAATCTTTTATGTGTTTTTTTCAAAAATTTAAAAATTATTATTTTTTTTATATTTTTATACTATTATTGTGGATCTACGTTCAATAAAAATAATTAAGGCATGACGTGAAGATTGATTTTTATCTGGATGTATGTGAATAACTAATGCCTAATTTTATGTTGTTAAGTGGTCGGTACGATTTATAGTAATTTTTTTTTGTTATTATATGGATTAATTTATAAAATAAAAAATGTCGACACTTACTGTTTAAATATTCATTCCGTTGATAATCGGTATCACGACGTTGGTTCTTAGGTAGGTAGTAAAAGTGTTGGTATATTGACATAAAAGACGTTCAAATTGTAAGGATCTCTTGTGAAGTGCGACGGATGCTTCACTTCACAAACGTCATAACACGGTTTGTTTTGGTTGCTTCGCTTCATCGTCTGGTCCTCAGGTTGTTTTTTTTCCAATACCCCCTCTTAAAACCCACTTTTTAGCAAGCGATATGTACTAAATAGGTAGATAGGTAGCTGCTGTTCCTATATATATGCCTGCATCCCTCTATTTATCCGTACTTTAATATAATATATGCTAATACATAGTTTATACTTACATAACAGGGATAATTTTATTGTATTAAGATATCGTTCATTTCATTTCAACTACGTATATCGCAATATTATATTGTAGTGTATGTCCCTATAAACATATTCATAATATGTATTATTTGAACAATTATTATAAATATAAAATTATAATATACAATATATATAATATTTGAGTCTTTTACGGACATATCAGTTTCCAACTTTTTTTTTTTTTAATTCTATAAATATCAATACAATTTTGTTTTGTTTTACAAGAAGCTTGACAATTTAATATAAGGCTCCTAATAAATTTTTCAATGACAGATAAATATATTTAAAATTGATATCCACCAATTTTTTTTATAAGATTAAGTTTAAATATTGACAAAATATATCAAGTTTGTGGGCAAATATATTTTGAGTTAGAATCAATAAAAATTTTCTTTTTAAATGTAAGATGTCAGAAAGAAAATATGTCTACAAGCAAGTCAAATTAATTTTATGAGCGTTTTGAAGTTCATATTATTACAACATTGGATATTCACTCAATTTATTATATACCTAACGATTTTCTTATTTTGTTGCAATTCATAAACGAATAACTGTAGATACATGAACATTTCACTGAATCAAATTATCAATTTCTATTTTGACTCGTTTTGAGCTGTTTAAGGACAATTTCAAATTTAAATTTTTTTTTAGTTTTTTTTTTCATGGATATCAATAAAGTTTTATTTGTTGGGCCAAATGCGTGAACATTTAATATAAGGCTCCTGATATACTGATTATTGTTACAATAGCAGTTGAAAAATATTAAATATTTATAGGAAAATTTAACAAAATTTATCAAATTTAAGATTTAAAAACAATTTTGTTGTTAAATATTCATAAAATGTTCATCTCTTATAACTAAGGATTGGAAATTTTAAACAAGGCTGATGCAGTGGCGTGTATCATAAAAAAATTAGTGTTGCTCAAATAATTTTAGGTGACTTACCCTTCATAATGCGGCCGTAGCCATTTTCCTCCAAAAATATTTAAAATAATTCTTGACCATTTTTCTCCGATAAATAATGAATAAAATAATAAAATAGTTAATATAAATAATTTATAAAAAAATTTGAAATTGAACATTTTATAGATAAAAAGGTGGGTAAGTAGATGTCGTTCTGCTATACAGTAGGTTACAAGTCGGTCACTGTTATGGATGGTGTTAAATTTTGTTATAATATGAATAAAATAAAATAACTGTAAATATAAGTATTTAATTAATCTGAACGCGAATTAGTCACAGGAGCAGCTATGGCACAGACTACAGACAGCAGACGAGATCGATGCGAATCCCGGACGAAAAGTCCGGATTCATTTTTTGATTGTCGGACAAAAAGTCCGAGTACATTTTTACTGTCGGACAAAAAGTCCGAAAATACAAAATTGTCTATACCAATTATAATTAATAATATACTATAATATAGGTATGTATTATCTAAATGTAATATTATATTATATAGTCAGTTCATATATAATTAATATTTTTTAAAAAATGTAATTGTTGTACCTACTTTATTATATTATTGTATTTTTTTTTTAAATATTTTATTACTTCTTATTATTTCTTATAACCTAAAATATAAACGGAAATCCACTGTAGTTTGGTAGGTTGGTAGGTATATTGATATCGGGCTATATCTATCTAATGTTCTTATCGCGGCAGTATGTCTACATTTATCTAACCATAGTACCATAAGATTATAACTACATACTATAATTAGTAATAATGATAATCACTATTATTCCACGATTATAATATAAATCTAGATAATATATTATATAGTACCTATAGTTCATGTAGCATTTATCTTCATCGATATAATCGAGTTTCATGGGAACGTAGCGGGCTTGAATTATTAAATTGAATTTGTCACTTAGTCAGTGTATCCCAGACGCTATTTAGTTGAGATGTGGTTTTTGTAGTAAAAGAAAAATAAAAAAAATTATAATTGATGGATATGCATATACGGTTCATCATTATCTAGTTGCTAGTTATGCGGTGAAAATGTTCAATCAAATTTCAAAAAAATGTCCAGGCATTTTAGTAACTTCGCAATGGTAAGCTTAAATATTAAAAAAATTATATTTTATATTTTTATAAAACATGTTTAAACATTAATCAGATTATAAAAATCCAACAATTGAGGTTGAACATTCACATGCTGGTGATTGCGAATTTAGAAATAGTCGAAAAAGCCAAGGCTGCGATGTTAAAATGTGTTTCAACCTTTTCAACGCAACTCCTTCACAAATTTTCGCTAAAATAATAAATCAGTGTGCCAGAGCATGGCTTTAACATCTTTGCTAATGAAGAAACAACGAAAAGAATGTTGGCTGCGCAAAAAAATAAAGGTAATCTCAAAAAACCATCATGTTTGTCAGAACTTGCAATTAATAATAAATGGGCAATGTACAAAGACGAACGATTTTTGCTTTTTGATAATGGTCGGGGATCGCATAGCCGATTTTATTTATATACACTTATTAAGTATAAAGTTAAAGGACACCACTTGACAGGTATTGTAAAAAAAATCAAAGTATTAATTTCCACATAACATAATAACGTTTGATAAAAAAAAAGGTTTTTCGTAGAAAATAGCTAGTAGGATAAGGCTGACCCTCGGTTTGCCGTCGCGGTGACGGTGGCCTTTGTTGTTCCTTACTCCACGCACCACCTGTCAGCTGTCTCCCGTATGGTGACTGCAGTGGAATGTAGACTGTAGAGTTTAATCTAATAATAATATGGTACCAAATATTTCTAAATAGTAGAGTGTATGATAGAAGTCTGTGTATCGTACCTTTGTCGTTACTCGTTATCAGTAAATGATTGTAAATGTATAAACCATAAAAAAAAATACTACGGTCTCAATTGCAATGATTTTTTTTCAAGACTACCTACCTAGTATATATACAAATTTTGTGCCGGCGGATTTATCACAAATTAAAAAGGTGTTATATTGTACCCGGGAAATACCTATTATAGCGAAAATATCCACTGTTCAATGATTATATTATAAGATGTAATATTTCTTGATATTTAATTTACTACCTCATTTGAGAAAGTATTTGAAATTCTTTGTTCAAGTATTTTAAGAAAAAGTATTCGAATGGACACCTCCTTCATTTGTTTTTTTTTTACAATTTGGTTAAACTATTATTGTTGATTAGAAAATAATAATATACTTAACTATAATAGGTAATTCAAATCAATTATTATTTTACACCAAGAACTCGAAAGACGATTAATTGTATGAATATGATTTTCATTCCAACAAGGTAAAAATGTAATTTATAAGTAAAATATATTACAATTTATAATATATAAGTAAGTACTGCTAATATAGAATACATGTACCTACGGACAAATAGGTACTCTTAAATTAAATAACATAACTGCTTACTAAGAAAATAATGATCCATAATCCAATCTTTTCTTTAGTAAAAAATATTTTAATTTAACATATAAGATAGTCGATTCAAACTAAGTCACAATAGTATAAAACTCAAGACGATAATCAAAAAATATTTGGACGTAAAATATTCTCTATTTAACGAAAACTGCTGTACTTGACTACTACGGTCACCCTACAAAAAAAAATACGTAACACAATTTTTAGATTGTAAGAAGAGCAATAAATATATTTATTTTACAATGATGTGATATTTTTTTTTATTATTGTGTCTGTTAATGGTTGGTAAGTATAATTTTTAAAAGCATGAAAACAAAAATAATAATAATTTAAAATAATGTTTTAAGGTAATAAGGTACTGTAGTATAAGTATAATATAACTAATAATTGATGTATGTAATTTTTCGAGTGATCGACTTATTTAATTGGTCACCAAGAATGTTTTAATTTTTTTTTATATGTTAGTGTATACTCACCAGATATAATATTCTATTATAACTATATATAATTTTTTTGAATGATATAATAATATAGTATAATATAATATAATTTTCGTATTCGTAGTTAAATATTAATAATGTGGTAAATGGTAATTGTAGGTACTAATTGAATTAGCGTTTAAAAAATATTTGTTCAACCATTTGCATGTGATTGTGAGTAATATTGTTGTCTAGGGTTTTTTTCCTAGGGTCGGGGGATTTATTTTCCGGGATTCACTAAAAATATGTTTTATTTGATTTGTAACGATGGGAGGCGAAGGAGAAGTATTGGCAAACTTAGTTCCTTCTCCGGTCCTCGATACCACGCAAAAAAAAGGTACTTAACAGTTAACGTACATTTAATCGTATCCGGGACATTACCTAACCGAATTAGTTATTATTTTTAAATTTTATAGGTTTTAACACTATTTTAAATAACGATAAACCGGATAACGCAAAACTTGTATAACGTTTTAGTTCCAAACAACAATAGACGCAAACATTCTGTAACGTTTTAATTGTAAATAATATAAAACAGAATTTTTTTTCAAACGCAAGCCCAACTGCTAGGATCTCATTTTCGGTTGATACATTCTGATATCGACTATATCTATATCAGCTGTCAATTGAGCCTAATAAAGAATATTATTCATTTTAGATTCTGAGTGGAACGATGAATGTATTGATTTTACAATGATGGGTGTTTTTATATTTTTTTTTTATTTTTTTTTGTGTCAGTGTACACGATAAGTAGTCGAAATAATGCTTCGATTTTCAACTTCAGTATCTTTTTCGATTGGAAAGTGATTATCGTTGGTGCATTGGGGAGGTCAAAATTTAAAATTCCCAATAATTTTCAAAAGCGCCAAAAAAAACAAAAGAAAAATTAATTAAAAACTGGAATTTTTACGCAAAATCGATTTTTCACAAAATTGAATTTGGTTTTTGTTGTAACTTTAAAACAAATGACCGTAGATACATGAAATTTTCAGTGGTTGTTTATATTTTCATTTTCTATACACCATAACATTTTCCAAATATTTTGACTTATTTTGAGCTGTTTACGGACATAGTCAGTTTCCATTTTTTTTTAGTTTTTTTTTCTAAATATCAATAAAATTTTATCTGTTGAGTTAAAATTACAAAGCTGAAAAATTTAATAGAAGGCTCCTAGGTTATTGTTTCAAAGACAGATGAAAAAATTAAAAATCCTTAGTCACAGTTTTTATTTATAAGCATTTAAAGTTCAAATCTTGACAAAATACGCAGACAAGAAATCACGAAAATTAGCAATTATTTTGAGTTGAGAATTCATAAAAATTTTTCTTTTTTAATCTAAGATTTGAAAATGTAATACAAGATTACCCATAAGTTTGTCTACCTTTATCAAAAAAAAAAATGTCTACAATTAAATAAATTTTTTATGAGCGTTTGAAATTCATATTTTTACAACATTTGATATTCACTCGATTTCTCATATAACGATTTTCTTATCTTATTGTAATTAAAAAACGAATGATTGTAGATACTTGAAAATTTCACTGAATGTTTATATTAGCATTTTCTATACACAATAAAATTTTGAAAATAATTTGACTCTTTTTGAGCTGTTTACGGATATTGCCAGTTTTCAATTATTTTAGTTTTTTTTTTCTATAAATATCAATAAAATTGTATTTGTTGGGAAATAAAGCGTGAAAATTTAATACAAGGCTACTGATATATTTTTACAATAGAAGTTGAAAAATATTAAAAATACAAAGGCAAATTTTTTTTTTTACAAGCATAAAAAGTTCAAATTTCGACAAAATTTATAAAATTTAAGAGTTAACGAGTCAAAATAGAAATTGATAATTTGATTCAGTGAAATGCTCATGTATCTAGAGTTATTCGTTTATGAATTGCAACAAAATAAGAAAATCGTTAGGTATATAATAAATTGAGTGAATATCCAATGTTGTAATAATATGAACTTCAAACGCTCATAAAAATTTAATTTGACTTGCTTGTAGACATTTTTCTTTCTGACATCTTACATTTAAAAAGAAAATTTTTATGAATTTCTAACTCAAAATATATTTGCACAAACTTGATATATTTTGTCAATATTTAAACTTAATCTTTATAAAAAAAATTGTGGATATCAATTTTAAATATTTTTATCTGTCATTGAAAAAATTTATTAGGAGCCTTATATTAAATTGTCAAGCTTCTTTGTAAAACAAACAAAATTGTATTGATATTTATAGAATAAAAAAAAAAAAAAAGGTGGAAACTGAATATGTCCGTAAACAGCTCAAATATTATATAATATTGTATATTATAATTTTATATTTATAATAATTGTTCAAATCATACATATTATTATATGTATAGGGACATACACTACAATATAATATTGGAATATACTTAGTTGAAATGAAATGAACGATATCTTAAATACAATAAATATATCCACTGTTATTGTAAGTATAAACTATGTATTAGCATATATTATTATATAATTACGGATAAAATAGAGGGATGCAGGCATATATATAGTGAACAGCAGCTACCTATCTACCTATTTAGTACATATCGCTTGCTAAAAAGTGGTTTTTAAGAGGGGGTATTGGAAAAAAACAACCTGAGGACCAGACGATGAAGCGAGCAACCAACAAACCGTGTTCTGACGTTGAAGTGAAGCATCCGTCGCACTTCACAAGAGATCTTACAATTTGAACGTCTTTTATGTCAATATACCAACACTTTTACTACCTACCTAAGAACCAAACGTCGTGATACCGATTTATCAACGGAATATTTAAACAGTAAGTGTCGACATTTTTTTATTTTATAAATAATCCATATAATAACAAAAAAAATTACTATAAATACGTACCGCCACTTAAAACATAAAATTAAGGCATTATTATTCACATTACATACATATAAATCAATATTCACGTCATGCCTAATTTATTTTTTTATTGAACGTAATCACAATAATAGTATAAAATAATAAAAAAAATAATAATTTTAAACCTTTTTTGAAAAAAACACATAAAAGATTCAATAAACATGTATGAATATAAATTATGATCTTTCGGTCCAAAATAATTTAAAAAAAAAAAAGAGAATAATATTTTTGAGAGTAAGATTTGTCTAAATAATGTCTCAAAACAATTTATAATATTCATTTAAATGTTTACATTTTTTATTTTTAAAAGTCTAATATAAAAATAATTTTTTAATTAAAAAAAATTCCGATATGTGAAATGATCAAAATTATTTTATTTTAGTAAATGGGTTTATTTCTCAAAAATCATAAAAACGATTCTTCGTAAATCCATTAAACCGATGTTGCGAGTGGGTCTGATATATTAAACAAATATCGTCTTAGGAAATTTAATGAAAATATAGAATTTTCTTATTATTCTTGTCTTCAAAAGTGGATATATTTAGGTAGGTGACTACTTATAATTATTTCCATTAATAAAATGATTTTCTTAATTCTTAATGTTGCTTTAATTTTCAGTGGACGAAATGAAACAACTAGCAGAAGCATTAACGCAGTGTAAATCATTCAAAGAGCGACAAGAACGTCTGAGTGAATCTCTAGATCATCTGTCATTCAATTATCCTGATCTATACACTGTGTTGTATAGAGAGATGAAAAAAAGAGAACTGGATTCTAATGATCCAAGCAAAATTATTAAATGGTTAAATCATCAATCGTTAAAATCATTTGTAAAACTTCATGAAGCATTGATGTTGGTAAAAAATAACAACATAATGGCCAAAGAAGAGTATACGTACAATTTAAGACGTATGCTAAACCAAACAATTGAAAATGGTACCAACATTGAGATGGCAGTTAAAATATGCAATTTGATTGAGAAATCACCAAACTTAACCATCATTTACGAGTGAGTTTAAACCTTGATTTTTTTTAATACATTTTTCAGCAAATAACCCCATTTTTATAAATTTTCAGGAATTTGAAACATCTAATTCGCCAAGTAAATCAACTGAACAACGGTGAGCGCCACATGCCGACAGAAACCTTGGCAGGAAACTTTTGGCCAAATTATTTTAGACCACCACAAATAGATCCTCTTCAATCATTTAATATTCGGCCTGCTCAACAGCCGAATACTTCTGTTTGGCCAAACATTCTGCAACCGACAAATTTAAATTCTCCTCCTGGTCTACCACATTTTAGAAGTAAGAATTAATCATTGACTAAGCACATAACAATACTTAAATATGATGTACAATTTGTTTTTTTAGTGGAATGTTTTGGCTACAACCATCTGGAAATGATTGCAAAGACCAATAGGGTCACTACTTTGGGAGACCCACAGTTACTAACCGACCTGACGATTCTCGATCAAGAAATGGAAGGAGCAGTTGCTAAATGGCTTCACTACTTGAAACTACATAAATACCAATGGTTCTTCGACGGTCTCAGTTATCTGGAAATTGAATTAATTGATGAGGACAATATCGATGATTTCATAGCTAAAGTTAACAAAAATTCCATTACAAAAGGTGCACAAAAAAAGATATGCCTATCGACAAAGGCGTTGAGGGATCGGTCAAAAAAGTTGAACAACTTATCTTTGGTAATATTTTGAATACATATATGACGTTTGGGTAAACAAAACTAATAAATGTTCTTAAATTACTTTTGATTACAGGTATTGGATTTGGAAGTCACTCCCAATGAACTGTGTGAATTCATGTCGTACATGCGAGATATATTGCATTATCCCATACCGAACAAGAATTGTGTGGTTGGCGACCAACTACAACAAGACATAGTCCTTGTCATGGAGAAACTGCTAAATCAACTGCTGGAAAAACTTGGTAAGATTCGTTCTTTAGCTGCCCAGAGTCTACTTGGAATGTCTATCAATAAATACTTGGAATGCACCTTATTAATATTCGGTAATCAAACATTCATGAAACATCAAATTGACAAGACATTGATGTTTGCTGAAACTTTAAAATGCAGGGTACGTAGAATTCCTAGAAACTTTAACTAATGTTTTCATTATTGTTCGATTCTACATATGCACAATGCATTTTTTAATTTTATAATTTTAGTTTGTGACTGATGCTTACCAGATTTATTTTAATATAATTGTTTTTTTTTATCAATAATTATTTAATTGTTTACGGTTTTAGTTTTTAATATTTTTATACGAATGCATGTTTTATTTAACTGTTAGTATTCATAATTTATTCTTGTTAACTTAATATTTCGGTGTTATGAACACTTGAATAATATTTATTACCAGCATAATTTTATAATTAGCAAAACATTTTATTCCGATACTATTTTACGTAACCAAAAGACTTAGATGTTTATTGTTGTGTGTTAATTATATTTAAAATCTATTATGGTTGAGTTTTTTTGATTTTGTGTTAATTTAATTTAATTGAATTGTTCTGTTTTAAATGTGTTACATTAGTTTTTATTTATTGGCTATTATGTCTGTAACCATCACAAGACTCATTTGTTTATTTTAATGTTATCATTTTGTTTATAGTTAATTTAAAGAGAAGACTTTTTAAATTTTTTTTTTAATTGTACTTTTTATGGTTATTTCATTTGATTTAATATTTTTGTTCATAAAATTACTAGATTATTGTATACATTTTTCATAATATAGACGTGTTTTATTAAAATGTTGACTACTAAGAGAAAGTTTTTTTTTAATATGATTAAAATATATGTGTTATTTGGCAAAAGTTAATTTAATTTTATTATTTTGAGTTCAACAACTAGGGGAGTACAAAATGTATTCCTCTTCAAGAGTTCAGTATAACATATAGTACTAATTGAGTATTTTCTTCACCCTTTTATCAGGGAACAGAGCAATAGGTAGAATTAAAATACATTTTGATTTTACATTTATACAATTATAGGGTTGATAAAAAATGTGGGGAGTTAGTTTTATAAACCTATGCATTATTTATTGTTGTTTTGTTTATTAATTAATAAATTATAATCAATTTTCAATATATTAATCAATGAACTTAATTTTTATAATATATAAATAAAATGTTCAGTGTAATATATATTTGATATGGGTAATTCAAATATTAATACTTTTTTTCATCATCATCTCTGCTGTGGCGCACATTATTTAATTGTTATTTATTATGTTTTATAAATGTGTAAAATTATGGTTTGAAAAATACATGTTTCAACGAATCAGAACTGTGGGTTACACTGTACACAATTACAATAAGCTGATAATATTGTGGGTGGTTGGTAGTGAATCTATAAGAAAAATAGTTGTGATATATTTACTTACATTAACCAATTTTTATCTACATAGTTTGCATACTACTAAATCTAACTATCTATGTGAGTACAATTCATATTCAAAGTCTTCATGATCATACACTTTCAATTTTTAAGATACACACAGTAGTGTCAACAGTCAATAGAAATAAAATAAAATATAAACCACTTTTTGTGATGTACAAATAATATGGGCGTGAAAATAGCTGTGATCAGTGATGTGCCCGCACTAACTTAAACTTTGATTATTTTTCTACATTATCCATAACTAAATTAATAAAATAATAAATTAAAGCAAAATTCCAATATAATGTATCTTTATTACCAATTAGCACTTATAAAATAAATTGGTTTAAAATAAAATAACAAAAAAATTACACAGTTAAAACTACTATAATTACAATAATTGTACTAATAAAAAGTTGATTTAAATAACACATTCACATTTCACATGGACTTTAAACTATATTATATTTCAGATTATAGGATTATATAATTTTGGACACACACAAATAAGGTAGCTGATTGCCATCGATGCCAACTTTTTTGTTGTATTAAGCTGATTTAGACTTTTTGTGATGACGTAAGTTTCTGCACTATAATATATGAACGGATGATATATTTTTTTTCGGCAATACATAGTGTTATATATGAGTATATGACAATAAACTTCAGTTGAAATGTAAAAGAGAATGTAGCCATATAAGTAAAAGAGTAGATACATAAGTTTAAGTAAGAAATTAATCATTATAATTTATAGGAGGGATGATATATTTCTCGGGAAGACATAAATGAGCTTCAGAAGCTAACGGACTTTACACGGACAAGCCACATAATAGATATAATATTATAATATATTCAGTCCATTTTTCTCAAAGTACTAAAATTTGAGGCTCTTCCATTACTTTTCGTCAAACTTGACGACCACTTTGCCTCGGAGGTGTCCGGCCTTTACTTTGCCAAACGCTTCTTTCATGTCCGCGAACCCGTAAACGCTGTCAACGGGCACGGTGATCTTCTTCTCCGCGGCTAGCCGGGCTAGCTCCTTAACTCCGTGCTCAACGGGCATGAAAAAACCCCAACGGATAGTGGAGCCTTTGAACACGGCGCCGGAACAGACATTCGGCGCCACCAGGTCGTACGCGTTCTTCAGCATGCCGAAGACCATTCCGTACGAGTCCGTGTTGTGCAACACAGGACTGCGGAGGGTGACGAATTTAGCCCATGACCATGGTTTCAAGAGCGGCGTGTATGCACCGCCGATATCTTCGTACGGTATCCCGGCCGCGTCCAGAATCAGGTCGTACCTTCATAATGTATTATGATTTATAATTATATCATTACAATAACAAAAATGCAGCGTTGAAAATGAATCATTATTTAAACAATTATTTTGCATAAATATTATCATTTACCAATCACCATTATGTCAACATTTTCAACGATACGATACATCGTTAATATACAGGCAGAGATAATAAAAGGTTTTTTGTTATCCGTCTGCTACGTTACATTTTATCTATTATTGATCAAATATATAGTACCTATATATAATATATTATGTAGGTACCTCATTTTAATAAATTCAAACGATTTTCTACACCATACTGCATTATTATTTAATATTTTACTGTTCCAGTTATCTACATAATATAATATATTTTAAGATGGGTTTACAATGTTTACATACTTTCCATACTGTTCCAACTGTTTTTGCGCATCTGTGGTAGTGTAGTCAATGATATTATCTGGTCCCAGTCCTTTCACTAGATTTATGGCATTTGTACTACACGTAGTAGTTACCTAAATAATAGAAAAAAAAATAGGTAGGTAATTAATAGCATTTCAAAACCTATTTTTATGTAAAATGTAATATTTTAATTTTAAGTTAAACGAGTAAGGTATTACACATTATTAACAATGATTGATCTAATTATTTGTACATTCATTTTTTTAGATTGCTATATATGCATTTAGTTTCCAGTCACTACAGTTATAAAGTAGCAAAATACAAAACGGCAATGTGCATTTGTAATACGGCAATAAGAGTTATATATGTTATAAGTTTGTAACTCATTGCGGACGGAAAATATTGGTCTAAATAGTAGGCAGTAGCTACTTTAGAGATTTAAAACATTGATATTTTAAATTATTAATGAAATGGTTAAATTAATGACAGTTTTGTAGTTTTTAACAAATCCAATCTAGTTGTTATGTTGTAAATTGTAATACATAAAATAATATCACTAGACACTAAAGACATTTTTACTGATTGTTTGATTAAATAAGTATTATAATATTATGTGGCGTATATAAATTTTAATTTAGTTCTTTAATATATTTAACGTGATTAGAATATATTATGAAATTTTTATAAAAATATTAACCGAATTAACATTGACTATACATTTATATCTATAAATAGTGAGTACCTGTACTATTTTATAGGTACATAAGTATTAATGTTTTTCAAAATAATTTTTTTAAACGGTTTCAAGTCGTTATAAAACAATGTGTTTTTATTAAAAAATTATATTTTAAGTTTTTTTCTTTTTAGAATTACAACATACGGTTTTAATTTCATCTTAAAAGAATATTATAATACTATTAGCTACTTGGCAGAATATTCTTCTCAGTATTTTGATACATAAAAATCGAATTTAGGATAGGTAGTTTATGAGTTATAAGTACTTAAAGTTTAGATGAGCTGTGTAGTGGAACAACATCTAGCGAGGTGACTAGGTGCGGCATAGGTACCACACCACTCCACTCATTTAAACTTTAAATACCTACTTATAAAGTTATATAACTCAAAAATTACTTGTCCCAAATTCGATTTTTATGTATCGAAATTCGAAATACTTGGAAAAATATTCTGCTTTCGAATATGAAATTAAAACTTACTGTATGTTGTAATTCAAAATAGTAAAAAACTTAAAAAATGTTAAAGATAAAATATAAATATATTTTTTTTAAAAACGTGTTTTTTTAAGGACTAGAAACTATAGATTATTTTTTTTTTTCAAAAACATTACTTATACTTTTTGAAATAAATTGTTAAATGATAAAATAATCATCCAGCGGTACCTATATAGATATTCAAAACCCTTGAAAATTAAATAAAATGTTTCTTATATCCATTAAAAAATATTGAAAATACATAGTCACAAATTTTTTATGAGCGTTTAAAGTTCAAAAAATTGCAAATTATTTAAGAGCTAAAAATTCCTAAAATGTTTGATATTCTACGTTTTTTAAATTCAAAAATAAATAAGAGGATTTTTATTTTTTCCCAAATATTTATTTTAGCATTTTTCTTGGCATATTATAATTATCAAAATATTTTAGCTCAATTTGAGCTATTACCTATTTATAGACATTTGATATTTTGGATATTTTTAAATATTTAAAATCAATGTAATAGCAAAAAATATTAAATAGGTATATTATAATAAAATTGTTAGCCAGTGTTTAACACCAAGGATTATTTTAATAATAATAATACAAAATTATAATAATGTTTTAAGGTAACTATAGAATTTGTTAAGCTGCATGTTTCCATTGTTTATATTTATTTTATTCAATTTTTTAGTCCGCTAGTTAAAAATGAATAATTCTAATAATAAATGCAAATGCTCCAAAAAATGTCAAATATTATTAGCAAATCCATTCGAATGCTTTCCAAAATACGACACAACACTTACTACGTTACCTATGTTAATGCGATATTTTTTCAATTCAAGTTCTGGAAAAACTCAAGAAAATATTGATATGTCAAAGTATAAGATAAAGGCACTCAATTCATTTAAAACTGATTCGATTGAAGAAGTATCAATATCTAATGCACATCATGAAGACGAGTAACCCAAATACACCAAAAAAAGAATTTTGAAAAATAAACATATCTGTGAGGTTAATATGTATTATACAAATGTTAACCACAAAAATAATAAAATCTTGAAAATAAATATCTGATAATTTAATTGATTTGAATTAATATCATTGATGCATAATATATGTAATATATATTTATATATTACTAGTTTAGTAGGTAATAATGTTGTATAATAAATGGTTATAAGTAGGTATTATCCTTTTTTTAGTGTCTTATAAACTTAGCATTTATAAACAATAGTATTATTATTTTATAAATTAAACTATTGGTTTTGTTATTCAATAATTTAATAACAGGGAATTATTTTAATTTTGTGAATCATGGTTCGATAAACAAGGGCATGATTCTAAATCAGAACAAATATATTATCTATATAATTAACTATAGAATCTGTAGCATAGATAATAGATAGCTACAGGCACCTAGTTTCTTTGACAGTTTATCTTCTTAATTTCTATCATCCTTATACATGTCCACTAATCAATGCAAGAATGTGTTAATAAAGAATTTTATTTATGTGATCGTTTGGTTCGTTAAATATTTAAATAATAATTCGTAGCGATGTTTTTATATTGTGTATGGTTTATGCTAATTAGCTGATTAGAGTGGCAGTGCTAAAAGGAATCGGATATTATTAAATATTTCTTATCGTAGATAAGTTATCGGCGTTATAAGCTGAATGCTTTGAATGGCTTTAAGTACTAAGTATTGCAAAGGCTTCTATAGTATAAACTAAAATATTACAGATACTATTTGTTTCAAGTTTAATTTTAATATTCCTATTGTTTGATATCACGGTATAATTTAAATATTATTTGCTGTATTATTTAAATTGCCTGATATTTTTAGCATCAGACGTTAATATAAATGTATAGTATTAGGTATACATGTTCATAATCCGGGTATAAATGAATGCATAATATTTTTACTTACATTATAATTAGTAATTATTTATTTCATTATTTCTGATACGATAATATACACTAATTCTGCGAAAAAAATGTATCGACATTTATAGGAAAATAAAATAAAATTATTCGAAAATTTCAAACGCTTATATATAAAAAATTATCATAGCTTAACATTAAACTTTTTTTAAATTCCAGTTGGAACAATAATTAATAAGGAATCTTGAAATAAATTGTCAAGCATTAGGTATTACAAATAAATTTTTTTTGCATTTTTAACAACTATTTGCAAATTTTCGCAATTTTGAAAAACTTAATCAAAATTTAAACTTAAATATAAAAATATTATTGCTACAGTGTAATTTCGATATTTCTTAACTATTGTAAGAAGAACTCATGTGGAATATAATCAAGTTTTTTGATATAGAAAAAACATTGTAAGTACCGACATAAATAAAAATTACTTAAGTGTAAAACTTTAAATGTCCGAGAAAAGCAACAACACAACATTATTCAATAAAACCAATAGGTACATTCAATATTCATCGTTCCGAGGTCCACAAAAAATTTGTTAAAGAAACATTGTTTTGAATCTAAATATTTGAATCAAATTTCTTTCAAAACGTTTGAATATACATTTTATAATATAAAACGTGTACTTGGTGATAATTTAATCAAGTCGCTACTTATTCTCCGATATCGATTCGCGCGCGTATACAGTACCTTGGCGCCCCACGACTTGAGTATCTGTATCGCACTATTACCAACACCACCGGAACCGCCGATGACCAGTACGTTCTTGTCGGCAGCGTTTGAAGCGTTCAGGCCACCGGCCGATGTCAAGGCGCACCACGTGGTTAGGCCTGTGTACAATAAGCACGCCGCTTCCTCGTAGGACATATGATCGGGCTTTTTGGCTACCTACAACAACATATAGGTAGTAAAATAGTTTTTATTTTACGTTTGGTATCGATATCGCTCGAGTTAAAACTAATACGGTTATCCACTTATCCCACACCGGCGAGTGGCGACCAACAGCGACCATTACCTGAGTTATGGGAACGGTGACGAATTGGGCATGACAACCATGTTGGTAAGGAGCTACGACGCCAAGAATAGCGTCGCCGATGTTCAAATGTTCCGAGCCAACTTCAGCTCCTTTCGCAACTACTTCACCCGCAAAATCCCGTCCCAAAATCAACGGGAACTCGACCGTCCTGAAAAATGACTTTTTTTTCGCCTGCCGGACCCGACTCAATAGCACTTGACCATAACCCTCTACGAGTAAAAATCATAATCGTTTACATAATAATATAATGAAAATTGAAAACGCATGCAAATAACCATTATAAGTCATAATAAGTTACTGCGTATAATAGTTAGGTACTCTGTAAAGACGTGATAATAATTTAATTTTTTTATAATAGGTAGGTATACAGATTAACTTATTTCAGTATTCAGTGACTTTGTACAAAATATGACGCTATTTTAAAGTTATTCAAAACCGGTTTGTATAGTATATAATGGTACCTTTTGGCATTTTCATATTTTATATAATTGGTAAAATAAGTTGTAATTTTTAGATGAATTTGTAGCGGCATTCATATGCGCGATGTGTCTATTTGGTACAGTCGTCTTCGAAACCATTTTAAATATTTACTCCATTTCCTCTTTTGTTTTTTTATAATTATATTAAATTTTTATTACTTATGAAACATTTTCTTGAAGATTTAAGAACATAATGCACAAATTAATAAAATTATTCTCTATGGACAACTGAAGTATAGAACTATCAATTATCATATATGATCTTGCCCACGGTGTGACCGTGTAAACAATTTTACGCACATCTAACAGTGACAGGTCTCTTCTAAATGTACGCATGCGTAAGTATAGCATCGCTATATTATAACAAATGCCTATCAAATTATCGAAACATAATATGCCTCATGGGTCCATTCACGTAGTATATGATCAATGCCTATAGGCGCAAATTGACTAAATTTTTTTGGGGGGGACTCAAGTGCCCTTCCCCATAGGCTATATTGTTTAGTACCACAGAATATAAAAACTATTACTCATTACTAGATTTTGAACTGGGGGACTAAGTCCCCCCAAGCCCCCCCCCCCCTATTTGCGCCAATGGTGATCTTAGGCGCTTACTTACCAGCCATGAGGACGTCGATGGGATTGACGGACGATGCCCTGACACGTACCAGAACGTCTTTGGGTCCGAGGGACACGGGCGACTCTGCCTTGTCGTTGAGCGTGGCCGAGTCTTCAAACGGCGCGTAAGTGTCAATCTGCCACGCCGTCATTCGGTCAGGCCATGATCGTCCGCCGTCAGCGGCAGAAACGTCCGTCTTCGTCATGTCGTTGATGCAGAGCTGATTTGTAGGTACTAATAAAATGTGTTGGCGGTTGGCGGACGAGCGTTAACAGAACGTCAGAAGTGCAGAACTTTCCTAAGGTTGGACTACGGACAATATGTCGCACGTGAGACTGACGCAGTATAACGCGGTGAATGGTGATTATCCCACGCCGTGGACAAACAGAAAAAACAAATCACATAACAAATAATTATGTTGTAGTTCAGACCACAGCGATTACGGTGGTGGTAGTGGTAGTGACGAAATCTCGTGCATGTACCTACAACCTATCTACGTCATTATAATAATATATTAAATACATAACTATAATATACTCGCACTGTTATCGGTGAGCCAAAAAACTATAGTTGTAATTTGTGTATATATAGTTATAATAGATTAGTGTAGCCAGTAGGCTCGTACCTACGAATTACGACCAATTTCATCTCGAAAATAAGTGACGTCACATTCACTCGTGTCTATAATAGACGATATTAAAACAATAATAATAGAGACGAATACATTTTTAACATTGATTTAAATACTAACTACTGACTACTATTATACTAACTTATACATTTACGATTTACGAATAACAATAATAAACGAACGCTAGGTATACAGCCTGATCCTGGTAAAATATTTTCGCTTTGTATAATATTATAATATATTATTATATACCTAGTCTAAAATGCTACATAATATTATATCCAATATTGTGTACAGTTATACCTACCTATAGAGTTATGTATCGCAACAAAAAAATAAGTAATAATCACATATTTGTTACAGAATAAATATTGTAAATTAAACACTAAAATGTCTGATACAATAATCAATGTTTATAAAATATTGTTATTAAAATAAAATGTAAAATGTTACATTTTCGACAAACCGTATAATAGTCTATAAGCATTTATAGACTTACTACTGTAAGACCTACTGGTAGACACTAAACACTCGCGATAATTAAGGGGATTCGATACCGTGATTTTCTGTTTTTGTTTAACACACACGCAACATAGGATTTTAGACTGATTCTTTGCCAAACATACCGATAAAGTGATAAGAATTCTAAAAATAGATTTGAATTTGTCGTCAGTCTACTTGAAATCGACTTTCCCACATTTTTGATTTTAAAAATTAAAATACGACAATTTTTAAATATTCTTTTTTAATATGACATTTTTAGGAATTTGGGGGATAGTATCAAACATGTGAGAAAGTCGATTTCAAGTAGACTTGACGATAAATTCAAATCTGTTTTTAGAATTCTTATCGCTTCAATAGTTCAATAGATCAATTGGAATGTTTGGCGAAAACCACGTCTAAAATATTATGTGGCGCGTATGTTAGACAAAAATAAAAAATCACAGCATCAAATCCCCTAAAAGTAAAATAACTTTGCCTATAAAATAAAAAATTCCAACAATCACATTATTCAAAGCGGAACGGTGCGGATAGGCAATAGGTATACTAATATATTATTATGGACATGACGGCCAAAAGTCGCCGTAACCATGAAATAAGATATTATTATTCATACGAAAGAAAAATAATTAAGTTTGTAGCCTTGTAAGTACGATTACGATCTATGTTCACTAGTTTACAGCTTAATAATGTGACAAAATTATGAAATAACTTAATATTGCATCTTTTTCGTTAAACACGTCTTTTAAAAAAATAATATGTTTTTTATTTTTCAACATGTTGAAAAACTTATTATTTTCTTACTCCGTGAAGGGGGTGGTGATAAGTGATAACTAATAATAAGTATAAGAAGCAGTGATGGTTAAAATGGTTATCATAAATACCTATTATTAAAGTAATTTCACAAAATAGATTCCTAAACCTACTGCATCTATTCTGTGGTAATAGCAGGAACTGAGCATATTTTATATTTTTAGGCAGCAAATTTTTTTAAATCCACATACCCTGCGCATGCCTACGACACAGTGGCAGCTCCAGAGACATGGTTTTGGGGCGACCCCCCCCCCCTGGAGCCGCCACTGCTACGACAATTATATATTATGCATAATTTATAACAATACATTATTCATAAATACCTATACACATATTATATATTTAGATTCTATGATGTATGAGATATATATACAGGGTGATTCACCAAGCATGCTTACTCCCTTTTTTCTTCAATAATGCAGTTATTCAAAATCTGATTTTTGGAAATTTTAAACATACTTAAACAATATATTTTAAAATGTTTTGAGACTTTTTGTACTACTTGAGGAGTGTCATGTGGAGATACAAACTTCTGTTTTTCGACTATAAATTATTCAGTGGATAATTTTTTTGAAAAATTTTGCGTATCAGAATCAAAATTACTATATACGAGTAGTTTGTGAGTTAGTTCATTTTGTGTTCTACGGATAAAAAGTCCATGGTAATGAGTTTATAAGATTTTTATAAGATATGGGGGCTATGGTGTTTTGAAAATTTTAGTCATTAATATCAACATTAATAATTTGTAAGAATTGGCCAAATATAATAAATAGTAAATACTATACTATACCTAATAGTATAGTACTTAATAGCTATAGTTTCAATATTAGGTTTATTTCATATTTTTGTAAAACCATTTTTTAAGGACTATTATCATTAGTACAAACGTTTAATAACTAAGAAACTACGCATTTGAATTTAAATTAGTTTAATTATCAAAAAACATCAACTAATTATTTAATTAGTTTAGTTTTATTCATATGAATTAGGAACATCAACATTTTCAAAAAAATCAAGGATTAAATGAATTACTGAAAAAAAGGGGGATGTCATTTGAAAAGAAGTTCGTAATTTTGACGGTGCAGCCTGCAGGACACTCTTAAGTAGGTAGTTAAAAAAAATGCAATCATTTGAAAAAATTAATTTATGAAAGAAAGAATGGGAGCGAGCATGCTTAGTGCATCATTCTGTATATAATATTATATAGGTGCACGATGTTATTGAAACGCAAATAGTATATTATGTAATATATGAAAGCTTTATCACAATTTTTCGTTTTCGGGCATAGATATATAATATTAAATATCTATAGTTTCTCGTAAATATTATATATTTTAAATAATATTATAATAATTGTACTATTGTAGTACCTGATAATACTGCCCAAATGACAAAACTGAGTTGCATAATCAAATCACTAAACATTTAATGAATCGATTGTGAATAATGGGTCCCTTTGATTGGTTCATTAAATTAAACTATTATTGTATGCAATAGTATGCAACGCGGCATCAGACTTTAGATGATAGATAAGCCGCTAAGGAAAACCAAAAAAATATTAGTTTACGTAATTGATTACTAAAACCTAATACCTATTACCTTAACATTAGGTTATAGTTACTGACATAGAACAAGGTACTAGCCACTAGATATGGATATCCTAAAAGCTAAATATATTATTAAATATTACATATACGAATACGAATACCTACGTCCTATTGTCCTATAAGATAATATACCTAACGTTATTATTTTGTTTATGTGGCAACAGTTTATCACAATATTGGAGTATAACTTAAGATTTAAAATACTTACATGAAAGTTGAAATGAAAAATCTCTATACAACGGGATAAGTTATTTCGTTTATTCCGTGTTTATACTTCTTGTATCTTTTTCAAAAAATATTAATTGAAAATGAAAATGGTAAATTGATAACGAATAAGTGTGATAAGTGATAACAATTTAAAGTTTACCATACAAAGATAAGAATAAAATACCGTTTCTTAGAAAATATTGTTTTGATCGTGAGCTAAGTGCACAAATTAAGATCACCAATCGCGTTAATACTATATTCGTGGTTAAGCGTAAAAGATATATAAAATAATTTAATTTTTACTTCAAGTTTATCAGGATTTACTATATTGTAGTATCTACACTATTACACAATATTAGGTATTATAATGTAATAGAATATATATAAATATATAATACATAAAATACATGTAATAAATAATTATTATATTATCATTATACATTTATAGCCATTTAGTACCATTACTTCATTAGTAAACCTAAACGTTTGCTAAAATTCAGACCCGACCCCCCCCCCTTGGGTATGCCACTGTAAGGACTCATTCACACCACAGAATAAATGCAGTGTTCATACTAATGACTAGTGAGTAGGTAGTGGTAAGTATTTATAGTTGTAAAATTTATTTGAGCAGTTTGAGTGGCAATTTAAAATTTAATTAGAAAATTAATTCTAAAATAAGTTATTTAAAAAAGTATAATTTAAATGGTTTAATTTACTTTGTTTTTAGGTCTAAATCAGAACTATTTATAATTTGGTAACAATATCAACGTTTGACAAACAATTTAATTTAACAGTATTAACATTAATTTATTACTAGGAATTTTTCTTAAAAAAGTAATATTTATGAAAACAAATCAATTTTAAAACTATTAACAGACAACAAAATTGTGTATAATGATTGATCATTATTCATAGTGGTAAACATCAAAATAGAATCTATAATTTTCAATTAATTAATCTAGCTTTATCCATACTAGGTTTATCAAAAGTTATAATAACTTTTCCCCTTAGATGTCCTTCCTGTACTCTTTTATATGCATCTTTAAGGTCCTTAAATTTAAAAGTTTTCTCCAGAGGAATTAAAATTTTCTTCTCTTCGGCTAACTTAGCCAGTTCTTTTACACCACACTCTATTGGAAGGAAAGTAGCCCATCGTATTGTAGATCCTTTGAATACTGCTCCAGATAAAATGTTTGGAATTATAAAGTCAATTGCATTTTTAACCATGCCCGCTACCAAGCCATATGAATCCGTATTGTGTAAAATGGGACTGCGAAGTGTAATGAATGTAGAACCAGCCCATTCTTTTAACAGAGGTGTATAAACACCGATTTTATTATACGATATTCCTGCTGCATCTAAAATTATATCGTACCTAAAAAAAAAAAAAAAAATTGTAGTTAAGATTATTCTTAAAATGACACATTTGCTGTCTTCACCTTACAAATGCGTATCATAGAAAATTTACGCTCAGCAGAACACGTTTAGCTTTGTTAGTTGAAAAATTATAGTGAATCAACCTATTATGAAACTTGACAGTCAGAAAATTATTTGTGTTTGTATGTTGGTTTTCTACGATAATTCTGTTTTTTAGTGAGTTACGAATATTTTGATTTACGCTATATTATATACGCATAACTTACTAAAAAAATTAACTATCCAACAAAACCAACATACGAACACAGATAATGTTCTTACAATCAAGTTTCATAATAGGCCGATTCACTTTAATTTTGAAGCTAACTGAGATAAACAAAATCTTCTGAGCGTTTTGGTATGTTACGCACTTGCAAGACAGAGACAACAAATATCCGTGAAGCTTTTAGTACTATCCATAGGGCCGGATTGGTATGTATTGGCCCATCAAGATTTTCACTTCTATGCGACCCATTTAAATATATAGTGGATCAAAATTAAGTATATAATTATTAAGGGCTTATAGGTGGCCAATCGTATTTTGAACATGAATTTATTTTCACTCACACGACCGGCCCAACGAGATTTTCTCGGTAGCTCGCCTAACCAAACCGGCCCTGACTATCCAGTTAACATCTATTCAAGAATGATCAAATATGAATCAATATTACAAACAATATATTTGAAACACTGTTAATAAATATTTTTAATACATTTTTTTATACTGTTGAAATACAACATAATTGTAACTAATATTTATAAATATAATGTTTGCATACTTTCCATGTTCTTCCAACTGTTGTTGCGCTTCTTTAGTTGTATAGTCTATAACATTATCAGGTCCAAGACCTTTCACTAAGTTTATGGCTGTTGTATCACATGTAGTAGTAACCTAAATACAAATTAATCAGTAAAATAAAAACCTAGTTTGGTTAAAAAAAAATATACATTATATATTTTGAAATGAGGAAGGGAATCAAAATTTAAGATTATATGTTAAATTATTTTGAAAATTAAATATGAGTTTAAAATGTTGTTAAGACTTATGTACCTAGTTTTTTAAGTTTAATAACAACATTTTATTGATATGTTTTTAATTGTACATGACATAATTTTTAGTTATTTAAATATATAATTGTTATTGTTATTTAATATTTATCAGTCATTTTATATTAATAAACTAAAAATATACTGAATAGTAATTGATTTTAACTTTTGAAAATCATTTACGTGTAATATTTAATTCAAATTTATTTATATCTTTTAATAACAGATAGATGAAGTTTTCTATTCTTTTCAATTTAAACAAATTCTTCAAAAAGCGTAATACATCATTGTCAATTTAAATTTTTAACTAGCCAAACAAAAAAAAAGGATAGTCAGTAATCAAGACCACATTCCATCCCATAATAAGTGCATCAATACGATTATATTATATTATTATTATCTAGTACACTTCTTATGTTTATGTAATAAATTAATGATAATTTGTATGTTTAATTTATATTAGTTGTGTTCAACACTTATTGAATTAAATAAAAATTGAGACTATTATCTAAGTACCTTAGCACCCCATTGCTTTAATAATTGTATGGCACAATTACCAACACCTCCAGATCCACCAATGACTAGTACGTTTTTGTTAGTAGCTTTCAAAATATATAAGCCACCGACCAATTTCAAAGCAGACCATGCAGTCATGCCTGTGTATAATAATCCTGCCGCTTCTTCAACTGTCAAGTGATCTGGTTTCTTAGCTACCTAAAAGAAATTGTCAATTTTACTACACTGGACAGAATATGTTGATAAAAATCTATGTATATATAGTTTGTACCGTACCAGACCTTCAGGAACGGCAACGAATTCCGAATGGCAACCTTGATGGAAAGGAGGCACTACACCCATGACCACGTCACCGACATCAAAGCTCTTGACTTTCACCCCTTTGGCTATGATTTCTCCACAAAAATCACGTCCCAACGTCAGTGGGAACTCAACAGGTTTGTGCATGGACATTTTCTGTGCTTGCCGGATGGTGCTCAACAGTACTTGACCGAAGCCCTCTGAAAACCGTGAAACGGGAAAAATGATTGTATTATAGTGCAACGAGTACACACACTGCAGGGTTTCTCTTTTCCCACCAGTCACCACTTACCAGTCATGAGAACGTCAAGCGGGTTGACGGATGAAGCTTTGACACGCACCAACACTTCATGGGCCTCCACCATGGTCGGCGACCGGGCGTTGCTGGTCAGCACCAGATCGTCGATGGTGCTGTATGAGTGAACTTGCCATGCAATCATTTTCGACGACCAAGCATTCTGGGTTGATGTTTCCGTCTCCTTCTCGTGATCGGTCGCGGTGATGTCGACCGTCATGTCGTTGGCGGTGGTTGTTAACGTGCGTCGTCTTATTGTCCGAGACACGAACGTGTTCTTCGAAGGCGAAATCGGAAATGAACGAAAGACTAATCTGAATATTGCGTTTGATTTAGACATAATAATATATTATATTATTATTGTTATTCAATTTCCACCGGATTCGTATTTCGTGCTGATGGTGCCCCCTCTGGCCGTTATCAGTCGATTATCACACCGGGTGCCAATATTATCGCGATAATGATAATAATAATAATTTATTATTATTATTATTATGATTGTTTTCATTATTTCCCACTATAATATTATACTCTGGCTTGCTTTAATTTCAGCAATTAAAGTCACTACCTAATAATAATTAACTTATTCCTATTATAATTTATTGCATTTTTGTCCATTGCATAATCATTAATCGCTATCAAAGCAATTAATATAATACAGTATTACTCGATGCCTGTAAAATTGTTATTATAACTATTATAACTATTACTTATTCTATAGGTACCTACTTTCTTAGTAAATATTATAATATTATAATTTATTATGTACTTATTATATCTACGGACGCAGTGGCGCCTTACCCTATAAGGCTATAACAAGAGATTATCTGTGCTATAGCTTTAAAAGTACCTATACTGAAAGTCCGAAATGGGTGAATAGGCATATTTAGGAATATTAAATACGTTTTAACTTTTAATGATTATTTGGTATATTTCTACATTACGGTAAATTAGAAAAGTTCCGTAATATCGTACGTAAATTCGTTCTCAATCGTATTCTTTTCGGTGGTTTTTTGGGGTCAGCGGTAAGTCCTTTGTTAGTTTTGAGTAAAAATTCGGCCAACTAGGTACCTATAACGTTCTCAATCATTCTATAGCCTCAATTGTGTATCGATTGAAAAAAAGAGACATACAAATATTTTGCATTCAATCATCATTAAACAATCATTAAGTATTTAGTACTTACCGATCAGAATAGATCAAATATTTTTGTTGTTAGTAACTAGTAAGTAATTAAAAATAACACACAAATAGTCTCATTTTAAATTTGGAAAACCGTTTTAATCAAAACAATTTCGTTTTGTCGTATATTGAAATTGTATTGCCAACATTTTTTCTGAACAAAAATATTCTGAAACTTGAGAATCTAAACATATTTTAAGAAATTCGTGTACCTGAGAAAGTGGTCATATTTTAACTTTTATTGGGGTGTGAAAAATGGGTAGAAACAAAACATTGAAATAATGTACCTATATTTTGGATGCATGTTATGAAAATTTATATCAGGTATGTTTCGACATTAAAGTAAATTAGAATGCATTTGTATTTTGAAGGTTTTAATTTGTCAGGTCCTTAAAAAATAAAAGGTTTTGTATTTTTGAATAATTTTATTTTCTAGTGAAGAGGATGAATAATTATTTTTAGATCGCCCCACAACAAAAAAAAATTCTGGCTACGTGCCTCCAATTTTATACTGCGTAAATAGTAATTTAAAGTTATATTTAAATGTAAGATTATTATATAGTGAACCTCTAAGGGTTTTTTTTATATTTCTTTAGAAAAAAAACAATATTGTGCAGCCACCTTTCTGGACGTATCTCAAGCGTTTGACAGGGTCTGGCACGATGGTCTCCTGTTTAAACTTAAAAAATTTCTTCCGGCGCCTTACTTTCTATTAATTAAGTCCTACCTCAGCGACCGAACTTTCGTTGTACGCCAGAACTCGAGTTACTCGAACTATTTTAATATTTTAGCCGGAGTTCCCCAAGGCAGCGACATCGCCCCCTTCCTATACAACGTATTTACTCATGACATACCTAAAACATCATTCACCGAACTCGGTACCTACGCTGATGATACGGCAATCGTGGCTTCTCATGAAAATCCTGCTACAGCTTCCAAAATGATTCAAAGACACCTTAACATAATCCATCTATGGACAAAGCGATGGAAAATCAAAATAAATGAATCTAAGTCCTCATTCATTACATTTACGCTAAAAAGAGAAACATGCCCACAAGTTACAATGAACAATATTTCAATCCCTGTTTGCTCAGAGGTAAAATACTTAGGCCTTATATTAGATAGTAAAATAACTTGGAATTCCCATATTATAAACAAACGTAAAGCACTAAACGCCCGTCTTCATTTATTAAGGCCTCTGCTGCGATCTAAAATGAACATAAATAACAAGTTATTAATTTATAAGTCTCTACTTAAACCACTATGGACATACGGTATCCAGTTATGGGGAACCGCAAAACCCTCCAACACCAAAAAAATTCAAGCCTTTCAATCCATCTGCCTCCGCCTACTTTCCTCTGCACCCTGGTGGCTGGTACATAACGAACAATAATCTTCACAAAGATCTTAAAGTACAAACTTTAAATCAAATTGCCAAAATGTACTATGCTAGATTCCACAATAAACTTCAGTCACATACAAACCCCTTGATTATTAAACTATCAACAAAAACTCTACCCGATAACCCTCAACGAAGGTTAAAAAGAAAATGGTGCAGGGACCTCTTGTACTGAAAAAAAAAAAAAAAAAAAAAAAAACCCTTATTAACCGTCAGTAAGTAAAGTTTCACGTGCTGGGTGTTACCGCTGGGTAATTCCCCAAAATCATATTACTCATTGTTATTTGTTTTGTATTCTTTATCTCATCTAATTAATGTACATATTTGTTGTATAGATTGTAGATTGTCTTTTTACTCAATAAAAAAAAAAAAAAAAAAAAAAAAAAATTTAAAGCAAGTTATGAGTATTAGAATATTTTAAAATTGTAAATTGTTTATGCATTTTAAAATACTCGTAACTTGCTTTAAAATTAAAATCTTTTTTTTTTTTTAATTTTTATTTAAAATAAACAATCTGTACCTTAGGGGCACAATAAGCTTATATGGTAAGAGTTAATTATAACAGGCTACACTTGAGGTGAGAAGTCATCCACTAATGACACTCAGTGAAATAAAAATCTAAAAAAAAAAACTAAGAGGTTCACTAGATAATAATCTTATCTTTAAATTTTATAAGAAGTCTGATTCACTCTAATTTTTAAACTAACAGAGCTAAACGTGATCTGCTGATCGTAAAATTAGTTATGTAATGCGTTTGTAAGACAGAGAACGCATACGGTAAGAGCTCCCTCTTAAAAGCCTTACGTTTTATTGTTATATTATTCTGGCATTCTGACATGTGTATTAATGTATACTTTGTTCAAGTTAAGAACGTAGTCGGCACACGACTTGTGTGCAGGGGCGTGGCAATACTACACAGCAGGTATACAGATAATTGCCTAGGTGGCAGGGACCTGTTAAACGGATGTTTACGAAAACTGGTGGCCGCCGACTATGTTTCTTAACTTGAACAAAGTAAAGTGTAATTATTTGTTCATTATATTATCATGATTTCTATACTCTCTTACACGACAGAATAATCGGGTTTTGCGTACCACGACTGACGGCTTCGGCGACGTGGGAGTATCGGACACCAATTCCTTCTCCAGTCTCCAAGAATCCTAAACTATATAGACGTCACCTGATACTGGACATTTCCTACTCGCGACGAACCGATTCCCTTTCTTCGGGGGAACATTGGCCAGCGGACTAAATACTGATTATTCTTTCGTGGAACAGAGTGCCTATAATCTATATTATATTATAGTATTACAAGATTAAGTATTCATCGTGTGGAGAGGACCAATACCATTAGTCTCTTACTTCCTTTCTCCTATTATGATGTTTAAAAAAATTATTTATTGGACGTATAACTCATAACTGTATAAGTGAAGTAGGTAATAAACTAATTTAATAAGACTTATTTAATAATTTGATCGTATATTCGTATGTAAATAATAAGTATAAAATGTAACTTATTTTTAAGTGGGTTAAAATAATGTCTTCTATGCGCCATATTGCCTACGAAAAATAGGTACTTACGGCCTTACAGGGTACAATTATTTTTGTTAAATCGTATTTTATAACGCCGTCACTATGATGAATAAGACGATTTCGCAAAAGATGTACCTAACAATTGATAATTTTTTCCCAAGTCAGAAATATCGGTAATGAGTAACGACTATAGGTTGATTAAAACGAAGGTACTTAAAATGTTCGCATTTAAGTAGATGGCCAATCTTTTTTTTTTTTTTGTTTACATATACATAAATATCTATTTATTTTTACATCAGCAGCAGACAGAAGTATAATAATATACTCTGTAATTACAGTAATAGACAATAATATTCCTTTGAACCGGCCAATAAATCAAATTTAATATTTTTAACCTTAAAATATTAAATAATATAAATTTGACGAAAACGGTACCGTATAACGTGTTCCTAATTTCCAATATCAGTTATAGATCTGATCGGTTAAATTAATGTTAACTATAAAAGTATATTTTTATGTAAATATACCTAAATAGTAATTTAAGTATTTGTAAATCACAATGTTCGATTATTTTATTATTGTAAGAACATTTTTAGAAAAAATGCATTTTCGTTTTATGTATAAACTCTTTGATAGTTAACATAAAAGGTCACATGCGTTTATTTATTGCATTTTCGGAATTGATGATGATTTAGGTAAGACACGAAAATAGTGTAATAGTTTCAATAAAGATTAAATTATTATTTATTCGACCATTAATCTCAATGTCACTGACCTACAATTATTGTTTTGAGCATTTGGCATTTGCTAGTTATAATATTATTTATAAATTATACAAATTTTAAAATGCAGCAAATTTTCAAAGGGTAAACATTCGGTTGCGGTATGATTATGTGTGCTATAGCTTAAACGTCAGATTATCCCATTTATAAATAATGTTATGAGTGATATGTGGTTCAGTGGTTGGTTAGTTTAGATTATGTTGAAACTATTAAAAATAATAATATACTAATTTATAAAACTATTTCATATCCTTTCTCCCTGCAGTCTCCCTCAAAATATGTCAAGATGTAAATGTCTCTACGTTTACATGCACACTAATTAATTTTGAGATGACGCAAAAAAACCAATTATTTCTTTCGCAGAGATCCCAATTCTCAACAGGTTCATTAAATAATATTTAGGAAGCTTGTTGGGGAAATACCGTTCAAATATCCATTTTGTTTGTCAATCTTTTACTTTGATTTTATTTATAAAATATTTCAATGTTTATATACATTTTTTTCATCAGATGTCTGTACTGTGTCGATCGTTGTTAAGCTTAAAAGAGCACTAGCCACTTATATACGATTTTGCACTATATAGGCTACGTTTACTATAAATCAGATAATATGAGTCAATATTTAATTTATATACACTTATTTCATTCAGCCAATTTCTGAACATAATTAATTATATAGATTATACTTATAAAATCAATGCATAATACAATATCATCTAATTATTAAATCTATATGTTGTAGATAATACTTCATTACGTTATGTATTAGAAAAATAAATATAAATAACGTTTTACTTAAACACTAAGCTATGTTTTCGGTTATTTGCTTTTTCTTTATTCATTTTCTGTAGAAAGAATCATTCGATTTTGTAAATGACTTCAGTATAAAAATCCATCAATCATAATATCGACTGCAATACATCATTATATTTTATAAATATTAAATTATCAAATATCAATTAATGTGAACTAGGTTATAGTAGGTAGTATAAATGTATTATGTATAATATCTTTATGGCTTTATTCGCAATAATATATGTTTGAATGTTTGATATGTACGCACAAAATATACTAGGTATGCTCGAAGAAAATCAACCGTAATTATTATAAATAAAATTGAAAACAATGACTCATGTTTTTAAAGGCCGGATTAATTGTATTAAAATAATGAAAAATAAATAAAAATTATTTATTCTTACCGTATAATATAGGTATCTAGATATAAGTGGGATATGATAGGAATATATATATTATACAGCAGAATATATGTGGGAGAAGACAGGAATATATCCCGCCACGGGATCAGCCGGCACCCTCGATAATATGTTATGCTATAGTAGTAGCACCTTACAGCAAAATGTTTGTTGATTACATTTATCCCCTCCCAGGGCCGTCCCGAAGGGGGGTTTTAGGGGGTGTCCCACCCCTCTGAGCGTATAATATGTATATGTCAGTTGGCACATTGATACATTAAGTATTTGAGTTGGGCAGTTGGCACTCGGCAAATTATAATTTTTTTTTTATAGTTTTTTAATAATTTTGTATATACTACTAAGTCCAAATATATCATAATAATATATTGTAATTTATAATAATATGAAGGTATTATAAGTTAATTTTCCGATTGCCAACTGTCCAACACAATTAATACTATTATAATATTTTAGACTCTACCTATCAATGTATCATATATAATATTATAATAGTATACAAGGTTGCCTATACATTCGAATAATCACAGAATATATGAAATTTCATAATATATTACATTCTGTCGTATAATCATTGAATTATTTTTAATAAAGCTGTAATGATAACTGATAAGGAATTGTGCGCTGACGACTGTAATTTCTATTTATAGAAGTAATGTAAACATTTATGTTGACTCGTCTCACGTAGTCATCGACTGAGTGATAAGATTCTAAAATTGTTTCACTAATCACTTATATTATTAACAGTATTTAATTAATATTGTTATTGAATATTTGGTAATTTTGTAATTTGGATCATTATTCATTCCCGTCAGCCGTCTGGGGTCGCTATTTAGTTGTACGCGTCTAAATTCTCAAATTGAAAGGTTGTGTTGTCCTTGTCCATATTTAATTCGAGTTTTGTTTTTTGTGATATACATTTTTATTATACAATTTATAAAATGAGCGACAACACAATTAGTGTAAAACGTAAAAGAAATCGTTTTAAAGTTGTGTGTTTAAAATGTGGCAGTATATTTAACAACGATTTTAAAAAACAACACGAAATACTCTCTTTTGATTTTGTTTCGTTATCATTTTTCAAAAATATTATGTACAAACTGAAGTTTCTTACCGAAACTCTAGAAGCAAAAAATTTATGTATAATTGATGCAATAACTGCAGTGCCGGATTTAACCATTGTGCCGCCTTTAGCACAAAATAAATTGCCGCCTTTTAATATAAATATTTTTCTAGTGTAAAAAATGTTATTAAATCATACAATTATTGTTTTTTTCTATATTACTTAAAATTTTAATGATGAAAAACTATCAATATTTGTATTAATACTTTGAAGATATGCTCGAAAATGAACACATTCACAAGCGAATGATTTTTCTAAATCATCGCTATAAAATTCTTGAAGCTTATTAGCTTTTTGAGTTATTTCTTCTGGTGAAAGTAGTATTAAATTAGTCAAAAAATCATATTTGTCAAATGCATTAGTATAAGCAGCGCATCTTTTTTCAAGTTCATTCTTCACTCGGTCCAGTATGGTAAAATATGTTTCTATTCTTAATTTATCACTTCTGGTCATATGAACTTCATGTTCTCTTGTCTCGTCTGCTTGAAGTTTGCGTTTTTTAGTCCTTACTTTATCAAACTCGTACTCTTCACTCTTTATTTTTTTTGCCAAAATTACATATTCATTAAAACATTTATCATTTCGAATAGATGTTATGAAGTTAATTAATGATTTATAGAGTTTGACAACTATCCCCAAATCTATATTTACTTTTTGAAGCTCTTTACTTGTGCTATTAAAACGCTCCAAAATTGCATTCCAAAATACAGTCATAAAAACTTTCAAAACGGTCAAGTTGATGTCTTAAGCCAGCTACCTCACAACGCGTCGTCGCCTTTTCAAAATCATCTTCTTCTAATAAACTTAAATTTTTCATAATACCGTCATAATTAGTTGCATTTATTTTAGTTAAAATGTAATATTAAAAATTATTTGCCGCCCTTGAGAAATTGCTGCCCTAAGCACTAGCTTATAGTGTTTACTGGTAAATACGGCACTGAATAACTGTAATTGATAGCACAATGAAAATGTTGACAGAAATCAACTCTGATGATCACACAATGAACAATTTCATTGATAGTGCTAAAGAGTTTGCCATCTTACTTGGAACAGACCCAGAAGCTGATTTTAAAAACCATCATCGTAAAAGATTAGCTCCTAAACGATATGATTGTAATGCCACAACCCAAGCTGAATTCACAATGCATCTATTTTATAGAAAAGAATTTAAAATGGTTCTAGATACCCTATTAAAACTAACAAATGACAATTTAAAATCATGCATTTCTTCTATTCAACCATTATTTACATTTACTCAACCATTTAATAAAAGCAATATTTCATTGGATAATGTAAAGAAATCTATTTCTTTATTCCCACCAAGCAGTGTAGGTGCTAACCTTCTAGATTATGATTTAGTTCAAACAGAATTAGAAATATTATTTAGTATGTTACAAGAAGATAGAACATTATCATTTAATTCTTTAATGGAAAAAGCAGGAGTAAAGCATATTTTACCATGTGCTAATCAAATTTGTCGTTTAGCATTGACTTTTCCTGTAACAGTCGCATCAAACGAAAGATCTTTTAGTAAACTAAAATTGATTAAAACACATCTTGGGTCAACAATTGCTGATGAGAGATTAAACTCTTTAATTGTATTGGGAGTAGAAAAAGATATTGTTGACCTATTGGATATAAATAAAATAGCACATTAATGGTCAATTTTAAAAAACCGACGTATATAAATTTAGTGTTAAGTTTATTATAAATATAATATGTATTATTTTTGTTGATATAAAGATATTATTTGAATATTATATTATATTATTAAATTATAATATTAGTAGTATAGTAAATATACAAAAGTCAACAGTGTTATAAATTTTGATATTGAAAATATTTTATTCTAATACACTTATTAAGATATGATGAAAATATATATATGTATAAGATTTAAGAAATAGTAAAATGAAGAACATAATAAAATATTTAATATTGTGTATCATTTGTCTACTGACTACTATGCATGTAGTCTGCAGGTAGTAGGTAGCTAATTGTCGAGCAAAGCGAGAACATTTTTTTTTTGAGTTGGCAAATTATGAATCAACCCCCCCCCCATGATTTGTCTTTCGGGACGGCCCTGTGACCCCTCCCCCCATATTTAAAAATTGTGAGCACGTTACAAATTACCTGTCACTGTCATTCGTTATTATTAGGGAATGGAATTATATGGAAATGCATATTTTTATTAAAACAAGATATTTATTATTATTTATTATTTAAGAATAGATAAGAAATGTTCATGATTTAAGTCATTCCTATTAAAATGATGCTACTTTTATTTTACATATTTCACTAATTTGTAAATATTTGTATGATGATACATAATGACAGTATGCAAATTGTTGAATCAGCGATTGAAAAATTAAAACTCGTAAGCGGACCAATAAGAGATGTTGTAAAAAAGAAAATTCATGCAGTTACAGAAAAAAATCCAGGCTATATTGATTTTAAAACAATCAATGACACAAACTATTTGTTAACTGATGTTTTATTTTAATAATACTCTTATTCTGTAATTTTAGATACTTGTCATTAATAATAATTATGTAGGTATTTAGGATTTCGGTACACTGTGGCATAATGCATCATAATGTTCATTAAAAAAGTGGTTTACAATAGGTAATGACATTGTGGAAGTTATTTAATTGCAACTACACAATTACACAAGAAAATAAAATAAACATGTTAATATTATTTTAAAGTCTGGCACTATATTTCTTGAATTTTATTTAATAATTAATAACATATAACCATTTTATCGTTAAAATTAAACATAATAAAAATATATATTTAAAGCTCAATAAAATTACTATAACAAATAACTTGAACAACATTACCAAACATATTTTAAGTATTGTTACTTGTTGGTGCCATAATCACCAAATGAAAGATCTATGAGCAATAATAATTTAGTTATAAATCAATAATATTCTAAAAAATAATAAAAATATATAATAAAAATAATAATAAGGAACTATAATATTGTTTGTGTATAATATTTTTAAAACACTTTTACTTGATATATTGTTTTCCATGATTAAATACATTAAAAACATTTGTCAGTTATGCTAGATCACAAAATCACAAATTGTAATGGTTTAAATCTATATTGGTGTTCACAAAAGCAGTTCTAATTCAACTACAATTTTTAGTTCTAATTTATACAATAAATAATTTAAAAAAAAAAAAAATTGAATATAAAATATACTGACAAATATATATCGCATTATATTTTGGTTTAGTAATATTCTATTCAATGTAACGAGTATTGTATGAAGAATTAAATTAAATTATTATAATATAAAAACATACTATAAGTGCATTAATATTCAAAAGTACATGAGTATTGTGACTAGTGTACAAAGTAGTCATGTATGAACATTCACAGATGTACACATTTTCTTAAGGTTCTCCTCCAATAATAGGTTCATCTGTAGGATAGTGTACGACAGTTCTCAATCTTCTAGGCACAGCTTTCAATAAGTTATTGTAAATACACATGCCGATAAGCAACAGCAGGAAACCAACAGGCTGTAAAGATATAATTTAATATAAATAAAATTTATTTGTTTTATTTAAATTATTTATTAAAGATGAACTATAACTTATAAATTTTTAATAAGATGCAACAATCGTTAAAATAACAAAATATTACCTGAAGTGGATTGAATGTTTGCCAGCCAACTGCCAATGAAAAAGTCCAAATAAAGAATGTTCGAACGGAATCCAATACCATCCTAGTAGTTGCAGATATTTCCTTAGCAACACTAATACCAGAAAAGTTGAAATAAGCAATGCTTATTACGTTTCCTGGAGGTAAAAACACATTACAATAATGATACAAATATCACATTTCATTAGTATATTAGTCATTAATATTTACCAATCAATGCAACCAGAATCCATTTGTTGTTCATTATTTGAGTAATAGCTTCTGGAAAATCTTCAATGACTCCACGAGAGTTATTACCAGCAAGGGGAGGACCAACATTGATATAATAAAATGGTACTAAAAGCAAACCCATCATCAGGAATCCAAATAGACCTTTAAAAAAAAAGAATATACATATACATTTATCATACTTCAGTCATAATTTATTGCAATAAAATTATTCAGAAGATGTAGTAGGAGTGGACTAATCCGCCATGTTCCAAGATTTTAACCAGCCCTAATAAGGTTAGGTTAGCCCATTTTTCAATAAGTTATAATATTTATTACTATTGCTATTTTATTGTTCAAAGTTTAGGGTATTCAAATATTTCTGGTCATGTATTACTAAGCTGACCCAAATTTTACCCAGCCCTCCCAGTTCAACTTGGTAATTAGCCGAGCCTGACCATGTGACTTAATACTGAGGTATTGGCGATTATCTCTAAGCCAGACGAGCCAGAAGTACAAGTAACTCCCATAAAATTCTTGAAGGATCCCAGATTGGTATTTTACATAAAAGCATACATTTCCCGTAAAATGATTTATTTTAGGTTTTAACTTTCAATAAATTAACATTTATTACCATGGGTCTCAGTCTACGTCTGCAGTGGTTACAAAGCCCAGGACCATTATAAAATAGATGATTTCAAAATTGTAGTTTTCATGTTTATAACATGCATTTAAGATCTAGTGAGCACAATAATTTAATATTGATCTGCTTGAGCATATGTTTGTTATTTACATAATAAATGAAAGAAATAGATTAGGATAACCATTAATGTATTAAAAATTAAAATAAGGCATCATTCTATTATGTGATTACTTTATAAAATATATACCTTCCCAACCAACAGCTTGTAATGGTGGAATATCATTTGAAACAACATATTTCTCTTCATAAACCATTTGAGCAGCTGTTATTATCTGAGCAAATAAGATCAATGAGTCACCTAAAAATTAATAATAAATATGTACTTTAATATTAACATGTCCTATTTCTCAAACAGCATAAATATGTTATTATGGATTGATTATTATTTATTACCAAGAATGATTTGATTAGTAGATTTTGAGTTTGAATCAGTTGACAGCAAATCTGATATACCAACTGTGGCTAATCCAATAATTATTGTAAATATGCCCAACCAATGGCGAACAGATACTTGTCGATGAACAAACATTTTTGAAAATATGGCAGTAAAGATTATTACAGCACCTTAATGAAAAATTAATAATGTATTAAATAGGTAGAAGTCTATCAAGAGGATGCTATATTTGCACATATTATCTGTCTTACACATGTGTAAAATAACAATTTACATACCATTTTCTTACTACAGTTTATTTATAGTTAATATATGAGAAAATATAAATACATGTTGTTGAATTTGTAGAGGAGAGTATAAATTATATCTGAACAGTGCTTTTTTGCATACATTTATTTGAAAACTATGTTGTTACACAATTTATATTCTCCTCTACAAATACAAAATTTGTTCTAAAATTAACCATAAATATACCAAAGTAAAAATCTGGTACGAAGATTGCCTAGGTTCCGCATATGTATGATAGAGACAACACATGCAGATGTAGCGTCACCTTAATATTTTTATAATATCAACAAGCTTAATGGTGTAAATAAGCTGATAACAATAATACCTCTTAACATTTGAAAACTAGACGCAAAAGTCATTGTGAGACCAATGTACATGAGTGTAGTAGCTACCATATCAAACATTGCCGGTACAAAGAACAAAAATGGATTGAATTGTTGGTTGCCTTTAACTATAGGACTATCTTCAATCGGATACTGTAACAAAAATGCAATTTAAATTATTTAAAATTCTGTGATTTCGTGTGTGAAAAAACTTACTTGTCTTTTTACGTGATATCTATATGCCAATTTGAAGAACAACAAGCACAAAAATTCTCCAAAAAACATGGTTAATGATTGAAAAAATGGATGGTCAAAAGGACGCGATTGGCCGTCTGAACCTTTAGCTTGAAGATTATCAGCCCATCTAAACCAATAATTACATAATATAATACAATACAATATATTCGATATTGCGAGAAGGGCATATTTGAGAAATAACCCCCTCTGAGACTTTGAGAAGTGTGAATTCCAGGTTGGAAATGAAATGTACTAATGTAGTTTACTAATATGAAAAAGGAAACATGAAAAAGGTCTTTGGAAACATCTCAGGAGCACATGTATTGAACAAACTTATACATCTAAAAATATTCTAGGCATAGCATTGTAGTTATTAAATACATGGGTAAATGGCTTAATACATATTGTTTACAGTTCTTAAATTTAAACATTAATAAGTTCAATTTAATAGTTAAAAATATAAACTAATAATGTTTTTAATGAAAGGTTGGAAACAATTAAACAGTAAATATTTGTTTGAACAAAAATATAAAAATTAATTCTCTGTTTAATTTTCATACTGGGTACACAATTATAGTAATCAGTGTTTGTAATTTGGTAGGTAAAATATATTGGGTACTATACTGATTTATTGTATAATCACCACAAATGTATAATTTATACTTTGTATTTAATTTCAGTTTAGTAATTCTTAATATAAGTGAATATTAATAAATCTAAAAACTTTAATTTTTACTAGTATACATCTCAATTTTTTTTATATTATATAGTTCATTATTAACTTTTATAAGCGTTTTGGATAATCTGTTGTTTTGTTGTGGAATTGTTTAAACAGAACATGTTACATGTAATACTTGTACCATTAGCTCAAGGTTAACTAGTTGAGTGACATGCATGTATGGTTCATAATTATGTAAAAGTTTCCATATAAATAAACTTGATGAGTTAGAAACAGTATACATATCATTCTTACTATATCTAAACATAATTATAAAAAAATCAGTATTTTAAACTTTTATTAATTAAAACTCAGTTACCACAGAGTATCATAAACGGATGGTTTCTCTAAATATGCTATAGGAGGATAATAATAAATAAATACTCTAATTTTATTGTAATATAGTTTGGACTTAGGTTAGCATAAAAATAAATATACAATTACTACAATCATAAAAAGGGGGAATTAGATTATTGTTAAATGAAAAAGTTTGTTTATTATCATACTGAGAATATAAATAGATAAATACTTTGCAATTTTACATAATACAAATATCTCATTTTACATATTATTTTTTTGGTTTTAGTCCATTTAGGGCTTTTTCTGCTTTTAGTTTCTACCACCATTTTATCATTTTACATACAAAGACTATTTTGAATGGATAAAAATACGATTTAATATTAAAAACTATTTAAAATGTATAATATAATGTCAAGAATATTTGATGATTAAGAAAAAAAAAAAACAAATAAACTAAACTGTGAACAATTTAAATTGAAAGTTGTATGTGTATCATCAACAACAGTTTACAATATTATCATTAGATAACGGGTCAAGAGTCAACACGAAACAAATTATTAATCAGCCATTAACAGAGACATCAACTCATGAAGCCAACACCTTACAAGCACAATGTCAAATGATCGACTTTTATCTTTACGGTGCACTGTCAAGGCGAATCCTACAGGATTTAAACATATTGTAGCCACTTATAAGTCATGAGTGGGGCTTTTTTAAACTAGGAAGTACTCTTAGTTAAAAATATTGAACTTACTTGACGCTGAGCGTGTTAATGGATCCTGTGATGACCATCCCGATGGCCAACACCAGTTGATACGATGAGTACATGATTGCAGTAGTAGATGTGGATTACACTCGTTAGAACAGTAATCGTACAACAGACGAACTAATTTGAGCTTACCTAAGACACACGGAGAAAAATTCATAAATAAAACAAAATTCGAGACATTTCTATATCAGGGCAGAGTAATGTGCGTCGAGATAAAAACGCTTAAATGTCACGTTTTGGCGTTATGCGTACAATTTTTTTTTATCTACCGACCAGAAAAGCACGTCCGAATAAAATAATATATCCTAATGCCAATTAATAATTTCTATCAATCAATTCTGGGTACGTACCGTGTGTGTGTGAAAGCTCAACCGTCGCAGGACGATCTGTATATACTCGTCAATAGGACAATAGGGTACTTGAATACAACTACAATCGACAGAGTACTATGTGCAGACTGTAGAGAGGAATTAGTAGCCAGTAGATTCAATACGGTGTAATGGTGCGGGCGAACTGTACCCGATTCTTTGTTATTATTTAATAGTTATTGACTATTGTCACGAGTAGACAATAGGTTTTATAAATCGGCCGTCTATGTCGTCGTAGGTAAAAGACACTACGATAGCGAGCAATAGCTAAATCAGTAATCACTAATCACGCAAACCAACTGGGAGGGAATAAAAAACTTAGAAGTAAAAACCATTGATGATATACAATGGATAGGACATTGTTCTTATCTAAGAGTGTACATTATTGGTTCTTATCGAACGTTCCTGAATTGTCATTTGACCGTCTCACTCAGAAACAGGATTTAAGATGGCACATCTAAAGCATACTAAATAGGGGGTGACTTATAGTAATTTAATTAATGGTAATTTTTAGTAATTTTTTTTGTGAAGGAGTGCAGTGAACCAACTACCTGAAACAGCTGAGAGATGAGAATCACTAGCGCTCGTAGTGGTTTAAATATATTAAATATATACATAATATCCATTAACTAAGATAATTCATGATAATATCATAGACATAACCGCTACTGGTATAAGTAGGTGGTAAGTCTTACTACTGTTGTCTTCATTGTTTAAAAAACCGTCCTGTACAATTATTCTTGTTATTTAAGATGTGCCCTCTCAGTTCTTAATTTTATTACACAGCTAGCTATATATATCGATACACCAAATATTATGTTATAAGACATAAATTTACCTACACATTTTTAATTTTTGTAGGTATCTATTATAGTTTTATTGATATTTAGATTCTGAGTGGAACGAACGATGAATGTATTGATTTTACAATGATGTGTTTTTTTTTTTTTTTAAATTTTTTTTGTGTCTGTGTACACGATAAGTAGCCGAAATAATGATTGGATTTTCAACTTCAGTATCTTGTTCAATGGGAAAGTGAATATCGTTGGTGTATTGGGAGGTCAAAATTTAAAATTTTCAATAGTTTTCAAAAGCGCCGGGAAAAACAACAAAAAAATTTTTCTTTTTAAATCTAAGATTTGAAAAAGTAATACTAAATTTTCATAAGTTTGTCTACCATAATCAAAAAAAGTATATATCTACATGCAAGTCAATTAAAATTTTATGAGCGTTTGAGGTTCAATTTTTTTAAACATGTATTATTACAACATTGGATATTTACTCGATTTCACATGTAACGATTTTCTTATTTTGTTGTAACTAATAAACGAATAACTGTAGATACATGAAAACTTCACTGAATGTTTATTTTAGCATTTTCTATACACCATAACATTTTGACTCGTTTTGAGCAGTTTGTGGACAATTTAAAATTTTTTTAGTTTTTTCTTTTATGAATATCAATAAAGTTTTATTTGTTGGGCCAAAGAGCGTCACAAGGCTCATGGTATAATTTTACAAAAGCAGTTGAAAAATCTTATATAGGCACTATTTATCAGATTCAGTATTTTCAAATTATATAGTAGTTAAAAATGTATAAAATGTTTAACTTTTATAGCTAAGGATTAAAAATTTAAAACAAAGTACCAAGTAAGTAGGTAATTCTGTTACCGAAAAATCTGAAAAATACATAACAACGGTTTATTTTTATATTTATTTTAAGTTCAAATTTGGACAAAATGACATATTCAAATCAAGGTTTCAAGTTATTTTATTGTAATTGCATACTGTATAGTATTAATTCAACTTACCAGCTACCGTAATAATAATAAGTAATAACTAATAACAATATAAATATGATATAAAATTGCCACACTGACAAACCATCACCACTCAGAATCCTTTTTTGTATACAAAGATATTATATCATTGAATTAAAATTTAATACTATCCATTATATAGTGACCCACTTGTAATCAACTGTACAGCAGAGCGACATCCACTTACCCACCTTTTTATTATTAAAAGTCACAGGGACTGCAGTTGCAGAAGCCCACTAATAATAGCTCTTATGGCAAAGACGACCAAACTATTTAGTAGAAAAGAAAAATAGTGATCAATAAACTCTATAAATATTTACACTAGGATGTAAAATTATATTTATTTTGAATTAAAGAGCAAAGTACACTTAAATATAAACAATAAATTCAACTAAGAAATACATATAAAAATCTTAAAAATTATTATCACTTTGTTTTTAAATATGAAGAATTACAGTAAAGAATAAGTAAATAAAAAAAGTATTTTGTATATATTAACAGGAAAAAATGTTTAATTATAAATAGTAAAATATAGTTTAAATTTTAATATGTATAAATAAAAAGTTAAGCTGACTTATAGGACATTAAAACTGTTTTTTACATATATATATAATGGACATTGGACAGATAAAATAAAATATTTAAATTATTATTCTCCTATGTTATCATTTGGCTCTAATATTGAATTAGATTCATTTCTTTCAAATACTCTTATTAGTTGAGATAGTGTTATATCATCCCATCTATCGAACATATCACCGGAGAATAAATTTGTGATGTTTTCCTCAATAGAATCTCGAATAATAAAATTATGTACAAATGTAGGTCTAAAAACAAATAAATATTTTTATTATTTATTATGTCTTAATAAGCCTAAACATATACACATATACAATATTTATACATTTGTGTGTACGTGTGTTATTAAAATTATTATTTTAATATCAAATAATTTATAATAAATAGTTTTACTTGGTTTGTCCTATTCGATGAATCCTCCCAATGGCCTGATGCTCGTCTGCTTTGTTAATTATTGGCTCCATGAAAAATACTCTTGTTGCTTCAGTTAAATTCAATCCCTTTGAACCCAGGCTCAATTTCATTAATAATGCATTTATTTTCTTATTTGACTAATAAGAAACAAATATAAAATATTTCACTTTACTATTGTCTTTAGTATTCAATATTTACAGTGAAACTTTCATAAAAGTCACCTCTATGTAATTGTATTTTTTTTTTATCCCAAGTGTTATGGACATAATACATTAATACCTCTATATTATACTATATTATAGCGGCCACTCTAAATAACTATCAAAATATAAATATCCAAAATAGAAAATGTTAAAACTGATGGCAGTTTATAGCTATTTTTATATAAAAATGTAAACCAAATTAAACAATAAACCATTTTCCCTCTTCAAAAAAGTGATGTAGATGGATTTAATTTTATAAAAAAATTAATTTAAGACTAAACTAATATGAATCAATTTTTTTAATTCTAATATTTGTAACATGCATTATACATTTTTTAATTATACTATTCAACAACTCTATTAAATTAAAATTGTACATTGTAAAAACTTTTCAGCATTAAACCATTTCATAAATACATTTTTTGGTGTGTAGTGTGTATATACAACATATTATTATGTTTATCTTTTGTTTAAATTTATGAGTATTTTATATAGCGGCCATTAGAAAGTATTGCATTTGACTGTTAATGTTTACATTTGAATAGTGATAATTATTTTCCGGTCCCCCCTGACCATTATATGGCAGTTTTACTATACATAGATAATATACTACATCATCATTATCTTAATTTTTTACATACCTTAAAATCTTTTAGTGTTTTTTTATACTTTGTTCCAGGTTTAAGTATTCTATAACTGATTGAATTTTGATCTAAAGCTTCTCCAAGAAGATTTAATGCTTTTTCCCACTAAAAAGAAAACATGTTATTTTTTAAAATAAAATATATTCATGTTATACTATACAACAGAGGATTAATAAAACTCACATTTGAGAATATTAAAACTTTCACATCTGGATCCTGAGTAATCAATTCCATTAGTTTTAAAGTGACACTTTCTATTTTAGTAGAAAATGATCCTTTGATTACTATGTTTGACCCTTCACCTTCTCGGTTATTTTTTACATAGGATATAGAATCCATTGGGGTAGTGTTCCTACACATAGGACAATCTATCTCAAAGGCATCTGAATGATTACACATGGTTGCTAAACACTGATTACACACACTATGGCCACATTGTAAAACTGCCCACTGTTAATCAAAAATAAATTAATAATATTTTACCTTCATATAATTATTTGTTTTTAACATACCCCGGCATCACCATTCAGACAACAAATTGGACATGTATCAACTTCAGTAGAGTTTTCTTTTTCTTTTTTTAAATTTTCTAGATAAAATAGGGTTCCGACTTTTTTTTCTAAATAAGCTGCAGTTGTTGGCATATCTCCAGTTAATGACATCAAATTATAATCCACCTAAAAACAATTTGAAATTAATAAATATCAGGCACATTTACTATATTAAGTCTTATATAATGATATAAATATATACAAATAACTAACATATTGTTCCAAAATAACATCATTTTCATCTTCTCTTTTAGACTTTTTTTTAGGTGGACCATCTTCGTTAGCTGCTGGTGTAATATTATCTCCAAGTCTCAATCTTGACTTTGCCATAACTATCTCATCATGCGCAGAAAGACTATCACTGAGATGAGTCCATAGTAGCCGTAAGTAACGGAATTCTTTACGTACCAACTCCAATACCTTCATATGTTCAGCTGCATCTTCTAAACAGCTTTTATTTATAATTTTGGCTTGTCCATATTGAAATAGTTCTGTAAAATATATTTAACTGTTAAGAATTCTAAAAAAAATGTAATATAATACCACAACTTACTCATAAGTAAAAATTCTTTTTGAGACATCTTCCAAAGACCTTTACTAGTACTTTCGTACATGGTTTCCTGATCTTTTTCTTCAGTTTTATCATTTAATGTATTCTTTTGTTTATTAGAAACACTAAACAACAATGATTCATATACTTGTAGTTCTGTTTCAGCATTACATAAATAACACCTCCTAAGTATAAAAACATTATGATTAAATTAAAGAAAAAAAATATTAAAATTATGTATACCTATTTTTTGAATTCCCCTTTTTTGATTTTAAACGTAGATGACATATTAATGCACTTTGAACCAAGTCATTCATGGGTGCTTCTTCTAAAGCTTTTAGTTTTGATATTGTGTCTATTCTTGCTGTATCTAGGTCAGCAAGCCAAACACCAAGAATATTATAAACATCGTTTACAGACTTCAATCTAAATTAAATCAAAAACATATAAAGCAATTATACCAGATGCACAAAATATAAAAATACCGATTTGCAATATTTGGAACACCAGGCACACGATAATCCTCCAACTCCATTTGTACTTTGTTTAAAAAGTCTTTTGGTGAAAAAATCCAATCCAACATGTCTGACCACCAGTCAGAATAACCTAGGGTTTTATTCCCAATAATTTTAGCTACCTTATCCGAATAAAACTTAACAGTTCTGTGAGTTGATTCAATCTAAAATCAAAAATGAATATATCAGGTAAATATATTTACTATATTTACTTTAAATTATTATATTTATGATTATCTTAACAGACTAAAAATATATTGATGTATAATTATTATTTAAAGTTATTCATTACACAATTTTTATTTCAGTATAAAAAGTAGTGTTTTATTGCCATATTTGTTTAAACTTTAAATATATACTAGCTCTAAGTCTCTAACCTGTGCAGAAATTCCTAAAAAATGTTAAGAGGATATCAGCTTAATATATTTATCCCCTTAGACCCACGTATTCAAGCAAAATTGTTTTGTTTTTTTAGTACTGGGAATGTCTGAGTTGAAAATATTGTAGAGATTGAGCAAAAGATCACTACTCTGAATGACTCCTTCATGGATTTTAAAGTGGGGTGAAATTGCTTTGTTATGCCTAACAAAGGTGTGGCTTATAGGTTTATTAGACTTATGGATAAGAATAATCACAAACAATTTCCATATCAGTAGAAAATAAGATTGTCATAACATTGCTTTTTATACACTGGTAAGTAACATTATTACTTTTTTTGGAAGGAATTTGAATGTTTTATCCGTTATTAAGTTGTAACCCAGTGACTTTTTATTTTTAAGCTTTTGTATGATTTATATTATTTCACTGGATGATTCTGAGACACAGAAGATTTGATTGAATTTTAGGGTAGGTTATGGTCCCCCCCTCCCCAAACACCGCCTATGTAATCTGAGCGGAGACGCTGTGTTAGCTTCGCACACTTGTATAAATAATCAAATTTAATAGTTAAAAAAAAATATTATAAAAATCAAAAATATCTCATGGCTTTAAATAGCATGACTTTCCGGTAAACTTTTTTTTTTTGATAGAGGTAGAAAAACTTATTGAGAACCTTCTATCAAAATTTCTTATGTTAACTAAAAAAAGAAATACTTTAATGAATTTTTAACTGAAAAATAATTTAAAAATTTAAAAAAATTATCATGGCTATAAATAGCTCAAAAAGATTCAAAAAAGTTTGAAAATTTTACCAAGTATGGAAAATGCTTTTATAAACATTTGATGAACATGACTTGTAAGGTATGGTAAGTTTTTGAATTACAGCAAAATATCAATAATTCGTTAATTTACAGATGATAATCCAATATCGTAAAAATTTTTAATTCAGTCACTCATAAAAAATTAATGTTACCTTCCGGTTAACTTTTTTTTTTTGTTTAAGGTAGGAAATCTTTTATCAAAATTCCTAATATTAGCTATGAAAGAAAAAACTAAGGAATTTCTAACTGAAAAATAGTTAGACAATTTTTAATTTTTAATTTTAACCCTCATAAATGTACTAACTAGATTCACTTTTCTCTCAAAAAAGATGCTGATCTCAAAAATCGGATCATTTTAAATACCCAAAATGTAGATGAGAGACAGAAAAAAAAAACAGACAAATACACTTTATAAAATCAAAAGGTATTTTTTCCAATTTCATAGGAGGGTAAACGTTTTAAATTTTTGGCATAGCTTGAGAATTGCTGTGGGTGCCCCTGATCGGTTCGGTATAACATCAGATATAACTGTACAAAAATATTTGCACACATTTTAATTTTTAATAGTATTTTATAAGATTTAATTAAAACAATATGAAACTTGTTAAATAGATTAAATTGTATACTTATCACTAACATTTTGCTTACTAGCGTCAAGATATTCTTTTTCAAGTAGTTCCATATCCCTTTTTAAGTCTGAATCACTTAATGCACGGCCTATGGTTGTATTTTCATCAAGTACAGTGGCCAAATTATACATGACATGGATTTTCTAAAAACAATATAATAAATCAGATAGTAAAAACATAAAAAACATGAACATATTCTACCTGACAAGTATCAATTTTAAGTTTTTTATCCTTATATTTTTCCATAAGACCTAACACTGTCCTATAATGTTCAACAGCAGTGGCTGGTTCTGCACGAATAAGATACAATCCAGCAAGTGCATTGTGCTGGGAAACAAGTGTACGTAAAAAATCATTACACACAATACGACATTTATCTATCATCACATCCATTAAATTTTCCATTGTCATTGTTCCTTTTATTTTTAAAAACTGTCCGTTCACAGCCTAAGAAATAAAAATAATTGTTGTTTAAAATGTTGATTTACTTAAATTACACACAAATAAAATTACTTGAGGGTGTACACAAGCTTGTCGAAGCTTATATAATGGTCCAATGATAGTATATATACTTTTCCTGTCAATATTCTTTACTGATATATCCAAGGATGGAAAGAGCCTTAACAAAACAATTATTTAATGGAATCTAAAATATTTTTAGTAAATATTATTTAATATTGAAATTTAAATACTGATATTAAAACAATAAATTCTAATTTTGTAAAAATATTAAATTAATAATTTTCAACAAGGAAACATTATATAGATTATATAATACTTTGCACATATAGCCCTAAACTAATATAAATCATGTTTACAAAATCAAGAACATCCCACATGGTTGCCTGATATGTCCACAATTTGGATTATTCTCAATTAAATAGAACAGCTTTTTTTTTTTTTTTGCATAATTTGAACATAATGCATATAATTGAATAATTTGATTTTTGGAATTTTTAACTATGGTCTGGAATATAATATGTAGCGCCTGTCATATACGCATGTACATTACGCAGTGCAAAAATTTACATTTTACGTCCTGAACTCCTGATTTAATTAAGATAATAAAAGTAGTCCGGATATGATATTTAATGGAATATGAAAATATTATACTAATGTACAATATATCTTGATTTGAGACAGAGGCAGAAAATTAAGATTGACAAAATAAAAGGCTTCGTTTTTCCATGAGTCATGTCATAATAAAACTAGCTACTTTTTTTTTAACACCATTAACAAAATCTTTTCACTGTAATCTAGGTGATCTCCAAAACAGAATATAAGGAAGAGGTTAATTTTCCAAATAAATAATTGTTAAATCAGCTACTGGTTGTATGATCTAAACCTGGGGTGGCCAACTTAACAGACTTGTGATCAACCTAAAGTTCTTTTGACCCGAAAATTAAGGTTTTTAATTATTATAAATTTAATTCAGAAGTATTATAATTAACATTGGTACATTAAATTAAATATTTCAACTTGATATTACGTAAATAAACATTACATTATTACCTGGTTACACAATTAGAAAAAATTGTAGCACAATCATCATGCTGGCTAAGGTAAAAATATTTTTCAATCTGGGAAAATGTTAGCCAATGCTGTTCATGAGTTAGTTTTGGTATGTTTAACTCTGAATTGACATCCTCTATTGAACTACGCCATATCAATTTTGAAAAAAAATTATACATAATAGTTTCTTCACCCTTCATTAGCTGCAGAAACTGTTTACGATGGCAGTAAGGACTTACTTCTAGGAACTTTAAAATACCATAAAGATCTAGAAAAAAATAAAGTTAAAAGTATTAAAGTTTTCAAATTTTATACTTTTGCAACCGCCATCGCCCATAGTTCATCATTACTACAACGCCAGTGGAGGATCCAGCTTTTAATTTTTTATTTTTGGGTGGAGGGGGGGGCAAAAGTACAAAAAGTTCCAAAATTGGCTAAACACAATGTAAAAGAAAGGAGAACTACGGAGATTTCCTTCAGAGAGGATCCGCCACTGTTCAACGACACATGACCGCACAATTCTTATGATATAATAACTAATAAACATAATATTTTTTTTTTTTTCGAATACAATATCATATACAAAATTTGTAATGACATGGAAAAATAGGTTTGGCATGTCAATAACACATATTGAGTATTGATCCCCAGCAGTGATATGGCAGTCAACGTATTAACTGAACACATTATCCACGGTGTGCGTATACAGTGAGTTTCGTTTAATGTGATCAATGGTTTAAAAAATCAAAAAAGATAAACCCAAACCAAATCTTATGTTACAAATATTAAATTAACCTTTTATTAGAATCACTGTGTACCAGATAATTGAATCGCTTTTATAAACATTTTTATCGATTTTATGGCTTTTCATACTGATTATGTTAGAGACCAAGAGCAGTAATTAATAGATATACAGTAAAATATTATTTTTAAACTTATCAGTGTAAAGATACACATCCCATCATTTAGTAAAGTTGTTTTAGTTCCTGTTCAAAAATTTTCTTATATTACGTCGAGCAAACGTAAAGATTTATCTACAAAAGAAAAAATAGGTTTACTATTTTGATAATTTAGAATATGTTCGCAATAAGACATTGGCGGATCCAGGGGCCATTTGCCCCTCCCCCATAATTAAGCCCTGGATCCGCCACTGCAATAAGAAGCCACATTCGTTTTGAAAACTTCCCAGCATATATTAAACAACATTTTAAAAATTGTAAGCAAATAGATGTAAATGGAGAGAACAATTTGCCTCTTTCATGAAAACAGAAACAGAAAATTACCTACACCATTCTGATCACATTAAGCGGAACTATATGCAATATGTATCTATTACCAAATAATATGGATAATTTATTATTTAGATAAACAAATATTAAACATAATGTATTAATTAATAATGTTATGATAATTGACATACCATTTAGTGATTTTTGTATGGGTGTACCAGTCATAGCCCACTTATGTACAGATCTTAGATTGAATGTCATATCACATACTTTGCTATTCACACTCTCAATTGCTTGACCTTCATCCAAACATATTCGCCACCATTTAATGCAAGGCAATGGTGACTGAGGATAATTGTATCTTTTTGAATGTCGCAAACGAGTACAATTTTGATTATCCACATTCTTTAACAAAAATATTACTATTATTCTTCACAAAACTATTATATATAAATCATCGCAACTGAATTAGTACATACCAAAAACAAAGAGGAAAGTTTAAGTGGTAAAAATATATTGGTTTCTATATTAGGATACAAAAATAATATGAAAAAAGATTAATAGTTAAAAATAACATAATCTTGTTACCTTTTTATTTTGAAACTTTAAGATAAATATGTTGCTTCAAAAAGTAACTTTTCTCCACACAGTTCAGATTTTGTCCCTTATGATTTTTTTTTTTTTTACCCTTTTGGACTATAGTAACAATATTTAGGGAGGACCCATTAAAAAAACTATGACATGAATAATGTATAACAGTACTTTTAATTAAAACGTATGTCTTACTTGAGAAGGTATTTTACAACCGGTGTCACAGGGGGAAAAGTAGTGGTTAAAGTGGAGGGGGACAGAGTCTTTCTTCTTATTTATGGTAAGATTATGCGTCCCCTTTAATTTAAGTCTCCAAAGTCTGGTGGACACTACTAAATTTTAGTAATTTATTAATAAAGGTAAAAGGTTACATATACCTATGTGATATAATATTTATTATAATAAATTTAAATACATTATTAAACTGAAAGAATATGAATAGTTATATTTACTATAAATTATTTTTTTATTTGTTTTTTTAATGAAATGTTTAAAATTAAAATGTAAACACATATTATTTTTTTTACACACTTTAGGCAATGAATTGCAATTTATTTTTTACTTAGCAGGCATTATATGTTTTAAATCATTTTCCTTAGGAAAAAATTTGATTTAACATACTATTAACATAAACTTTTTATGAACAAATTACAAAGGTGTGTAAAAGAAACAAATTATACCTATACACCGGCCCACGAGAGAACATTACCGTGTCCCGACCAAAACGCGTTTGATTCCGCGCATCCCCACGTATTGGGCATACACTGAATGGCACTAAGTGGGGGAATACCGTCGGTTTACATGCGCGAAACGGTAATGATCTCTCGTGGGCCGGAGTATAGTTGGTAGTGGGTTTCTTTAAAAAGTTTGGTTAGATATAGACTCTGAAAGAACTCGGGAACGCTCTTCAATTTTTGGTAGGTTAGTCCCCCCTCAAAATTTTTCCTACTTAAACCACTGGGGAAAAGTACAAAAATATTAATAACTTATGTTGCCTATGTACATTAATGTATTTTTTTAATAGCATGATAAAATGTATATTTTGAATTGTGTATTTTTTGGGACAATTCTTGTATATTTCATGTTAAGTTAGGTTAGCTATAACTTTGCAAAAATAATTTTTAAGCTTCTATTTATTTAGTTATACCATTGATCATAAATTCTAGAGATTGTTCACTGGACGGTTTTTTGGTGGCACTAGATATTTATTCCCAGTAGATGGCGGGGCGACGTTAGGTGACTACTAGCGATTACAATGTTAAACAACATTACTTACCACAAGCCCGCATCCAATAACACAGCCGCCCGAATTAGTAATGTCATATAACGTTGTAATTACTAGTAATCACGTAGCCTCTTCATCTACCGGGAGTAAAGACTTTGTGCAAACGAAAAACCGGCCAATGAGCAATCTATAGTATTTATAATCAATGGTTATACTATTAATTAAACCATTATACTTACAATATCTGCGACATAGTTTAAATCTCTTGAGAGGGTAGTATACGATGTTATAACTATATCGTAGTCACCGAAAGAAAAAGGTTGAATATAACCTTCAAGATGCACACCATTATAAACATAAACTTTTAAACCAGGTTTTGCAATATGTTTTTCTATCTATAATTTAAACCTATAGTATTAATGCACAACAAAAATAAATAACTAAATATTAAATGTTACCTCGTCAATCCACTGGTTCAAAATAGACTGTGGTACAACAATCAAAGTAGCCTTGCACTGCAGTCTATCATTTACAATCCAACAATTAGAACACAAGTATGGCACTTCTTGAAATGGTTTTGGTTCAAAATGTACACACTGTGCATGCTGGCCTTTACCACACATTGCACAATACACTATGATACTTTTAGGTGGTGTTGTCTTACAATAACATGCAACAATATGTGTATCTTCATCAACATTACTTTCAATGATTTTCTTTGGTACTGTACTCATTTCATTTAGTATACTTTTATACCAACTTTCTAGCATACTGCGTGAACTACTTTTTGATTTTACTTCAAGATCTTTATCATTGGTATATTCTATATATTTGCTAGTCGATGGTTTAGATGGAGTTTGAACCGATGGTTTTTTTATACAGTCTTTAATTACAACTTTTTGGTTATAAAACTAAAAAAAAACATTGATAAAATAAAAAATACAAGGAAATTTTTTAATTAATTACTTCAGGAGGTGCTTTATTTTCCATGATGCAACATAACATTTCAACAGTTTTTCCTAGACCCATCTCATCAGCTAAAATGCCTCCACTAAATGGAGACCCATCACATTTTACAACTGAAACAAAATATTTTAAAAATCATTTTACTTAGGTAATAACTAGGCTTAGAAGTATATTATGTAAATAAACCATGTAATAGGTATATGCCAACAAAGATTATATAAAAATTTAAAAAAAACACTTGCCTAATTATTAGGTATCTATTACCTAATTTGTCTAAATATATATTTTTATTATTAAACACCAGATATGGATACTATATACTACAGTAACTACAAATATTTTGATGGGGAATTTTATAAATTACTAATGTTAATTTACTTCTCACACAGCTAAAATATCAATGCTATATGAAATGCCTAAATATTACTCCTTAAAACAAGTCACGCTCCAGACCCCTTAATGTGATTTTAAAATATTGTCATTTTTCTTTTTTCATTATTAATACATCACATACATTTTACTCATGTATATATTAATATCAAGAAGGAGAATTAAGTTAAATCTGGTTCATAAAAAGTGAAATAATTTTAAAACTTCCATAATTTCAATTATATTTCAACAACCAAAAGAAAAGCCTCGAGAAAAAGTTAACAAAAATAAACAAAATCTAATCATAAATACATAAAAATATAGATTTCTTAATTATAACTGGTCTTGTCATTTTTTAATCAATCATTTGAAAATGAATTCAGATGTTCCTGAATCTATTCTCTATATAAACATTCAGAATAAAATATTAAATGTCATTATTATTGTTTCAAAAACATAAGCTAAAACATCGATATTGTTATATCAAAAAAGCGAGTGAACTACTTAAAAATTAATTCTCATTAAAAATCGGTTAAGCGAAATAAAAGCAGAAGCAATTACCATTGCAGAAAAGTGGGGCATAATGACATTGTTTGCTAAAAAAATTGAACAGAAAATCAAAAAATGTACATACAGTTTATCTTTAACATAACAAAAATTATAGGGGGCCATTTTTATTTTTTTGCCGAAGCTGAAATTTTTATGTAATACCACTGTAGTTAAGTAAAACATTTTGTCATATTACCAATCGTTTTTACTTGTCAAACATAGACAGATATACAGATATAGATAAATATACAAGTCAAATATATAAAAATGTATATTTACATATTAATCTAGGATATACTTTCCTAGTTATAACTGTGATTTTTGTTTATTTAGGTAATTACAGCATAATATATTATATTGATTTTCAACTCACAATCGTTGTTTTTTTCTCTATCAACCATCCACTTCACAGCTCTTCGTTGGTAAGCTCTAAGTGTTGGTATAACAATCTGAGGTTGTTCAAAATCATCATTAATGTGTTTATGATAAGTTTTAATGACTTCAAAAAACTTAACAGCTTGTATGTTATTCATGTTTGAAAGTCCTGAAAATATTTAGGTATATAACTATAAGATTATTTACTTTAAAATATAGCCTATAAAATAAAAATAATATTTTTAAACAATTTTATTGATAAAATGATGTGTGATTAAGATTTCTTTGTCTGTTTCGTGTTAATTAGGATTTAAAAGACTAATATTTAAAAGTATCTTTTAAGTTTATAACTGTAACATATTTAAACTATATTCTTCTAATATATTCTATTAAATTGTAAAAGAAAAATAATATGATTAATTATTGATGATAATGTACAAAATACATTTTATTTTTATAGACGGTACATATTACAATTCAATAATTGATCAAACCAAATAATTGTATCAAAAATTTAAATCTTATTTCCAGTAGTTTTAATGAATCATTATAATATAGTCTCATGGATTGTTTAAATATATCAATTAAATATATCTAATTATTTAAATTATTCCAAATCTTATAAAAATCAAGAAAAACATGATAACGTAGAACAATATTAAGAATTCACGTAATTATTTTTCATTAGTGAATAGAATTAATAAATATAATACAGTAATTAATACAATTTAAAATAGACTTTGATGTAAACAAATGATTAATGTTAACACCCTTACAAATAACTACACGCACAACAATTACAAGTATGTTAAATGTCGAGGTAATTTTCTCAATAGAATAATATATATTATATTACTATGTAAGTATGTACTACGTACTACCTGATTAAGTAGTAACCACATAAAATATCAAGAACGAGTTCTATAGTCAAATAATGCATAGGTACTTTATTAAGTTAGAATTCAAAATATCTACTATCACATTACATGAGACATTTCAAATTTGAATAATTATTAATTGAGAAAAATGAAACGAAGACTTAGGCAAGAAGTGAGAACGCTGAATTGGCGTATTAATAAAGACAATAATGACAAAATGTAGGTAAATGCACTTATTGCACAATAAACCCAACACGTAAATAAAATTTCAGCCAATTTAATCAAGCAGATTACTGACAATTCAGCTGAAGAGTTTGACCAAGAGAAAAGTCTAACGTACCGAATATCAATATCTACAGACGAAGACCAACAGGATAGTACGGCAGGTCCGATATTTAGTTGTTACATTACGAGTATTAACTACTAAGGTACCATGATTGTACAGTACAATTGTGCATTTGTGCCTCTAAAACGAACGAGAAATAAATTAACATTAAAGTTTAAGCGAACTTCGTGCACATAAATTAATATAATTTATAATTATTTAATATTTATTACAAATTATACAATTTGTAATAATTTGTAATAACTTTAAACCTTATCTAATATTCACATAGGTATCTTATGAAAAATAATAATATATACCTATCTATAGGTTGTTTGTATATCTGTGGTACAAGCTCATTGTTGTTTACAGTTAGCGGGAGTATAAACAATATCCAGTGTAGGAAAGATACCCGATCCAAATGTCTTTCGGAGGAACTACACTATTCCCTTGGTTGCGAGTTAAAAACAGGACGTTTATCCTTATAACAAATATGTATGAAATATGAATGGTATGATCACAGATAACAGATAAAAATATTTACTATTATAATAGCTATAAAAAAATCTAGCTTAGCCCCCCCAAAAATATCCCTTATTAATTTAGATATAAGCCCCCTATAGGTTATTTTTAATAAATAGTTTTGTTAGCCACCCCCCCACAATTTTAACCCTAGTTGCGCCTATGGTGTGACGTCCTCTGAAGGTAATTATCATAGACCTATAAACTAGTTTAAAGGTCTATGGTAATTATAACTACCTCGGGTAGTTGGATAGCGCTATATCGTATTATCGTTATTCTATGGCTATAGATTCGCTCCATTTAATTCGGGACTACACTGTCTACTAGCAACATGCTAGTATTTAATATTTATAATCAATGATAATATTTATACCTATTGTCCCACGTCTTAGAAGCTGTTATTTTGTTCTAACTCTTAATTCACATTCACATTTTCACTATTCAGTAAAGTTCATGATACTTATTTGAATATTTTTCGGCAGAACAATATATTACTATATATATGAAGATATTATATTTTGTGATCTCTCGTCGGTGTCCAGTGATAAACTGATAAAAAATAAATATTTATCATGGAACAAACGGTTTGTTCGATTTTTGTTCTTAGGACGGCGATGGATAACTATGAGCTGCAACGATTGGATGACAGTGATCAAAATATCGGTGCTTATATAGGACGTCCTACGAATATAAACAAACACGACACCTAACCAAAACCTGACTGTTGGTATAAATGTTATAAATTATAACTCAAATTATAAACATGCCTTGATGTGTCTATTTGGTTTTTAGATAATAATACAATAAATAACAAAAATTTAAGAAAGAAACCGTCGGAGGAACTGGTCATTATTTGTAAGCGGCCCTACATCCTCTGTGGCGGCCTTCACTAGGCCAAAGTATGCAGCCGGCCAGAGATCGAGAAAAATCCTCCAGCAATGTGGTAATAGTGTTTTCCCACGGTTTTTATCTTCAGAAAATTTTAAAAAAATGTTTAAATTTTAGAAGCCAAATTACTCATTAAAATTTACATTGGCTGGTCACACCAAGGCTGTGTCGTCAGTGAAGTTCAGTCCTAATGGTGAATGGCTTGCGAGTTCATGTGAGTTTTCTTTCTTCAATTTTATATTAGAGTTTGTAATGTATGTATGATTAGATCTGTGTGTTTTGTATTCAATTTTCTACATTAATAACTTAAGGGTGGACTTGAATATTCTAAGAAACTTTATACTTAATAATATGATCTGTGTACACATTATAAACAACCTAAACAATATAATATGCAATATATAAATGTAAAATTGTTTGGCGTTATAGGAACTCGATTGCAGATTGTTAATTATACCATTCGCCTCTTAAAGACTCATTATTTTTTCTAATAATATACAAACTAATTTCTGATCTTATTAAATTACATACTGCAAATATTGTCATTTTTATGTTAATAATTACCATGTTGGATAACTTAACTCATTTGACATTAGTAATGATACATGTTATTTTTTTTTCACTAGATCAGTGAAATGGTGTGATCAAAGATGTAGTATAGTTTGTTTATAATGTGTAAAGGACGCTACATACTGCAGCGGTGGCGATAAAATTGTGTCCGGACTCATTTTGCCGTAACCGCTGCAGTGTGTGGGTACCTTAAAAATAGTATAAAGCACAAAAAAATAAATAAATAGCGGGAGCATAATTTTTTTGCGGACCGATAATGGAAAACTCGCCAAAATCTAACTTTTCAATAAAATCATTGTATTTTTTAAATTAATGTAAAATATATTTAGTTTCACAATGAATATTTTTGAAATGTACTCAAATGAACACATTTTTAATTGTATTTTGTTTATTAAATAATTTTTGATTATTTTATAATATTTGACCTATTTAATATTTTAATTATTGTTTACAGCTGCTGATAAATTGATTAAAATTTGGGGTGCTTATGATGGCAAGTTTGAAAAATCTATTGCTGGACACAAGTTAGGAATCAGTGATGTTAGTTGGTCATCAGATAGTCGTCTTTTAGTATCTGCCTCTGATGATAAAACATTAAAAGTTTGGGAATTAAGTTCGGTAAGAATTTATTTTATAGTAATTATCTAATTAATTAACCTAATTATGAATGGTATGAGATGTTTCACTCTTTATTTTCATCATACCTGTATGTGTTATACCATTTTAATAAAATTACATTAAATTCAGCAGAATCAATTTTGTGCTGTTGTCTTCCATATTAAAGTGAATTGACCTATTATAAAACTTAAAGTTAAGAACACTATCTATGTCTGTGCATTGGATTTTTACAATATATCAATTTTTCTGTAGGTTATGTTAAATACTACAATTTAAAAATACTCATTATCAAAAAAAAATTCAAGTATTGTAAAAAAAAATCTATGTACAAACACAAAAAATGTTTTTAACTTTATGATTGAATAATAGGTTAATTTACTAAAATATTACAGCTAACAACCCTATATTGGTTCTGCTGGACCCAAATTTTCTAAATTGTAAGTTTTTTTGAAAAAAACAACACAATGTGTCGCTGCCTATAGTAAGTGATACAATTGCAATGGAACAAAAAATCTTCTTTTTATTGGATCTAGTTTAGTATTTGTTTTATCTAACTAAATAAATTATCCAATTTTCCTCAAATCATATTATAGTAGTTTGTGACGTTTGTGCAATTATTAATTGTTTAATATTTTAAAAATCTGTTGACTAAATAAAATATAATATAGAATAACTACAAGATTAAATACTAATATCTTTACAAGAACATTTGGATATATTAATAATTACTTTTTTTTTGAAGTGTCACGCTATCTATCTACTACCTATATAATTTATAGTAGAATAGGGGTGTTTTCATTTGAAAAACAGAAGTTTGTATCTCCACAGGACACTACTTAAGTAGTACAAAAAATCTCAAGAATTTGAAAATATGGTCTTAAAGTATATTAAAAAATTCAAAAAAATCAAATTTTAAATAACTGCATTATTGAAAAAAAAAGGTTGCATGGTGAATCACTCTGTATCTTATTTATTATCTAATAAAAATGTGATTAATATTTTAATTTGTTCTATATAAAAATATGTATTTTATTTCACTGTTGAATAATAAATTAGAATTTTGAAAAGGCTTAAATAAATAAACTAGACTTAATTAAATTTAATGAACTACTTGATTATTTTTTTTTTTTAGTCAAAATGTGTCAAGACACTTAAAGGCCATAGTAACTATGTTTTTTGTTGCAATTTTAATCCACAATCAAATCTGATAGCTTCTGGATCTGTAAGTTTTAAATATTTAGTAACAATCGTAAATTTATTGTTAAACACCTATTTTTTTTATATTATTTATTTATTTCTTTAGTTTGATGAAAGTGTACGAATTTGGGAAGTAAAAAGTGGTAAGTGTCTGAAAACACTTCCTGCCCATTCTGATCCAGTTAGTGCTGTTCATTTTAATAGAGATGGATCTCTTGTGGTTTCTAGTAGTTACGATGGTTTATGGTAATATTTTTTTAAAAAAATTCCTTAGTTAATTTATACGCATTTTATACTTTTATATGGCTTGTTTTTACTTTAGTCGTATTTGGGATACTGCCAGTGGTCAATGTTTAAAAACACTTATCGACGATGACAATCCACCGGTTTCGTTCGTAAAATTCTCACCTAATGGAAAGTACATCTTGGCAGCTACTCTTGATAATACACTTAAATTATGGGATTATACAAAAGGCAAATGTCTAAAAACTTATGTTGGCCATAAAAATGAGAAATACTGTATATTTGCAAATTTTTCTGTGACAGGTGGAAAGGCAAGTATTACATTTTCATTATTAACCATTTAGTTTATGCTTATTTTGTTTGTTTATATAATTGTAGTGGATAGTTTCTGGATCTGAAGATAATATGGTATATATTTGGAATTTACAATCTAAAGAAATTGTACAGAAATTACAAGGGCATACAGGTAAACTTATTTTAAATTTATATTGAACCTATTGTTTGTATGCTAATACATAGTTTTTGCCCCGTTACTTTTTAAACTTTGCCATAGTATATAATATATATTGTATCTAGGTCTTAGGTTGTTGTTTATTTAGAAGATTAATTTTAACAATTTTTGATTATTTCTACTCTAAAAAACAAAAACTATTTTTATAAGAGAAGTTTAATTTTCTTCATTTATATTCACCTTTTAAAAATAATATTATTCAATATGGTAAATAACTTAGATTCATATATGTTGACTCTTAGGTCTTAAGTGATAAAAACAAAAACAATCATATATAACCTTCAGTTCAGTACTAAACAAAATGTTTCGTTTGATGTTGAACAAATTGTCCGGTTCAAGTTCCACATTATGCTGAATTGTTCAGTTTAACATACAATTAAAAAGTTCGGTTCAACATGCTATTAAAAGGTTTAGTTTGAGACCATATTTTTTTCTTTGACCCACCTCTAGTTCTTACTTTTAAGTTTCATAATATTCAAAATAGTTTGATTTACTCTAATTTTTAAACCAACAAAGCATACATAAAGTCTTGAGCGTAAATTTGGTATGTTATGCGTTTGTAAGACAGAGACCAAGAGAGGGAAAAAGATATTTTTAATTTAGTCTTATGAAAAAGAGAGAGTGAACTGAACCGTTTATTGGTAAGTGATGAAAGTCATATGAGCGTTTGCTGTTGTTGAGAGGGTAAAATAAACATTTAGTATAAACCAGTAAACACTATATTCTAACTTGTTATTGTCTTTCAGATGTGGTTTTGTGTACTTCATGTCATCCAACAGCAAATATAATTGCTTCTGCAGCCTTAGAAAATGACAAGACAATAAAACTATGGAAAAGTGATACTTAAAGTTTAGTTTAAAACTTGAATATTATTTTGTATAATTTGTATAAAGAGAATGGCTATATTCTCCTGCCTTTTGACTTTAGTCTTATTTCCATTGTAAACAACTGTAAAATTACCAACAGTTATAAATAGTTATATCATTATTTTTTCTTATTTTCTTGCTCAAAACTCAAATATTGTTTACAAAAAAAAATATAGAGTTGTATTACCTTCAAAAATTATTTGCACCATAGAAAATGGTGTTCAAAAATGTGTATTGTACAAAATAATAAAAATGACTGCTTTACCATAGGTAAGATACTAGAATTATAAACGTCATAGATAAGATATTAGAATTATAAATACTAAATGTATGAAATATTAATAGACTTATACTGTAGTATGTTTTAACTTAAGTTTTTAAATTTCATTTCACTTTAAGTTTGTATGGACTGAGATAACTATTTATTCACTATCAATAATTTTAAAAATCAAAACTGTCTATAAATATAATATACAAGTATTAATTTTAAAATATACTAAATTTATATATTGCAGTTCGTATATTTTATAGAAACTTTTTATTTACAAGCAATTATTTTGTAATTTTATAAAATGTAAAGTATTTTTCCGGATTTTTTTACTGTGATTTTGAAACTTAAAATACATAATTCTAAAAACAAAATAAATTTAACTCAAAATGGTATTTTATGTTCTTGAGTACCAATTATAATTATTTCTAATACTTGATTAAAATATGCTGAAAATCAAAAATTAGTTATTTTTATGAAATGTATAATATTATTTAATTGTTTACTAAAATAAACTAAATTCTTATAATTTTAACTCATATTACCGTCATTAAAAAAAATTTATTTCAATAAAAAAAAAAAATTGAGAAAATTATTTAACTGTATTATAGATAGTAGATTGAGCGTATGTTGTTATTGAACTGTCGGAACAATGTATGAATTTTTTTTTTAAATTCTACTAATAATCACTTATTAGAAACCTTGTATTACATTTTCAAGCTTTCCGACCGAGTGAAAAATTGTATCGACATTTATAATATAATCCAAAAAAAAATCAAAATATTTTGAAAATTATACCATGTATAGAAAATGATAACTATAAACCTTAGTTAAAAATTTCAAGTATCTATATAGTTATTAGTTTTTAAGATACACCAAATATACAAAAAATCATGTCAAAAACTGATTTTATATAAAAAAATCCAGTTTTTCATGATTGTTAAGAAAAATCATACAAATGTTTTGCTTTGTGCACCCAAAGTACCAATTTGATTCACTTTCCTATCAGAAACAATATTGAAATTGAAAATCAAAGAATATTTACTGCCACAGCAGTAACAGGCTAAGGTTGAATTTTTGCACTTGGGATAAAAAAAAATAATATGTAATGGTCGAACTGCATGCACTCTGTTAAACATGTAATATTCGAAAAATCTTGAACAAAAATGGCATACATTGAGTGGTAAAACATTTTCATTCCCACTTACAAGCTTAGAACTGAATGTTTTTAATTATTGATGTGGTTAAAAATTAGTTTGTATCATATTAATAGGGCCCGGATTTAAATGCACTTATAACCATAGAAATATGTTCTAAAAAATAGCTAAAAATGCCATATATATTTTTTTTAAAAATTGCAATTTATAAATGAGATAAAATTATTATTTTATTGAAAAAAATTGAAAGTTTGAAGTATTGACCATATCAGTAACACGAACTGACTGATTATTTGTTATTTGACCGAATATGGGTGACATTCCACAGTAATCATAATAAATTAAGATAAAATAAAAACTGAATCAAAAAAAAAAAAAATTAGAGCACTGCATTGAAAAAAAAAATTGATAATGTGTATGGAAACACCCGATAAATCTTCTTAAATATCAAGAAAATAATCTTCAGATAATATTTTGAATAGGCTAAATTTCATATCGATATTGAACAAATATGCATTAAAAACCAACAAAATGCTCCAAAAACGTCAAAATAAAATTTGTAGCATTCAAACCCTCGTTACATGAAACGAATTATGTGCTTAAAAAGCATTGTGTATGATCAACCAAAAAAATATGCACTTTGCATTGAAATCCGGGCCCTAAATATTATATACACCGAGTCCCAAAAGTCCCGTGTCATCTAATATGTGAAGTAAATGGTAGTATTTATAATCAATGATGTAACATAATATATTTTTTAAAGCGTTATTTAAACTTGTCAAATTAATACTAGGTAGGTATCATTAATTTTAATTATTTTTGTGATAATTATAAGAAACTGAAGTCTGATAATTGATTTTTGATGATATAAGTTAATATATTTTTCGATTTCTTTAATTTTTTTTTAGTATTGTGTAGTTGAAGATTTCCAGGTCTTGTGTTAGTATTCTGCATTATAACATACCTAAAATAGGTACGGGAGAGTGGTGCAGATTTGAATAAAATTTACATTTAAATATTTGGACAAATTTTGCATTTGATAATTACAGTCTATAGTTTAGAGCAGTGCCGTAGACAGGGGACAGACACGTGCCCCCTCCCCTCACTACCGAAATTTTTTGAAAACGTTTTTTTTTTTGGTTTTATATTACCTATATTATAATATGTTTGATAAAAATTAAAAGTCAAGGCTGTCGAAAGCGAACCATTTTGAAGGGGTTGGATTTAGGAAATATTCTACATCCATTTCGTTAATGCTGTGTGTGTAGTGTGTGCATGTTCCTCGAACGTTTCATGTTATTAAAGATAAACTACAGCTAAGATTCTTGGAAATCAGTAACGTACATATTTTGGGATCAAAACATTTTCAACTTCTATATGCCACGAAACTCTCAAAAAGTGGAAGAAAAATTCAATCAGTATTTACCTAAAGCCCTATTTTAATTTTGAAAATTATTTATTTAGAATTAATTCCTTAATATATTTTCTAGGTTATATAGGAAATAGATTTTTGATTTGTTGTATTGTTTAATTAGTACATAGTAGGTACCAAGTGAACTTTTTTTTTAAAATTCATTTTTACTTTAGTATTACTAAAAAAAAAAGAGATTATTCGCTTCCTATGAAACACAGACATAAAGTGGAGAAATTATTATATTTTTTGAAATTAAAATTTTTGGACTTCTGGAAGTATATTTTTTTCCGCGAAATACACGAAAAAGCGACCAGCTTTCAATAGCCTATAGATAGTCTTGTATTCTTGTTAGTAAATTTTAATAATATTCGAACAAAAAATGAAATGTTTTCTTTACAACATATTTTGATATAATTATTTATTAATGAATACATTAACCTATGGCTTATAATAATATTAATACATTGTTATATTAAATGTAGATTGTAGGTATAGTAATATTGATAGTAATGGAAGATTATCCACTCACATACCAATGGGGGCCCCACGTTACCCCCCTTGTATACGCCAATGTATAGGTTAGGTTATTTATATATTATATTATATTCGTAGTGTTTTTTATACTGTATAGACACAATGACATTTTCAAATGCAATTTTTTCGTAAAAAAATGAATTTGACCTACTGTAGTAATAGTAATGCCTAATAATAAAATAAATTACTTTAATCACAAATCACAATAGTAGTATAGTACCTATCATAAAATATACTTACTCAGAACTTATTTTAGTAATATCATAGAATTGACGCCTGACCGTCTTTGCACAGAATCGATTTCCATTTCCGTAAACAATTTTGTATGACTTTATAATTTAATATATAATTGAATTCAAATTTAAAACATCCATTACGGTGATTTTCTACTACGGTGGTTAAAGATATACTAAACCTACTGGGTTTTTCAGAAGTATAACTTCAACAGACTTTAATCCGGACTAGATATACGCTGCAGAATTTCAACGTTTATTAGTAAGATTATACAATAAAAAATGAGTGCAATTCAAATTAATTTGTACAAAAAATTTAAAATATTATTTTAATTTTTAAATGCAAATTCAATATCCGTACCTAGATTATGAAGAAAATTACAAAATTAACAAATGACGTACTTACTTACAAAGCAATACAAGCTAAATATTAAAAAAATAAGAAATCATTAGACAACAACTGATGTAGACATTTGAATCGCTACGACATTGCTGAAGTATATGATAAGTTAATTAATGCATTTTTCCATTAGATACTAAGAAAAGAACATAATGAAGTTAAAATATATTATGTATCTAAATTATATAATGATGAAATGTATGATATTCTTAATAAGTCACATAAATTAACAGGACATGGAAGCATCATGGGGACATGGTGAACTACATAAAATGATTAATATATATATATATTACGTCTTGTTATTAAATTATTTTTAAAAAATTGTGTAAGGTGTTTAAAAAAATATGTGAAACATTTTATTTATTTATTTTTTTAATTTTTGACCTAGTGAAAATGTATTTATCTTAATTTAAAGGAAAAATAAATAGAAAATTTAAAATGTCTATAATATGAAATTAATTGAAATGTATACCATAATATAATATATATTATGTAGAAGATGCTGATAAAATGGTTTTCCCAACTATTAAGAAAATAACTTTTAATGTCACCCTTCAAAGGTAGGTACCAACTAGATCCAATTTGCAATCTGAAATCATCCCCAATGTCGAAGAACAAGGCATTTTTTCTACCATAAAACGCCGTGTACCTATTCACATACAAAATAACACTCATAGTTGTAAAATCTCAATACGCATTAATCGCTACGATCAGAATCTAAAAGATTTCACCTATAAAAGTATAAAATGAGTACAACGGTATATAATGCAGATCTATAGTTAAATCGTCGTTAAAATATTGTAATACAATAGTATACCTACCACTGCGTTATAACGTAAGTACAGTATTGGGATATCAATAATAATAGGGTTCGGAAAAATAAACAGGCCGAATAAATAAACCGAAATCCAGTCGCGATGCTGCAGGTCGATAAATAATAATATGATGGTTTGCTTGCTGGCTACAAATAAACGATGTTTGTTTTGAATTAACGGTGACGGCCTAGGACGAAATTCGGAATCGGCTCACTTGCAATTATTTATTCTGACTATACCTACACGCGTACAATTTACCTGTGAAAATGGCTGAATCGTATAATACCGAAACGACAACCGAAAAAATCGAGAAAACCGTAGAAGACGTCATAAAGAATATCATCAACAACATCGAGTATGATATAATGGAAACAGAACTTAGCGTATTTGACAACTTCCAAGAAGAGCCTACGGTTGCGGATTTGGCGGGCCTGTTGTATTATGCGACACAGTTCGCGGTTGGCGACCCGTCGGAAACCCTTCAACTGGACGACGATTCCAGTATTGGACCGGTTGAACGGATCGAAGACGACGTGGTCGCCGTGCCAGCAATGCTGCAGACGCCTGTGGAAGCGCCCAGTGACGAGGCGGAGTTCGTCACGCCGGCCAGGGGAGCTGAGGTCAAGAACAGCTTTGGAGACTCGATCGGCTGGCTGGACCCGGGGGCAACGCTAGCAAAACGCGCAACTCCGCGCAGACGGACGGCGGCGAGGATCGCGTCCGCTGCGTGGACAGGTATCACCAAGGCCGCACGCGTTTTCTGCTGTTGTTCCCGAAGTGAAACCGTCCGAGAGTTCCCCCCTGGCTGAGGGTAGCGGACAAGGTGAGGCGATGACGTGGGGTTGAGGTTTTTAGGTACGTGACAGTGCACTTTTGGGGTGATCGGCGGTAAGTCGCCGATACACGTTCTCCGGCCTGCACGCGGCGGTAGAGAGACGGGATCGCGGACGTCGCGCGCTCGAGGTCGCCGACACGCGAGACCCTCTGGCGGCGCGGCGGGCGCCCGGCTGCTTCGGTCCGAAAGCGACGACGACACGACGACGGATGGCTAGCGGTACCGGCGCGGACATCGACGCCGTTCCGACGGTACAAGTGACGACTGCTGCAGTGCTGCACGAAGACGACTCGTGGCGGAGGCGACGGAAACCGCAGAGCTCACGGCGGATGAGTGACGGATGACTATAATTACAGGGTGGCCAGGAACAAGGACGTCAACAGCGCCGGGTTCGAGGAAACGAAACGTTTCAGAGTTTGGCGGTGCGTGACTCCGCGGACGCCAGGGCGAAAACCACGGAGAGTATCGGGACAGCGGCGCGTTGCGATGCTGTCCGCAGATTCTCTCCCTTTTTCGCCCAGTTGTCTGATCCTGTCAGCCGGTATTATAGTCTTCGTCGCTCGCTCCGAACTTTGGTCTCCGTCGTCGCCGGCACAACAGTCGTCTTAAGCGTCTGCAGTATACCGTCAAGCGCACTAAATCGCGCACTAGTCGCTCGTCACCAACTGTCGTCATCGCTCTCGCAGCCGTCGTGGCTGGGCTTCGCCCTCCGCTATGGTCGTCTCCGCGTCCAGGGCAAACGCGCCCGCGACTCTCGTCCGCCCCGCAGTATACGGCCGTGAAAACTGTGTAGAGGTGACCAGTGGCCATCATTATCTGCATCACCACCCACTCGCCATCACGTATCCCCCCACATCGCCTCGTCTTGTCCGATGTCTTTTTTTTTCTTTAAAATAATTATATTTATTGTTTTTTACAACTTAGGTTGTATTATATCTCATTTTTTCGGCGTAATTATTATCAAAATTTATTAAAAAATTTTCATCAAATTATGATCTAATAATATTATTCTGTTAACACAGTAAAATGCTGTTTCTTGTTTTTAGCATAAATGAGAGTACGATTTTATTTATTTCAACATATAATAATGGCCCCACTGAACATGATTATACATGTTCACGTGCAGGGAGTGTCGGACCCACAAAGACATTAACTAACAATTTTTTTGTTACGTATACAGAATCTCAATAAAATAATATTATGTTTACCGGTGTCGTGACATTTTTCTACCCCAAAATGTGAGAACAAACAGAAAAGGGAAATAAAAAACACGTACACATAATTTTGAAATCAATACATTCATCGCTCGGCTCAGAATTGAAATAACAATAATTATAATAACTACTGTTCTATGAACTCCACATGGTGCTTACGTAAAAAGTAAGTATAGGTACTGTGCCTACCAGCTCATCGATCTACAAGAGTCTGACTGTCGAATCCGCATATACGCTGTCAATTGTGTATTTGTGTCGATGATGACGATAATCAGTAGTGGCGCCAGGGGGGCCTGGGCAACCCCTTGGGGCCCCCTTAGCCACCTCATTACAAAAGAAAACACAAATAAATTATCTTTAAAAGAATAGATTATAAAATTAAAATAGTGTGTAAATAATATAACATATTTATTATATTATCATATATGATATTTATTATCAGTTAAAATGAAAAACAATTATAATTATGTGTTATTATGTGGAAACTTAATATATGCAACACAATCTTTACAATAGGTAGTGTGTTAGCCCTCTGGCCCCACCTTTATTGCGCCTATGAGTGGGAAAAAGACCACGGTTTGAACTTTACCTTGGCCCTACCAATTTTCAAAGGCCACCAATGCCCCCCCCCCCCATCAAGATAAAATTCCTGGCGCCGCTACTGACGATAATACTTGTTGTGTACACAATAATATATTAAAATGGGGGATGGAGTGGCCGAATGGACTAAGGCGTCGGTTCGAATCTCGGTCACGGACGGCACTTCTCTCCGGGCAGACATCTGTCTTCCCCCAAGCGGGCATGGCAGAAACCTACGGGTGCCCAATTAAAATTCAGGTAATTTATGTATCCTTATTGGACACTTATCTAATATAATATATGGTTACATCAAATTATTACTCATTAGGTATTAACTATTTAGGTAGTCGGTATAGGCGTACCTAAATAGTAAACAGATACCTAATGCGATATTGTTTGTATTAAATATTAATTTAATTAATAATGTAGGTATTTAATAACTATAGGAGGTAGGTATTTGAGTATTTCCTTACGTTGAAAGAATAAATACATTAATATATAGATACCTCATGTCCTCATACCTGCAGAGTTATACCAAATTGGCTATTTCATTATTCACTATAATATAGTCATACACACTTATAATATTATAGCTATCCGGTATGCGTACTACACTATGAAACGGTGCACCGTTGCGTAATAACTCTTATTTTATTTCAATATAAAATGTGCGTGTTTATTTCCATTAGGTATATGAATGAATTATATATTTTACTATAGGTGGGAGGGGTCCGAAGACCAGCTGGTCATCGGGATCCCCGTAGAAGAATATGAATGTTTTTTTTTTACTAGGTTGAATACAAAAAGTGGCGTCCGCTCTATGGGTCTCGTCTGGTAAGCGTGGCCGTAACAGGCGCGCTTGGGGGGGGGGTCTATGTATATGTAGTATGTTTAGTTGTCCTGAGAAGGACACTTTTCATGTACTTTCCGTTGTTATCCGACGGTATTAGCCGTCGGCCGGGAGGGTTCAGCTTCGGCGTCGTTGGAGCTCGGTGTCCCCGCGGTCTTGTCTTGATAAACTGTTACGGCGTTGCCCGTATTTACGCCTTGACGCGGATTGTTAGCACTTCGAGGACGTTCGTCAGGTGTCTGTGGGTGAGACAATGAGACGATTGGCCCTGAGTGATGCTGAACAAGATACACGCCGTCAGTCGTATGGTATAGGCAACCCGTAATTCGTTGCCGGTGCTGTCTACGTTGTCGGCGGTCTTGCTATACTTCCTTAGTTGGGCTCGTTGGAGCACTTGTTAGCTCTCGCTTCTACAACAGGCTGCAGTTCAACTGACGCTTTCTAAAATTACTTGGAATTTTCAATTTTAATATAAATTATTATATACATCAAAGTGACTTACTAGTTACTTACTCAATAAGAATTAAGGAGTACACTCAACATATCTATATCTCCACAAAGTATACTAACTATAGATTCACTTTTCTACCAGAAAAGATGCTGATCTCGAAAATCGGAGCATATTTATATCCAAAATGTTTCTGACAGAAAAAAATACACTTCATTGTAATATCAATACATTCTTTCGCTCCGTTCAGAATCTAAAATCTACTGAAATAAAGAAAGAATGCAATACATGTTTTATATTATTAAAATGTCTTTTTTCTCAAATTATCGCAAATAACAGTATTAAATATTTCAGGGAACGGAGTGGTGAGTGGACTAAGGCGTCGGTTACGACGTGCACCGTCGCCGGTTCGAACCTCGGTCACGGGCGGCACTTCTCTTCGGACAGTCACGGTGTCTGGAGAGAGGACGCCATCCCCCCCGCCAGGGCATGGCAGATACCTATGGGTGTCCACTTGAAAATTCTGCCAAACACAAAAAAATGTGTTCCTCCGACCGTTCCCTAACGTCCCAATAAAAACCCTACAGCACCATCCTACAGCTCATGTTCTCAGTTGCCGGGCTTAAGACCAATAAAAAATAAAAATAATTTCACGTTTTTCATGTAGGTAGTATAAATGTATAATGTACGTAACGTAGTATGTTGGGGATAATGGGGATAGCCCCCCCCCAGAACTTTTTTAGATTCTGAGCTGAACAATGAATTCATTTGCCAATGATGTAGAAAAACGAAAAAAAATTAAGGAAAACCTGAAGTTTTTATGCAAAACTTGTTTTTGACAAAACTAATTTTGTTTTTTAGTGTAACTCAAAAACTAATAGCCGTGTACTTTAAATCTTCACCATGTGTTAATTTTGTAATTTTATACAAGATTTAAGCTATTTATAGACATATCTTCAATTTTTTTCAGTTTTTTTTCTATATATATCGATAAAATTTTAATTTTTAGTTAAGTATGTCAAAAAACTTGAAAATTTAATACAAGGTTCTTCAGAAGTTGTCATAATAGCAGTCGAAAATATTAAAGATACATAGGCACTGACTTTTTTATAAGCATATTAATTTAAAATTTTGACAAAATTCATTAAAATCTCGGATATTTGCAAGTTTTTTTGAAGCTAAAAATGTATACAATGTTCAATTTATATAGCTTAGGATTGAGAATGTAGAATTAAGATTTTCATAAGTAATTCATACTGAAAAAGTCTAAAAACTGCACAAACAGTGTTTTTTGTAGATATTTTAAGTTCAAACTTGGACGAAATAAGATATTGAAACGAAAAATAACAGTTTTGGTGATTTTTTTGTTTAAGTAAAAGTTAAAAGTATTTTTCGTTGGTATTTGAAAATTTTAAAGTATATTATTATATTTTATAATATACACAATGACGTTTTCCAATAAAATATTTTCGGCAAAAATGAATTTAATCTAATTGAAAACCTATCTTATTCAATCTGACATTTATCCACAAAATGATCCATCCCCCCCAGAACAAAATAATTACTACCCTTATCATCTGGGTTACAGAAACAGTCCAAAATCTAATATAATTTCATGAGTTATAATGATTACAGGATTATCATTACATTATTTTCAAACTAATTGTACTGCTATAGCACCTTTTTTTAATAACTCTTATGTAGTAATTGGCTACTTAACATTACGATATGGGTACCAACAATTTGTTTCTAAGCCACATGAAAAGAGTTTTAATAGACTTGTGTACAAACTATAAGCAATCAATCATGTTAAGGTTTCAACTTTGGTGAATTACCAAACTTGCCTGTTAATATTCTGCACGAGTTGATAGGAATGCAAATATACAGTTTTTAAGGAGTTCGTAATAGGCAATTTTCAAATTCAGTGTATGTGGGTCTTGTAAATATGTGCATATTAAGTTATGTGTTTCACTGGTGTATAAAAAAATATATATGTATATTTTGTTAATTATTATTGCATCTATACATATGGTAAAAAATACCAAGAGGTGGGGGGGGGGGAGTTGAACACCCAAAACCTCCCTTATAAATTATAATACTAAATTCAAACCGCTTTTTAAAAGAATAATCACATTACTAGATGTATTGGTATGATTGACAAAAGATTAGTAAATTTTGGTTGAAATAACTGATCATTTGCAATCCCCTCAAAGTGGTACAATTGCACCACCTAAAATTAATGGTAGGTACCAAGTATCGGATGACAAATAATCACTGAACGCTATCAAGTCTTCTTATGTAAAACAATTAATAAAACATTATTTAAACTTCAGATTATATGTAAGAAAAAAAACCGTTTCCTAATAATTAATATCTTCTACTACATTAATCATCTAATTTTTATTGTGTACAAAGATCAGTAACAGTTATAAAATTAGGATAACTAAAATTTAAAAACAATTATTAAAACTACTTCTATCTAACACACATCAAATTTTTCAGATTTACTATTATTAAGATAATTCTTAGTTACAAAAAACCCTTAAATCATTTTATGTAATAAGTCAAAAATATTAGTGACATAATTATATAGTTTATTAAGTGTTAAAAACTTGTTTCTTCATTATATTAATTTAATATAATACTATGTATATTATATTTAAGGTAAAAACATGTTTTAGGCTTTTTTTTCGCGACAAAAAAAAGTTTTATTTGTGTTTATTTTTCTTAAGTGTATAAAATATTTTTCAAGAAATGTGAAGAAAACGACTCCATTTCATTTATTTTTACTTTGTTTTCCATTGTTGCAGTGCCTAGAAATGTAAAACAAAACATTTTATAATATTAAATTGTATTCAAGGTATTTATTAAGTATTGATTAAATTTAAATATTATAAAAATGTATAACATATAGTATAATTTTTACCTAGCATAATCATAAATAAATAAATCTGTATTGCCAATATTTTAGTTGTTCTATAATTAGTTGAAATTTAAACGCAATTAAACAGTCTTTACGGTATGAGCAAACATTATTTACCTACCATAAAATGATTAAAATCACATATTAAGTAGAATAATTATAAATTGGTAATTAACATAAGTGTAATAAAAATAATAATAGTTATTTTCGATAATTTTTATATTCTGACAGTAGTACATTTGATCAATATATAATTTAAAATATTTAAGTTACTATTTATCATTGCATTTTAAAATACTTAACAAAAATAATTGAATATCCTAAACCTAAATTGCTTATGTCTTATTAATATTAGTTACACTGTTTAGATATAAACTAGATATTAAAAAATAATAATTTTTTACATTTTTGGGTAGAAAAAAAAAACAAAACATTTGTATGGTTAAGCTCAAGCAGAATTCAATGAAAAATAATTTATATATTTGGATAAGTTTTAAGTAATATTAGATAAGTAATTTTTTTCAGTTAAAAATCGATCTTTAACATGTTTTGATAAATCTTTTCTTTGTGTTCAATGTTCACAATATTACGTTACATTAATATTAAATATCAAATTTAAGTAAAAATTATCTTAACAGTAGCATCCATATTCCAAAAACAATAATTAAAAAAGAAACTAATAATACACCAAAGGACAATAAATGTAGATAAAAATTAAAGTTTTTCTTATTTGTTTTTTTATTTAAATTTTTAAGTTTTAAACTAAAAAAAAAATAAGAGAACACACGTCATATCAGTTAGTTTTTTTTTCGTTGCCACAATTTGTGATTGTAGATTGATATTTTACATTTTTATTAAAATATATACTCTGTTAACTTAATTCAACTCAATAATATTGTGTAGAGAGTATAATATAATTTACGGAATGATTAATTTTAATCAATTCATTAAGAAAATAGATAATTTATTTACTTACACGTGTTACTGGCTAAATTAAATTAAAATGGTATGATTTATGCCATTTGAAATTATTTACATTTTTTGTTGTTTATAAAGCTCGACGTCTACAATCCACAAAGATAATTTTAATTTGTTTTATAGACAAAATTCTATGTAATTTTATTTTATTATAATTTTATAAAACAAATTAAAACTAAGGTAGAATCAAAGAAAAAATTTGGCTTTATTCTTATTATTTTTTATCATAATGCTTATTTTCAGTCTTAATTATTCAAATGGAAGTATAGCTATTTTGATAAATATTTGGTTGTCATCTATAATACCACTTCTTATTATATTTAAATTAAAGCAAACATTGAATATGTCTGTTAATGCCCTTGTAAATTGTAAAGCCGAGTTTAAATAATTAAATTAAAAAACGTTATTTTTTATAATTCATCAAGTATGCGACAATCATTACACCACCACTTAGAGCTAAGACTCCAATGCCTAAATTTCTCAATGGATAAAACCAGGACCTTTTGATTTGTTCCCATTTTTCTTGCTCTTTTTGTTTTCTCTTCATTATTTTTAATTTGTCTGCCATAATTTTGGTTTTTTCTGCCTCTCCTTCAACTTTGTTTTTAATGCGCTCATCTTTGGTATTGGTTGTCTCCATACAACTAAAATAAAACAAATAAAATATTAAATTCATTATTTTAAACTTTATTAATGAAATATCATACTCATTAGGTTTAGATAAATCGAGATCTCTGGGAGGTGGTAATGGTGGTGGGGTTGATTCATTTTCATCACTATCAGATTCTGATACTAATGATTCTTCATCATCATAGTCATCTTCATCTTGTTGCCTTAATGATTCCATACGAGGTGGCGGTAAAGGGGGTGCCTCACTGCTTAGTTCGCTATCACTACTTTCACAGTCTGATTCGCTTATATTATTCAATAATGAGCCATCTAGACTAGGTAAATTATCCTAAAACAAACACATACGGAATATATATTGTTATTAACAAATTAAAAACCAATAATTACAAATTTGGTGGGAGGGGGATATTTAGACCACTGTTCTAAGAAATAATATACGCAAAAAACCTAGAACTAGTTGGTTAAAATGTTGGTATGCTAAAATCAACATTTTAACATACAAATTAAAAGTTTATTTAAAAAAAAAACCAATATCTTTATCCAACTAATATTTAAAATTACAATTCTGATGGCTATTTAGTGTCATTCTATCAAGTGAATCTCTGTCATTTACTATTGTTCTAAACTTTTTTTCATTTCTTCATTATTAGCAACTGTAAATTCATACACTAAAAGCTATCAAATATGCAAATATGTTATTGTTTGTGCACACTCTAATTTTGAACAAGATTTGTGTTTTTTATTAACTATTTATTTTCATGTAGACATTATTTTTGAACAGAGACATTTTAATATATTATATAAATTACATAGATTTTATATATTATCGTTATATAATTTTAAAAATAATATTTAATAATGCAAAATTTAATTTAATTGTTTAACTTGTTAAACTAACAGGAGAATGAAGATGTTATTTAAATTTGTACATGGGGCCTGGTGTGGCTCAGTGGCTGGTCTCAGTTACTAACATGTTCCTCAACCAACCCTAACAGCCCTACAAAATGCTAATGGCCATAGTTGCCAATTCTCAAGAGAAATAAAAAAAAATTGTATCGTACCTAAGCACTTTGTGGACAACCAAGTAAAAATATCTAAGTAGGTACTAAATGCATACATTTCTGGGACCTATTCAAAATAATATAAAATTAATATTTTTTAAAGCTTAATTGAATAATATAACAATGAGCATGTTTGGCATCAGTTCAATTGTTCATCAATTGAGGTCTAAATGCATTAGGCTATTGGGCAAATGGCACTAGTACATCTTATCTGGCTGTAATTTTTTTAAAATTGTTTAATAAATAAAAACCACGAATATTCAGCCCAATTAGGGCACCAGATCACTATGCGCTATAACATATAACAGTAGGTCATTCAACCTCTACAAATCAATAACTGTTAAACATTTAAGTATTATGTATTCATTTTATTATATTATAATAAAGAAAAAATAAAGTTTGAGATAGTTGAAAGAGCAATAATTTAAAAATGAATATATTAAAATATATGATTAAATATAATCTTTCAAAAAATAAAATACATTTTTTTTGAATAATAATATTTACCTCATTATCTGCTTCCCAATCTGAATCAAGAGCTTCAATAACACTTTGGTAAACAAATCGTAGTTGTTCTGGAGCCTGAACAAGACCCAATCGACATTTTCTCATTTCTGCTAGTAATGTACGTATATGAACATAGTTTAAGCCTTCTGGTGTATTCATCTATTTTAAATATATAATTTTTTAAATTTTCTAAATTTGAATTTATTCATTTAATTTATTCACTTTTATAAGGCAGGAATCTATTAAACAAAATGTTCCTGAACGTCCTATTCCTGCAGAACAATGAATGACAATTGGCCCATTAGATGGATCAAGACTACCACTACGTCTAACATCTCTGAGAAAACGTAAAAAAGGCGTAGGAGTTTTGGGTACTCCGAAATCTGGCCAATCAGTATAATGGAAATGATAAATCTCACGAGATTCTCCTGAATCCAAGTCATTAAGCCTAAGGAAAAAATCAATGTAATATTTTTAACGAACAGAATTAGTTGATTTATACTTTAAAACACTTAGTGCATAAAATCCATGATTGATTTTAGAAACAAATTCTACAGATAAACCAACATCATTCCATACAAATTTATCATTATCCTTTTTTTTCTTCGGCCAATATTGATGACATTTAAGCTTAAGGAAAAATAATAATGTTAATAATTCCAATTTAATAGTTAATTGGAATATAGTTTAAATGTTTTACTTTTTTCTTTTCGATAACTTTGTTTAACATTACGATGGCTTTGGTATTTTGTTCCCATACCATGAGCCAAAAATGGGAAGTGCTGTTTTCTAAGGGTCCTTGAGTCAGTATATACTGCCTTTCACAATTACATACCTATGAAAACAAAAAATAAAATATATAATATAAACACCTATAATGTTTTGGTATTAAGTGTATATGTCTCTTTTTGCTTTTCTTTTAATCTATTTATATTAGTCATAAGCTTTTACCTATTGTGATAATGTACACCTTAATGTAACAACAATGTAAAATATTAAATAATGTAGGCAATGGCCTAAGTCGCCAAGGTAATTTTTTATCAATAAAACAAAAAATAAAAATATAATTTTGTATATACAGATGATTTACCATTTTTTCCTTAATTTTTGAATTTTTGAATTTTTCCAATTTCTGAGTTTTTGAGTTTTAAAGTATACTTGTCTTAAAGACCATATATTCCAAAATTGGACTAATTGCTGACATTTAAGAGCCTTATTATCATAAGACTACAGAAGAAACTAAAAACACGAGTAAACTTAATACAGAAACTAGTATTTTAATTCATCGTTTTCAAATCTTAGATATAGATTTTATAAATTTATATGAATTTTTAAATACAAAATGATTCGCATATTTTTGAAATTTTGTCATTTTGTCAAAATTCTAACAAAAAAAAAAAGCTCAATAAATTTTTGAAAGCTATATTATGTAGGTACAGTAAACGATATAAAATTTTATTGAAAATTGCAAGTATCCACAGTTATTTGTTTTTGAATTCAACCAAAAAAACAATATCGATTTATCAAAATCTGGCTTTGTATAAAAATTCCCGTTTTCCTTAATTTATATTTTGTTTTTTCTGATTATATTAAGAAATATTTTATATCTAATCCCCTAAAGTACCAACTACATCAAATTTTTCCACCAAAACCACTCTCAATGTTAAAAATCAAAGCATTTTTTATGCTCCAAAAGGTGTTAACGGATACAAAAATAAACACACATTATCGTAAAACCAATATATTTATCTCTCCATTATGAGTCTAAATAAGTTAGAATTGTGACTGAAAAATGATAAAAAATTTAGTATTTGGAAATGTGGTTTTTTAAGTATAAAAACAAGGTAATACATTTTAAAAATCAGAATTTGAATAAATACTTTGGTGATGGATTAAAGAGGTATTATGCTCATGCTAGGTGGATTACCCTCTATATATATATTTTAAATAGGTACAATTAATATTTGTCTGTAAAGGTGTAAACCAAGAGATTACTCTCATCCTGTTGAAAAAAATACAAGATGTATAGAATTAAATACTAAATAAACCATTTTCAGATAATAGTTAATACTTAAGTTAAAATTATTTTCAATAAATCTTATTCTTACTTGTACCAGATTGGCATTTATGTAAGATACATTTCCTCTTTTTAGGATAATTCTAGTTTCATCATAAGGAGAGACATCTTGATATCTATTTAGAGCCTTATTCTGTGGTTTCTTTGCTTCATCAGATGTTTTTTTAATTTTTGAACTTTCTACTTCAACAAACTGAAAAATAAGTAAATAAAATAATTCTTTAGTTATTAAATCCAATGTTATGATACTTCAAAAAAAAGTTAAGTAAAGTAAAATTGTTATCATACTAATAATTAAAAGAATTAGTTATACCTACTATGATATGATTCAATAAAAATTATCAAAAGCAAAATAAATAAATTTAATAGATGAAATAAAAAAAGTTGGCAAGTGGGTGTTGCTCTACTGTACAATAGGTTACAAGTGGATCACTGTAAAGGATTGAATTAAATTTGAATTCAATGATATAATATCATTGTATAAGAAAAACGATTGACAGCCTATGCAATTACCGAGTATATTTGATGATATTGAAAAAGTAATTTATATATTATAACCTATTTAAGTAGAACACTGTTTCAAATTGTTCAATTCTTAGCTATAAAAGTTGAACATTTTATAAATTTTTAACTACTGAATAATTTGTAAATTTTCAATTTGATAAATTTTGTCAAAAATCAAACTTTAAATGCTTATTAAAAAAAAATATTCTCTTAAAAGTTCAAAATGAGTTAAAATATTTGCAAAATTGTATGGTGTATAGAAAATGAAAGTATAAACATTCAGTGAATTTGTCATGTATCTACACTCTACAGTTATTAATTTTTAAATTACAACAATATAAGAAAATGGCTATACAAGAAATCGAGTGAATTTCCAATAATGTAAAAATATGAACTTCAAACACTCATAAATATTTAATTTGACTTTTTGTAGTCATTTTTTTGATTTTTAATAAAACTGATAAAGGTAGACAAAATTAAGAGGAGTCTTGTATTACATTCTAAAATTTTCTTTTTAAATCTAAGATTTCAAAATGTAATACATTTTATTATAATTTTATCAAGTAGAGGAATTGGTAAAATAAACATGATATAAATTTCAAGAAAATTGCTACTTCAGAAATTGAGTGAACATCTAATTTTTTATATTTTTCAAATATTGTTGAAACAATGAAACAATATATTAAGAGCATTGTATTAAATTTCAAGCTTTTTTACGCAACAAATAATTTTGAGTGTATTATATGTTTTTAACATAAATTAATTGGTAAAACAGAACATTTTTTTATCAAGAGATATTATATAGCTATAGGACTTTTGGCCTCCAACTTTTGGTACATTAAATATTGGATGTTTGAACTACAGTTTTTGAATTTATTTAATTAAAAAAAATTATTAATGCATTTTTTAATTTATCAAAACATACTTTAATACTACCTAATAAAATTACAAATAAATCAAATTAATTTACACTAGTTATTTCTCACTTGCCCTGTTGTCAACTCTGTTCTGGAATATGGTGTAATCGCATACCATTCATATTTGGCTCTTGATAGAGCGTTAATACAGGGCCGGTCCAAAACCGTTTTTATCCTATGGGTGGACATTTGGTTGAATTTTTAGGGGGATATAATAATCCAATGTTAAGTGATTCAGTGTAAAGTTTCGATTAGGGTGGGGTAAGAAATAAATAAATATCTATCTATATTACCAAAATGTCATATTAAAAGAATTTGTGCATAACGGTTTCAAATTTTGTTTAAAATGCACTATTGACATTTTTTTATGTTTATTTTGCATAGTAAGTATTAATCTACAAAACTATAATGAATATAACTTATGTTATTAGTGTATGGATACAGCATCAAATAAAATACATACTAATATCTATATTAACTTAATTGTTCAGATTAAACAATTCAGTTCATTATTTATAAAATTAAATAAATAGAATATAATGCTAACACAATGAGACATTATATTATTTACATTGTACTAACATAGGTAGAAACCTACTAAATCTACAACCATTAAATTTTCTTACTCTGAACGTAATGTTCCACATATTCTTCGATTCTATGTCGTTAAATTCATCGCGTAGCCTTTTTTTCACTTGTTGATCGGATTGCATGTTGACTTCTTGATAAATCTTTAAATAAAATGCAAATTTTTGACTTCTGAATTTTTTCAAGTTTTAAGCAAACAATAAATATGTACCTGATTTGAAATCAAAGAGGAATCTACACAAAACTATTAATACTTAAACACAAAATATACAAATTTATATAACAAATAAAAATATATATTATTAAAATATAATATTATAAAAAATCGTACACAAATTTACTAAATAGTAATTTGCAGTTTATAACTAAAAACTGCAATCAATATACCTAATATAGTTGTAGTAGGTATTCATTTTTTATCACGACATTCTGCAATAAATTACATTCATGATTGTTATCATCAGTGTGAACCACCACGTAGGACGAAATAACCAACTTAAGAACTAAAACCAACACGAATATTCACTGACGTTTTGTTCTATTGGATGGTCCGACGCTGATACTTGGTATTCTGTGCCGATATCTACAACCACACAACAACCGTGCTTCGACCACAGAATTCTGTGGTGCGCGTTCGAAAACGGAAAAATAAACATTGCGCCGATAAGATAAGGGCTTCTGTTATCTGTAATTTTACATTATTATTATTGTTGCATAACGGTATCATTCTATCTAACGTCGTATTAATAATAGTAATAATATTTCGTGAGTCGATGCAAATTTATTCAATTGCAAAATACATTCATTTTCGCAACACCGGATTCGGTTCTCCGACAGACATCGGGTATTCGGGTGCTCTGTTCGAGTAAGTGTGATCGCCGGACTTAATCCAGTTTGACATTGCTCGGCCGTCTGAGTATAACGTATATATATACTGTGTAATATATTGTCAATGACCCAATAATTAATACACAATAGTGTCCTAGAGACATCTATACACGTTTCTCTCCCGTGTCCTCGAAATTACAATAATTGCCATTTTATTCTCTAAACAATTATTTTGATTTCGTAACGATTTTTTAAGGTTTTTTACCACTGACATTGGCATCTCACTCTTACTGTAACATTTAGTAACTTATTGTTAACACTGGTTTTTAGAATTACTTAGAGTGTGCGTGTGTCGCGGTGTATGGCTCGTAAAAATAAAGAAAATAAAAACATGGCTCTATCAGCCGTGTTACGGGATGAAGGCGATAGCAGTGAAGACGACTATCGACGCAAACGAGACAAGAACAATCAGGTATTTTTAATGTTTGTATTGTACCTAGTTTTCTGTGTGTTTATTGATGTATTCTTTTAATTTGTCAGGCAGTTAAAAGAAGTCGAGTTAAAAGTAGAATGCGCACACAACAGACATTGCAACGTGTGAACCAATTAAAAACTGAGAATGATATGCTTGAAGAAAAAATTAAACTCTTAAGTAAAGAACTAGGATTTTTAAAAGAACTATTCATGGCACAAGCTGGTAAGATTTAATAACAAACTCATAAAACTTAAATTGATTTTTTTCATTATGTTTTAGGAACATCACAAATTGAACTTCCCAAATCTGTTGACCTTAAAACATTATTGAGCGACACTACTTCAGACATTTTGGATAATGATTTAACAAAACCTCAATCTTCATCATAAGTATAATATAATTTTTTATTTTATGGGCATAGCATATTTTATAACTTTAAGTAAAAATAATGTTATGAGTCATATTGATTAAATAATTTTTAAAATATTTTTGTCCCATACTCGAGAAAATATTTATTTATTAATATTGATTAGGTTATGGATTTTAAATAGCTTAAATTGTTTTTTGTAACAATTTCATTAATGTTTGTTCACTTGTGTGTATGTTGTGCAATATTTATATTTATTTTTTCAAACAACTGTACAATTTGAAGAAAAAAAAATATTGAATGAATGTTTAATATGTGTAACTATTATGAGTTTTGATTTCAACATAAAGTAGCCTGCGGTGACAAATGGGGACAGTTTTAAGTTTATACAACAATATTATGAAGATCGAGTTGTCATGTTCATTAGTAATTCCTTGTTGTTCTTATTTTGTCTTAATAAGTAAACTTATGTCCTGGTCCATAAACATATTATTTATTTTGACAGTTTCTCAAAAAATGTGTTCAGTTTTACTTTTATAATATTGACTTAACTGTTTTCATAAAAGATTGGTTCAACAACTTATGTCACTATCATTCACTAATAATGATTATTATGATGCAAGACCCTATACTAACATATCAGTATGTTAAGTTAAATATTCTTTAATCGCACTACTGTGCATCTGATTCTTTAGTGTTCGAGTGAATATATTTTTTTTAATGCTTATGTCATAGGTCAACTTTTATCAATCGGCTTATAGTAATGTATGTTTTATTTATTAAAAAGAAAGAGATGGTAACCTTATAGCCTATTATAGTGAAGCAACATTTTTCCTAAAAATAATGAACTATAAGTTATATTCAATTGATTGATTGCAACATAAATACTTATTGTTGAACTTTAAAATAGTATAAATATCAACACTTACAATAATATAATATAAATATTTGTAAAAGTGTTCTTCTTTATGCAATTAAGAGGACGATGAACTGATATCAGTGATTTATTTGCATTTATATTATGTTGAGAGAAAAAAATAGGTTTCACATATTATTTAAAACATTTGATGTGTAAATATGTTGATTATTGACCTATTGTGAAATTTAAAGTGGAGTATATTATCTGGTTGATTAAATTAAAGTTTAAAACTATATATTAATCCATTAATAATAACTACAAGTTTAAATGATAGAACACATTTATAATGTATGATTATTAATTAGTTAGTATACAATAACAATTATTGGTCAATAATTTAATGTTAACATAGGACATAATATTTTGATGACACATTTTAATGAAGAGAATATTATGGATGTGTAATTACATCTTAATACTTAAATTACTAAAATTGTATCTCTCTTGTGATGGCATTGATATGACCTTATAAAAAGTTACATAATAAGTATTAGGTATGTTTTCATCATACATGAAGGAAATATTAAAGAAGTGGGGATTTATGTAAACTTTGTTTTAATACTGACGGTTATTTTAAATAATTAGAAATTGAGAGACATTATATACTATTTCTATATTACACATTACATTTAAATTAAATATAATGAACAATAGTAGTTTTCAAATTATGCAACTGGTAAAAATTTATATTTTACATAAATTACACATCTACACGGAAAAATAAAACAAAATATGAATAATATAATATTGATTATTTATTTAGAACTAAAGAAAATTATTTCAATTTTTGCAATTCATATTTTACGCTAATATATGTATTTAAGTGACTTTAATTCAGCTACCTTTAACAGTATTACATAACCACATAGGTACTTAATAGTTTCAGTGACGGATATATGCTAGTTAGGTGAATTTCAAATCCACAGAGGTAATGACGTTCAACCCCTCCCATTATTTTATACCGCAATAATGTATAGTGGTGGTGAAAATCCGCTATTGAATAGTTTCAGGTGCACTACTGTAGTACTATCCAAAATAATGTAAATTTAACTGCTGATTTTATAATATTTATATACAGTGAAACTTTCATTTAACAAAATATTTTTGAGAACCAATCAAATTTATTCAATTTTAATTAACTTATGTTCTTCATGAGACTGATAATATGGAAGTTTCACTGTATATTATACTATAATGCCTTAGTTTTTTTTTGTGTTCAATAATTTATTTACTATCTATACTTATTTGTGTACAATGAATACATTTAATCTGAAAAAGGGGAGGCCTCGTAGGTACAAAATATTATATCTAATGAAATCAATGATTTAACTAAAAAAAATAAATAAATATTGATATTTAATTGTTAATAATTTATGGATGAATTTTTAAATATTTTATATAAAAGGGCAAATATATTTGTTTGTTTTTTTTAAAACATGCAATTTTTACAGCAGCATCTTTATAAATTTGGAATACAGTGAATATTATGAAAAATATAAGCTAACATCTGGTTTTACTTTACCTTAATGATGCTTGGGTAAACAAAGTTTCACTTAACTTAATTAAACACAATGATTTATAAATCTGCCCAATTCTAGTTTCCATAATATTTTTTACCACTCAATATGTATCCAACTTCATTTTTTTAAAAATATGTAATATTTATAATTCATTAAATATTATAGAGTACCAACAATCACCATATCACTATAGTTAGAAATAATAGAATCTATTATATACCTATGGGTAGGAGATACCTAGGTACACATAAGACTTTATTATGGAAGTACCTATCACACTTTGTTACGGTTGAGTGTAGACCGTAGACATACAATATATATGTATCAAGGGCGTCTGCAGGAATTTGTCAAGGGGAGGACAAAATATTTTCCTTTTTACATTTTTTGTCTCACTATCCTATTAGTTATAAAGTATTTTTGTGATATATTTTCTTTCATATAGACAAGGAATAAAAAAATATTTATGAATTCTTTGTACACAGTTAGTTAAAACTTATTCTTACAGCATTAATTTTAATTAATTGTTGTGTAATTTTAAATTATCAAATACATTATTTTTTAGTAAATAAAATGTTACCGTTGATTTTAGGTAATTTATAAAATTAAATATTTCTAACTTATTCAGTCATTGATACTACAAACTTGAAAAATTGTAACTATTGTAATCTATGAACATTTAATTTTTTTATCAAAAAAGTAAAAACTTGGTTGACACTGCAGTATTGCACTTGGTCCCTTCACTACATCTCATAAACTATAGAATCAACGTTCTTAATTCTGACTCTTAATCGAGTGAAAAAAAAAAATGTTCTTATTTTTAATTTAAAAAAAGCTTATTTTGCGATATTTTATATTACAACGGTAATGATTGAGGTTAGGATTATAATGCACTTTGCATTGTTTTCAAAATCTATGATTTTAAATTTTAAGGTCATTTTTTGCATTTAAAGATTTTTAGAGCATTTTGAAGTTTATTCTAAATTTGAATTTGCACATGTTTTTACATGATTTTAATTATAAATATATGATCTAAAGTCTAAACCTATAGGTACAGAAAAAAAATAGTTAATTTTCAGATTAAATAAGTAGTCCAAAACATAAGATCTGTCTGTAAAACTTTTATACAGTCATTTAAAAGTTTAAAATGTTTATTAAAATTTAAATCTTTAATATTAAAAATAAAAATAATTTAATGCACTATTTAGAATTGTTAGGGCATTTTAATTTTTTTAGAACATTCAAATCATCAATAATAATATATGATAATCAACCTAGAAAAGGCAAGGGAGGAGTAACTGCCCCTACTCCCCCCCTTGTGGACGCCCTTGATATTTAAAGAAACATGATGTATATATATCAGCAGTGGATCCAGAGAGGGCCAATTGCCGTAGTTTCCCTTGTTTTACACCGTTTTTAGTTAATTTTTGTAGTTTTTGTATTTATGCCCTCCCAAAATTAAGCCTTGGCTCCGCCACTGATATATATTATACTGTATCATTTGGGCTAAATTTAATGTACAAGATAGGTAATTACTAATTTGCAAATGAGACTCATTAATTGATATTTTTTATTTATATTAGATCTTATCTATTCTTGAGAATGGACAAACTTTTTGATAAAATCAAATTCAAAAAAATGACTTAAAATGATTAAATAAGTTATAAAAAATCAAGATTGATTTATGAAGGTGGGAAGTAGGTACCCATAAATCATAATACACTATTTCCACTAATCTTGGCTCTTATTGCAGTTTAAAAATGACTAGGTATAAAAAATGTACCCAATCATAATGACAAGAATAATATTTAATGCTATTATTATTATCAAACTATTAAATTCTACCATATAGTCCATAGTACTACTCACACCTACAAATCTAAAATCTAAATTCTAAAATAATGAAGTTAAACAATACGATTACGAATTGGAAAACGCAAAGCACAATATTAAAATTGAATAGGTAGGTAGGTACTACCTGGGTATCTATATACAAATTAAGGAATATGACTATATTTTTAGGGATGCTAATATTGAATCTAAGAGTGCTAAAATGTATTTATTCCCCCTTCCTTATTAGTTATTTACACTTATGCAACCAATGCTCAAGTATTAAGTAGTTAAATTGTATACTCTTATTTAGGTATAAATGTACACCTAATATATCATAGCTGTTCGTTTCGCTCTAAAATCTAAAACCACATGGCACATAGTGATGACTAATGTACTAGGAATTAAAAAAAATATAAAATCGTACAACAATAATGATGTATTAAACATGGAATAGCCAATATGTAAATAGTATATTATACTATACTTATGTCTATATTATGTACCATGTACGTCATACGTGTTTAGCGTTTGCGAAACGCATAATTATTATAAATGTAGACGCGCGTGTCGCGTGAGGTGTGCTACTAGCGCAATGGATCGTGGGTGTGCCGTAATAATATAATATTTTATTGGCAAGTTGTACTAATCAGTTATATACATGTTGATTCACCAAGCTTACTCCCCCTCATTATAGATTCTAGGCAAAGCAATTTTAAAATTTGGATATTACCTATATCATCAATTACATCTTCATTCTTCAGGATTAACTCTGAATACTGATGTCCCTATAAACAGCCAACATAATGATTCGAGCATGTGCTAGCGCTAACAACCAACATGGCGTATTCGGGAATGAAAAAGATGACAATACGGTCCGAAATATGGCTGGCCACACCGCCCACACGGCCCCACATCATAATAACACAATTTAATATTATATAATCCACCCGTAGGCGTAAATAGTTTTTGAAATTGGGGGGGAGGTCTATCCTTGATACTCTTATGATGCTTTTAAATTATAGTAGTAAAATCATTAATTTTTATGGGGGCTAAGCCACTGCAGCCCTCTCCCCTATTTGTGCTTATGAATCTACCACAAGAATATAACATATTAACATTTAATCAATTATTGGTATAGGTACCTACTAAAATAATTTTAGTACCTATGTTACTTTATTTAATAAGTAATACAAATCATAATTTAACTTTCTTAATTTTCAATCAAGTAAGTATAAAGTATTTAAAATAAAATAATCTGAAATTTGAAAACTTTAAGAGTTTATGTGGTATTGAGTTTATCCGCCACATTAAAAGTTTAAAATTTTAAGAGGGTTAAAATGTAAAAATATGAGGTGAGTTCCATAAGAATAATACAACTAAAGTAGGTACCTATTAAAAAAGGTATAATTTTAGAAATGGACCAAAAAGACTTTTACTTGAAAACTAAAAAGCGTCATGGACTCTGGTTCAGAAAAAGTTCCATTTCAAGCACTGCCTTAAGTATAATTGGTTACCTTTAATCCCATTGAAATAAAATATATAAATAGTATGTACATACAGCTAGTTAATAATTTTCTAAAAATTAAAAATTAAGAAAGTGTGCACCTCAAACCTAAGTCAGGTAAAGCGTTTTTTTTTTTTTTTTTTATAATATTGTAAGTTCGAATTGTCATTATAGGTGCTTATATCTATATGCTTTGATCAAAGTGTCAACACGAAAAAAGTTTTGGGTGGGGATATATCGCCTCATCGACCCTTTAATTACGCAACATGTTTCAGACAATATATAGGTAGATGCAGCTAAGATTGTGGAAACGCACGGATTGAAATTAAATGGATCAAAATGTTTTTATATCACTATATTTTTACTATGGTTTGTATTTTTTACATAAAATATTATATAATGAACAGTGGGGGGGGGGGGGGGGGTTAAATATCTACAAAACCTACCATTCTTATAAACATTTTTATAATCTAAGCGGAGAAATCGATTTTGGTTTTTGGTGTAACTCTACAACGAATGACCGTAGAGACATGACATTTTCAATGAATGTTTATATTTTCATTTTCTATACACGATAAAATTTTGAAAATATTTTGACTTTTTGAGCTATTTACGGACATTGTCATTTTCAATTTTTTTAGTTTTTTTTTCTATAAATATCAATTAAATTTTATTTGTTGGGCCAAAAAGCGCCAATATTTAATGCAAGGCTCCTGATATATTGTTACAATAGCAGTTTAAAAATATAAAAATAGATATGCACAATTTTTTTTGTAAGCATTTAAATTTTGAATTTTGACAAAATTTATCAAATTTAAAATTTACAAATTATTTTGTAGTTAAAAATGTATAAAATGTTCAACTTTTATATATAAGGATTGAAAATTTAAAACAAGGTTCCGTGTAAATAGTTTATATATAAATAATAAATTACTTTATTCACAATAATATCAAATGTATTTAGTAATATCATAGACCGATTGACCGTCTTCGCTCAGAATAATTTTTCTTACACAATGATATACCTAACATCATTGAATTCAAATTTAAAAACATCCATTACAGTGAGTCAGTGACCCACTTGTAACCTACTGTACAGCAGAGCGACACCCACTTGCGAACCTTTTTTTTTAAATACCTATGTAATTTAATGTAGTGAATTTAAAAACGTAAATAATTGTCTCTTATATAGATTTTGAGCGCCGTGTATGGGTTTTAAAATGATTTGTTATCGTTTTCGCGTTTATACCGTCTATTATATTATTAATAGGAGAGGCGATTTTTTTATTTAAAATTTTACTGGTTTATCAAATTTTTCGAAAAACAGAAAATTATTTTGCCTCTAACCATTTAATTCTGACGTCGGATTGAGGGTACCTTGGAGGTAGGTCGAGATCGGAATTCGTACCGAGCAAATTTTCTATGGAGGTAACATTATTTATTTTCTTAGTTCAATTTGTCACTTTTATATATTATATGCGTGTAAATATGTACGTAGCTCTTAACCTAACCTAACCTACCCATGATGTAAATATTTTATTCTATTAAAAGTTTTCTCTTTGTGTTCTGAAAATTAATATTTTCAGACATTATAAAGAAAAATGAAATCAACTGCGACCAAATTAATAATTTAAAAATCAATAGGTAAGTAATTTTTGCTTCGTTGTAGGTACGTATCGACTGACCGAAGCTTTCGTTAGTGTCCTCGGTAATACGTCCGATCACCGTTTTCGATCGCGATGAAATAATTATAATAATAATACGAGATACAAGGAGTTCTTAAAAATGATCTAAAATAATATGGTTATATTTTTTTTTTAGCGGAAATCGGAATATAACCTTTAGCGAAAAACGTACATGGTGATAACGGTTGAGGGGCACTTGATGGAAAACGGAAACCCCTATAAATACTAGATCCAATTTCACATACTTATATCTATTTTATATTTTTATAAAACCATTTTTAAGGACTATTATCCTTGATACATGTATATAATTTAACAAAATAGAAATTACAGTTTGAATTCTGATTTAAATAACAATTTCAAAAAAAATATCTACCTATAATAATTTATAGTAAAAACCAAAAAAGGTTGGTTCTCATTTAAAAAAAACAACCATAGCACTACTTACTCGATATTTTTCCCTTACAAGGAAAATCTATTGATCATGAATATGTTTTTATATATAAGTAACCATGACAACGAAAACCTTACAAAAACTCAGTCAAAACAAAAAACGTGTATCCAGCCCAAAAACATATTTATGTTAAAAAAAGTTTGTATTGTCATATAGGATACCTACTTCTTAAATGTTGTATACAAATCTAAGTAATTGAAAATTTGGTTCTGTAATAACAGTATTTACACCTCTTAATAATTCTAAAAATCAGAATTTGAACAAATTCATAGTTCAAGAATAAAAAAGCGGGTAAATGGATGTCGCTCTGCTGTACAGTAGGTTACAAGTGGGTCACTGTAATAGATGGTGTTAAATTTGAATTTAATTATATAATATTGTATAAGAAAAACGATTCTGAGCGAAAACGGTCAGTCAGCCTATGATATTACTAAGTATATTTATTGTTGATATTATTGTAAATTTATATATAACCTATTTACGTAGAAAACTGTTTTAAATTGTTTAATTCTTAACTATAATAGATGAACATTTTGTAAATTTTTAAATACAACATAATTATTAAATTTTAAATTTGATAAATTTTGTTAAAATTTGAACTTTAAATGCTTATAAAAAAAAATTGTGCATATGTGTTTTTAATATTTTTCAACTGTAACAATATATCAGGAGCCTTACATTATATTTTCACGCTTTTTTATTCAATAAATAAAATTTTACTGATATTTATAGAAAAAAAGAAGTAAAAAAATTGAAAACTGACAATGTCCGTAAACAGCCCAAAAAGAGTCAAAATATTTTCAAAATTTTATGGTGTATAGAAAATGAAAATATAAACATTCAATAAAATGTTCATGTATCTATACTGCAGTTGTTCGTTTTCAATAGGTAACAATAAAATAAGAAAACCGCTACATGAGAAATCAAGTAAATTTAGTTAGAGTGAATATCCAATACTGTAAAAATATGAACTTCAAGTACTTATAAAAACCTTGTATTACATTTTCAAGCTTTTTTACCCAACAAATTAAGTTTTATTGACATTCATAGACAAAATGACTAGTAAAATTTGAATCAGAAAAATTGTTCCTAAACAGTTCAAAACAAATCAAAATATTTTGAAAATTTTATTGTGTATAGAAAATCCAAATATAAACAACCAGTGAAATTTTTATGTATATACAATTATTTGTTTTAGAGTTACACCAAAAACCAAAATTGATTTTGTGGAAAACCGATTTTGCGTAAAACTTCCCGTTTTTTCTTAATTTTTATGTTGTTTTTCCCGGCACTTTTTAAGACTATTGGGAATTTGACTTCCTGAATACATTAACAATATTCACTTCCTATTGAACAAGATACTGAAGTTGAAAATCAAAGCATTATTTCGACTACTTATCGTGTACACAAACAAAAAAAAAAACAAAAAAACACACATCATTGTAAAATCAATACATTCATCGTTCCACTCAGAATCTAAAATGCATGTTGGGTGAATCACCCTATGTCTCCATATAGTAAATTTATAAATATATTATTTTGATTTCCTTTATTATTATTATTCAATAATTGACTATGTGATTGGCATTAAAACTATCAAGTGCTGATCCAGATTGTAGATTATTTGAGTCTTGGGATTGTGAATAGCAGTTCATTTTTAGAACTTTTGTCACACATATTTTCTTCTACATTTGCTAAATATTATTAGTTGTAGTTACTAAATTAACAGTGGGTAGTGGCACAGTCCAAAATACCTATAATATTATTAAATTACTTTTTTTGAAATGTATACTAGGAGACTCTTTTACTAGTAAACAGTAAACATACATAAAGATTGTTTATTGTTGAAAGAATTTTTCTGTAATAAATACTGTTACCTACTGTAGATAATAACGTATTTATAATTGTCAGGATTCAAGAAAATGTATTAAATTACAAAATCTAAAGTCGTCGCTAGACTGACTGTACCTTTTTTTTTTTTTTTCCAGTTTAAAATCGTGGCCAGGGAGAGAAATATGGGTTCCTATTGCTGCCTCCCTGGTCACATCGTTTATTAACGCAAACAAAATGTATAAAATTACATATAACAAACAATTTACATTTATGTGAGTATATTAACAAACAAAATTATGGGGGCCTCTAACCACCCTGATGGTTGGCCTTCGGCCTAAATTATTTAAGCTTAACTAAGGAAAATTAGTCTTGATGTTGTCCCTGCCTGTCCCTCTCCAAGGATTGTTTCGTGTCCATGATCGCCTCGACCATCGCGCAGAACTCCATCTTCAGCCTTGACGCCATTGTTAGTAATCTGCTGCGCACAGCATGGTTGTTTGGAAGCTCCTCCACTGTTGGACCACAGAGGAGATCTTGTACATCTGCTGGTTGGGGGGATCTGCCAAGGGACCTGGTCAGCTTTGCTCTGGTGTCTGCCCAGTAGGGGCAATCAAAGATTGTGTGCTCTGCGGTGTCCATTGGTGATAGACAATGGGGGCAGTCAGGGGAAAGCTCCCTGCCCTTACTCCACAGGTACTCCTGAAAGCAACCGTGTCCAGTTAGGGCTTAGGCCATATTGAAAGAGACTGACCTCAGCCTCTGGTGCCACTATTTCTCTAGGTCAGGTATTAGTAGCTTTGTCCATGACGCCTTCTTGGTTTCGTCCCATACCGCCTGCCAGAACTGGATCGTCTCTAGACTGACTGTACCTACATTTTGAAGAATAGAACCTAACACGATTCGATAATTGAATTTTTTTTGAAAAAAACATGTGGGAAGATCGGAAGTTCATATTAGGGTTGGTCCCTTAAATTCCAGTAGTAGGTATTTTAAAGTGAGATTCACAAGTAGGTTAGGATCACACATCGTCATCTCGCTGTAGGTATACATATTATATTTATGGTGGGTGTGTCTTAGTAGCAGAAAAAAAACGGTATTATAGCAATAACTAATAAGTAATAAAGAATAAAGATAGTAGCAAAAGTAGATACTATGGTAGGTATAAGGTATACTATATAGGTTGTAGGCAATTCAAGTAATATAATATAAAATAATATATATATTTATAATACAATATAAAAAGTGGAGCGTACGTGTTATTACGGTGCGTTAGTCGATATTACAATAAAATATACATCGCATTATTGTAGTAAAATTGGTACTGCACGTACTACTACGTATACCTGTAATGTATATAATAATCTATACATCAACTCGTAAAAATAATATAGGTACCCATTAATGTGTTGATCGCACAAGGTATAGACGACTGAAAATAATATACCAATTTGATATTTCATACGAGATAATATATATATATATTTGTACGTTGTGCCTACTTACCTACTGATATTGATATAATATCAGTAACTACTAAACTTATTAACTACTGAAATTGATATATCAGTGGAGAGGTATCAGTGTTTGGCAAGTTCCTTATAAAAAGAAATTCGTTCCGTTCCTTGTTCTTTAAAAAAAAAAAAATTCGTTCCTTTTTTAGTTCCAAATAAAATAAAAATTCTTTTTTAATCATTAATGTTGTTTTTTTTCAAATGCTTCTTATTTAATTTTTAATTCTAATATATACAAGTAGCCAGTAGGTACATATTTTATAATTCTATTTTGAGATTTACCTCAAAATGAAATTGTTGGCCAACGTATGTCGATTGTCTTAACGTCGATACCCGATAACGATCACTAATTAGCAATATACATTATACACATAAAAAAAATATATCTTAAATTCAATTATTTACATAATTGTCTATGTAAATTATTGGAACTAGAAAGAACGAACAATTTTGTTATTTTTCCTTGAAAAAAAGAACTAGTTCATTTTCTCGTTCTTTTTTATAAAAAGGAATTCGTTCCAGGAATCCGTTCCTTTTGGAACTCGTTCCTTCCAAACACTGAGAGGTATATAGATGGAACTATGGGAGGAGGTACGCAGCCACAGTCCACGGCCCACCGTAAAATTTCAAGTTCAATTTGATTTTTACGATTGGTGGTAACTGGTGGCCATTATTATTAGCCATTTATGTAGTATACGGTATTAGGTATATGGTATTAGGTATACCGTATTATTACTTATCAATTATAATTTACTTTATATTATACATAAATTGAACCTATAACCCATTGTAGTTGTAAGCTAAAGCTAATGCTTAAGAAGACACCACACGCCCACACCTGTAGACTGCAGTGTACCTTATGGCTATATATAAATATATTAATATAATATATTTATGTATAAGTATATAACACATGCGGGTGTAGCGTCCTCAAATCGTCGTAGCTCTATTATACGATCTTCTAAAAATTTAGATTCTGAGCGGAGCGATCGTGATTAATGTAGGTATTGATTTTATAGCTCTATGTTTTTAGATTCTGAGCGGAGCGATGAGTGTATTGATTTTACAATGATGTGTGTTTTTATTATTTTTATTTGTTACTGTGTACACGATAAGTAATCGAAATAATGCTTGGATTTTCAACTTCGGTATCTTGTTCGATGGGAAATAGAATATTGTTTTGATGCATTGAGAAGGTCAAAATTTAAAGTATCCCGTAGTTTTGAAAAGCGCCGGAAAAAAACAGAAAATTTTTCCTGGTAGGAAAGTGAATATAGTTGGTATACTTCTTTTTTTTGGTGGGGCGTGGGGTCAAAAGTATATTTCCAAAAGTTTTAAAAAGCAGAGAAGAAAACAGAAATTTTTACGCAAAACCAACTTTTGACAAATTTTATGCTGAATACTGGTATGTATTTATGCATGATAAAATTTTTAAAATTTTTTGACTCATTTTAAACATTTTTTTAGGGTTTTTTCTGTAAATATCAATAAGAAATTTATATTTATATTTAAGATTCAAAATTTAATACGAGATCTATCATAAGTTGTTTTAAAAGCAGTTGAAAATTTTTAAAGATACATAGGCACGATTTTATTTTTTTATTAACAGTTCAAGATCAAATTTTGTCAAAATTCATCAAAATCTTGACAATTTGCTAATTATTTTGTAGTAAAAATGTTCAATATTTATAGCTAAGGATTTAGCTAAGAAGTATTGTTAAAAAATTTAAATCAACGTTTCTTATAAGTAGTTTATAGGTAGATCTTTAAACTGCAGTAACTAAAAAATCTAAAAAATATATAAACACAGTTTTTTTTATAAATATTTTAAGTTTAAATTTGGACGAAATTAAATATTTGAACGAAGAATAACGATAGCGATTTTAATATTTTTGTAGTAATTTAAAAATATTATTAATGGGTACTTGAAACTTTTAGTGTATATTATTATATTATTGTATCTTTTTAATTTTTTTTTATTTAATATCATATACATATGAATACTGTGCCCACTGAGAAAATTTGTGGGGACCAGGAGTTCTAAAACAAATCATACCTTTAAAAAATAACACTTCTATTTTGTATTAATTTATTTAACAATATTTTTTTAATTTACTATATGAGTAGAGCGCGGATTTGTATATATTTGCATATTTATTCTGGTTTATCGTATAATATGCTAAGTGAGCACACAATTTGTTTCATGACATGACGATTTAAAAAATGAAACTTTTTAGCGCATATTTTTGCATATTTTGACATTTTTCTATTTTAAGGGCTTATTTTACAATTTTAATAGCATATTTCATCTTTTAGTGCATATTTTGATGTTTTTTTTAGACATTTTTAAAATATATAGTATTATAATATAAGAAAAAAATATCATATTTTTATAGTTTTGATTAATATCAAAATAAATTATAATAGGTATATACTTGTAGATATAAACGGTTTTCCCAAATATGACATTAGATCAATAATCGGGGTAATAAAATACATAATAAGATAAAGATTCTTGACATTCTTGATATAAATTGATTCCTATTTTTTTCTTATAGATTAAAAATACCTAAAAAAAAAAAAAGTAGATAAGTATTTATAGTAGGGTTCGATAATTTTTTTATGCATATTTTAATTTTTTGTGCATATTTTAACATTTTAGTGCATATATTTATGCATATTTAGGATTTTGTAGCGCATATTTGGTTGGTTTTTAATGCATATAAATCCGCGCTCAGACTATGAGTGAAATACATTTCCGAGAAAATTCTGATAATCCATTTTCACTAGATAGTTTTAGTATTGACGAAGGGGGGTTGTGAAAACTGAAAACTATAGTATTTCCTAGTTAAAAAAAGTTTTGCTAGATTTCTGGTTTTAAGTGTAACATACATTTCAATTATTAATTATTATTAATTACCAACCAAGTTAATAATTTCCTAATTCACAATATAATATTTTAGAAAAATATGCATGTTTTTTTCACCAATAAATAATAAAAGTTGAACGAAATTGTATTTTATTTTATTTACTTTTTAAAAGTGTAGAATGTTAGATTTTAAAACGTACAATTCAGTTTTAGACTTGTAGGGCGAGCTATAATCGTAAATTAGAAGAATTTATAAGACACGTATAAATTTTGTACTAATATATTTATTAAAAATACAAATCTTTGGCCTGGATAGCTAGTATTATATTAGTTTTTTTATGAGCTTATTAGTTATTACTACCTCAAAGGTATATTTATTTAGAAATCGTCTTATAATTGTGGCCTGTGGGAACATAAATATAATTTGCGGGTACCTGGTACAAGCCGAGGACGTCGACGAGCATGCGACTGAGTACTGACGACTGTTCAATCAATCGTCATTCGTCACACGACCCAAACACACACGCGTAAGGACGTAAGGTAATACAATACAATAAGAATATAAGATCTTACATCTATATTCTATAATATAGATATCAGAGTATCAGAATCACTATATTATGCATTTATGGCCTACTATAATTATATAGTCTATAGCTGTTTGCTTTGCTCGGTTTACTGGGACTTCATAGAAATATTTATTTTGTCATGGTACCTGACATTATAAGCTACCTATACATGCCCCGAACCTGAAAGCCGGACCAGTGACCACTGACCAGTGACCAACCACGGATACAGTGTCCAGGGTCCCGTCCTTGATGAATAACAACAGGTGAGGCGCGCGCGCCGTGATATTGGCGTCATTGCCGTCGCGTTGGCCTCACTGCGCCGAAAAATTCCCTCGGCCCACGGTGACACGCCTGTGCACAGATACCGTGTCACCCGTTTGTTTTTGAGAAACTGTTGTGCTTGTGCTCGAGTTGTTTACGTTTCAGTAGTTGTTATTACCTGTCCGCGACTGTCGTGTCGCTTGTGTCCGCCGCGCGAATCGTTTGTCCGCCTTTTTCTTCCGATCAGCCGTCAACATCAAATATTAATAATATTATTGTTGTTATTCCGCAACAGGTAAACCGCCGCCGTACACGAGCGGCAGTCGCTGATCGTCGTCGCCGAGGATTTTCGCTCATAACTGGTGAGTGTTCAACCGAGAAGCCGGTCGTCCGGATGCTATATTCACCGAGGCATAGCCGCATAGGCATAAAATTAATACGACGCCCGTCCAATTGGCGAAACACGATAGTTGTGTATCACTCGTCGTCGTCGTCCGCCCGCCCCAATTATTAGTTTCCCGCGTGCAAGCCCTGGGCCGCCGACGTGTCGTAAGTAGGCCACGGGATTTGGCGGGCTCGCGATTTCTCTCCCCAACACTCGTCGTTACAGATCTGTAAAAGTAATTTAACTGTCTTGCGTTACGATCTGTGCATTGTATCGGCATCTCGTTATCCCAGTGACTTCCTCTGGGTAGATGAATATTATATGTTTGTGAGTTTTGGAAAGACTTACTCAACTACCTACCTGTTTCATGGTCTAAACCAAGGGGGCACCAATTATTATTTTCCTATGGCCACATTGGGATTTTGTGAAGTTTTCGAGGACCATACAATTTAAATCTACATAATGCTTATGCTGCTGTATTTTTCCATCGACTTGCCAAATACAATTTTTATGTTCCGTTCATTTTCAAGAACGTTTGTATCAATTTTTATTTTTTTAAGTGAAAGAGTCCATACCATAGGCGTGGAATAGGAGGGTCTAAGAGGACTATAGCTCCCCTGGACATTTTGTTTAGCCCCCCTATTCTGTAATTTTTTTTTCAGTTACATTTTTAGAATATATGTTATGAAATATAATAGGCTATAGGTAGCCTCCCTATATAAATTCATCATGCCTATGGTCCGAACAGGAGTTCCTTTTTTCTGCAATTACGATAGGTAGGCACTGTGTGCACCAACATTATTTTAAGCCAAAAGGTGGTAAAAGTAAAACAATCTATCTTCCAGCAAATCAGAAACAATCAATAATAAGTATTACCGCGTATCACTAATTGATATCAAAACTTTTCTATTGTGAAGTTAGGTAGGTAATTACTACAGTCAAAGTTAAGGTCTTCTGTTAGACAAAATAAAGTTAAAACAAAGTCAGGAATTTGAATCATACAAGTCAAATGTTAATAGGTATAGGTATAATATAATTGTCTTCTCTTACAAACTATGTTGTACTCTAATTATATAGAAATAGACCTTTTTTGAAAAAAGTGCTTGTTACTATATAGTATTGACTGCAAAATCGCCTCGGAAATTGGTTTATTAACTATGCGCTAATAATTTTTGTTTAATACCTACTTGTTGTGTGTCTAAAACGTCCTATACATTGTAGATGGACAATTAAAAAAAAAATAGTATTTTATTGAACATAATAATTATGTTTCAATGTTAAGCTCAACCCAATTTATTTTTCTAAATTGAAATGAATAATGTATGTATAATATTATTATATCTGTTGATAAAAAACATTGTATTGTTATACTTGATAAATGGCATGATGTCGTCATACATACGGAAACTGCTCCTACCTTGTAATCTAGGATTGTAGACCAATGCCAGAGTAGATGTCTACTACTGTTATTAAACAAATAAAATAGGAATAATCAAACTTAGTTAAATGGCTATGGATATAATGTTATATTTCATTTGTTTGTGAAACAGTTTATATCTATGTAAGTCTAGTTTGCATAGTGTTCACCATGAAACAGTATGAATAATGAATTCCATCAAAAATATTTCTATTAAGAAGTAGTTAATTTAACTGAGAGTTTAACTGCTGTTACATTTTACTCAAAACTAACTACTATTAAAATTTACAACTAATAAATATATTTAAAAGATATATCCAATATGGTCTTACTCTTAAAATATACTTACTTAAAAAAATAAATTATATTAGTGTTTTAAAATATTTTGCTACCTATTGAAAATTATTTCCATGTAACTTCTTATAAAAATATTAATGTGTAATTAAAGTCTGTACTTTAAATTAGTTACGGAAATTCTAAAATTAAACAATAAATGTAAGAATGAATAAGAATTGTTTTCCGTTAATAAATTACACGCTGTTGCAAATGTTCAAGTCTTTCTAAAGTTAATTTTGTGTATTTCTTATTATTAACACTTATTATTGATGAAATCATGAAATTGGCCGCAAAATTTTGTTTTCAATAAATTATGAACATTGAATTAATATTTGTTTCCGAATAAAAAATCAGCGATACTTAAATAATCATACAAACCACATATACATTAAGTATATAAATAAATAAACTAGTTTTTTGTGCATTGTCCAACCTAAACTTTATAAACAACATTTAAATCAGTGACGATAAGAATTTCTTATTAAGAAATTGACCTTAATAAAACATTTGTTCTAAATTACGCTATTTACGTATTTAAAATTTAAATGTATAAATTTTTTGGGTTTATTATTTTGTTCAATGATAATTGATAGTCAGGAGCAGAATATTTCTATGAATAATTAATATTAAAATATCAGTTTACTTATAATATCATTTAACGGTTAAATTAAAATTATTAAGCGGCAATCAATTAGTCTTCGTAGTTTTGCTGCTCAACTCCGCTCATTGACTAATCATCAATGCCTATTTAAGAAATTTAAATTAATTTAGATATTTTATTTTCACTTGATCGTAATTGATTTTTCCTAATGTATTATGTACGATGTAGGTACCCAATATATATGTACCCATGTATTAGTATGATAATTGATTATTTATTATTTTCTCATCGTTATTAATTTCCAATTTCCAATTAAATTAAATATCCATTAAAAATACGAATCCGAGAATAATAGTTATTTATATAAAAAAATATATTACATTTCCTATTTTCTGTACACAATAAAAAAATAATTATTGCGTTGTCCAGATTTAGTGTCCGAGTGCGTTTAAATTCCATGGGTTCTAGACCGACCTACATATTTTGAGAACAGTTACCAAGAATTTACTACAGAGCCTTGATTGTTCATTCAAAATTCTAGTTATAATAATAAGTAGGTGTCTCAGTAGGTGCCTATTATTTATTACCTAGTTCATGACATATGCATTAAAGGCGATCATTTTATTAATAGATACCCATATCTAACAAAAATAAGCAAATTTAAAATTAGTCCAATATAGAATTGGTTATAAATAACATAAAAGATAATACTACAGGTTGTTTAAAAACACTACCTATTATTATTACGAATTTTTAATAAAATAGATTTTAGAAACCTTATTTAACATAATACAAAATATATACCCTTGAAAGTACAATGAAATCCATTTACATACTTAAATAGTTACAGTAATAATAAATGTATACTGTGCATTTTAAACTATTATAATATTGACTAAAAGTTTTTATATATTGTAAACTTTATAAACGTTATTTAACTGTGTAACATGTAAGTACCTATATTAATGATAATGTTTTAATGGTTATTCCATTGCTCTCTATATCTTTCATTTACACGTAAAAAGTCGTGATTTAATCATAAGTTATTAGTTATTTTGTGGTTAACTTTGTTAGTATATCTTATATCGTTAACAAACTAATTTAATAGTTAATTTATTAGATTATCATCAAATTATACCATTGTATTTAATTCTAGAACACGTTGAATGTAATTAGCTTTTATAAAACGTGTCTTAATCTTTCAAGATAATTGATTGTTTTGACAGTTTTCATAACTTGAATCTCAACGGACATGTTCATGTTATCGTTTGCGCATACTTCCTATATAATGTCTTCTGCCATCTCCCGGAAACCGTACGGTCTGTCTGTACAAGAAGTATGACATCATGCTTTCATGCATCTCTGGAACTCTGTTGACCTCGCTGATCCTGAACAACACAGGCCAGCTACATATTAGTAGTCCGTTTTAGCACGCGTTTAAAACAAGTTTTCAATTTTTTCTTCATCTTTTCAAACTATAGTTGCTTTCTTGCTATAAAATGTCTCGACACCTAGATCACTGATTTCACTTGCCTTTCCATTTAAAATATCCACCGGTTAAATACAAACAGTAAGCTGGTTTTATATACCTAATGCATAACCGCTTAGAACGCCCATTTATTTTATGTTTTAATTTGTATTCACACTATTTGTATACTATCCATCTGTAAATTTAGCTTGTTTCCTATCTATTTTAATTAAAATAACAAGTTCCTACTATACCCGCTGCTCGTTGTAAGTAATTAAATATTAACTACTCAAACTAATATCAAAAAAATATTTAATATTTTAGCTAATCATGTTATATTTTTCATGAAATATGTTGGCCAATAGGGAATATTCTAGTAAGCTTCAATTAAATATTTTTTATCACTTATCATGGGTACATTTTTTTGGTGCGATCATGACCTAAAATTTGTCACCAATTTGCCACACCCCTCAGATAATACTATAATAGCTGCGAATTGTTACGCACTATTTAAAGGAATGAATAATGATGCTGTTGAAGTTCAACTGAATCGTCGTCGTCTTTATAGATGTCTAAAACCACATTTATTAGTGTCATCAAATTTAAAAATAAATCTTTCAGAGCGAAACGGAATGCTTTGAATAGGTACCTAATATCTTAACCGACTTCCATTTGTGAAGTACAGTTTATTTTTTTACTATTGTATTTTAAATTGTTGCATATATCGTTTCCAAGTTCATTGATATTCAACAAATAGGTACAGTTTTAATTATATGTACCTTTTGGCAGGCCAAAACCCCACCCATTCCCGAAAAATATAAATCGTGTTTTTCATTTTTGAAAGAGTACCTATATTAAATATTTTATAATCTTATTTGTAATAATACTAATAAATAGTAATGCATAACACAATATCACTCCACTATTATTGTGTATAATATATACTATTTTTGCTAATTATTATAGTATATATATATATCATTTTCCCCCTCTCCCATGATAAAAACATGCGCACGGGCCTCCCTTTTGGATTTTTTTCTATATTATTATCTTATGTAATGTGTAACTATCATATGAATAATTAATTTCAAACTTCCGTTAGTAGATACAGTCTTATCAGTAATTTATTATAATATTAAAATGTATTGTAATACTCAGGTATATTATAGCAAGACTATAACAATAACTGCAGATGTTAATATACAATAAACCTATCGATCCTATAGAATAATAATCAAAGGGTTAAAAAATCACCCTTTGAAAATTATTTAGTTTCGTGTCAACTTAGCAGTTTGCACAAAGAACACATGAAATATTGAAGCGGTTATTGACTTTAAACACGTGCGTGAGCGCCACTCCTTTCCTTTATGATAGTTCTCTTTCATTTGTCCTCTGTTGTATATTGAACAAACTATTAGTAAAAGGTAAAAACTAAAAATACAATAGGTAGCGGAATTGTCTGACTATGTAGGCATAACTCGGAGCTGAGATCATAACTATAGGCGTACATCTGTCATCTAGGGTTTTAATGTACGTACGTTTTGTAATAAATAATTATTAAGTAATAATAGACAATAGTTATCATTTCTTAAAAAATACGAGGTGTTAAATTTTTTAAATATTCAAATATTATAATTTTAAATTCAACTACAAAATAATTGTATTTGTTGATATTTTTATATTATAGTTGTTTAATTTCCGAAATTAATTTACTCTTTTCTCCAAGTATTGCCACAGGTTTAAGCATACATCAATATTAAAATACAGCTATAAAACTTAAATAGTTTCAAATTGTAGTACCTTCGCAATTATATAGCGTTTTTTCACGACAATGCATTCAATTTAATTGTACCGATATCGGGCTATATTATGTGTTACGTACAATAACACAGTGTTATTGTATTTTCTTGGCTTTTATTAATGTTAAACATGCATCTCCGCATATAAAATATACATGTAGAATTTAACTGGTCATTCTGTCATTTATTAATAGGTCAATGTTAGTATAATAGTGACAGTTTAACATCACAATTCTTAACCTATAATTAATAAGTTATTTTTCGAAATTGAAGTGACATTTGTATTTTAACTGTGAGTCCGTGACTTCAAATGTTATAGGCGGCTTGTACACATTTTAATTTTAATTTTAAGCTCACGATCATCAACTTTTAAAGTGTCATACCAGTCGACTTTATATATATATTTTATTTTGAAGCGAGTGTACTGGTGATGCTAGATGTGCTATATGATGTCTTTAAGGATTTAAATTGTAAATATTATTTTAAAAGGCTGCTGAATATATTAAACACAACACTCGACAGTCGTATTCATGGAAATAAAATAATATTATAATTTATAAGTTTATCATTGTCCATTGACATGCTTTACTCTATTTATAAAAGGGTGTCATACAACCAACGTGGTGTTTATAGGGAGGCGGGGTTTTTAGTGCTGAATATCTTATAGGGAAATTAAAGTTGAACAACTAAAATATTATTTACATATTTTACAGGAAGTCAGTATCTACCTATTATGTTACGTAATTACAACATTATAGTATTATGTTATATTATTTAAGCGGTTTTGTGCAAATCAACACCACTCAATAAAGTATTTAAAATATAATAGGTAATCAAATTGTTTCTATAAATATTCATATTTCATATTTATCTGCTATGTAGTCTGAAATTGTTCCACTGAACCTCGGAACTCGATAATTGTATTAAATTATTAAACCATACATTTAACAAATATTTACAAATGTCAAATATGCTATTGAACAAATAATAAAGATAAAGTCCTTGTTTATCATAATGATTTGGATTTTGGATGATCTTTTTATAACATATACTACATACCACTTAATAGGTACATGACACATGTATATGGAGAGTGTATTGATTCGCATATTTTAGTTTTTTTTAACCGCGCATGACGAGCCTCCATACATCGGGTTATTTTGATTAATTATTAGAAAATAAATATTTGTACTAAATATTTAACAGTATTTTTATTCAGTTATTATCAATTAAATAGTTACCGTAGTATAGTGCGGTACAGCGGACAGTGGTATTATTTAGAATAAAATTTGAATTTTGTGTAATCTATACGTCATAAAAATATCTAATACCTAATTTCTAAATTTGTTTTTGTTTCTGACTTTAGTTATAAACGCTAGATGACAATAATCCACAATAAACTATTCCCGAATCCCCCTAGTTTTTTTTTTTTGGAGAATATAATATATTCGTTAAATTACCCTACATTGTCCTATATTTCTGCATTGTGTGTTGAAAAGCGTTATGAAATCTATTGTATTATTATAATAATTATTGTTCTACCTATACCCAGGTTTGATAATCAAAAGTGTTATTATAAAACTTGTGTGCGTGAGTACGAACACTTTATGAATGACTAGTATATTTTTGTAGGTAGAACATTTTAATATTATATTTAGCTAATAATACATTTTCATTAATTTCATTTTTTCCCGAGTTCGATAGCCTTCATTGTATGTTAATATTACGTAAAAATATTCATGCTTTATACAAAATTAACTGAAACATAACATGCTAGGGATCAATTTATGAAATGAGGGTGGTTAGTGGTTACACTCAGTTATTTGAGTCTTTTGAAGCTTCGTGACTCTCGTTTGATCGTAGGTACCTACGCTAATGATTTTGAATATTTTTATGACTGATACTAAAAATAAAATTATCATCCAATCAGTGAATTATAAGTACATAATTTTCTCTTCAAATATAAAATATAGTATTACTCTATTTAATTATTCCGTATTATTCAAAATATTATCAAAGTAATTTTATTGATTTTTAAATGTATGTAGGTATATTTTTTTTTTATAGTATGTTTACATTTTTAACATTGCATTTTATTATGATTAAATAATAAATATCATATACATACATCATACAGTGATTACGTTTTCATATTATTTTTAATATTTTAATTTTTTAAACTGACATGTAAAACAATTTAAAAAGAATTTCAATGATAAAACAATAAACAATACCTCGAACAATACGTAATTGATTTGAAATTAATATTTACACTAACTCTTAAAATTGTTACTACAATTTTATACCACCCTTATTATTTTTAATATAATAAAATTATTTTTTATAAAATATGCATTTGTTATGCATTAAATAAAAAAGTATGGATATTTATAACAAACATTTAAAGAGATCAAATCTGTCGATTGCTTTGCAGAATTATAAAGTTCGGGCTATTGGATACATCTCAGTATTCATTTTATTACGTGTTTGAAAGCCATTATAATTCATCGCATCCTGAAAACAACTATGACTAAGGCTTGGCGTATTAGAGTCCTATCGCTAATAAAAAAATATGTATGGTGCGTTCAAAACTGCTGAGTCGTGCGTGTTCAATACGCGGGTGTTGGACGTTGCACGATGCCCACAAATTTAACTATTATGGGATGCCGGCTTGAGTTAAATTTTTCTTGGAATTTTAGAGCTTAAGACAATATTACTACAGAATAGAATAACACAAATAGATATTATAAGTGGATATTACCTACAATAGTTATTACTTATTAGAAAACGATACAAATATGTATTTAGCTCACGAATAGTACAGTTGTTTTAAAATGTTTTCTTTGTAATGACTAATGATGTAATCTAATTGATTAACTTGGTTGATTAATTTTTCAAATTCTGTATTGCATTGACAGATTACGGGTTAGTCAGAATTTCACGCTGTATGGAATTTCATTAAGTCAAAAAATAAATATATTATTAATTGATTATCAATATTATGATGGATCGCCATTTTTGTAATACCTACTAATTAGTAATATTTATGTACATAATATTTTTTTAATAT